>CM062815.1:936895082-938095082 GCA_031772625.1 Pinus tabuliformis
CAATCAATGTCCCCTGCTCTTTACAAACTTTCACCGATGGGAGGAGTCTAAAGGTAACCAGTAGGATGATGGGATCAATGCATAGGTATAATGTGATTTCCAAAGCCCATTCATAGGAGAGACTCAATGATGGTTTGGTTGCTTCCAAAGCAAGACAATGGCTCTCCAAGAAAGGCTTATGAGGAGACCCAAATCTAGGAGGAAGGGATACACCTAAATCAAGGCTTCCTAAGGGAATAAAGGGACCTCTCTTACGATTTTGTGAGACAGTGATCATATAAGATTTGGGACCACAAGAGAGACCTAGGGAATCCAAGCAAGGCCTAGGGTTTTCAAAATCAAGAGAAGAATAAGATGCCTTAGGTCAAGGAATGGTTAACTTCCAATGATTTTTCAAGAATAAATGACCTGTGAAGATGTTGCTAACCAAAGAAGGTGAAGGATAGAAACGGTTTTGGAGTTGAGGCTTGAGATTTCTCTCAAACTAGCCACAGGAATTGCTTGAAACTTTGAGGGCAATTAGAGGAAAGGACAGCATAGTAGTATACCAACTCGCACCCCAAGGAGATGTCTCTAATGCAATTCGCAATAGGCCCTAGTTGGCCTTCTAGGATTAGGTCAGAAAAATAGAAAAAAGAAGAAAAGATGAGTTTTAGGGTTGATCAACTAGAATTAGGACTAGTGCCTAGTCAATTGGGAGAAATGGAGTCAAGATTAGCTTTGATGAAGGAACTTCACTCCAAGGAGTCTTATGTAGCTTTTGCTAACCCTAATGAGGCAACCACCCAGCAACAAAGGAATTTATTCACTTGGCAAGAAACAATGGAGTTTCGAGGGTGAAAGATTATCAAGCCTCTATGAACATTCATTCGGATTTGTCTAACATGTAATGCATGCAATACTTCATAATCCCAGTGTTTTTATGAATTCGCATTTATTTAGGGCACATATAAGATAATTACAAGATATTCCATACATTAATCATGCAATAAAGTAAAGAAATAGTATCAAAATATCACTTACAAGACAAATCAAATATATTCATCTATCATAGTTGCAATTAGAAACTCCAAGACAAGAATAGTGAAAATCTAAACATCAAAATGCATCAACAACATCCAACTTCGTCCATAAATTGCAAGTCTAAATTCCTTTTCAAGAGGAAATCCCAATCCAAATGATGATGAGTTACAAATGAGGCTCATCTTCAATTTATATGAGCCTTTAGTAATTCGATTTGGTCTAATTGGCCTAATAAGCCCCTAAAAATCACTTCAATGTGCAAAATGACAACCCTATTGGTGACAAGCTCACCAAATAGCTCAAAAGTGTGAAACAAGCCTTCCTAATGAAGTCGAAATGATAGAATAATGGTGCAAAAGGGTTGTTGGAAGCCCAAGATGTGTCCTCCATGTGGCAAGATGAAGAGGAGGGCTCTCAAAATGATGACCAGGGAGTTGGCACCTTGGTTTCCAAGCAAAACATCACTGATGTTCCCAAGTGGCTGAGGGGCACAATGAATGGTCTCATGGGTCTCCAAATGGATCAAACATATCAATTCTCCATCAACAAGGGCTAGAATGATAATACAAGCCCTCTGATACCTCTCTAGATGAGACAAAACCTCTTTTGGGCTCTGGATCAGCTATCAACTGTGTGGTCAGTCAAGTAACATGGTCCAAGCGCATCATCATCTCTATATGGCTGGGGCATGAACAAGCAGTATGTGGTGTTGAAGAAGCCCATGGTGTGGCAATGAATGCTCTATTGTGGTGGAGGCTCATGGCTCTCAACACTCACCCTACAAGTGCCATTATGACCCTTTGGGGGGTTGGGATCCCATATAGGGAGGCCAAGCCCAATATGCAAAACCACCTGCGATCTTGTATAAGATCCAATGTGTCTCCTCACTGTTAGTTGCAGTGCAGATGCAGAGTCGGCAGCGTACATGATGTACAATGCAGTGTCAGCAGCAGCACAGATGCAACAGTTTTGTTCATCTACAGTCAATGGCATATGAATCAGAGTTAGCGCAATAGTTGGTGGACAGTGGTAGGCAGCTACAGTTGTCAGACATCAACAATGTGTATGGGAGGATGTTGCAGACAAAGGGTGTTGTGCAGTTGTGCAGCACTAGTTGGAGAGAACGCCTTCTTCGCTAAGAGGGAGTGTTAGTTTTTGTAGCAACGGATGGTGTTCTAGTCTCGAGACTTTGTGGAGAGGCTAAAACACAATAGCTCTCCAAAACCCAAAAATCGTTTCTGGAAATTCCACCTAAAGATGGCTCGATTAAATTAATTGATCAATAATTAAAAAATGCTCAACTCTAACTTAAGGAAATCAATTAATTGATAGTAATTAATTGATAAAGGTGAGAATTCTCTAGAAACTCACACGGATTGACTTGGAGACGATCTCAACCATCGATTAAGTTTTAATCATGGTTGTTGGAGTCCCAACTAGAGATTATAAAAATAGGTCGATGGGTAGATGAACAACACACTAGTGTAGATACTCAATTGCCTAGGCAGTTCGAATTCCCAGTAGAAGGAGTGATTCAGCAGTGGAGATCAAGCCAATGGGTGAGTAACAGGTGGTAGAGGGGCAACACAGTAGTATAGTATTCCAAAGGAGTTTAAAGTTTTGGAGAGTCAGAAAGAGGAGGCCGAAATATTCTCCAGGAAGTTGCGAAGGACTACGCAATTGCTTCAGCAGAGCAGTTTGATTTGGTTGAAGGGAAGGTCATTTTCAGTTCCAAACGCTAGGAAGATTTTCCCGAGTGTCGGAGAGACTGATTCCCAGTCAACAGCAAGCAAGACGACTTGATTAGTGTGAAAGCATTTGCGTAGAAATGACGCAAGGCCTGTGTAGAGAGTTCGGACAGCTAGCTTTTCAAAAGCAGGGAAGTGTCGGGATTGCTTGGAGAGAGGGTAAAATCCCTCAGTTTATTTTTGCTACTATTTCTCTCGAGTAGAATCGCTAGTTTGGCAACATTTTATTGTACTCAAAATTTTTGTTGCTGCATAATAATAAAACCCTCACTGCTGCACCAATTTTCCCACATTAGGTTTTTTCGAGGACTTTTGTATAAGAAGAACTATGTCAGATTTTTCGTGTGCGTTAGCATTTCTCAGTTTCCAGCATTTTTATTTCCGTAACGTTTATTTTATTTTGTGAAGAAATTGCAGTTTGATTAATCCGATATTAATCAATAAATTAATAAAACTGAATAATCAATTAGAAGAATTTAATTCCAATTGTTGCAATTCAAGGAATTTTCACATGGTATTAGAGCATATTTGATGGACAAGAAGCTCAGAAGTGGAAGAGAGAAACTTTCATTGTTCAGAGGGAACAGCAGGCCAAAATTTTCAGGGGTTGCACAGTGCCTAGCCAAATAGTGCAAATTGTTGGGCAAGGGTTCGATAGTCGCAGTTGCAAGAAAGTTTGTTTTGTCTAAAATGGTGATTCTGGCAGAAAGAGGGAGCAACAACAACTCAAATTTTCGCTAAGCAGATTTCTTGTTCACGCAGAGAGCTTTTGTAGTAGGTTGATAGAACAAAATCAATGCCAAGAGGAAGAGAAATAGCAAGACAGAATCATACACAAGTTATCTTCAGTAAATTCCTTTGATATCTCCAGTATGGCCATGGACAGATGTAATATGTAGGGGACTTAAAAATTGTCTTTGAGATTAGAGGACGAATTTGCTTGCTTATCTAGCTCAGCTTCACAGAGTGTCTAGTATATAGACAGTGGAACATCAACTCACATGACATGGGTTAGAGAATTTTCTTTAACTACAACAAAGAGCAAATGGACTTCTAGATTACGATGGGAAACAAGACAAAGTGCACTCCAATGGGGAGAGGTACCATCGACTTTCAAAGGGAGTCAAGAGCAAGTACCAATGCTACAAATGTATTGCATGTGTCGGGCTTAGGTATGAACCTAATTTCAATATCTCAACTTCAGGATAAGGGATATGATGTTCACTTCGTAGGGAAGAAGGTGTTTGTCAAACACCTGAGCTGGAAGAGGGTGAAACAGATTGGAGTTCGAAGCAACAGATTGTACAGGTTGCAGCTTGATTCTCCAATGGCACTAGTAGGTAGCAACAGTAGCAGTGGGAAAGGCCTGAATGAGCTATGGCATAGGAGAATGGGACAATTACATCATGGAAGGCTTAGAATGCTCAGGGAGACTGTGATAGGTGTTCCATAACTGGGCACAAAACACAATGATGTGTGCAAAGGGTGCGTGCTTGGGAAATATGCTAAGGTAACATTCCCAAGAAGTGACAGCAAAGCAAATGGCATGTTGGTGTTGATACATTCAGACATTTGAGGCCCTATGTCCACTACAGCTCTCAGTGGGGCCGAGTATTTTGTCACCTTTATTGATGACCATTCCAGGAAAACCTGGATCTACTTCTTGAAGACCAAGGATGAGGTCTTTGATCGCTTCAAGGAGATTTAGGCTCTGGTGAAGAATGTGACAAGGAAGAAGATCAAGGTGCTTCACTCAAATAATGGTGGAGAGTACATAGATAAAGCCTTCACAGATTTTTGTGCGAAGGAAGGCATCAATCCACATTAGAATGGGTTAGTGGAGCAAAGGAACAAATCTATAGTTGGTGTTGCAAAAGCGATGTTATATGACCAAGATTTGCCCAGGCTTCTATGGGCAGAGGCATGTAGCACAACCATGTATATCCAAAACAGGGTTCCCCATAAGGCAATGGGGAAGATAACGCCATAAGAGGTCTTCTCAGGGAAGAAGCCCGAGGTAAGTAACTTCATGATATTTGGCAGCATAGCTTATTGCCATGTGCCAGATGAGAAGCGTACCAAATTGGATTAGACTGCAGAGAAGGGGTTTCTCGTTGGATATAGCGAAACCTCAAAGGCATACAAGATCTATGTTCCCAGTAGCAGGAAGAGCATAGTGAGACGAGACGTGAAATTCATGGAGGACAGAGCCTTCAAGGGGTCTCATGAGATGCCAACAGGAAATCAAAGTGAGCCAGCAAAAGCCCCATTGGTCCAGCAGCCAGTGGGACCGCTAGTAGGACAGTCACAAGGATCCAGTACAATGACCAGTACTAGCATTTCCTCAGGTGCAGGGGATCCAGTGAATTCACAGCAGACGGAGCAACAGAGGCAAGATGAGGATTTGGTTGAACCTCCCACCACTAGTGGTCGAACCAACAGAGAAGTTCATTAGACATTAAGAGATGCAAAGGAGTTCATTGGAGCTCCTAGGACACACAAGAGAGAGCGCAGACAGTCTGACAAGTGCCAAGCATTGGTGGCTCAGGTTGCAGAACCTTCCAGCTTTCAGGGAGCCGCACAACATCATGTGTGGATAGATGCCATGGTAGAGGAGTACAGCTCTATTGTGACAAATGATGTTTGGGAGGTGGTGTCGAGGCTTAAGGACATGTCAGTTGTAGGTTCTAATTGGATCTATAAGATCAGGTGCACTACAGACGGTAACATGGAGAAGTACAAGGCTAGATTTGTGGCAAGGGGGTATGCGCAGAAAGAAGGAATAGATTATAAGGAGACCTTCACCCGAGCTGTCAAATACACTTATATTCGGTCAGTTATATCCCTAGCAGCTCACGGGGTGGTAGGTTCACTATATGGACGTCACGGCAGCATTCTTAAATGGGGTGATAGAAGAGGTGTACACAAAACATCCAGAGGGATTCGAGACTCATGAGAGGGACACATGTGTCTGCGGGCTGAAGAAAGCTCTATACGAACTCAAGCAAGCTCCCAAGGCATGGTATGGTCGAATTGGCAGCTACTTGCAGCAGATGTGATTCGTGAAGAGTGATGCAGAACCCAACCTTTACTACTTAATGGTAGAGGATGAGCCACTCATCCTAGTATTATATGTGGATGATCTCTTCTTGACAGGATCATCAAGGCTCATAGAGGACCGCAAGAAAAACCTAGGAGCAGAGTTTGATATGAAGGATTTGGGGTTGATGCATTACTTCCTAGGATTGGAAGTGTGGCAGAAGGACATGGATATCTTCCTTGGTCAAGGGAGATATGCTACAGATATTTTGAAGAGATTCAAAATGCAAGATTGTAGACCCATGTCTACACCCATGATCACCAATAGGAAGTATTACACACCATTTTGTGGGTGATATCCCTAGGAGAAAAAAAATCGAGATGGTCCTCAGTCAGCAGCCCCTTACAACCATCAACTAGCTTATTGTGTCATTTCTCAGCCACTTGAGCCAGCCATGTGGTCCTTCACCCACCTGTCATGATCGTATGTTTGAAAGTGGGCCTACCAAACCTAAAGGTATGCCTTGTCATTTGGTAATGGAGTATTGTAGTTTTCTTATCATGGATACGTCTGGGCATGGATTAATGGGGGCATTTGGTAGAAAGAGTGGGCTAGGTCTATGCTCTTGTCTCCTAGACCTCTTTTGGATGTTAACCTTGGACCCAGTCCCATGGGATGTCTTTTACTAGCCTTTGGGCTTTAGGGATGGTACTACATGGGAAACCCTAATTTTGGTTGCATGGAATCACTCCCTCATTCACGTATATCACCCCCCCTTCCGCTCATTATAACCCCATTCATCATTTCTCCCACCTGGGTCCACATCCCTCCACTAGGTCCACACAGAGTTAGCCTCCCTCCTCCCCTTGCCCACACCTTGGGTCAGGCTTGGAATGATGCCTCAGAGGTTGATGCAATTGAAAAGAAAATGTACCACAAAATGCAAAAGATGGTCAAGACAAACACATTTAGCACGTGGGCAAAAGCCAATGCATGAGCTTTGCCCCATTCTCATGGCCATCATGTTGGTTCTTATAGGCCCTAAAGGAGCCTCTTTTATCATTCAGGAACCCATGGTTGTCCCAACTCCTGGTGGACGATGAACCACCCTAGCTTAATGGGGATATCCACAGTTGTACCTTATACATCATGCTCTTATCCCTTGAGCCCCGAGCAGTTAATCAAAGAAAAAATCATAAAAGGCAAAAGACATATAAAGAAGAGTGAAAACATCAAGGTCGGGGCACCTCATGCACCACAATTGCTCCCTCTTATACATTATATACCCAAGTGTGGGCTTCCCCTTTATTAACTACCCTTGTACCACAACATGTGGCTCAGGGCCACCCCTTTGCATTTCCTACTCCATTCATCTCTTTATCACATGCCACCACCCTTTAAAGAATGTACCTTGGACATACTATCCCCTTTAGAAGTAGAAACCACCTAATAGGATACTTGGTTAACCCCATTTGGAGCTTGGAAACATTAGCACATGCCAAAGCCCACTATGTAAGGGCATGCCATTATGAAGTGCCCACCTGCTGTCCCAGGTTTGCAAGCTCTTTTTACTTGATTTCCTGTGATGACTTCATGTATTGGAAGGCTAGGGGATGCATTGGATCTTATGCAGGATTGCGGATGGTCTCCGTTTTGGGTTTGGTCTCCCAATACGGGGTCCTAACCCTCCAGAGGGGTACATTGGCACATGTAGGGTGTGTGTTGAGAGCCATGGGCCTCCACAGCAATAGACCCATGGATCCCCATAGATGTTCAGAGATTGCTCGAGATTCACCCATTGGACGAGGAAGATGCACCTTGTTCACCATGCCCAACCGACCCCACAGTTGTACCATGCACTTGGCAGATGGCCCGGGACTTGTATGTTGATGTGGTATCACTTACACCATCATCTGAAGCGCTTATAGATGGTCTACTGTCATCTTCAACTTACTTGGAGACCCATGAAGTCACTTGTGTGCCCTCACACCCATTGGGAGCACCACAGGTTTATTATGTGGAGAACAAGGGGCCAACCCCTGTCCATTACTTTTGGAAGTCCTATTCGTCATTATGGCACTTATGGACTTCATTAGGCTTCTTAGAAGGCCCAACGACATGTATTATTGATCATTTGACCCCTTGAGAGACTTGTTATTTTGTTTATGAGCTAGTTTGGTGGGCTTGTCACCAAAAGTTAGTTATTTGCACATCATTTTTTTTAGGGGTTAATGTAGGCTCAAGTAGCTAAAGTGAACTCATCGGGAGTGTATAAATACAAATGATGAGAGTTCATTTCTCATCATCACTTGGATTTGGAACTAGTATCTCTTTAGATATTTTCGCTATCCTTCTTGGAGGACAATTTTTTGGATAATTTTGATGTTTGGATAATTTGCATATGTCTTTGAGCTTCTTGATGGCAAGTTTTTGGATGGTTGGATATATTCTTATACATGTAAGTAAATTTTAATGTTATTCTTTCTTTCTAATTTTGTCACATACATTGTTGTTGGGATTTCGCTATACTAGGGCTTATTTGTTGCATCTCTTACGCGAAGTTGTGGAAATTTCGTTTCTAGATAGTGAATGCTTCATGTATGGGTCATGTATAATGAATGAATGTTCCTAGGGATGTTTCATTACTTAAATTCATCTTGACAAGCCATTTACCATGCAAAAGGAAGTATAAAGTCTTTGAAGTTGCTTTTGTCGCTGCCCTAGTGCCAAGCGAAGTTATCTTTGAGGCCTCCTTGACCTAGAAAATTCAAAGGTACATAGTCATAATTCTATCTTACTCCAATCTCCCCAAAGGATTAGGCACTGGTCCACCCAAAAGTGATCACCTTAAACCTATTTTCCTTTTCCCTTTTCCTCTTCTCTAGGTCTAGTCCTATAGGTCACCTAAGGCATCAATTATCTCACGATCTAGCCATCCAAATACTTCGATTTTTGGTCCATAACTGCGTTGGTGTGTCCTCAAGAAGCCCTCCAAATTTCATGAGATCCCAACGGTGGGATTGAGCTATCGCAAACCCTAGCTCGAAGACCGATTCTTGCCCTTGGTTTCTGTTAAAATTGGCAACTAGGGCTAAACTCTATGTGGGTCATCTTATTAATTGAAGCTGATATTTTTCTTGGATCCCTCTCATCGAGAGGTGTAGAATTGATCTAAAGATCATCCGATTCCGATAAGTATTCATGGAGATATGAATTTATTTGCGTTATGGGACAATTCGTCAAGGTCGGCCAGCAACCAAATAAACCCCACTTGTGCTCAACATTTTAGTATAAATACTAAAATAGAGGTGGCCTTCAAGTCATTTCAACACACTTGGGATCTCGTCCTCTCTACTTGTCTTTGGGTTTTAGTAGGAGGAGAGAACCTAAGGGATAACGTTGCTCTAATCTAGAGGGCAGAAGATGGAACTGCCAGAACAGCCGGGAAAGTTGATGCAGAGGGCAGAAGCCGACACTGTCGGAACAGCCGGGAAAGTTGACGCAGAGAGCAGAAGCCAGAACTGTCGGGAACCGCTGAGAACAGCCAAAACTGTCGGAACAGCTAGGAACAGCCGGAACTGTCGGGAACTGTCGGAACAGCTGGGAAAGTTGACGCAGAGGGCAGAAGCCGGAACAGCAGGGAAAGTTGACGCAGAGGGCAGAAGCCAGAACTGCCTGGAACTGCCAAGAACAGTCGGAAATGCCAGAATAGCCAAAATTGTCGGGAACTGTCGGGACAGTCGGGAAAGTTGTCGCAGAGGGCAGAAACCGGAACTGTCGAGAACAGTTGGAACTGCAAGAACAGCCGGAACTGCCGAGAACTGCCGAAACAGCCAGAAAAGCTAACGCAGAGGGCAAAAGCCAGAACTTCCAAGAACAGTCGAAACTGTCAGGAACTGTCGGAACTGCCGGAAAAGCTAACACAAAGGGTAGAAGCCGGAACTTCCGAGAATAGCCAAAACTGTTGGGAACTGCTGAAACTACCAGGAAATCTGACACAGTCCTTAGAGGCTGACGCTGGGGTTTTTCATGGGGCAAATTGGAGCTGAGGAGCTGCTAGAGTGTTTATCCAAGGTTTCAGCTGGAGCATCTATCTCCGAAGGAAAGCAACATGCAAGGGACAATTAACTAACATTGGGACAACTATATGGTACTTAGCAGCGAGTACACCAAGCATGCAATGTTACAGCAAGCATGCAATGGACAGCAAACTAATATTGGGACAACATCATGATACTTAATGCAGCAAGCATGTATTGGTACAGCTAGCATGCAAGGGACAGCTAGCATGCAACAGTAAGCATGCTAAGGACAACAAGCAAGCAAGGTGCAGCCCGCACATAGGTCAGTATGGCAACATGGTGCAGCAATGGCACATAATGCAATACAGTGATGGGTGCAGTCATGATTAGTGAAGCGTGATGAGATGCAGCATAGTGATGATGGGCACAGCATGGTGCAACGTAGTGAGGTGCAGCATGATGACGAAATGCAGCACAACGATAGGTGAAGGAGTCACCTTGGAGAATCAGTTGAAGCAGCATGTCTTCAACTGATCTCATGTATATCATCTTCTTAGAGATGATCTATGCTCTTATCTAGATAAGTCAAAGTGTTGACTCCTATTGTAAATGTACTATCATCTCTCTCTCTCT
The DNA here is from genome assembly GCA_031772625.1 of Pinus tabuliformis. Lineage (NCBI taxonomy): Eukaryota > Viridiplantae > Streptophyta > Pinopsida > Pinales > Pinaceae > Pinus > Pinus tabuliformis. The sequence goes on from CM062815.1 coordinate 936,905,549, forward strand.
CTGTGCAGAACTATTGAAGAACATATAAGAAGAATTGATCAAGGGTTTCCCCACATTGGGGTTTGTCCCTGGCTAGCGACACATCTTGTGTCCTCTTGTCTTGGCTTGTCTTCTGCGATTTATGTTTATGTTATATCTGCAGTTTACTTTAATGTTGATGTGATTGCTAATTTGGAAAAGATATTGAGCTAACTGTGAAAATTGAAATAAATTGCTCTAAGCATAGAACATACCTAAAATTTAACATGGTATCAGAGCTGAGGTGAAGACAATGCCCAAGCAAGAGTGAAAGAGCAATCATCGAAAACAGTTGGGAAATGACAAAAGGATTAGTGGATTCCTCATCCCTCTTCAAATTCACCGAGGGTGAAGTCGAAGCAAAGAATATTATCAGAATGGCGCAGCAGAAGTTTCTGATGGCCTACCTAAAGATCACTTCATTGGGAAGTCTGGATCTAAGGGTGGAAGGAAAGGCAGATGCCTTGGTTGCAATAAGTTCGGCCATTATGCGAAGGAGTGTCCAAATGGCAGAGACACATCTCTTGATAAAGATAACAATCATTCCAAGGACATCTTCAATGATCAGAAGAATGACAGGTAATGCAAGTCATCAAAGAAACGACCGACTCTTCAAAGAAAGCAAGGAACCCCAGGTATGAAGAATCAAATGTTGTTTCTGATAAGATAAAGAAGCGTTATCTTGTACTAGCCCTCTCCTTCAGATTCTTTGGGAATTTGGCTTATTGATCGTAATGCTTCAAGGCTCCTCATCAGATAAAAGGGTGCTCTCTCGAATTTGGTAGAGACAGAAATAACCATGGGATTATACTTGGAGTCGATGCCACCTATCCCGGAAAGGGTGTAGGGAATGTTACCCGTCAATTGAATGAGGGTAAGTCGATTCATTTACAGAATCTCTTTTACGTCCCTGATCGTAAGAAGAACTTGATGTCCATCTCGGAAATGGAAGTCAAAGGTTTCAGGGTGGCATTCATCAATGGAAAGGTACGTGTTAAAAAATAGAATTTTCAAAGATGTTTTTTCTCATGGGTTCAGGGTTGGCAATTTGTATCAAGTTGCAGAATGGTCCATTGGGGATCATGTCAACTGACATATCGCATCTATAACACCGGAGGTCTACCTATGGGGCTCTACCCGATGTGAGTCAGATGTTGATAAGGATGCCTGAATTCAAGAAGAGCATGAAGGTACATGTCTGAGATGTACCAAAGGAAAATCTTAGAAGGGGACCATTCCCCTCATGCAGCAGGTCCACAAGTTTGGAACAACCCGAGGAGTTTGAGATTCATGATCGGGAATCCATGTATACAGGTGGAAGAAAGCCCTCTATGGCTTGAAGCAAAACACCCCGCGCGTACACCCCGCGCGTAGTATGAGAGGATTGATCGTTGTCTGATGAAGTTGAGATTCACTAGGAGCGAAACCGATCCAAACCATTACCCGAAGGTTGTGGATGATAGACCTCTCATACCGGCAACTTATGAGGACGACCTATTTCTGACAAGTGCAGACCCTCTCATTTGCAGAAGTAAGAGGGAGTTGGATTCTGGATGTGGAATGATAAACTGCAAGCCTGTGACTACCTCGAGGATCTTAACTTTCAAAAGTTATATGGTAGTGATGTCGGACCAGATTTGGGAAATGCCTCTGAGTTTCATAAACTCATTCGCGTTGATGTTCTTGGTGAACTTCCGTCCGGACATATGTTTTGCAGTTAGCATGGTGAGCTCATATTTGGTTGAGCCTCGCTGACTCGTGCCAAGAATCTGCTGAGATATCTTCGAGGCACAATCTCTCATAGATTGAGATACACTGCCAAAAATATGAAACTGCATGATTATTCGAATGTTGACTGGGCAGGCAGTGTGGAGGATCACTAGAGCACTTCTCAGTGCTGGTTCTCTTTGGATTCTGCTTTGATATCATGGATGAGCAGGAAGCAGAAGTCGGTTGCTATAAGCACCGCTGAGACCGAATACATAGCTACGAGTATGATCTCGTGTGAAGCTGCATGGTTGCAAAAGCTCTTAAGTGAGTTGTTTGTACACATGATGAATACCACTGTGATTCTCTGTGACAACCAAAGGGGGGATTCGATTATTAAGGAATCCCGTATTCGATGATTGCTCCAACAGATAGACATCAGATATTGCCTTATCTGGGATATGGTAAGTCGATGAGCGAGGAGGCTCCATCACATTGAGACTGATGTACAGGTCGCAGACATTTTGTCAAAACCCCGGGGAAAGGTCAAATCTGTGACTTTCCCGAACGACTTGGAGTCATTGAGAGACCTTATAAGGATCCTACATGTCGCATGCATTGAGCTCTGGGAGCTCTGAGGGGCTTGGGGTACTTACTAGAGCAATGCAGGGCGACTCACCCTCCCCTGGTGGTGCGCTATGTACAAGATGACAGGTTCAACCTTCCCTTGTGATACCCCGTGGCAACTGTGGAACAGAATGATTAGTTCTCCTGTGGGCCAAGATGATTAGTTCTCCCGTGGCAACTGTGGAACAAGATGATTAGTTCTCCGGTGGGCCGGGATGATTAGTTCTCCCGTGGCAACTGTGGAATAGGATGATTAGTTCTCCTGTGGGCCGGGATGATTAGTTCTCCCGTGGCAACTGTGGAACAGGATGATTAGTTCTCCAGTGGGCCGGGATGATTGGCAACTGTGGAACAGGATGATTAGTTCTCCTATGGGCCGGGATGATTAGTTCTCTCGTGGCAATTGTGAAACAGGATGATTAGTTCTCTGTGGGCCAAGATGATTAGTTCTCTCATGGCGACTCTGGGGCAAGATGATTCGTTCTCCTGTGGACAGGATGATTCGTTCTCCTGTCAAGGCATCCTACCCATGCAGTCTGGGACTCATGAGAAGTACCTCTCATCTGATCAATGAGCAGGGAAATGGGGTTAGGGACCATAGTAGTACTATCGATGGACGCATCGTTGTATCTACCGTACTCCCTATTCTAGGATGACCTCCATTGATCTGGGATCGATGAAACTGATCTGGGATCAGAATGAGTGGTTTGAGACACTCTCTTGTGATATTGATCTAGGATCAATAAAACTAACTTCGGGTCAGTAAGAGTGATGTGACACACTCTCTTCAGATGAAACTGACTTTGGGTCAGTAGAGAATGGTATGAGGCATTCTCGACCAATTCTTCTTCTTCATGGTTCAACAAAGCAGAGTAGAGCAAAGAAAAGCTCAAAAGAGCAAAGCAGTGCAAGGCACTAATGGCAAAGATAGTACAGTCGGACATATGGATCAGCGGCTGGAGTTCTCCCTAGTTGAGAGGGAGTGTTAAAATTGGCAACTAGGGCCAAACTCCATGTGGTCATCTTATTAATTGAAGCTGATATTTTTCTTGGATCTCTCTCATCGAGAAGTGTAGGATTGATGTAAAGATCATCCAATTCCGATAAGTATTCATGGAGATATGAATTTATTTGTGTTATGGGACAATTCGTCAAGGTCGGCCAGCAACCAAATAAACCCCACTTGTGCTCAACGTTTTAGTATAAATAGAGGTGGCCTTTAAGTCATTTCAACAAACTTGGGATCTCTTTCTCTCTACTTGTCTTTGGGTTTTGGTAGGAGGAGAGATCCTAAGGGATAACACTGTCCTAATCTAGAGGGCAGAAGCCAGAACTATCGGAACAGCCGGGAAAGTTGACGCATAGGACAGAAGCCAGAACTGTCAGGAACAGCCAAAACAGCCGGAACTGCCGGAACCACCGAGAAAGTTGACACAGAGGGCAGAATTCGGAACTGCCGGGAACAGTCGGAACTGCCAGAACAGCCAAGAACAATCAAAACTGTCAGGAACTGTCGAAACAGCCATGAAAGCTGGCACAGAGGGCAAAAGACAGAACTGTCGGGAACAGTCGGAACTGCCAGGAACAGCCGGAACTGTCAGGAACTGCCGGAACGATGGGAAAGCTGACGTAGAGGGCAGAAGCCGGAACTGCCGGGAACTGTCGGAACTATCGGGAAAGTTAACGCAAAAGGCAGAAGCCAAAACTACCGGGAATAGCCGGAACAGCTAGGAACTACCGAAACTGTCGGGAAAGCTAACGCATAAGGCAGAAAAGGCTGACGCAGTCCCTAGAGGCTGATGCTAGGGTTTTTCGTGGGGCAAATTGGAGCTGAGGAGTTGCCGGAGTGTTTATCCGAGGTTTCATCGAGAACATCTGTCTCTGAAGGAAAGCAGCATGCAAGGGACAGCTAACTAACATTGGGATAGTTGTATGGTATTTCGCAGCAAGTACACCAAGCATGCAATGCTACAGCAAGCATGCAAAGGACAGCAAACTAATATTGGGACAACATCATGATACTTAATGCAGCAAGCATGTATTGGTACAGCTAACATGCAAGGGACAGCTAGCATGCAACAACAAGCATGCTAAGGACAATAAGCATGCTAGGGACAACAAGCAAGGTGCAGCCAACACATAGGTCAATATGGCAACATGGTGCAACAATGGCACATAATGCAGTACAGTGATGGGTACAGTCATGATTAATGAAGCGCGATGAGATGCAGCGTAGTAATGATGGGTGCAGCATGGTGCAGCGTGGTGAGGTGCAGCATGATGACGAAATGTAGCACAACGATAGGTGAAGGAGTCACCTTCGAGAATCAGTTGAAGCAGCATGTCTTCAACTGATCTCATGTATCATCTTCTTAGAGATGATCTATGCTCTTATCTAGATAAGTCAAAGTGTTGACTTCTGTTGTAAACATACTATCTCTCTCTCTCTCTGCTAAACTATTGAAGAACATATAAGAAGAATTGATCAAGGGTTTCCCCACATTGGGGTTTGTCCCTGGCTAGCGCCACATCTTGTGTCCTCTTGTCTTGGCTTGTCTTTTGCGATTTATGTTTATGGTCTATCTGCAGTTTACTTTAATGCTGATGTGATTGCTAATCTAGAAAAGATATTGAGCTAACCAGCTGTTGGGTTCTAGGTGATCTTTGAAGAATTAACCTTGATATTGCATGGGACCACACAAGACCAAGTGGACTCGACGTTCGGTCAAGGGGATAGGATTTAGCAGCCAATGATATGCTTGACCTAATTAGGGAGGGGAATGGATCAAAGAATGAATTTTCAATGAAAGGCAATGCAAGGATCCTAGTGAGGTTTCTAGCCTAAGGGAACCAAGGGCAAGAATTGGTCTTCGAGCTAGGGCTTGCGATATCTCAATCCCACCGTTGGGATCTCATGAAATTTGGAGGGCTTCTTGAGGACACACCAACGCAGTTGTGGACCAAAAATTGAAGTATTTGGATGGCTAGATCGTGAAATAATTGATGCCTTAGGTGACCTAGAGGACTAGACCTAGAGAAGAGGAAAAGGGAGAACATCATGATACTTAGTGCAGCAAGAAGATCTTAGCATGCGACTGAACCAACTGTTGGAATGAGAATTGGTCTGGGGGCACCACTAGGATCTCATTGAGACAAGAATAGAGCCTTGTGTCCTCACTAATCTAGAATCATGTGTTTCCATTTGTTGCTTGGTGCCTTGAACCAAGAGCACCATAAAAGAAAAAGAAAAAAGAGTACACCACTGTCCACATCATCAACAAAGATGAATATAGGATTTTTATACTGTTTCTAGAATATTATCCCATGATGGGCACCTTGCTATTAGAATTGCTCATTTTCTATCTCCCCTATGTGGCATAGCATCATGCATATATGCTTGTAATCTGGCATTAGTGAATTTCAATTGATATAGATATGAGGAATAATAGTACTATATTTTTCCCAAAAATGATAAGAACCTAGGAGTCTTTTATTGCAGTTACTCAAATCCTATTTCTACAATTTCTTTCTTGTTTTGGTCCAAAAACATTCTTTTGAGGAAAAAACCATCATTTGGATGTATGCCAACACAAGGAAACCCATCAAAAAAGATGAAACATTTTCTTTAAGTTACAAGAACGACATACTATTCAAAATTACCCAAGGGGCATGCACTCATCTTCTCATAGACCTAATCGAGGTAGTTGCCTACTATAGTTTAAACGTGGATCTTGATATGGTACACACCCAAATCTTACCACTCCAAAGATAGCCTAAAAGGCCAGTTTGATTGTCAAGTTCATCAAATATAGGCCACACACTTTGCAAATTCAAGAACAAGCTTTGGGCACCACATCTCCAAGCTGATTCACGAGTGTCCTCCATATTCCAAATATTAACATTGTATGTGATAATCGATCAAAAAATCATAATGAGAACACAGTTGCCCAATAAGAACAAAGATACATCAGAGCCCCATGCCTCACCGACTCAAAATCAATATCTTTGTAACTATAGTTAATTTTCTTGTAAACCACCACCCGTGTACTTTTGTGCATCATGGGTATCCATTTTATACAACATGATCCTTCGCAGAAGATGGCCAATATGCTTCTACATTAATTACCACGCATTACTGCATTCTACCAAGAACAAGAAAATTTGCTTTTCCTTATTTTCCTGGTCATCCATTCAGAGCAAACTGGTCTGTCCGCCCTTATTACAATATCTCTAGAAATGGTCCTCCACTGATCTGTGATATAATATTTTTCTGTGTTTCTTCCCCAACCATTACAACATTTTCACAAGAAAGCTTTATGATGTGGGATAAATGAGATCCCGGATTCAATATTTATGTACTTGTGTCTATGGTACCTCTCCTCTTAAAAATGGAAAACCAAAAATCGAATCGAATCAGAGATTCGATAGAGATGCTAAGTTTCAATCGAAAACTGAATCATCTGTTACTAAGTATCAAATTATTTTCTCTTAAATCGAAAAACGAATCATCTATCACTAGTTATCGAATTACTTTCCTTTAAATAATCCAAAGCTCTGCTGGACTTATTTTTGCAGGATTTTGGAATTAATGTGGCATATAAATGATATGATGCACTGCTAGATTTATCTAGAAATATAGACTACTCGGATTACGGTTTAGGTTTTTAGAGCCTGAACTTATCTTTCATTCAATAGGGTAGGAAACTACAACTTTTTTTGTCAGAAAAAACAGAGGCTATATCTTGCTATTCATTGTGCACGGGTCTTGTTGCTATTCTGGTTGCTATTCATTTTGCAAGGGTATTGGATACACAGTTATGAGTATGAGCATATGGGTGTTTCGTTAAAGTACTCCTGTATATGAAGTCATTCTGATTCGGTGATATACTCACAGGACAAAATATAGTCCCACCATACTTACAAAAAAAATATATATCTTTCTATTCATCTGAATCAAAAATACATTACTAAAAACTTTTTACTGATCATGTCTTGGACGACGACTACACGATACGTAGTCAGTATTCTGCACTTCGACTAAATAGACCAATTCCAACCGTTATAAGCTCTAGGGTAGGAAACCACGACTTACCATGTCTATCGTAGATTTCGAATAGAGAAAACGCTGGGACCCAGAAACCGACCGTCCCCCGCTATCCGCAGCTGAAAGAAGACGTGAAGGTTCTGCGCCGTATCCACGAGAGTACGAATGAAGAAACCGAGAACATAGCTGTGAAGTCCTTCGCAAAATCTTGAAGCCCATTGCCATTCTCGTATCGATTCTTGCTTTCCTGCGATGCAATCAGAACTAGCGACGATGACGATAGATAGCTAATCTCTTTAGAAACCTAAACCCCAGGAATGGCAAGCGGGAGCTTTTATCGTTGTTTGCTTGTTCGGCAAGATAATTAAAAACCAAGCTCCGGTATTTATTTTAATAAATAAATAATTAAAAAAAAAAAAAAAATCCCGAAAATCACCATTTGAGCTAGCTAAATTGAAATGGTTAAAGTGGGTTGGAATTACAGGATGAGAAAGCGGCTCAAATTTGATAAACTACATAGATTTTTTTTTCCTTTTTTAACATTTTTAACCCAGAATTACAGAATGAGATAGCGGCTCAAATTTGATAAACTACATAGAGTTTTTTTTCCTTTTCAACATTTTTAACCCAGAATAATAAGTAATTAAAAAATACTTTTTAACTCGAAAAATATAATAATTATATAAAAAATTAATAATAATTATAGAAATTTCTCATTATATTTTATGAATATTTTGTTTAACAACTTTCATTCCGATTAAAATATATGACTTCTCATATTTTTAAACTACCCTGGATAATTCTTAGTTCATCCTCGATTGTTTCCGATGGCTCGAGCACGCGTTTGGAGCTCCTCCCGCATGGCCGCTCCCTGATCGTTCTCTGCGAGCCTGCGCCTGGCAGCTTCGCTGCTAGGCTCTGCTTCCCTCCTGCCTCCAGGGCCTCCTGCCCTCCTCCTTTCCCGGGCCTCCTGCCCTCCCAGCGCTTTCTCATTCGGGACTCTACCTCGCCTGCCCTTTGGATCTGCTCCCTCTGAGCCTCTGCGCCTGGCAGCGCTGCTGCTAGGCTGCTTCCCATCTCTGTTTGATTCCCAGAGGTGCCCCAACCATGTCTGCAACGGATCCACCCTATCAGGAACAAGAAGATCTGGAAAAGTCCTTTGCCTCGCTTATTCCAGAGAACTCTACTGAAAGGATCAGACCCTCAGCTTCAAGATTCATCAAAAAGCTGGATGAAATCCCGGAAGTCTCGCTCCCTCCCGCCCTTCCGAGGAGAGCTGCAGTGGCACTAGCTGACAGAGGTCTTGTAGGCCAGTTTACGGGTCTATGGCCCTCTCCACGCACGGTCCAGCGATGGGTAGAAAGGAACTGGAACTCGATGGTTCAAGGAAAGATAGCAATACGATTCTGTGGAAGAGGGTTCTTTACCTTTCTCTTTGAATCAACGGAGGATCGCAACCTCATCTTCAGAAATGGGCCTTACTTTATGGACACAAGAGGCCTCTATTTGAATAGATGGACTCCTGATTTTGACCCAGAGATGGACGTTCCTAACGCTGTCCCTGTATGGGTTCGGCTCCCGCACCTGCCTCTCCACTGCTGGGGAGACGAATCTGTGAAAGCAATAGGAAACGCAGTGGGGAAGTATATTGATAGATCGGAGCCAAAGGAGAACATGCACGCTTGCGCAAGGATATGTGTAGAAGTTGATCTGGGAAAGGGCCTGCCAGAAGCTATCAAACTCAAAGTCGACCAATGGACACACATACAACAAGTGGACTACGAACAGCTACCCTTCAAATGTAAGGTATGTCATGAATATGGGCATTTTGCCAATAGATGTAACAAATCTAAGACAAATGTTTCTGATACTAACCCTGAAGCTCCAGAGGAAGTTTGGGAAACAGTCAAAAAGAAAAAAGCAAACCCACCTCAAGGAAACCTCTCTAAAAACCCTCCCCCAAACCCTACACCCCCCTCTCAATCTGGCCCGTCCTTCCCTTCATCCTCCAACCCCTTTGAATCTCTGTCCACGGAAGAACCCCCTTCCCCTCCTCCTTCCCCGAGAGCTCCCATCGAAACCCCTTCCTCACCTCCGCCATCCTCTCCTCCTCCAACAGTTGAAAGAATCCTAACAAGGAACAAGACAAAGGAAAACAACATCTCCATTGATCCCCCAAGAAAAGTCGGCAGGAAATCCAACAAAGAGATAAGGGACGAGACCGCAGCTAAAGAAATGGCCACAGGGACTCAACAGCCAATGGACACTTATCTGGACAAGACAAAAGGAAGTGGAGAGAAAATGAAAGAGAAAGGCGGGATCCACAACAAGCAAGGTAAATGATGAATTTGGTCTCTTGGAATTGTAGGGGGATGGGCTCCTCCCTTAAAGCAAATGCAGTCCGAGACCTACTTAAATCAGAAAATCCAGACATCCTCCTACTCCAGGAGACCAAAATCAATGAGCAGGAATTCCAAAATAGCCTGAAAAGAAGTAAAACTTATGAAGGAATAGCAGTAAGTGCAATGGGTGCCTCAGGTGGTATAGGGACAATCTGGGATAAACGGAAATGGAAACTAATAAACCACAGGCAGAGCGGTTGGTGGATCAGATTAGACATTCAAAACACAGCTTTGACAGAAGAGTACACCATTTATAATGTATATGCCCCCCCTCACTTCCGAGACAAAGCCTCTTGTTGGGACTCAATTTCTGCAGACCTAACGGATGCCCAAGGAAGGAATATCTTCTTGGGTGGGGACCTGAATCTAATAAGGAACGCAGAAGAAAAGATAGGGGGAAATTTCCTTGCAGATTCCTCAAGAGATGCCCTTGAAGAAATCATACAAACCCATAATCTGGTGGACATCCAACCTCAAAACGGGCGCTTCACCTGGTCAAACAAGAGAGCAGGTCGGAACAACATAAAAGAGAGGCTGGACCGCATTCTGGTACAAGAGAGAATAGTAGCCAATTTCTCAAATATCAAAAGCCTTATCATCCAAGGTTACATTTCAGATCACAAGCCTGTGGCTCTGAAATTGGACAAGGGTAAAAACATGGGTCCGCTCCCCTTCAAGTACAACAGAGCTTGGGACAGCAATGAGGACTTCAGATCTCTGATAAAAGAACAGTGGGCAGCAGAAATCACAGGCTCCCCGCATTTCGTTTGGGAATCAAAGCTAAAGCTCCTTCGTCTTGCCATCAAACATTGGGCCAGAGACAAGGCAAAAGAAGAGAGTAAAAACAAAACAGACCTCCAAGAAAAAATAACACAATGGAACCAAGAAAAAGAAACTAGACAAGACACGGAAGAAGATCAGCTCAAAGAAATGGAATTACAAAAGGAGCTGTACAAGCAGAACAGAAAGGAGGAGGAGGAACAAAGGCAAAAGTCGAGATGCCTCTGGCTCAAATCGGGAGATCGAAATACTTCTTTTTTCCACAATAGTTTGAAAATGAGGCGAGCTGGGAACAATATTGAGAAAATTATAGTGGAAGGAAAAGAACTAAAAGAGCAAGAGGAAATTATGGAGGCAGCGTCCCACCATTTTCAAGACCTTCTCACAGCGGATCCGCAGTATAGAGACAACATGGAATTCCTTGACATAATGGAGAACAAAATTTCAGAAGTCCAAAACATTGAGCTGGACAAAGAGCTCACGGTGGAAGAGATAGAGCAGACAATTCTTAGCATGGCCTCGGACAAGGCTCCGGGTCCTGATGGCTTCACGGTGGACTTCTACAAGACCCATTGGGACATCATAAAGAAGGACTATATCAGAGTGGCCAAATTTTTTTTCAAAAAATGTAAGATGGGCAGCGGTATGAAATCCTCCCACTTGGCCCTTATACCCAAAGATCCTAATCCTCAATCCTTCAATAGATTCCGTCCAATATCCCTCTGCAATGTGTCTTACAAAATCATCACTAAGATCTTAGCAAACAGGCTCAAAAAAATTCTCCCCTCTCTCATTTCCGAGAATCAAGGTGGCTTCGTCCCCAGGAGACAAATAACGGACAATGTCATCCTTATTCAAGAGGCTATTCAGAGCAGCATTTCTAGAAAAGAAAAGGGTATGATCATCAAGTTAGACATGGCAAATGCCTTCGACCGGGTCAACCACTCTTTTCTCCAGGCTGTACTTAAGAAATTTGGTATATCCGAGCTCTTCATTAGCAGGGTTATGGAATGCATATCAGACAACTGGACGGCCCCCCTCATCAATGGCAGACCCAGCAAAGCCTTCAAAAGTTCAAGAGGACTGAGGCAAGGGTGCCCGCTCTCCCCCTTCCTTTATATCCTCATGGCGGAATCTCTAAGTATGAAGTTGGAAAATCTGCGCAAGAAAAAAGAAATAACAGGGGTAGAAATAGTCAGAGGAATCAAAGGTATCAATCACTCTCTTTTCGCAGATGACACCTTACTAATAGGAGGTGCCTCAAGCCTCATGGCCAGAAGGTTTAAGAAAGCTTTGGACCTCTTCCTCCAAGCTTCTGGTGGCAAGCTCAACAACAACAAATGTATGATCTACACTTGGAATGTCCCCAATCATATTATCCAGCGAATATCCTTAATCATGGAAATCCCAGCCCAAAGAAATTGGACTCATTTCATGTATCTAGGGCTACCTTTAGCAAAGGAATCAATCAAATCTGAGATCTGGGTAAAGATAATTGAAAAACTCAGAGGCAAACTTCAGAACTGGGGAGTGTATTGGCTCAACTTAGCAGGCAGAACAATCCTAATCAAGTCCATCCTAGCCTCGCTCCCTATTTATCAGTTTGCAATTACTCTTGCACCGGCCAGTATCCACAAGCACATGGAGCTGATCATCAGAAGTTTCCTGTGGCAAGGAGGAAAGCAAAACACTAAAAAGTTTAGCTTGGTAAAATGGGAAAAGGTTATTCTCCCCTTGGAGAAGGGTGGACTTGGAATCAGAATCCCAAGATTAGCAAACATGGCGATGGGCTACAAATTAATTTGGAGAATTCTCAATGAAAAAGGGGCTTGGTGGACGGATGTAATCAAGAAGAAATATTTGAGCGGGGTGAATAGTAACATCATCACAGAAAATATCATAGACAGGCAGGGTACACCCATCTGGAATCTCATCAAAAAATCGCTCCCTCAATTCAAATCTTATATTTCCAGGGCCCCAGGCAATGGCAGAGACATCAGTATTTGGAAAGATAGAATAATGGGGACAAATGCTAGAGAAATGATCCCTCACCTCAGACCCCTTCAGAGGTGGATGACAGAGGCAAGTCTCATTACCCTTTTCGATATTTCTCTTTGGGAACAGAACTGTTGGACAGGCTGGAGGACTCTCAACCTCCCCTCAGACCTCTCTAATCTCTGGGAAGAGCTTAAGAGCTCCCTCATAGGCTCAGCTCCCATACACAAAGAACAAGATGATAAATTCGTATGGGATCCCAACGGAGGAAGATACTCGGTCAAAGATGGATATAAAGCCCTTCAGAACGCCTCAGCAGTCAATAATTGGCCCCTGTACAAAGTTGCTTGGAGAACTGAATGTCTCCCTAAGGTTAAATTGTTCAATTGGACCTTACTCCATGGGAAAATCCTCACGGCAGAGAATCTCAGAAAGAGAGGTATTCATGGACCCTCAATTTGTTGCATGTGCAGGGCCGCGGAGGAAAGCACCACCCATCTCTTCATCGAATGTCCGCTTGCAAAAGCCTGCTGGAAACACCTTACCAGTCCCATAATCATAGAAGATTTTCCTAATCAGATCTCGATTCTCCAAAAAAACTGGGAAAAAAGCCTTCTTCAATCCAAAAAAGGCAAAAATATAGCTACAAGATTCTGGAACAGTATTCCTCCTAACCTGTGTTGGCAGATATGGATTGCACGAAACAAGTGTATTTTCAACAATGAAAAACCAAGCATAACGGGCATCTTGGCAAAAGCAACTGCCCTCATTTCCGAGACTATTGAAGCCAACGGTATAACTCAGATGGACACAGAGGTGGCAGATGAAAGGATAAAAGAGTGGATGAGCAAATTTAAGTACATAGCAAACCCAAGGAAAAGTATAAGAACAAGGAAAAGCAACTCGGACTGGAAGCTACGAGGGACAGAGGAAGAAATCAGACAGTGGATTCGAAACCAAAAAAGACCAGTCCTCCATTTTGATGGGGCTTCTAAGAATAATCCAGGTCAAGCTGGAGCAGGCGGAATAATTAAGGACCCCCAAGGGAAAATCATAGTTACATATGAATGGGGATTAGGCAAAATGACCAACAACAAGGCAGAAGCTTACAGCCTTCTTCTGGGCACCCTCATTTCTAGGAAACTCGGCCTCCAGAATCTCCTCATTTTGGGCGACTCAGCAATAATTATTGCAGCCATGAACTCAGGGAAAGACTTCAATCAAATGGCCCTGAATAATATCAAGAGCAGGTCATTGGAAAACATCAGAGCTCTCGGAGGTGTTACTTTCAAACATGTGCTCAGATGTAATAACAAGGAGGCGGATGAACAAGCAAACCAAGCCGCAAAAAGAAAGCCAGGACAGGTAAGAGAGAATGAAACACTCTATGAAAAGGATATTCCATAACCAAATCCCTTCCATCGCTCTTCCCCAAGGAAGCAGTCACCTCAGGCATTCTGTCCATCATTTCGAACCCCCTACAAAATCTTTATCTCTCCTCTCTAATCTCCTCGACTGCATAAGTGTGTACAAAGGGAGACAAAATCGCTCTCAGGATCTAGAGCTCATCATTAAGCCCATCCTCAGCACGAATCTCCTCCTTAGCAGCGCAGTCACTCTCTGGGGAGGCGGCCGAGCCCATCCCTCATGTACGCACCTGGTCAGAAGTATAATGATCAAAGACAGCTCTCTTCTCAAGATCGGGCTCACTTGGAATCAGACCAAACGCAAAAGGACCCTCCCTCCCTCTATATATAGCAGCCTAGTTTATCAGATTTCCACAGCTCGCAATCAAGCAAGAAGTCATATCCTCGCTCTCTCCAAGCTCAGGCATCGTTCGGAAGCCCTCTGCTCGCTCCGGGATCCAGACTTCCGCCCTCTGTCCTCGGTAATCTCTGGTTTGCATTTCTTTGTTTTGCTTATAGCTAACAGTGTTGTTTTTGTACTCAGCAGAGCCCTCAGAAATTTCCTGAGTTCCTCAATCCTCAATCTATCGCGCCAGCAGCTCTGTGACATCGTCTTCCCTCCCTCTGCATCTCTAATCCCCGCTCCTCGTGAGCCTTCTGATCCTAGTTTCCAGTTTGCTAGGATGGCGGAGCACCAAAACCAGCCAGCCAATCAGGCTCAGCCCAGAAATCCTATGGGAAACATATTCAACAATAGGGAGTGTAATATGTGCAAGGCTCATACGGCCATGATCAACAGCTTGATCAAGCAGCTGAAGGAGCTGACTGAAGACTATCATTCCGATAGGAACTCAAAGCGTAAGAAACTGGAAAAGAGGAAGAATGAGATTGAAGCTTTAAAGGATCGATGCATCCACTTGGAGGCGGCCGTTGATCACATTCGCTCCCTCACCCAAAGCCAGCAGGCTGAAGCTTCAACCAAAGCAAGTGCCCGGAAGGATCCGCTCCCGGACGATTCAGTCACTCAGCATTTCCCTTGAAATATGCATTGTAAATTCAGTTGGTTAAGTGGTTCTTTCGTCAGGCAATATAGCCGTTTGTCTCTAGCTTTGTGTTCAATTAAGAGAAGCTTCGAGGATTATGGGTCTGCGAACCCGCTTTTGTACCTCAGCTCTCAGAGTCATTCACCTTCTGTACTAGAATTTTGTATTGCTGGCTTTTATAATATATGAGTAACCGACTTTGTAAAAAAAAAAAAAAAAAACAAAAAACAAAAAAAAAAAAAAAACAAAAAAAAAAACAAAAAAACTACCCTGGATAATTTTATTGAAAGTGATTTACCTTTTTATAGATTTTTTACTTCACATATTCTACTTGGAAGACCACCTAATAGGTGATAAAGTGAAATTGGATAATTGATATAAATTAATTTTTTTAAGGTGGAAAGTGTTTTTCATTTTTTTAAATTTGAATGACAATTAAGTTTAATGACACTTAGAAGAAGTGGGTTTTTCTATGTTTTAATACACTTATGGTAATGGTTACTTTGTGTGTGTGGATGGTGGGTTTTTCTATGTTTTAATACACTTATGGTAATGGTTACTTTGTGTGTGTGGATGGTCTGAGTCAATAAAGATTATTAGATTTGGATCAATTTTGGGTATATTTTATAATATTGGGATAAGACTAGTATTATTTATCATTTTTTTTTAACTTTTAGAATATCACTATTTTCAGAATATCACTTTAAGAATTGAGCTATTATTAGTCTTATCATAAAGTTAGTTAGCAAGTTCAAGACATTAATGGAAGCTGACCATGTAGATGATATAATAAGGTGTCCCTTTATTTTATGAACAATATATCACATGTATTTCCAATCCATTTTTAATAAAGGTGAGAGCAAGAGGGCAACAATAATGTAGGAAGCACCAACATTTGAGCACATCTCAACCCCACCAAGAGGCAAAAGCAAGTCCAACCCATAATTGTTTTGTCACATAAAAAACTAGCAAAGAGAGACTTGCTGGCTTCCCATAGTGGTGAGGATTGCTTAGTAAAATAAGTTCAATCCTAGTTAATTAGGTTTATCTCAAGCAGTTAGGAGGAATTATTGTTATCCTCCCCACCCAAGTTTAACTCTTGTAAGTCATATGATGAGCTTTGATGTAATGGCTTCGAGCCTTGTTGTCGAGTATGAGTAGTCCCTTGAGGACCAAAACATGTATATTCCTCATATGGAATATAAACATATTTCTCATGGCAAAAAAAACCAAGTATATTCCTTGGCAAAATATTCAACATTCAAGGCCAAACCCTTCAGTTATGATAGGTATGAAGACCTAATAAATTTATAAGCCCCCTACAAGGAAAAGGACAAAGTAGAAAGGATCCAAATGTTGTAAAGGGTGTCCCAAGTCCTTTAGAAAATAAAGTGATAAAGACATTACTAGGAAGAGAACAAAATATCACACAAGGAAACAATAAGAAGAACCTAAAGTTGGCCCAAAAACAGTATAATATCTCCAACAAGCAAAAGCTACATGGCAAAGCCTCAATGTTGACTTAGAAGAATTCTTAAAAGAGCAGGAAAAACTCCAAGATTAAAATATCATAAAGATCCCCTCATAGTTGTTAGCACTCCTTGGCCCCAACAACTTGTTAGTAAGAACATTGAGGAAGTAGGTGACACCAGTGCCACACTTCACCTCCTCTCATTAGGAGGAGAAAATCTAACAAGTAGCACAGAGATAAAGAGAGTTTGAATGGAACAAAACACTATTTTGCTGACGTTTGTTTACTTCATGTTTTGTTGATATAGTATTTTCCTTAGCCAATTCGTAAAAGTTTGTACTTGCACGGGAAGTAATAAAAAATGTAAACAACATCTACAATTTTGGATAGATAATGATAACATTAATTGGCTAAGTATTAAAACATAAACTTTGGCAAAAAAATGTAAGAATCAAGGTAGTTTGGGTAAAGCAATTGTCATTTTTTAATATATAGTCATATAATTGTTGTTGTGAACAAATAATAATAATAATAATGGGGGAAGGTCCCTAGGATTAGACGAACCTCCCGTGATAAAAAGTTGACCCTTTGAGCTCAAGGACAATAACTTCTTGAATCTCACAACAATAACAACTCCATGTACAACAATATTTATTTTTTATTCAATTCTTTGATGAATGAAATATTATTTCATGACATTTTAGTGTGAGATTGTAATATACTAGCATTTGCACCACATGTTGCAAAGAAAACGTCGTAAGGCAATGGTATAGGAAACAATAACATACAAGAAATAAGTCAACATTTTATGCAATTTTGTTTCTTTACTAGTGTTTCTTTTTTATCATAAACTGTGTTTCGTTTTTATCATAAACTGGGTTCTATTGTCTAACAGATCATCTTCATTGATTTTTACACTTTATTGATAAAGTACAGAATGAGAGTCCTCGCAAAGTGGAGAGGTGGTATCATATACAAAATCAGAGTCCTAGAAAAGTTGAGATTTATACCTTGTTATCTTAAACTTGTGGTTATGTTGTTGATGATTCAAGCCATTTCAACAAAAACAAAGTTGAGATTTATAACTTGTTATCTTAAACTTGTGGTTATGTTGTTGATGATTCAAGCCATTTCAACAAAAACAATTTGAGTGGATCGATTCCATCGGGGGTTTTCCACGAGACTATGACCCTTTAATCATGCATAACTAAATATTGTGAGTTATTCATTAAGATTTCCTTATGCTTGGAGGGAAGGTAAGGTGCACAACAATGTAGTCTTTGTGACGTGGAGATATTCTAGTCATAAAAAAGAACAACAAAAATTGAAGCCATTTACATAGATACATGGTTAACCATGGTCAACCATAGAATTTCATTTCTTTTACATCTATGCATCTTATTTAGATTTGTCTATTCCTATGTCGCCATTATTCCTCAATTTATGCTTTACGACGTTTCTTTTGCAACATATGGTGCAAGTGCTAATAATATAACTATGTAAAAAAAAACTTCAGTGTTTGCTAGACTTTTCATTGCCATTTTTAATGTTTAGTGGACTATCCAGTGTTTGCTAGACTTTCCCTTGCCATCTTTAATGTTTAGTGGACTATCCAGTGCCATTCAGATTATATTTAGTGAATCCAAAACAATCTAACTTTCAAAACACCTCATCTAAATTTATCGAATAATGATTAACTAACTGCTCGCAATTTTATATATTTTAATATAAAATTATGGCAAAAACATTTCATTAAAAATGTAACGAACTTTTCAAATTTTCAATGATGTTCCTAACCATTAAACTATAAAATTTTAGTGTGACATTTCATTAGGTTGATGGAGAAAGAACATCATTAACTACTGCTTGATCATTTTATATTATGATTGTTGCGTCATCCACATGTGAACTCCACGTCATTGACAAGGTTCCACACAGGGTGGTAGTTGTCGGCAGTGCCACCCATATGGATTGGTGGGATGGAGATTCTAATTATCACCACCCATATGGATTGGTGGGATGGAGATTCCAGTTATCACCCCTATGCACCGTTGACCTTAAATACTTTTGTCATCATTTGATGTGTTTACAATCATAGAAGTCGTATCAGCGGCCTTAATTCAGGCATTGGCAGTCCCTGGAGCATTAATTCTTTCTGTTCTGGGAAATGTAATGCAGGGGCTTACCATAGTTTTGGAATATATGATTGGGTGTTTCATAGATTTGTTTATTGCATTAGTACTTGGGTGTATGAGCTTCATTCAGGAAGAAATCAGTGCTATACTGGGATTGTTGGGTACTGTGTTTACTGAATTTTTAGATTATCTGTGCACTACCCTCCATGCCATTGCAGACCTTGTTGGGGAAATCCTGTGGAATGTCATAGAGATGTTGGTTCAGTCACTGTTGACCATATTGAACTATTTAGTAGATGTAGTGGCCTCTTTGATAGGTAGTTCATAAGGCTATGGAATGATGTAACTCTATGGAGGTCTTCATCAGCAACTTATGAATTTTCTATAATATATCACAAATAACTTGATTGAAGGTTTTCATTTGGATTCAAACTAAAGGTTGTATATATGTATTGCAATCCTCTGATTGGCCTTCTAGCTCGCAAAATTGATCTTGAAACTTTAATCCTTTAAAGATAAGGATATGCACCAGCTTTATTTGTTCCTGAAAGGCTTTACTAGGTTGGTCCCTGGTCTTTGACCTGTGATTTCAATGCCTTATTAGGAAGATAAGGACCTGCACCTTATTTGGTTCTTGCTCTGTTGCAGGCCTCTATTGGTGTCGAACACTATGATTACAATCCAGGGAAAATCATTGGGTGGGGCCTAGTAGACACAAAGTAGAAGTTCAAATTATTTTGAATGTTGTTCACTTGCAAAAGAGGTAAAAATTTTCAATTAGAAAGTAGCAAGAAAGTAGCACTATTTTTTTGCTTTTGTTGAGAAGGTTACATCAAGCTACACCTTTTTCGAGTTCTTGATGATAAGTGGAGTGCCCACCTGAACTTTGAACAGAATTAAAAATTCTCCACACAGGCATCCAGAAATTTTATCTCATTGAATGTAGAGAGATTGTCTCGATCCTGTAAACTTTACCCAAAATTAGTTTAAGTGGAAAGCCTCACATTCTTTCTTCTAAACATGCGCATAGAATGTAGAGACACTCTCTCCATCTTGTAAACTTTACCCAATAAATAGTTTAAGTGGAAAGCCTCACATACTTTCTTCTAAACATGGTTGAGAAACATTGGTGAAGGTCTTGGGTTCTAACATCCCTGATAAGCTTAAATATTGTCCCAGTTCACAGCCTGAGCTGACCACCTGCTATGAGGGTTGTTAGCCTCCCGAGGTACGCAGAGGAGGGCCTGTGCGTTCTCACCCTGCTTCCCTTAA
Organism: Pinus tabuliformis; assembly: GCA_031772625.1. Taxonomy (NCBI): domain Eukaryota; kingdom Viridiplantae; phylum Streptophyta; class Pinopsida; order Pinales; family Pinaceae; genus Pinus; species Pinus tabuliformis. The sequence goes on from CM062815.1 coordinate 936,925,449, forward strand.
GCCTGTTGTTGGTGTCATTAGTTACAGGCCAAGGTTTGAGAAAGATCCAGTAGGCAGTAATTCTGCTTTACTGATGATTGCAGTGGATATTTCAGCATGGTGCCATTGCCTCTTGTAGTAAAAGCTTCTCTGAGATTTATCAAATGTAATAAATTCCTCGATCCGGAAAAAATCAAAAGTTTCAAATCGACCCAGTTCAAACCTCATTTTGCAAAAGTTGTAATTTGATCTATTTACCAATAATAATAAGAAAAATGGAAAATACTTTTTGCTTGAGATGCAGAAAAGAACTATAACATATTTATGTTGAAATTTTGTTTTTCTATTGTTGTGGTAAAGTTGAAACAAAGTGTATAGATTAATTAATTTATGTAGGGTTTAATCTTCAGTAAATTCAATGTTCAAATGTATGTGAAAGTTGAAAACCAATTGTGAAGGCTTGGCTAATCCTAAAAGACATCAATCCTGACAGCATTCCAGTGTTATTCTTCCATCTAACATATGAGTTGAGTTGGCCATGGCCTTTATACAGTACTGAAAAATGTTGAAACGTTGTTTTTTAATTTTTTGGGGGGCGATACGTCTTGTGAGAATGCTTTGCTCTCATTGTAACTTGTAATAAGTTGTCTGATCATAGAATCTCCAAACAGATAGCAAAAGGGTCCATGGATCTTGAGAATTCCAAAGAATGATATGACTTAATTACGATCTTAATTTTTTGGGGGAGTAATATGTCTTGTGAGAATGCTTTGCTCTCATTGTAACTTGTAGTAAGCTGTCTGATCATAGAATCTCCAAACAGATAGCAAAAGGGTCCATGGATCTTGAGAATTCCAAAGAATGATATGGCTTAATTAGGATCTGCACTTGGACAGTGAGTTGTTCTGGCACAAAGCTACATACCCCTTTCATGATAGCACTCCACGATAAACACCCTTAGTTGTTCAATATCAAGGTGTGGACTGCTATCAACAGAAGATTTTCCATGCATATCAATAGCGGTTGCTATTATATGTTTAGCAGTGGTCAATTCCCATGGTGAGTGGAATTGGATGCTAGGGTCCATACACTTATGAGATCTTGCTGAAAATTAATGAAGTTTTCCAGACCATTAGCGAAGAACAAAGTGACCATGAGGGGATGAGACGGGATGAATTAATTATGTGAAAGGGCATTGGAATTTTGTTTTGCTTGGACAAAAGCAAGACCCCAATTGATTTTGCACATGGGCTGTGCAGGCCTTGTTATATATATATGATTGTTGCGTCATCCACATGTGGACTCCATGTCATTGACAAGGTTCCACACAGGGTGGTAGTTACAGGCAGTGCCACCCATATGGATTGGTGGGATGGAGATTCTAGTTATCACCCTTATGCACCCTCGACCTTAAATGCTTTTTTCATCATTTGCTATGTTTACAATCGTAGAAGTGGTATCAACGGCCTTAATTCAGGCATTGGCAATCCCTGGAGAATTAATTCTTTTTATTTTGGGAAATGTAATGGAGGGGCTTACCATAGTTTTGGAATATATGATTGGGTGTTTCATAGATTTGTTTATTGCATTAGTACTTGGGTGTATGAGCTTCATTCAGGAAGAAATCAGTGCTATACTGGGACTGTTGGGTACTGTGTTTACAAAATTTTTAGATTATCTGCGCACTGCCCTCCATGCCATTGCAGACCTTGTTGGGGAAATCATGTGGAATGTCATAGAGATGTTGGTTCAGTCACTGTTGACCATATTGAACTATTTTGTAGATGCAGTGGCCTCTTTGATAGGTAGTTCATAAGGTTATGGAAGGATGTAACTCTATGGAGGTATGCATTAGCAACTTATGAATTTTCTATAATATATCACAAATAATTTGATTGAAGGTTTTCCTTTGGATTCAAACTAAAGTTTGTATATATGGATTGCAATCCTTTGATTGGCCTTCTAGCTCGCAGAATTGATCATGAAAATTTGAGCCTTTAAAGATAAGGATATGCACCAACTTTATTTGTTCTTGAAAGGCTTTACTAGGTTGGTCCCAGGTCTTTGACCTGAGATTTCAATGCCTTCTTAGGAAGATAAGGACCTACACCTTATTTGGTTCTTTCTCTTTTGCAGGCCTTTATTGGTCCTGAATGCCATGATTACAATCCAGGGAAAATCATTGGGTGGGGCCTAGCAGACACAAAGTAGAAGTTCAAAGTTTTTTTTAATGTTGTTCACTTGCAAAAGAGGTAAAAATTTTCAATTAGAAAGTAGAATTGTTTTTTGGTTTTTGTTGAGAAGGTTACATCAGCTACACCTTTTTCGGGTCCTTGATGATAAGTGGAGTGTCCACAATTAAAAATTCTCCACGCAGATTCATCCAGAAAATTTCTCTCATTGAATGTAGAGAGACTGTCTCCATCCTGTAAACTTTACCCAAAAATAGTTTAAGTGGAAAGCCTCACATACTTTCTTCTAAACATGCACATAGAATGTAGAGACACTCTCTCCATCCTGTAAACTTTACCCAAAAATAGTTTAAGTGGAAAGCCTCACATACTTTCTTCTAAACATGGTTGAAAAATATTGGTGAAGGTCTTGGGTTCTAACATCCCTGATAAGCTTAAATAATGTCCCAGTTCACAGCATGAGCTGACCACCCGCTATGAGGGTTGTTAGCCTCCCGAGGTACGCGGAGGAGGGCCTGTGCATTCTCAGCCTACTTACCTTAAGCCTATTGGTGGTGTCATTAGTTACAAGGCCAAGGTTTGAGAAAGATCCAGTAGGCAGTGATTTTTCTTTACTAATGATTGCAATGGATATTTCAGCACGCTGACATTGCCTTTTGTAGTAAAAGCTTCTCTGAGATTTATCAAATGTAATAAATTCCTCGATCCGGAAAAAAATCAAAAGTTTCAAATCAACCTAGTTCAAGCCTCATTTTGCAAAAGTTGTACTTTGATCTATTTACCAATAATAATAAGAAAAATGGCAAATACTTTTTGCTTGAGATGTAGAAAAGACCTATAACATATTTTTGTTGAAATTTTGTTTTTCTATTGTTGTGGTAATGTTGAAATAAAGCGTATAGATTGATTAATTTGTGTGGGGTTTAATCTTGAGTAAATTCAATGTTCAAATGTATGTGAAAGATGAAAACCAATTGTGAAGGTTTGGGTAATCCTAAAATACATCAATCCTCACAACATTCGAGTGTCATTCTTCCATCTAACGTATGAGTTTAGTTGGGCATGGCCTTTATACATTACTGAAAAATGTTGAAACGTTGTTTTTTAATTTTTTGGGGGGCAATGTCTTGTGAGAATGCTTTGCTCTCATTGTAACTTGTAACAAGCTGTCTAATCATAGAATCTCCAAACAGATAGAAAAAGGGTCCATGGATCTTGAGAATTCCAAAGAATGATATGGCTTAATTAAGATCTTAATGTTGGGGGGGTTAATATGTCTTGTGAGAATTCTTTGCTCTCATTATAACTTGCAGTAAGCTGTCTGATCATAGAATCTCTAAACAGATAGCAAAACGGTCCATGGATCTTGAGAATTCCAAAGAATGATATGGCTTAATTGGGATCTGCAGCAGATAGCAACCATAAACTAGACAGAGCCCACAAGACAAGAAACTGATATTATTGAAAACATTAGTACCATAATCCATGGACTTGCACTAGAACCCCCTTCCTAATTGGCAAGCATTCCAGCTTGTGTAATCGACTTATCGAATGTAAACTCCCATTTATAATAATCTCCAGTCTAAGTTCCTGTATATCCATTAAGCCAATCCTATATCAAAGTATGCACTTCAATGGTTACGGAGTACGAAATTGTTTCAAATAAAAGGAGAAAATACAAATATGGACTTACAAAAGTTCCTAACTTTCTGATTGTGGAAGGATAATTGAAGCATACTTGTTTTGCAATGCTCATTGCAACCCAGGGGGCATATTTTTCAAGAAAAGTTACAAAAAAAAGAAGAAGTGGGGGATGGGGGGATCCTATACCCCACACACTCTTTAATTACAGAACAAAGTTTGGCATCACCAACTCTTGCCTACCATATTCATTAATAGGCGCATCATAGTCGTAATGGTGGTAATGTATGGACCTTAGCTTGTCCAGCCAAATACAGAGGAAATGTTTATTAATACCAAAAAACAAAGGATTTAAAGAATCATGAATAAAGAATGATTTAGGCCATTTCAACCTGGTGCGGGGTCAATATATAAGAAGGAAACTCTTCCCTGAAAGCATGGATCTCTCCATTGTTGCATATATGTTTTACTCTTCCTTGTGATGGTAAAGGGTTTCCAAAGGCTTTCCTGAGCCTTACAAGGAAGGCTTTTTATGGTACGATGTACACCAGGCAATATTTGGTGTCGCAGGGAAACCCCGGTCAAGAAGCTGGCTTGTTGGATCTTCGGGGAGAGCAGGAAATCCATATTTCTTTTCACAGAGGATCATGCCGCTAGACTGCAGTGAACCGCCACCAATCGTTTCGAGTAATTTCTTCGACCAACATGCAAGTAACAAAAAGCTAGTAAAAGCAAGTAAGCAGCTAGTCGAGTTCTCCTTGAAGCTGCCTACAATATCACCGTCTCTGAGCGATTTGGGCACTTGGTTTAGTTTTCATGGGGTGAAGTTGGTTTAGGTACCGTATCCCATCTCCATCACGACTAAGGCTCCTTCTCCCACTTCTCTCATCCTTAGTAAGTCAATGAGCCAAGCTAAGTAGCCAGGCTTGATATTCCATCATCACACTCGTGAGCGTCAAGGGCTAACGCGAAAATGAATCCCCCTACAGAAGCATGCCCACAAACGGGTGGAAATGTACAGTAACTTCAATTCCATGAGGGTTGTGACGAGCTGCATGAATTTGTGAGCGAGGATCTCAAATCAATTCTCTCTACTGCGAGTTTAGATGCAAATGTGCCGCTTTATCATTTTCCCCAGCCGAAGAAGGTTGTTATAACTATTTTGATAACTGTTTCAATCTAATGGCGAAGGATTCTTTGATCGTCTAACATAAAATCCTACGCTACAAACAAGTGCATCGTGGCAGTTTGGGGAATGGTTTTCCAAGGGAAACGCCTTACGACATCACCAACTCTTGCCTACCATATTCGTCAATAGGCACATCATAGTCGTAATGGTGGTAATGTATGGACCTCAGCTTGCTCAACCAAATACAGAGGAAATTTTTATTAATACCAAAAAATAGAGGATTTAAAGAATCATGAATAAAGAATGATTTAGGCCCTTTCAACCTGGTGTGGGGTCAATATATAAGAAGGAAACTCTTCCCTGAAAGCATGGATCTCTCCATTGTTGCATATATGTTTTACTCTTCCTTGTGATGGCAAAGGCTTTCCTGAGCCTTACAGGGAAGGATTTTTATGGTACGATGGACGTTGGGCAATATTTGGTGTCGCAGGGAAACCCCGGTCAAGAAGTTGGCTTGTTGGATCTTCGGGGAGACCAGGAAATCCATATTTCTTTTCACAGAGGATCATCCTGCCAAACTGCAATGAACTGCCACCAATCGCTTCGAGTGATTCCTTCGACCAGCGTGCAAGTAACAAAAAGCTAGTAAAAGAAAGCAAGTAGCTAACTGGGTTCTCCTCGAAGCTCCCTACAATATCTTCGTCTCTGAGTGAACTAGGCACTTGTTTCAGTTTTCATGGGGTGAAGTTGGTTTAGGTATTGTATCCCATCTCCATCACGACCAAGGCTCCTTCTCTGACTTCTCTCATCCTTTGCAAGTCAATGAGCCAATCTGAGTAGCTAGGCCTGATATTCCATCATCACACTCTTGAGCGTTAAGGGCTAACGCAAAAATGAATCCCCCTACAAAAGCATGCCCACAAATGGGCAGAAATGTATAGTAACTTCAATTCCATGAGGGTTGTGATGAGTTGCATGAATTTGTGAGCGAGGATCTCAAATCGATTCACTCTGCTGCGAGTTTCGATGCAAATGTGCCACTTTATCATTTTCCCCAGCGGAAGAAGGTTGTTATAACTATTTTGATAACTGTTTCAATCTAATGGCGGAGGATTCTTTGATCGTCTAACATAAAATCCTGCGCTGCAAACAAGTGCACCGTGGCAGTTTAGGGAATGGTTTTCAAAGGGAAATGCCTTACGACATAATTACAAGCATAATAACCACAACAAATTCATGTACCCCTAAAGAGGACATCATAAAGCATAGCATCATTATTGTTAATGTCTCACCCTTTATTGAATTGCATTGGTATTTTTACCTTGAGTTGTGTTAGAACGTAATTATACTAATATGTTTTCAAATATGAATTGACTATGATAAATGTTGTCGAGGTGTGTGTGGAACACTCAAATCGGGATTGGGGAAATTGAATGTGTGTAAGAGACCCTTCACTCTTGCATTGGCCATTTAACCTAAAAGAACTGCACAGATCTTCGATCTTATGATTTGGATGTGAGTATTTTTGCATTGATAGCTTATATTTTTTGTTTGCTTGTGCTATTAGTAAGTGTTGTCATTATTTGTGTTAGCGATATCATCCCAATTTTGCTTACCTATGACATTTAAGTGATTTTAGACAACAACAAACCATAAACCAACATGATCTCAATTGAATACAATTAAAAGCATGATTTATAGGTCAATTATGTCTTGCTCGTCCTAGTCAAATTTGCAATTGACGATATAAAGGGTTGGGTAGCCTATCTATCTACACTTATGCAATGGCACAGGATATCCTTCAATACCCACATGATTCTTGTAGATCTATGATTCAAGGAATTTTCCAACCCATAAATGCTAAAGGATGCCCAAAATGGCTACTAGTTGAGTGCAACCCTAATCAAGTTATACTTCCTCCTCAATAGTTAGGTATGTGGCCCTTGTTTGTGTTGTGTCAAGCATAAGGGAGCCCATGCATGAAGCTTGATCATTCCACTTGAACAGGTTCAACATCCTACTCAAGTTTTGCCTATAAATACAATCCATTGCCATGCATTTCCAAAAACACTTAAGGTCATGCTCGTGGAATTGAGCCATATGGTGTGAAAATCATAGCTTCCACTTATTTCCATTTTTTTTTATGTGCCATCTTGTTGCCATTTTGCCTTCTAAGTTACCAACACACAAGGGGAATTGTTGCTAGTTCATGTTAAAAAAGAGATAACTCATTGGAGGTTGAAATGACACTTCCATGAAAAATATTGAAGTCCACAAACTACAAATTTCTTCTTGGGTGATATCTTTCAAGTCATTTTTCCTTTCCGTTGGACAATAAAAACCTTACTCTCTTTCCCCCCAAAAATTGATGTTTGAACCATTCAAATTCATATTCTTGATGCTTTATAAGTTGATACACAGGATACAAAATATATGAGCTATTCTCAATATTGTATGGTCATCCTTTTTTGTCTATTATCCATGATAACAACTAGCTAAGATAAGTTTTTGGTATGGTCAGGCACAAAAAACCCAATAGTGGTTCCACTTGGGAATTTGATCCACCAGTTACTCTCCCAATTATTCCCAAGGTTATATTCTAGTATTTATTAGTTTGTAGGCCTCGCTTGGCTCCTATTTAGACTACAACACCTAGCTAAAGGGTCCCCATCTCTCAAAAGATTGATTTTTTGAAAATTTTCAGAATTTAGACCTTTGTGTGCTTGATACCTACATTGTTCGCGTAAGTTTTTATTTGAAACTACTATGAAAAATCATGCAAGCATCCTATATTTTGTCCACGATCATGTCACAATCAAAAATAAAACCCATGCAATTCTTTAAAAGTAAACAAATGCCATTTCCATGACCCGCATAATTCCCTTAAAAACTAATATTTCTTCAAGGTCTAACTTTTCAATGAAGTTTCATAGGTGGTTCAAATTTTCTAAAATATATTGGTGGCTCTAATCATGTTATTTATTGGTGGAATTGCACAACATTTATTATTTATTATTTTCATAAATTAGGAAATCAAATCTTCTATTTATCACTTATTAGTTATTTATTTCCTATGTTTCCATTTCCAACATTATACTAAATTATGCATTGTTGATTTTAGTTTATCACAAGACTTGTGCATGCAATGAAGGACCTTAAGCTTATCACACAGCAAAGTATGTTCTTCACATTTTATCTTTAAAAACAATACAAGTAAAGTATGTTCTTCACATTTTGTCTTTAAAACAATACAAGTAAAGCATGTTCTTTATATTTTGTCTTTAAAAGCAATATAGGTGATTCAAAACAATCAGAATAGTGAAATTCCTCTATCATCATTCCTTAATGATAAACAATCTTAGTTCATATTGCCAAGTTGAGACTTTTAAAAATGTAAAGCAATTTATATCTAATCTACTAAATCCTCCCTTGAACACAGAATACATTATAGTTTGGGTGAGGATCATGGAGATGGGCATCTAAACAACAATTCATTATTGTTTTCATTAAAAAACATTATTGTTCATAGGGTACTTGAAATCCTTGGCAGTAGATGCGTTCATCGATACAAGAGACATGCTCTCCTTTGAGTGTCAATGCTTAGTTCGAGACCCTCATTTTATGCACTATCCCAACTAGCTACATGTCACCCTTTAATTATTTGAAATTAGTAAACCCTTGTCAATGATTTATGACGAGGTATCCTAGTTACCGATTTTGAGGTTCATCATCAAGTGGCTTTTGTGGGATCAAAAAGCACCGACGATATAGTTGTCCCTCCTCTGGACTTCATCACAATTGTGTGTCTCATTGTAACTATTTCTATCTTACCTTAACCAACCTCACTTAGTGAACTTCATCACCATCCCATGATATTTTTTGAAGGCCCATATATTCAATTGTCGATTGCTTGAACCTTGATAGAGTCTACACAGTATGTTTTTTTATCATTAGATGAAAAAACTCTTATCAAATGATAAACATTTTCGATCACTTCAAGCATATTGCAAAAGCAACTTGTTACACCCTCTCCACACGTACTTCAAATTAGAGAAAAACATATTTTCAACCCTTTTAAATTAACACATTTTATTTTACCTAACACCTTTAGAATAAGAGTGATTTCAAATTCAAGCACTATAGTGAATACTCACCACCTTGGGAATTCTTATAGGCCTTTTGACCTTCCTATTTTTCTTGGAGCGCTCCTCTCTCTTCCTATCTCTCCTTTAAGGCATGTTGTGAGCTCTTCAAACTCCAACCATTTCACCACAAAATCCTCCACTTCAAACTTCGTTACCTTGATCTCTTCCTTTTAGCAGCTCGTTTACCACCAATTCACCCATTATGGTCGGAGTAGACCAAAACATGTCATAAATGGATAGTCTAAGCCTTCCTAAGTTGGGGCATCTCATTAATAATCTTATACGTCATGATCCAACTTGGTTGGTTATGTCTACCAGGTTGCGATTCAATATTCCCAAATTTGAGGGTTGACTTGGCGAAGCCTCATTAAAGCATGTCACGAGTGTTCATCTACGAAACTCATCTAACAATATCACAAAATTTTTCATTCAAATTTGATTGTTTTAATGCACCCTTGTGAGAAAATCCACCAACTGGTATAATGATCAACCTACATGTATTGATGTCATGCTTAAGCCTATATGTGTTGTGTGTGTCTCTTTGAAATGCACATCCAATAGTGAGTAACCTACATGTGATGATGTCATACTTGAGCCTCTATGTGTGTGTTTGTTTCTTTATTTGTATATTTTTTTAATGAAATGCACATCCTAAAATACCTATTTAGCACTTCCACTCATTCCAAGGATGGTACCTAAGGTGAACTAGCTAGTTGCAGTATTTGGCAACCTAATCCAATCGTGACATTGATCCATCCTATGGTTTGACCCCATGTGTTGTAGTGTTTTCTTCTCCAAGATGTACGAAAACAACCCACTTAATATTGTGGATGACAAACAATCTCAACAATATAAATGGTTGCTAAACATTGTAGATCTGCAGCAACTCATGGAAACAAAACTTGCCAAAATCTGGATCTATGTCACAATCATAGTTAAACAACAAAGAGAAAGAGTAATAACTCCAATCATCCAATGGAAACTAGATATGTAAAGAATAATTTTATTATAACACCTGTGGAGATAAGAGATAAATGTTAGCAGTCCCCCTATATGGGATCGGTTCTTGGCTATCCTCAAATGTCTTTAGCGTGTGCAGAGTCTCTATCCTCTATAATGTGTAAGCCAGCAAAAATATGGTTTGCGGCAATGAAAATAATCATACTTACAACAGTGAGTGCAACAATGAAAATAATCAAAAGTGAATAATGAATGGAAAACGCTTCTATTTATAACAAAATATTGAGTTATCCTTGAATAATGAGCAATAATAAAATATTATTGATCTCATTCTTGGAATAACCACCTCGAATATTTTATTATATTTGTTTAGGAGGGAAAAATATTTAAACTTTTATTTATAAATAATAAATAAATAAGGATTCATTTAATTATTCCTAAGGGATTTAGGCAATTTTGACAAAAAATAATAATTAATTAGTGATTAATTAATTATTCTTAGAGAAAAATAAGATAATTAATGATTTATCTGTTTATTTTTCATGATTGGGTCAAATATGACTAGGAATAATAATTAAACAATAGTTTAATTAATTATTCCTAGAAGAAAATCAAATAAATAATGATTTATTTAATTATTCTTCATGGGTTTAACTATAAATTACTTTAAAAAGGTGATTTATTAAGTAATTTCTCATAGTGAAAGCAATTTTACTATGGTAAAATTGGCTACATGGTGTACTTCGATCCATCTAGTAAATTAGACTAGATAATCAATATTTTTGTGATAACAGATTTCCTCCCAACTTACGAGTGTTAGGAGAAAAACGTATGACCGAAGTACGTTGTAAAGACACACTTAGACAACAGAAGGGAGTCAGAGAGAGAGAGATACCAATAAAGATGAATTGAAAGAGGATAGGGACAGAGGGGTTGAGACTAATGCAAGTCTCATTGTATGTTGTGGTACCAGATCTCAACGAGACAGGGGAGGCATACCCATACTCGTCGAGATAACTTAGTACAAAAATAATGGTTCGCCCAAAAATATAAAACTGAGCAATGAAGTACATGTTGAATGGTACATGACATGCTAGCACAACAAAGCCATAAAATAATACATTGTGTCCCATATAGATAATGCACCTGGAAAAAATATGAGCTAGGAATGAATACAATAATATTTGAGTACATGAGATACAAAGCCCCTTCCCTCAAAAAATGGGTGGGAGGGAGGGTAGAACAACCAGAGAAGCCCTGCTGAACAAGGAAGGGCTCTGCAAAACTGAATGGATCATCTGGAGGAGATGTGCATGCTATGAATACTGCGATCGGTAGGAACCAAACCCATCAATTTTGCGAAACTGCGTCTGAGGTTGTAGCATAATAGGTATGCATCTGGGCATGTGGGGGGCTACTTGAAGGGCCACCCCCTCATGAGGTCTGAAACATCTCACACACACCCGAGAATCACTGGTACAATCTGCTACATCACTGGACCATCAAGTGTATGGATCACAAACATGAAACAACCAAGTCAAAGGGAAATAATGAGACCCTCTGCTCGATCTAAGGCATCGAACAAGAATGGACGTTGGAACCAAGATACATTGCCCTCTAGGTCGTTCTTCTGGAATAGATAAGCTGATGTCAACGGAATAGGGCCCATGATAGATGAGGCAATGAGGATCCTCAAGTAAAGCATGAGGGAAAATAGTAATGTGATTGATGGACTGACACTAGGGATAATGGGGAAAGTGCTATTGAGGGACAAACATACGTCATCCCTTGTCAAAGCATAAAATGTATGGTTGACTTGGCAGTGACTAAATCAACTCCGGAGGGGATGGGGACAGTATGACTAGAGGCCAAAATGGGCAACACAGGATGAATGGTATGCAAATATGGATGGAATAATGTGACATGATAAAATGGTACATGAAACAAACTCCATGGATGCAAAGGTGACTCATCACGGATGCTCTGAACAAGGGTGACTCGATGACGCTACCACAGAGGATAGGCTTGGTGGGGACCTTCAAAACATGAGTAAATGATGGTTACTCATGAGCAAAATCGACATATGGTACAACAAGTATTAAGAGGAGATGGACCTTAAAGTACAAGTGTCGCTTTATGATGAAATTCGATTTTGGGAGGCGAAGAAGTGACCTTTCTTGGAAAAATGGTTTCGTGGTGAAGTGTCAAATCATAAAAAATTTGAGGAAGACCCATTATAGAGCTCAATGAGAGCTTTCCAATGGTGCTGATGGTTCGTTAAACTAAGCTACGGTCTAGTCGCAATGGGCAACAACAAAATTGGGGGTTTTTCTATGAAAGGACGTTTTCCCTCTAATTTGGATTCATTTGCTAAGGGAGTTGTGGTGAATTTGGAGATGAGGAAAAGGCCCTCAATATTGTGGAGATAGTAGAGGACAAACCGACCATCGGAATCAGGATCTACGACTTTCAAGCAAGTGGACTTACTTGTTTAAAGTTGGGCTTAATGCTTCTTGGAATGATGGTTCGTGGTGAAGAATTAAGGGAAGAGAAAAACGAGAATGAACTACTAGAGGAGGCGTGGAATCATCCTCACCTACGAAGTCAAGCATGGGGACTATGTGGACATAGAGTAGAATATTTAAAGATATGGTATCAAACATCTACGATATGTGATGTGCATATGCCTCGTCGAAGAGGCATGTAGGACAAACTATCCAAGGAATGGGAGGATAATCGACCATACCTAGATCCAGTGGGATCTAGGCCGAGACTTATGTGAGAAGATGGCTAGGGAAAAAACATCATTCCCCCAAGCATGGGATACTGATCTGGTATGCAAAGGTGGGAATGATGCCCCCTAGCAGGAGGAGTTTGTGGAGCACCATTTTGTTCCAAGTGCTCGAAAAAGGGATTCAAGCATCTTGGCCCAACTTGGCACGAGATCCTCCAAAGGAGATGTAGGGGCCTATGTGCCCCCCCTGGTATGCTATGGACGTACTAGATGTATTTAGAGTGGTGGACTCCAAATATGGAAGGAAGTACACATGATGATGCATATCGTCCCAAGGGTAATCAGGGGTAGTCATGGCTTCCATGATGTCCTCATGAGAATGGAAGATGGGGAGATGAGAGGAAGATTGTCTACATGATGTGGCGGAAGTACCTGGTGCATCATCCTGAGAAAAAAGGTCCACATACACATCATCTAAAATGGTAGACAACGAACTGGTAGATGGAGGATCTACGGATGTTGATACCTGGGATTATGTCGAAAGAGGTTCGATAGAAACGCATGCGGAAACCTCAGAAAGGTTTGCCTGTGAGGAACTCAAGGATGACGACAGGTAAAGGATATGGCTTGCGGTGTTCGTCATCTCGACATTGAGGGGAGGGATCATGATGGTGGGATGAGAGTCCCCCTGTTATTATTGACTAGTGGTATCAGAATCCACGGGTAGAGGAGTAGATGATCCATTACGAGTGGCCTCATATTCGGAAATCGCCCCAAGGCAATTGCAAAATTCATCGAGACGAGGGAAATAATAGGAATAGTGACCATGATGATCACACAGGGCACAAGGGTGATTTGTGCACAGCGTTTTGAGTTTCTTAGGTGGGAATAGTAAGTTAGTGTGGACTTCCAGGATATTTGACTCCTGGAACGCTTCATGAACCAAAGGTTTAAGTTGAGGAAGTTCAGGACAATTGTTGGTGGCATGCCTAACAACTTTACACAAAGTACACAGGGGTGACGACTTTGGGGCTAGAGGAGCTTGGAGAGCCTTGTCCTTAGGTTCTTTCCTCTTAGCTTTGCCCCCCTCTCCAGATGCTTTTGCAACAGGAGCTGGTTCCTATTAAGGTTGTGATGGAATTGAAGCAGCGACAGGGGTTGCAAGGACTGGTTGAACCAGGGTCAAAGAATGATATGGTCTGAGCTGATCAGGCGGAGTGTTCACTTGTGGATCAATGCACCAGACTGGGATCACCAAAGTCATATTATGGAGGACCAGCGAAGCCATGATAGGGGCAGAAAATACTCCCGTAGGGGGAAATAAGAAAGGTATCTGTCTTGCAGGGTAATGTCCCGGTGGAACAACTCCTAGATGGTTAAGACCTGGATGAGCGGTTCTTGGAGGGAACATAGGGGAGACACCCACAAAAGGAGGAGGTCATGGGTGGGTGGATCTAGATGACTCGGCTGAGATGGTAACAACGGAGTGCTGAGGAGTTGGCTGTTAATAAGAGGTATTTACCTTGTCAAAATCCATCATGAGGATCTGGTAGTCACCGGGACCAGAAGGTTGGGAGAGATGGGCTACTTGACCTGGCTGGGGGTGAGCAGCAACAAATCCTTGCCAAGGGAAAGGATTTGTGAGCATTGCCAGTTGAGATTGCGCAGGATTCTGAGGCGATTGCTGACCCCAGAAACTGCTTGAGCTTCCCATATTTGGCGCATATGGGATAAGAGAGGACACTCATGTGTATAATGGCCATGTACACCACAACATGCACAAGGCTTGTTCGTACGAATAACCTTGTTCTGCTTGGGCTAGTTACCCTGTTGTTGGTTGTTGGTGTTAGGCTCATTCCCCTAGGGTTCATTAGGTTGGTTAGCTTGATTACCTTGGTTACCCTTGTTACCCTTCCCCTTATTCTTTTTCTTCGAATTTTGGGGATTAGTAGAACTTTGTTGTGAAAATACCTGACCCTAAGGAGGCGGTGGTTGCTGGGGCTGAGGATGCATGGGAGGTTGTGATGCTAATGCTTGAGGGGCTGGAGTGCTAGGCCATACATAAGGAGGAGCAACAGTTTGGTAGATGGGTTGGGGCCTTGGAAACATGTTGCTAGCATGACGGGCATATGTTGTGGAGGAATTGGTGCCGCCTCGTGGGTAGCCATAACTTTACTGAGTATATGGCAAAGAGTGTGAAAGGGATGCAACGATACCGTCGGCGGCGTGAGATGCCCCCGGTGCATTGGCACTTCTAGAACGAGGGAGGTCTGGAATGACGTTATAGACATAACCGGATTGTGCATAAATCAGATCATATCTCAAAGCGGTTTGGAGAGCTTCTTCCTCGGTCCAAGGAAAATGGGGCGCAACATCTTTTCCAATGGGAGATAAAAGGCTCCTAAGAAACCAATCTAGATAGACATAGTCTTTGAAAGGTGGGGCATGACATGTGCTCCTCCTTCAACGCCACTCTTGAACATGATTGGAAAGGTGAGTGGTAGAGGACTAACAGAATGTGGTCAATAGCTTCATACCAGTGTCATACCAGAGAGGTAACTGGAAATATGAGAAAAATGCTTTACCAAGCGATGCGAAAACGAAATGAGATGCGAAGGGCTGGTCTACATACCATTTTGTAGCTTCTCTAGTGAGCGTGCATTGGAAGATCTGAAGACGAATGAGTCATCGGTCATGGAGTTGGACAAACACCACATGTGGAAGGATCGAACATGGTTGGTAGGATCCTCTCCAACATTACCCTCAAACTATGGGATGTTTGAGGGAAGCTTAGTCGGCATAAAGGTCCAACCAACATCATGGTGAATGGGGTTGTTTACCAACTGGTTAAAATCTGGTAGACTTAACCCATCCATAAAGGGGAGCATGGAGGCTGCCTGAATGATTCCCGAGATTGTTTTGCTTGATGTGACCACCGGGATAGAACTAGAGCTAACACCAGGTTGGGTTCCTATACGATTTGTGGGTCCAGACATGGTGACGAAATGCGGTGAAGGAGGCTTGAAATCAAATGAACCAAGAGAAGATTCGGTGTGGGGACTCGGAGGGCTATGAACTCGAACCCGATGGGGAGACGTAATGTGCCCAAGCGGAAACTGGGGGTGAAGGCCTAAAAGTATTTGCGACAAATTCCTTTGTGGCGCAATGGTGGTAGGACACACGTGACATGGAAATGGTGAAGGGATATCAACAATATATCTTTGTCTCGATGAGGGGAGATAAATTTATTATGTTAAGTCTTGGCTTGATGGTGTAAACCAAGCGCCCTTCGCTTAAGGTGTGCTTGTGTGTGCAAGTGTATTAATTGATTAAGCCTAGATCATGTTTGTAAAAAAGAAAAAAACTTGCTGAAAATAAACTGAAATTAATAACAAAAAATGAACAGCAAAACAATTAACTAAACCCCACCCAAAATGGGTTTGCAAACACTGTATTTCTTGGTGGCTAAATCAACGGGAAATATAGTAAAATAGTCAAGAGATCTAAATTTCGGTGTGACTGGGATCAAGTGACACTAAGCTGTTGGAAAGTGGTGCAGCAACAACAAAAAATCATAGAGGAAGATTGCTGCAAAAGATAGGGAGATGGGTGAAACACCTAAGCAAATCAATGGGAACTTAAGGAAAATGACCAAACAAGTTTAAATGTGAAAATCTGAACGGTAACAATCTATCTTAATAGATCTAAAAAAAGAGGGTACAGATCTGGAAAATGTGGCTGAAAGCGCTGCAGAAACTCAGACTACTCACTTAGTTAAACTCATCCTAGAAGGGTGGAAGCGTACTAGAAGCCCTAGGGGGTGGCTAAATTCGAATTCGATGAGTAAACCAGAGTGGATCAAGGCCTAAGTGAGATGAAACAAAGGCCAGACAACCAAGTAGACAGCTCTCTGCAAAACCCAGAAACAGATCTAAGAAAAACCCTAAAACCTAGAAATCGTACGCACTGAGCTGTTTCTCTGTAGGGGTCAAATTTTTTGGGGTTCTTAATTGCACTCTGGCCTCCAGATCGCACTTTTTGGGCCAAAAAGTGTGATTTCTACTCCATGGATCTCGGTTGGAAAATCTCGGAAAAAAAAGTGTCGCCTTTGTCGCGGCTGGTTCCTATGACCTATAGAAAAGACCAGAAAGCTTGTGGAAATTAGAAATTTATCAGATCTAGTGTAAAAATTAGGAAACGTTAATATAATTGAAAAAATAAGAAACCCTAAGTTGAAAACCGAAGGTCACCTAGGTTTCTGGATTTGAAGTATAAAATCCAATGGAATCGCCCATTTATGATTGGAGACCCAAGGTTGAGAATCAGAATTATTACCTAGTGGAGTCGCCAATTTTGTTGTAGTGTTTTCTTCTCCAGGATGTACAAAAATAACCCACTTAAGATTGTGGATGACAAACAATCTCAACAATAGAAATGGCCGCTAAACATTGTAGATCTACAACAACTGATAGAAATAAAACCTGCCAAAGTCCGGATCTATGCCACAATCATAGTTAAACAACAAAAAGAAAGAGTAATAACTCCAATCATCCAATGGAAACCAGATATGTAAATAATAAATTTATTATAACACCTACGAAGATAGCAGATAAATGTTACCAATCCCCCTCTATGGGATGGGTTCTTGGCTATCCTCCAACGTCTTCAGCATGTGTAAAGTCTCTCTCCTCTATAATGTGTAAACCCAACAAAAATATAGTGTGTGACAATGAAAATAATCAGAGTTACAATAGTGAGCGCAACAATGAAAATAATCAAAAGTGAATAATGAATGGAAACCCTTCTATTTATAACAAAATATTGAGTTATCCTCGTATGATGAGCAATAATAAAATATTATTGATCCCATTCTAGGAATAAACACCTGGAATATTTTATTATATTTGTTTAGGAGGGAAAAAATATTTAAGCTTTTATTTAGAAATAATAATTGATTTATTTATCATCTCAAGGAATTAGTTAAGGAATAATAAATAAATAAGGATTTATTTAATTACTCCTAAGGGATTTAGTCAAATTGACAAAGAATAACAATTAATTAGTGATTAATTAATTATTCTTAGAGAAAAATAAGATAATTAATGATCTATTTGTTTATTTTTCATGATTGGGTCAAATATGACTAGGAATAATAATTAAACAATGGTTTAATTAATTATTCCTAGAAGAAAATCAAATAAATAGTGATTTATTTAATTATTATTCACGGGTTTAACTATAAATTACTTAACAAAGGTGGTTTATTAAGTAATTTCTCATAGTGAAAGCAATTTTACTATAGTAAAATTGGCTTTACATGGTGTACTTCTATCCATCTAGTAAATTAGACTAAATCAATTTTTTGGTGATAACAGATTGCCCCCGAACATAGGAGTGTTAGGAGCAAAACATATGACCGAAGTACGTTGTAAAGACACGATCACTTAAACAACACAGGGGAGTCAAAGAGAGAGAGAGAGAGACCAATAAAGTTGAATTGAAAGAGGATAGGGACAAAGGGGGTGAGACTAATGCAATTCTCTTTTTGTGTTGTGGTACCAAATTTCAATGAGATGGGGGAGGCATACACATACCCTCCGAGATAACTTAGTACAAAAATAATGGTTCGCCAAAAAAAAAAAAAAAACTGAGCAATGAAGTACATGCTGAATGGTACATGACACGCTGGCATAACAGAGCCATAAAATAATACAATCTGTCCCATATACATAATGCACTTGGAAAAAATATGAGCCATGAATGGATACAATAATATATGAGTACATGAGATACAAAGCCCCTTCCCTCAAAAAATGGGTGGGAGGGAGGCTAGAACAACTGGAGAAGCCCTGTTGAACAAGGAAGGGCTTTGCAAAACTAAATGGATCATCTGGACGAGACATGCAAATTAATCACCATTGACCCAAACAAGATCAAGCCTCAACTATCCCCATCAGTTGCATTCCAAATGCCTGTCATGATCAAAAATTTCATCACCAACCATTATAATGTTGACAAAAGCACTTCTACATGCATCATGTCCACCATTGTTTGGATAGAGTTGGAATCACATGAGTTGATCCCATTTACTATCACTTTTCTTTACATAAGGCTTATCGGGGCATGCCTCCCAATTGTAATCATGTGAGGTCAAATCCCATGTATACCACCTCATCCTCTAATGAGACACCTCATCTTTCATCATAGGACCCACCCCTCAACACAGAGATAATGTTTCCACATTTAAAGGAACTCTTGGTTAATCCTTCTCTTTATCACTTCAAAGCAACACAATTCCTTCCACCAATGAGTCCCTTTGTGTAAAGACCCTCCCTTCAAAGAATACCATCTAATAATTCCATTCCTCTTCCATTTATCTAATATAATTGGACACCCTACAATGTCCACCCTCTTCGCCCTTGAAATTCTTGTATGGCACCTCTTTGTTCATCCTTCACAAACTCTTCCATTGCATTACCTTTAGTTTATTTTTCATACTTAATTTTCCCTTTGGACGTTAAAACCCAATTTTCCATCCCTTATGTCCCTTGCAATGATATCAGTACTCCCATGCATCATCATTTGATGCTTTTTGAGCTTTGTTAGCTTCTCTACCTCCCTCTCATTTTCTCCTTTTTTTTACCCTATCTGCTAGAGTCGGTCTAGTAGCCCTCCACTAGAGATCAAAGCTCTTTGCATTTTATGATTAGGTGTCCCATCAGTGTGATCATGTTGCATTCTGTTAGGCATGCCATAATCCTGGTGGAGGGAGTTTGTGTCTTTTATTCCCCTCCTGTTTGGCATTGCTGGTTCGGGTTTGTTTAAGTTAATAAAATCTTCAAAGGGTCATTCATCTTGCTTTAAGTTTCGAGGTCTTAGGTCTAGGGTTAAGTCAATTTTTGTCTTGAGAGGTCATAAAGGACCAGCAGGCCAGAGGGATGTCCTTCATAAAACATCATTTCAACAATTCTCACTATTGTACAGCTAAATTTTCACCTTGTTTTCAAAACTCTGTTTTTGAAAAACAAAGGTCATTATCTCGTTTTTGTAAAAATTGTAAAAATTTCAAATTCTCCAAATGTTGAAGCGCAACCTTGGTCTCCTTTGCCAAAGCATCTTGGAAGCTATCCCTGCAAAAAATTTGAGAAGAAATCATCATTTCAACCAATTTTTCAAAGAAAGGAAACCAGAAGTCAAAGCCAATTAATTCAAAAAAGTGTCAACACTCAAACATTATAAAGTGGGTTTTGGGCAAATAAAAATCTAAAGGAAGCCTATAAAAGCACATCACTCTTCATTAGCAACTCATTTGCCTCTCACAAGCTAAGTGAATCCTTGCAAAGGCGATTTCAAGAGTCATTGAGAAAATTGGGCAGTTTCAGAGGCGCGCTACGCATCAGGGAGGGCGCACTACGCGTCAGTGGCGCGCTACGCATCAGGCTGCCTTTCTCAGAGAAAAATTGCTCGTGCGCTACGTGTCAGAGGCGCGCTACGCGTTGGGTTTTTCGCCCAACAAACTGTCAGAAAGCTACCAAATCCACTTTTCTCTCAAGCAAATTGCAGGTAGGCCTCTCCTCCATGGCTAGATTTGATTTTGCAATATGAATGAGAAATTAATATGTTTAAATGCCATGAAAATGAGAAGTCAAAACCCTACATTGTTGGGGAAGATTTAAAGTCTTAATGGTGCTAGGGTTTCAAATTTTTTTTGCTGTCCAGGGTTGCCCATTTGTGATCCCTCTTTTCCCTCATTTTCATTAACATTCTCCTTCAAATTTTCCAATAAAATTTCATAATTTTCCTCTCTAAATTCCCAAACCCTACTTCACCTTAAAATCCCACAATTTTGTGATTTCCCATGTTCCCTTCCCTAAATTCCTTATTTATTTTTATTATCCCTAATTCCCTCATGTTCCCCTATCCCTAACAATTCCCTTGTATTTATGTCCCCTTGGTGACAACATTTGAAAAAGTCAAACAACAGTTAATTGGGTGCAAAGTCAGCAATACATTTCAGCCATCTTGCCTTCAAAACCATGTCAGAAATTGAATCAGATTATCAGCAGAGTTATGACAGTGATTCAACACCAGAGGTAGAAGTGCCAAGGAGGCATCACAAGGGTGGTAAGGGTGGTCGTCATGTCAGGGAGGAGCCCACTTCTCTGGCTCATTTGCAAGCTTGTCCACTTGCAATGACATGTTTTCAGTATCAATCATGCTTTGGATATTGTGAGAGGATCTCACAAATTCAACACCATAGAGAACTAGTCCGCTTGTTTGTCCTACATTTGCACAATGGTCATGTGAACCTTGCAGGAGTGGATTTCACCCTATCACCCGAAATTGTTGCTCAAGCCACCGGGATACCAAATGTTGGGGAGGAATGGAACAAGCATCAACAGCTAGACAGATTTCATTATCAACCTTATATCAAACCCGGGTGCATGAGACACCTAACTGTTGTTTTTCCCTTCAGATTCCTAAGGGATGAGTATGCACCTTTGATGAGGCTCATTATGCGCTATTTCACTTGTGAGGGCAGATTTTCACGTTTATATTCGTACCATATCCGTTTGTTGATGCATTTCACCCGGGTACGAATGATGAACATTCCATTTTCATGTGCCGAAATATAGAGAAGATGGTGCCCGTAGGGCAAAGGAAGAACCCCGCACAACAACACAAAAGTATATATCATTATGCACTAATCGAGATCATAGTGATGCATCAGTTGGCCAGTTGGCACAACAGGGTATTGCTTGGGAGGATTTCATTTCTCGCGACTTCTTCATGGTGCCACAACCACCTCTTGAGATTGTCCATGATGAGGGAGGGCCTTCACATCAATTTCACATTCCAGAGCCCGAGCATGTCAGCACTCCAGCATGTGTTACATATCAGAGAGGCCATAGGGCCTTATTTGCATCCGCACGGCGAGTATTATCTCCACATCAGGTGGAAGGGGTCTCGCCTTCTTCATCAGCACAACGAGTGTTATCTCCACATCAGGTGGAAGGGGCCTCGCTTTCTAAAGCAGTACAAGTACAAGAGAGAGGCAAGCAACCCATGATTGATGAGGGGCCATCAGGTGATCCGGACATAGATATTATTGACCTTGATATCAGCTCTCCTAGCTTAGAGCTAAAGGAGATCATTCAGCAACAAAAGGCTGAAAATGACTTGTTGCAGCAGAAGTTGGAAATGGCAAATTGGACAATCACATACTTAGAGCAGCGCAACAAATAGTTAGAGGATGAACACACTCTTGATGAGTTGCGGAGGATCCGAGAAGACCGGAACTTGGCTCGCAAGAGACCCGGTGATTTGACACCTATTGAGCAAGGGTCTATGCTCATTCGGGTGAACACTCATTTATAGAAGTTGCTAGCCAAGGCAAACAGGGACAAAGATATGCTCCGCCACATGAAGAATCATTATTGGGCCCGCATGCATGTGTGCAAAGCAAAAATGAAGGTACTCAAAAGACGATTGGCCAAGGCACTAAAACGGAGGAACAGGCCCGATCCACTTCAGATTTTGGCTGAAGCCACCTTGAAGGAGCATGGTGCTCAATGATACACCTCCAGCTCAAAATTCAGAAAATTTGGAGCAATTTTGGTCAATTTTGATTTTATTTTTTTTAAAACAGGTTTTTGCCCTCAACGCGTAGCGGGCCGCGCGCTACCCTGAAGTTGGGGAGGTCCATTTCACAAAAACTCAACATTTTTGGATTTTTCATGAAAAATTACACTTGCTCAGCCACTGCCAAGACATTTCATTGAGGTTTGGGCCGTCAAAAGGTCAAAAAACAAGCAAAAAATGACCTTCTGCCACTTTTTGGACACACAGGAAGCAGTCTTGGGAGATTGCATTTTTGGAGGGGAAAATGGCCACCAAATTGAGAAATTCCACTTGGGTTGGAGAGTAGACATCCAGACATTTCCAACAAGCCCACTTGTGCCTCATTTGGATGCCGAGAAGTGCCCCAAAAGTGGGCTCAAAGGCACGCTACGCATTGAGAAATGGCGCGCTACGCATCAGGACATTTTCTCAATTTTTCATCCTCAGCTCAGGAAAACGCAACATTTGACCAATTTTGACTTTTGGTGGGATTTTTCACCCTCCTTGATGTAATTAATGTAATTTCATGTTGACATGACACTTATTTACCTATTCTAGAAGATTCATTCATAAAATAACAAAAAATTAATGAATGAATTGGTTTCCTAGCTTATAGAGGCAAGTTGTTTTGATTGCCTAGATTGTAGTGCTCATTTTAGAATTGGTTGAAACAACTCCTAGGATGATGAGCTCGACCCCTAGAGGCAAGGAAATGTGTTAGCTTTCCTATATTATGTACTTCCTTAGTCATTTTCATGGTTGGACTCTTGAGGGATAAGCTTAGACTGTATTACTCTTTGTATCTCTGCAATTTTGGCAAAGGAAAGACCAGGGTTTTGCAGCACTATTTGGGATTCCTGTGGTGAGTTGTGTTGATGGTGTGTTTCTCTCATGTACTTGTAAGTTTCTTATATGTATCATTTTCCTACTCTTCTCTTCTGCAAATTAAGTAAATGAAGTGTTAAGGTAGAATTAATGGTTTCTATTCTCTGCCTTTAAGTTTGCTTAATATCTATGTTTTCATCTGTTTAAGGAGAACTCTCGATGGTTTCTTGCTCTCCTTAGCTCCTCACCGGTCATATCTATCCATTCACTTATTTCAAAGGCATCAAGACAATCTCCTACCTTGCCCCAAAAAGACCTCTGCAAAAACTGTGTCTCATCCCCGCATCCAAAATTGCCATGCTCAGTTTTCCAACAAAACCCTAAAAATTTGAAATCAAACTTTCCCTATCAGTTTACTAGCCTAAAATCAGTGTTCTTTATTGCTCATCTCAGCCCTTTGAAGACCTTTTGCCGATATAGACCCGGAGATAGCCCTCTCCTGTCCCCGTAGGGCTAGCTACGAGGCTAAGTGGTTTGATGTTGCCTTGGATTTTGTCTTTTTTAGCCTGAGGCCAAATTCGAGCGCTAACACTATCCACAATGGCTAGTGGTAATGACACCCCTTTCATGTAAGAACCCATATCCACATCCACATGAAACCCCATGTTTGACATTAATAATCCTTATGTCTGTACAAGACCTTAGGCTGCTATATCCATTACTTTTTAGAACTCCCCACATACCAATCATCCCTTAATAATTTTTTATAATAACCCCTACCTCCATATCGTTATGTTGATTTAATCAACCACGTCCTCCCACCTTCCCATGTAGATCACATGGACTATGTTAAAATTTATATCATTCCCTCATCAAGTGGTTCCATTTATTTT
Source organism: Pinus tabuliformis (assembly GCA_031772625.1). Classification (NCBI taxonomy): domain Eukaryota; kingdom Viridiplantae; phylum Streptophyta; class Pinopsida; order Pinales; family Pinaceae; genus Pinus; species Pinus tabuliformis. The sequence continues at coordinate 936,949,568 of CM062815.1, forward strand.
AAAAATGACTTATTCTCACATGGCCTTACCTATATTTAACATCGAGCACTTTCATTTTCCCCTTCAACAACTCCATGCATATGTTATTTATCAAATAAGTGTCCATATACTTAGTTTCCACATCCATTTGCTCCATCTATATTGCCCAACCATTGCTCACGTATGGAGTAGGTGCTCGAGAGAAATTAGACACATCCACCCCCTTACATGGTGTTACGGTTTTATTTAACAACCCCACCACCCTCCCCAATATAGTGCCCACATCTCTCACTCAAACAAAGACATTCTAAAGACCATGATTTCCCCAACATTCAGTGAAACAATTTAGACCATTATTCATTTTCCTTCCAATGGAATGCCCGTACGAACTGACGTGTACTTAATCAAGGCTAAGACTTAATTCCACATAGATATGTTAATTTGGTTTAAACACCTAATACTTACCCTAAACACATTTAAGGAGGGGATTATGACCAGTATTTCCAAAACTATAATTGTTGACATTTTTGCTACTCTTAGCATTGTGAAAAACATCCTACATGGTGTAGCTTATTCCAATAAATAAGTTGTCACTTATAAAGCCATATTATAAGAATTTCATGACATTTTTGTGATCTTATGCAAAAATACCTTGTTTGATCTTGGAATTATCGAACACCATATTGACACATGGATAAATACATCACCCATCTAATAAAAATAATGTCTTCATTACCCCACTAAAACCCTAACCATCAAAATCTAAATTAACAAATTGCACTCCATTGATTCAATTTACGCGATTACCTACACCTCGTGGATGTCTACTCACATTCTTAATAAGAAACCAAGAACCATTTGCATGTGTACTTATTTTTGTGATATTAGTCATCCATATCATATCTCAAAGATAATTCCCCTACTCATCTCATTGATAAAATGATAAATAAGTGCATTGGCCACAAGGTCCTTTCCTTCTACATGGATAGTTTTTTTAAAAACCAAATTCAAAATCATTAAAGGGATCAATACAAAATTGTATTTAGCACGCCCTGGGAACCTTCACTTATTGCATCACGCCCTTTGGACTCAATAATGTTGAAGCCACTTTTCAACTTTCCATGTCCTACACGTTCCATGACATAATCCACATCATCCTAACATATCTCGATGTTTTCCTGACTATGTACATAAGGTAATCATGAAAAACAGAATCTTTGTATCTCTTGATCACCTATCACCATCTAAAAAAGGAGATGAATACAATGATTCGAGAGGATATCTATAGGCGATATATACCGGTCAATTGGATAAACCCTTAGGATGAGTTACTTCCAAAGATGGCCTTCTATGTTGAGCACTTCATGGTGATGAGGGATGGACCTCACCATTGGATGCACTCCCTTCAAATCCCCTTGGGAAAGTTCAAATTTGGCTTTCATAGAATGCGAATTGAAACTAACCACTAGATTGATTGATTTGGCATGATTTGGTGGTTGTGTCATCTTCAAGATATTGAATTTGGGAAGCATTTCATCTTACGTTTCCTTATTTACTATAAGATCCATGAGAGATTTTATTTCTTGTTATGAGGGATCTATATTCTTTCTAGTTTCTTCCAATAGATATACCAGAGATGCCTTCCCATTTACATGCATAAGGCCCTTGGTTTTCAAGCACACATTCTCCAACCTCCCCCCCAAACTTAACCTTGTCCAGCTTATTATTTCCTTCTTTGCAGTTCTTCCATCAGTTAAGGGCACTAAGGGATAGATTGATTCAACATTACCTCCAACTCCATATCGATGCAGGCTACAGGGACCGTTCCTTTTCCCCAAATAACTCAAAGACATCGCCAAACCAAATCCCTTACCAACAAGCAGACAAGATGACCTAGACATCAATGACATATTAATTCTTCCAAGCAACAACACATTTGTGGGTTTTAATATTTGCCCAGCTCTCCCTTGGGGCACCATTCTATTTATAGTCTCCTCATTCAACATCATATGTTAGAGAGAGAGATATAGTGGACCATGAACTTGTTCATAGATCCCTTTCCTATGTACATCTCCCTTCTAGAGAGGTTGCTTGCATATGGACTCGAGGATTCCATAAGTTTTAGCATATAGACCTCATGTATTACTTTCCTTCTTGTCATTTATATAGGAGATATTTTGGTACTCTTGCTTTATACAAACATCATTGTACTCAACAATCCCATTGACCTACTTTTGCTATCATTTCTTGGACATTAATATAGTTATCTTATCTCATCTTTTAGTGTTACAAGTAAAATATTTAGTGAAATCCTCTCAAGTGTGTTTTATGTGTCATAGTAGGATGCCTCCTTTGATTCATTGTCTCAAAGTAAAGGGATCATCTTTGATTGTTTAAAATTCCAAGATATCTCAAAGCTATCCTAATTGTGTACCCTTTGTTAGAATCAATGCCTTTAAGGAAAAAGGTAACTTTTTGCAACAATTTATTCCCAACTACATTATTATGTCCATGAATTTTAGATGGTTGCACTAGAATGTTAGCTTTGACTAGGAAAATCAAGCCCAGTAATCATTTGATGGATTAAAAAAAATTCCCTTGTGACTACACCTCTCACTAGTCACCTTAACTTTAATAAAGATTTTATTCTTTACATTTATGCTTTAATTTTATTTTAATGTCAAACCCAGTAAGATTTTGTTGACAATGTAATAAATGACATGCTTGCAATGGTTGTTGGTGCACTAAGATGTCTTATTAAAAGCAATATTAATACCTACATTAATCATCAACCCATATGCAGTGAATTCAGAGGTCAATTCGTAATAAAATGATTTGGAATCGTTGCAATCACTAATATCTATTTCTCTAAGTTCAATCCAAGCAATTTTGAAAGAAACCTTTAGAGCATTCTCAAATCTACTTAATCTATTCTACAAGAAACTGAATCAGAATGCAAGTAGAAATAATCACTCGTAGCAATCTAATTGGTATCGACACTAATTCATTTAATATGAAGGAAAACTACAACAATTGAATCAATAAGTAACTAGGTAAACATCCCATGGAAAGCAATCACCTATAACCTTGAAATCTAAGATAATGAACATCAATCAAATGTTTAAATCAACATAATCAATTCGATAGATATTATCACACAGATGTAACACACAACTAAATCTAGAATCTCGTCTGAACAACAACACAAACCAAAATCATCAATCCTCACAGTAATCAGAATAACACTAATTTTACAGACTAACAGTAATGAACAATTATAAAAATAAACATAAATGATTATAACATAATTGAAGCAATAGATCTCCTATTGACTGGGCCCAAGTCTCCAGAAGTCCCCGAGATATTCATAATATGATTATGGATGAAACGCAGTCTTCTTCATTAAAATTAATAACAGAGTTACAACATCACAGTAATGAAAGTATATGTGTCCAAAAAGAATAGTTACAATCTCAAAACTCCTAACTAGTTGTTCAATTCACCTCATGGCTTTATATAACTTTTGGAAAAATAAATGGATAGAAGTGAATCCTCAGGATCAGGGGATCCTGAGGATTTCGCAACCCTATATATGATTTCATTTGTCCTTTTCCTTTCCTGGTTGTTGTTGTTCTGTCGTTTGAACAACAGTCGTCCAATCCGCATCCCTACATATAAAGATAGTGAAAGTTAGTTTTTCATGCCAAATTTATCCAATTTGTTAATAATCGATTTTACCCAACTTCTGCTATTGTTTCTTCTATATTTATTCCTAAAACAAAGATAAACACATGAAGACAAATGCTTAATTAAGCTATTACGAGGATAAAACATACCTTTTCCTCAACCCAACATACTCCCCTACTTACCTTTTTGCATGTCCTCATGCAATAAGATGGTTGAGGTGTAGTTGAGTCAAGGAATAAGCAGGATATACTTCCTCCTTATATAGCCTAAAACCGTTTTTCTGTTTGAGCACTGCAAAATCTTGGTTCACTCGGTGATCTGGCAAATTATAATCATTGTGATACCCATCAGGAGGATACCAGATAATCAGACTTTTGTATCGGCACCCTATCCAATCAGGGCCCATGCTTAGGACCATATTGTTGTATTTGTGTAGGTGAGTGGAGGCAGCTTTGAAATTTCTAAACCCAAATGGCTCCCTGTTCCTGACATTATTACTAGAGGCTTCCCATCTTTGTCTGGCTGCAGACAAATCTTCTTCTTTAATTTCCTCGAAGTATTCCTTCCCTGCCTATATGATGTCGGTATGGAGTGGTCCTAATTGACCCACAACACCTGTTCGTTTCATGAACTGTTTGTGCTAGACAGAGAGGTGTAGGGGTTTTGTGGGTTCTCCCCTAACCCATAAGTCTATACCATGTTCCCTCTTTTGAAAATTATTATGGGCTTTAGCCCATTTAATCTGATTAGTGGCAAAGGAAAGAAAAGCTTGAAATTGGATATCCCCTATGAAGGGGCCAGGATTACTATCTAAGTCATCCTCTAAGAAAAAATTATGCATGTACAATTCACACAAAAGGCGTTGTACTTGTTCATTCTGTTCTTTGAAACACTTGACAAAGTCTGGAGTGGTCTTTATTTCTGTTGACTTACCAACCTTAACGACTTTAACCTTCAATAAGAGGTATATTTCTAGCAGGAATAGTGCATAGTTGGTGGTAGGTGCTCGGCATGACAAGGCATCTGAGTAGAGAGAGCAAATAGTATCCATTTTATCCTTAGCCTTCTACAACTTGGCCTGTGCTTTTTCGACTTTCTTTTGTTCATATTTGTAATTAGTGAAAGTCTCATCCTCTGTGACAGTAAGTGCCTCAAATTTCTTTCACAATTCCTAGTGGACTTGTAGTGGCACTACTTTTTCTTTATGCTAAGCCAACTCTTGCTGAGCCTTGGCTAATTTGTTTTGCAATTTTATAATGACCGCTTCCCTTACCAGAGGAATGCAATCAGGCATTTCCTTTGTCTGGAATTCATCATCCTTGTGTTGCATTGAGTCAGTTTGAATAGTGGCCTCAACCGCTTCTCGGGTCATACAAAAATCAACTTGAATGTTTTCTTCAGTATCAGTTTGAACAACAACTTCAGCTGTTCCTTGGGGCATATGGAAGTCTTCCTGAATATTGTCTGCAGAATTGGTTTGGACAACAACATCAATAGTGGGGAAATCCATTTAGGTTTCCACTGGGCAAACGCAAGGATCTTCTATTTGCATTTCACTACTCTTTAAAAGACATTGCTTTGTTTGGGTGCCTTTTGATAAGCTAAAGGTGTCTCGGTCTAGGTTTCAATATCTTCCCAAGAGCAGTGTTCTATTTGGGTCCCTACAATCTCCAATTATGTTTTCAATTTCCAGACCCTAACTGCTTCCTTCAACCACTCTCTCAGCTACTTAAATGTTTTCTGCTACTTCATGTACTTTTTGAGCATCTTCATCAATCTATCCTTATATTTTTTCTTTGTCGTGAGGTCTTTGATTGGTGGTGGCACAATTTTAGTTACTTTAGGTTCAGGTGGAATTGTGCCAATATTAGGATGGGGTTCTAATGGAACCGTGTCTCCTGATGGATTCTCGCCTTCTAGGTCTCTTTCTTCATGAGCTTCCCTCTCAAGGGACTCCAATGGAATGGTGTCTCTTGAGCAATTGTCATTTTCAGGGTCTTCTTCTATATGGGCCTCATCCTCTAGGGACTTCATAAAAATAGTGCCCCCTGGTTGATTTTCACCTTCCAAGGTTTCTTTTGTATGGTCTTCCTTTGTTGGGGTTCCAGTGGAGCAGTAGCTTCTGTTTGATTTTCCTCCCCGAGGGTTTCCCTTGCATGAACCTCTACTTCAAGGGGCTTCTCCATAGAAGGAATTGGTTCCCTCTGTCCCTCCAAATTATCAATACATGGAAAGGTTTCATCATGACCAGAACTGGCAGCAGGGGTAGACTGGTTAGGGGCATAATTTTGCCCTTCAGAATTTCCAAATAGTTCCCTTCCTTCATAGAATGTCCCCTTGTTCTCTAGTACTCGGGTAACCTCTTCCTCATAATCTTGGAAAGGGTCATCTTGTGGACTTAGAGGGGGCATGTGATATGGCCTTACCTCTTCTATTTGAATTAGGGTGTGATGCTGCGATTTTACCCTCACAGAGCATCTTCGCTTTATTGGGCCCGAGGCCAAAGATGGATTCTTTCTTTTTTGTGTCATTTCCAGACTTGTCACTCTTGCCCCCTGTTGTTCAATCTCTGGGTTTTCTACAGGTGGGGTCAAAGTAGGATTTACAAGGTTATCCCATATTAGCTTCTGCTGGGACAATCCATGAATGATGATTAGTTTGATCAGACCATGATGGTTGATGACTAGATGTGGGTCCTTTGTCTTTCTAACTCGATGATCAATGTCATGCAATACAGAATTTAAATAAAATAGCAAGTTAACTGTGATTTTCTGTTTCAAAATATGTAACAGTTTAAGTTGATGAGTTTTTACCACGTCCTAACGTCTGTCGCACATGATATACCTCTGCACAATGGCTGTCAATTCCTGCCATGGTTGTCTTAAAGTTGTAGGGTGAATCCCTTTTCCTTTTCGCACCAATTGCTCCTCCGGGTCTTCGAATACTGTGACTGGGTCCTGCAGAAGAACATGTTTGTCCATCCATCTCATTCCTTCTGCTGGAAGTACTAAGACTTCAGCTATGATTGCCTTGTAGACCGTTATGTTCTTGCCTTTCACCGTGGTGCGACTATTCTGTAAATTTTGCAGAAATTCATGTCATTTCCTCGTGAAATACCTACAATTTGGTCAAGTATTGTAGCCAGCTGGCGCGCTCAAGAATCACATGAGGCTGGTCTGATACCCCAAGCATCGTGGGTTCATTTCGAATGGCTTTTCTTCCCATGGATATTGTTTCTTTGTAGGTGGTTCACTTGCAATTTCGCATGGACCCCTCTCACACTTTCACAGTTTGGAACAACACCATAGAATGTTAAAGCTATTGATAGAGCAATGATGTTGTTTTGAGAGTTAATATCAAAATCAATTATGTTATTCGTCTCATTAGCAATATTTGGCGTAGGATCGTAATTAATTCGCATGCTACCCATAATGGTTACCTTCACCCCTCCAATCAGAAAATGGTTTGATAATTATTACACATGCGCATTCATAATGTAGTCCTTTAACCATAAATCAATTTAATAATCATCACACAAGCTATCCATAAATCATCGCACATGTTGTTCATAACGTGGACCATCCCCCCTCCAATCAGAAAAGGGCATCCACGCCCACCAAGCATGGAAAAAGAGAGAAAGCATCGATAATTCATAAATGCAGGCGAACAGTCAAATAAAAGTGGTGTAAAATACGACAAAGGCAATCACTACACGTCAAAAGATTTGGAATGTCGTAAAAAGAATAAAACAAAGATTTAGATCATTATGTAAATATATATTTACCTTAGGTGGGAAGGTGACAAACATATGATCGACGATAAATGTTAATGATTGTCGGTAAAGTGATTGGAAAATAAAGATATAATGCATACGAAGATATAGGATACCATGCATGTTGGCTAATTGAATTAGAAATGTCGTTCAAATAGAAATTCTCCTTTACAAATGAATCCATAGGGGGTTATAGGATAGAGAGTATTTGGCAGTGTAACATAGTACTTCAATACCAGAAGCAGAGCCACTTTTGCGAGCAGGCATTCATAGCCTTGACAGGGTTGCTTTTTAACACCAAAAATGAGCCAGAGTCCTCCTTTTAGTTATTTAGATTATTTTCCTTATCCTTGCTATAAAGAGACCACTATGTTGGCATGGTAACGAGGTGATCATGGTGGCATTCACCAAGATATCAAAGTGATCAGGCTGGCTCGTGATGAGACCCCATGTCCTTCTGACGATTTTAACTATCAAGAAGGTCATTACCTTGGTGTGGTGGCCATAATGGAATGTCACCTATTACATCCTTATGATCACGGTAGGTTGGCTCGTACTGAGACCCCCTATCCTCTTTAAGACAATGCTTGTTGAATTTTCATATTTTCATGCTTTTATTGTAAAGGGAGGGGGGTTCATTTACCCCTTAAGAGTCAGGCATGGCATAAGAAGTAAAAAAAATGCCAATGCGAGTTATGCTTTTATCCCTATATAATCATATCAAAGGGATTTGTCCATTTGAAAGTGTAAAAGATAAACCAACATGGTATTAAGATAATAAATCATTTTATGATGTGTCCAAAGAGAATATATTCGACCAGTCATTGTATAGGTGCACCATGTCAGCTTTGGAATAAAGATGACCATCAAAAGGTTTCATAAGTCATAATGGTATTAATATTACTGTTTTTCTTTATCTCAGGTACAAATTCCAAATCCAATCAGATGGTTTTCACTCAAAACATGGAAGAAAAAGAAAATGGTGGAAAAGAATGACCGGCAATGGAACAACAAAAAGAAATCAAAGCTATTCATTCTACCGAACAGCGGTTGTTCAATTGATTGAACAACAACTGTTCGGTTGATTGAACAACAAACACACAAAAAAGAATCAGTGTTGTTCAATTGATTGAACAACAATCATTTAATCAATTTAAACAATAGACACACAAAAAAAAGAATCAGTGATGTTCAATTGATTGAACAGCAATCGTTCAATCGATTTTAACAAAAAAAACACAAAAAAGAATCAGTGTTGTTCAATTGATTGAACACCAATTGTTCAATTGTTTGAACAACAAGATTTGAACAGTAATCGTTCAATCAATTGAACATCAATAGTTCAATCGATTGAACAACAATCGTTCAATCGATTGAACAAAAAACAATGAAAAATAAATTGGCGTGGTTCAATCGAATAAACAACAATCGTTCAATCGGTTGAACAACAAAACATGCAAAAAGAAATGGTGTTGTTCAATTGATTGAACAACAATCGTTCAATTGATTGAACAACAATAGTTCAATTGATTGAACAAGAAACACAAAAAAACGGTGTTGTTCGATTGATTGAACAACAAAACACACGAAAAAATCAGTGATTTTCAATTAATTGAACAACAAAACACACAAAAAAATCGGTGTTGTTCAATTGATTGAACATCAATCGTTCAATCAATTGAAAAAACACACAGAAAAGGGCAATCGATGTTGTTCAATTGATTGAACAGTAATCATTCAATCGATTGAACAACAAAACACTAAAAAAGAAATCAGTGTTGTTCAGTGGATTGAACAACAATCGTTTAATCGATTGAACATCAATTATTAAATATAAGAGAAATCCTCACATCTACATGGTGATGCCTAACTAAATTGCAACCAACCATAAGAGAATATATACATTATTTACAGTTGAAGAAAGATACATTTTTATGAAAGTAAAGTCGTCAAGTCATCACCCTGCAGCTAAAATTTTCATAGCGGGATCATCACGTACCTATTGACATAAAGACTCTTTGGTGAGTGGTTTGTGATAAAAACACACCCGATGTCCATTCACCTTGAAATAATGGCCAGACTCTTCAATGGTACTCAGAGTGAGAGTGCCATTGTTATGTACCTCTTGAATTACATAAGGGACAAGCCACCTTGTATGTAACTTGCCCATAAAGTCTTGGAATCTGGAATCATAGAGAAGCGCCTAGTCTCCTTTCTTAAACGTCTTCTTTTAATAAGATTGTCGTGCCACTTTGCCCTTTGTTGCTGAATAATTGCGGTGCGTTGTAGAGCAAGTAGTCGAGCCTCGTCCAATTCATTTATTTGTTGAAGTCATTTAGTTTGGGCCTCTGTCAGATCCAATCCCACTTCCTGGGCTGTTCTGCGAGTCTTTATTTTAAATTCAATAGGAAAGATAGGTTCTTTGCCAAATACAAGTTGGTACGGAGAATGTCTAGTAGTATTTCGCCAAGTTGCGCGATAGGCCCACAAGGCCTCTAACAGTCTAGCAGCCCAGTCCCGCCGATGTGTTGAAACTGTCTTGTTCATAATTGCTTCTATGACCTTATTGGTGCTTTCAACTTGCCCGTTCGCTTGCGGGTGATATGGGGAAGTGAATCTATGTGTGATGTGGTGGTTACTTAGAGTGGCTATAATTTTGTGTCCTACAAATTGCCCTCCTCCATCTGTTATCACTTCCCGAGGTAAACCATACCGCAAAAATAACCCAAAAAGGAAATTAATTACAACTTCTTCTGTAACCCTTGGAAAATCTATTGTTTCTACCCACTTTGTTACATAGTCTGTGGCAACCAATATGTAGGCTTTTTGGTTTGATGGCGAATGAAATGGGCCAACAAAATCCAATGCCCATCGTTCGAAAGGTTCTATTACCAATTGGGGCTGCAGTGACATTTCATCATATTGGCCAGGTCGGTCCATCCTTTGGCAGCTATCACAAGCCTAGACATATTTCTTAGCATCTTTAAAAATAGTGGGCCAATAATAGCCCATATGTAGTACCTTATGTCCCATTCTACGATCTGTGAAGTGTCCTCCGCAGGGCTCATCATGGCAAGCCTTCAGGATGTCGTAAATTTCATCCTCTCGTATTTATCTATGTATACACATATCAGATCATGTCTGAAAAAGGTATCCGCCAATCCAAGTAAATTGGGCATTGCGCTGGACAATCTATTTCCTTTCCCTTGCTGTCAAGTGTCTAGGAAGCTTTCCCACTGCCAGATAGTTTGTTACATCTGCATACCATGGCGTTTTGATTGCTAAAACAAACAAATGTTTGTCTGGAAACTGGTCGTCTACTACCAATGGATCATTTATCTTTGGAACTCGAGAGAGAAAATCAGCGATTGGGTTTTCCTTCCTCTGACAATCTTTGATGGTGATATCAAACTCCTGCAAAAGTAACAACCAATGAGTCAATCGACCATTTGTAATAGGTTTATTAGCTAAATATCTTATGGCATAATGATAAGTATATAGAAAAACTTGATAGCCAGTTATATAATGTCTAAATTTGTTTATGGCATAAATGACAGCTAAAAATTCCTTTTTTGTTACTGTATAATTAAGTTCAGCAGCAATAAGATTTTTACTAATATAATATATAGCATAAGGTTTTCTGTCGTCCTCTTGGCCAAGGACAACGCCTATTGTTGCATTTGATGCGTCCGTGGAAATGTGGAAAGGCAGCTCCCAGTTGGGTCCACGCAATACTCGTGCTGTCGAAACTAATTTCTTCAAATATGTAAAAGTTGTGTCACATTTATCAGGCCATTTAAAGTCAACATTTCTTGTTTAAGCATATAAAGGCGCAACAATTTGTGATTTTTTTTTATAAACCTGCGATAATAACCTGCATATCTAAGGAAGCTACGTACCTCTGTCTGAGTACAGGGTGTAGGTAGTAGGAGAATTGCCTATATCTTTGCTGGATCTACCTGTATCCCAGCTGCAGAGGTGTAGTGTCCTAGGATTACGCCTTCTGTCATCATCATGTGACACTTAACATTGCTTAAACATAGCTTGGTGGCGATGCATCGTTCCAAAAGCTTCTCTAATGTTTGTAGCGATTGATCAAATTCGTCCCCATATGGGGTAAACTCATCCATGTAAACTTCAAGTCCTTCATTTATCATATAACCAAAGATGCTGAGTATGGCTCTTTGACACATAGCTGAGGCATTGCATAAGCCAAACAGTAACACTCTGCAAGCAAATGTACCCTAAGGGCAGGTAAAGGTGGTTTTATCTTGGTCTTCAAGGGCGATTTGGATCTGATTGCAGCCGCTGAAGTCGTCTAGAAAAGAAAATAATTGTTTTCCTGCCAAAGTATCCAAGACTTGATTAATAAATGGAAGAGGGAAGTGATATTTCTGTGTAGCCTTGTTCAATTCCTGGTAATCTACACAGATATGCCACTTCCCATTTTTCTTGGGAACAACTACCAGCAGAGAGACCCCCTTGCTATCGACAATGGGATAAATGAAATTCACATCCAACAGCTTCTGTAGCTCTTCTGTTAAGATGTTAATGGTTGCACCCAAGTCAACTAGTGTGTTTGGAAAGTGTTGAAGGCCCCGAAATCGGGTCGACAACAAGGGGGATACCCACCCGGTCCGGAGCTTGGTTGGCGGCTCCTTGCCCGTTTGGAGTAGTGGGTCCAACTGGGGATAACGGAACCAACTTCCCGATGCAAGGGGTGTGTGTGTGTGTAAGTTTTGATTTATGCTGTTTCTAGAGAGCTTTCAAGAACTAATTTTAATCTAACTCATCATCTGGCTATAAGCTGCTAAAATCATAATAAAATAACATATACAACCTACGCTAACCCGGGATATATCTTTTCCATCATGCGATCTAAAAAGATTTCATATAATAAATGGTAATGAAGATTATTCAGCTACTATAAGAATATAAACCATTTAAGATAAACCATTCTGCATAAGAAGTTAAACAGGACAGTTGTGGACTTCATATCACATGATAAATCATTCATATGTCAAACATAAACAGATGATTCCACCGTACAAAAGTGCCAAATGGTAACCATAAATCTATATATTAACATACAAATAACATTAGCTGCATATCACTTCAAGCAAATTAATAGAATTTTGTCAAGAGATAAAAGTACCATTTATGACTAATTTCTATTCACAAACTTCAAGCAATAATGATCTACTTCTACTTACTTCGAATGCCTACTAAGAGTACATAAATGCAACATCAGTAGCAGACATTAAAATGCAAATATAAATAAATCCGATCCTTCCATTCATCAAACCCTCCTCTGAGGTGCAGAAGTGCATGTTCTGAGGACAAGTTTTTGACAAATTTCTGGACCTTTCTCCAATGCAATGAGAAGGGTTGAAATACTACTACCTAATCTTAATAATAGTATGTTTACAAAATTGAGGATACGGTTCTCAAATGACCGCCCTTTTTCTAATTTAGTTAAAAGCAAAAAAATCAACATTCTAAATGAAATTACTTCTTAATTTGGTCTCTGAAGTTGCAGCTGTCAAGCATAGGTTTGAGAAGAGCAGGCTGGCTGATTTCTGTGCTTAGCTGGGTTGCGAAAACAACATCCATAAGAGTTGGTGCTACTTTCTCGGCTGCGTTCATGATGCATCTTACTGTCATGCATTGGCTGTGTGGCTTAACTAAGTAAGTCCAATAACTTTCCCAATTTAGTCTAGCCAATGCCTGGATTGTCTTTTCGTTTGCCTGCGTCCTCTGTCTCCATTCTGCCTCCAGTTGCAACGTGCTCGGTAGGTACCCCGGGGTGGTTTCTGAAATCAAATTAGCCCTATGTAAATTTTCATTTACACAGTCGATAAGGATGCTCGCTTGTGTCGTCGTTGTCTCTGCTGCTTGCTCCTGCAGGTTATGAGTGAAATGGAAAGATTAATCAGAAAGGTGATGGGAGAGTTTTAAATGCAAGAGATAAATCAGATACGCCACCTTACGTGAAGCAAATCCGCATTAAGGCACGCGTCTTTATTCCACTTAATAACTGACAACCAAATTATTACTATCATTAAAAGCGCATAACTCCAAGTCAGGTTATAGTAAGTGGCTTTTCTTTGGGTGGCGCGCCCGAGGGATTCGTATTGAGGTGCTTTAATGATCTGCCATCATACCCTTGCATGTCACGCAATCGCAAACAGTAGTGATCGCAATATCGCAGATCGCCATATCGCAGATCGCAATAACTCAATGCTTGTTGATCTTTGCCTGCCTTATTTCTGCGATATGCGATCGCGCGATCGCAATATCGCAAATCGGCAGGTTTGTAAGCTTTTCTCTATGGGTACTAGCATGTTGCGATGCGATGTTGTTATTAATACTGAAGCGGTGCGCATATTGGTATTTAGAAGGGAAATGAAGGTGTTTCTCATCCTTTTGTAATGCAACCTTAAAGATTTGCTTCCATGAACATTGGTTTAGGCTTAGGTCACTCAAGAAACCTTTTCTAAGTGCATGTTTGTTCCTTAGAATGAAATCTTTGCTTTTCCAAAAATTAACTAGGGGTCCCCATTCATTCTAGCATCGTGGCTGATACTAGATTGAACAAAAAAGGGGGGGGGGTTGTTGCTGGCCACAACAGAAAGGAGCGACCATATATTTGGATTGTAACTATGGGATTCCTAGGATCTTCATACTTTATTGGACTTTCCCCTCCCAAAAGAAAATCAGACAATGTCCCTACAACATGAATAGTGGGTGGAGCTTTTGCTTTCCTCATAAGATTCTTTGCACATAGCTCTTTAATTGTTTTATCATAAATAGGAATGTCTTGGATGGCCTGGAAGAGAGGAATTTTAATGCAAAGTTTTTTCAGTTCCCTTATAAGATCAAAGTCTAGATAAACAACTGGTGTAGGTATTGTTAACCTTTCAGGGAACGGGGGAGAAGTAACTATGAGTTTTTCAGGGTCTTTATGTTCAACTGCATATTCTCCTTGTTTTATTTTTTTGTCAGTCACAGTCGATCGTGTATGTATAGGTGTGGTTTATAACTAAATTGATGGTTGGTCTTTGTCTTCCTTAGGAGTGATAATGCGTCCTGATCTCAGTCTAATTTCATTACATTCTTTTTGTTCAATTTCATAATCTGAGCTTTCGAAGATTTGCACCAGCTAAACTGGTCTATTATTGGGATTTGGATTCGGTTGGATTGGCAATTGGGGACGCAGAAGGGGCTGAGGATTTTGTTGCAATGGATACAGGGCTGATAATGTAGGTTGAGGTTGAGGACCTGTCCCCATAGGCGTATTGGTTATCTGTAAAGGTTGTTGTTGATTCGAAGATCAGTTCAGATTTTGTGAAGTAGAGGCAGGCCACTGGGATGGATATGGACTACCTTGCCAAACAGGAGTAAAAGGAGAATTCAACCAGCCATTACCTGGAAAGGATTGAGTTGGCCAAGGTGTCATAGGAAATGGTTGGCATTTCCAATTCGAGTAAGGTGATTGACCTTGCCATGCTGCCCCGAAATTCTGCTGCTGATTAAATGATGAAGAAGGAAAGAATTGGGCTGTGTCTTGTGACATACTTGTGGGTTTGGACTGCCACTATCGACGTTGGTTCATTAAGTATACTAGTTCTATCTATTCTTCTGCTTCTTTGAAAACTGCTTTTAGGCTTGGAAGTTGTTAGTGTCGGTCTTGAGCCCTCCATCGGTGATCAAAAGCTCTTTGCATGTGCATAGGTAGGTGCCTCATCAGTATCAGTTTTGCATCCCGTTAGGCATGCCATAAAACTGATGGAGGAGCTGCTCCTTGTTCCCTTCTTGGCTTTGCTGGATCAGGTCATATCATTTAATGAGCTTGTGTTACACTTGTTTTATTTTTGTCTTGAAGTCCCAAGTCTTAGGTCTAGGGTTTTGGTCAAAAATCACTGCAAGGTCATGAGTCAGAGGTCTAATAGTCCCCAGCAAGCCGGAAGGAGGTATGTTAATATGTTCCATTGATATTTTTCATCAGGTACAGCTCATTTATACCTTGGATTTAAAAACCCTGTTTTTAAACCCAAGGTCATGTGAAATTTGCAAAAAATAAGGAAAATTTTCAAAATTCTTCAAAATGCCGGCAATAACCCTGGTCTCCTCGCCAGAGTCCATCAGATGGTCAACCTGCAAAAAGAATGGAGTTAAAGCACTCAAAAGATCAAATTCAGGACAAAGTGAACTCAAAACAGCGTTAAAAGTGAATGTCAAAACAAAAACATTAGAAAGTGGGTTTGGTAAGTTAATTTTTTCAAATTGGGCCTATAAAGAGTAAATTTCCCTCTAAACAGCCTCATTATGCATTTGAGAGCTTGCAAAAACGAGTGAGAGGTCAAAAGAGGCGATTTGCAGAAAGTTGGAGTCATTCTCAGGGGCGCGACCACTCAGGCTCAGTGCGCGACCAGTTGGGTGGGGCGCGACCACTCAGCGACCCCTCTGCAGTGTATTTTTCTAAAGGGCGCGACCACTCAGGCAGGGCGCGACCAGTTGGGTGGGGCGCGACCACTCAAGCTGTCTTCTACAGAACCACTCCAAATCGACTAAATCGCCCTCTTGCTTGCTCAACTGATCGAGGTAGGGTCTTCTAGTGCGTTTGAATGATTGAAACATGAAATGATGGGCTTGCATATATATGTTTATCACCAAGAAATGTAAGGAGAAATGGATTTGGGTGATTGCTTGTTCATGTAGGCATTATGCTAGGGTTGATGTTTTTTCAAGGCTTTAAATCCCTATTTATTCCCTCCTTGTTTCCTATTAAATTCACAAATGTCATAATATGTTTATATCTTATCTCATTTGCAATAAAAACTAAATCTCTCATCCCAAAATTCCTAAAACCCTATCCCTCCCCCAAATCCCTTTACAAAACCCTAATGCCCTTTCATGTATTCTACCCAAACCCTAATCCCCTCCACACGGCAAGGAAAATAAATGAACAACAGCAAGGATAAAAAATGTTATGTAAAAAGAGAAAAGAGCAATAATATGGCAAAATGACCAAATAAAAAAAAAGATGTTGCTGTGCATATTCATTGGAAAATAGAAGACACACTGCTGTTGCATATCCATAGCAAAAACAAGAAAAATGCAGCTGTGTATATGTATAAAATGGGCAGATTGCTGTAAATATTATTTGCAAAAGAATATTGTTGTGTCTCCCAAAACCAAACCATGTTTTTCCTTTTCCCTTCTATCCCCTAAATATCCTTGTTTCAATACAACTCTTTTCCCTTTTGAAGTTGTCAATGAAATCCCTTTTCCCCTTTTGAAAAAAATGTAAATAAAGCCCTCCTTCCCCTATGACAAATGTAAAAGAATCCCTTGTTTCACTTAGCATCAAATGTACATGAATCCCTTGAAAAACAGAGTATGCCTTATAATGTACAGTTAAAAGACAAAAATCAAAGAGCAAGTTGTTGATGCTAGTGATCTATGCTGCCCCATACCCCTGTTATACATGCTGTCCCTTACCCCTGTTGAGCATGTATATCATTTCCCTTGGTTATTATCATCCATGTTTCCCTAATAAAAACATTTCTTTGCAAATGATTTCTCGGTGATTAAGATGAGATTGTATGTTTGACAGTTTGTGAATTGTCCCTTAGAAATTCCCTATTTTTATATGTTTCCCTTTCCTTATGAAAAATCCCCTTCCCTAACATTTCCTTCATGATTTTTTCCCCTTGAAAACAGCATACTTCTCAGCATTTTTGCAGGCAAGGGCAACAGTTTACTCTATCTATTTGCTTCACTTTGCTCAAAAGCACCATGTCAACCACTGAAACCTATGAGCAAGGTGATGACCGGTCTTCTTCCACAGAGATCGAGGTACAGCAGAGGCCTCGTAGGGGTGGCAAAGGTGGTCATCATAGGAGAGAGGAACCCACCTCTTTGGCAGAATTGCAGGCCTGTCCTATGGCAGTGAATTGTTTCCGTTATATGTCATGTTTTCAGTTCTGTGAGAGGCTTGCCCAGATTCAGCACCACAGGGAGTTGGCCCGCTTATTTGTTTTGCACCTTCATGATGGGCAGGTCACTCTTGCAGGGGTGAATTTTGTATTATCTCCGGAGGTGATTTCAGAGGCTACCGGGATACCAAATGTGGGTGAGGTGTGGCCCAAGCGCAAAATGTTGGATTATGTTTATTTTTATCCATATGTCAGGCCAACATTCATGAGTCACTTGTCAGGGGTCTTTCCCTTCAGATTTCTCCGGGGGGAGTATGCTCCGATCATGCGGCTTATCATGCATTACTCCACATGCGAGGGAAGATTTTCACAGGTCTTCTCTTGTCACATTCGCCTGTTGATGCACTTTACCCGAGTGAGGATGATGAACATCCCGGTTTTCTTCTTCCATGACATTCAGAGGATGGTGTCTGTGTTTCAGAGGCAGTCCCCAGCTCAACAGCATAGGAGTTTGTGCCATCATGGTCTCATCTAGCTCATTGTTTCCCATCAATTGAGTCAGCAGGGCATTCCATGGGCAGACTTCATTTCTCATGAGTTCTTTACAGTGCCACCACAGCCACACCCAGAGCCAGAGGTCATTTATGAGGAGGGAGGTCCATCTCACCAGCCCGAGATCATTGTTCCGAGACAGGTTGCTTCCTCACCTCAGGTCACCTACCAGAGAGGTCACAGGACCTTGTTTGCAGCAGCTCGACGAGTACTTTCTCCACAGCAAGTGGAAGGGGTCTCGCCATCATCATCTACAGGTCAGCGAGTGTTATCTCCACATCAGGTGGAAGGGGCCTCACATTCTTCATCTGCAGAGGCAGTACGGGAGGGCAAGCAGCCCATGGTTGAGGACGAGAGAGTTGGCGATACACATCATGATTTCATTGACCTTGATGCTCGCTCCCCCACTTCAGATTTGCATGAGATCATCCGACAGAGAGAGGCGGAAAACCGCTTGTTACAGCAGAAGCTCGACATGGCCCAATGGACAATAAACTATCTGGAGCAGCGCAACAAGCAACTTGAGGATGAGAAAGAGTTGGATGAGCTGTGGAGGATTCGAAGTGACCGAGTCATCAACCGTAGGAGGCTCGGTGACTTGCTGCCCAAGGAGAGGGAATCCATGCTTATCCATGTGAATGCACACTTGCAGAGGCTGTTAGAGAAGGAAAACGAGGACAAGAGGTTGCTACGGAACATGAAGAATCACTATTGGGCGAGGATGCATGTTTGCCAGGCGAAAATGAAGATGTTCCGAAGGAAGTTGTCCGAGGCCCGCAGGAGGAAGAAGAAGACCAACCCGCTCCGTATCTTGGTTGAGGCCTCTCTCACTCACCATGATACTCATTAGCCTCCTCCTAGCAGCAAACCCAAGAAATTTTGAGAGTTTTGAGACATTTTTGGCATTTTTGAGAATTTTACAGGTTTTGGCCATTTGAGTGGTCTCACCCCGCGCGCGACCAGTCATGGGGAAAGCTCAGAACGGGGAAAACTCTACATTTTTGGAATTTTCATGCAAAAATACACTTGCCTATGAATGGGTTTCAGATTTTATGAAGATTTGGGCTTCCAAAAGCTCAAAATACATGCAAATTTTGACTTTCTGCCCCTTTTTTGAGTTGCAGAAAGCTGCCTTGGGAGAAATGACTTTTGAGGGGTCAAATCAACTCCAAATTCAGAAATTCCAGTGGGGTTGGAAAGTAGACTCACAGACCTTTTCAATGAGCTATCTTGCACCTGATTTGGACATCGGGAAGGCCCTCAAACAAAGCTCTCAATGCGCACGACCAGTCAAAGTGAGGGGCGCGACGACTCAGGGAAATTTCACTGTTTTGACCAGTTCGGCCAGCAAAACACTGTTTTTACTTTGGTTGACTTTTGAGGCATGTAAATGATGGATTTTTGTGTAATTTTCATAGCACTTGGATACATTTACTCTCTTTTGACACTTCTAGAAGTTTCTTTGATGTAAATGGTAAATATTTAATGCTTGGATAGGTTTCCTAAGTTTTAGAGGCAAGTTGTTTTGACTGCCTATTATCTAGTGCTCAGTTTAGAATTAGTTGAAAAAGCTCCTAGGAAGTTGAGCTCTACCCCTAGAGGTGGGGAAAGGAGTTAGATCATCTATATTATGCCTTCTCTTTCTCATTTTCATGGTTGGACTTTTGAGGGAGAAGCTCCGATTGTATGTTTTACTTGTATCTCTGCAATTTGAGGAAAAGGAAGACCAGGGTTTTGCAGACATCATTGGGATTCTTGTGGACTCTTGTGTTGATGGTGTGTTCTCTTATTGTAATTTTAAGTGTGTTTATGTGTTCCATCTCTTTCTTTACTGCAGCTTATTAAACAAATGAAGTGATAAAGTTTGAATTCATGCTTGCCATGCTCAGCTTTCAAATTTGTTTAATGTTTATGTTTTCCACTGTCTAGAGAGGATTCAAAGTCATTGTTTGCCCTCTTTAGCCTTCTTATAATTCTTCCTTGATCATCCATCTCAGCTAAAGGCATCAGCACAAACTCCTACCTTGCCCCAAATACCCACCTGCAGAAACTGTGTCAAATCCCCGCACCCTTAAATTGCAGATCCTCAATTTGCCACGAAAAAAAAAAAAAAACCCCAAAAACCCCCAAATCAACCTTTTAATCGGTTTACTAGCCTAATATCAGTGTCACTATATTGGTCATCTCTGTCCATTGAATATTTTACTGAGATTGACCGGAGAGAGCCTTCTCATACCCCGTAGGGCTAACTACGAGGTGAAATGGTTTGATGTTGCCTTGAAGGTTTACCTTCCTCAGCCTAGGGTGAAATCTCGAGCGCTAACAGAAGTGATGGACATTTCTTAGTGACATGGTCATTGGTGCAGATAGCGCATGTCTGGACCATGTCCAATGGACACTCCTGCTGGTTGTGCTTCTTCTAGTAGCGTGGGAAAAAAACGACCAAGTTCTCTTCTACTAAGGCTTGGTTTTGTTTAATAGGACGTCCAACTATGTTGTAAGGGTTCCTAGGATTTCCATCTTGAAGTCTTCCAAGAGGTTATCGATTTCCATTCTTGTTATGCCTCCACTGTGCGGTTTGCTTCCTCTTGTCATAGGATCTCGTCTTCTTGTCCCGGTGTGTGTGCTACCTCTCGAACACCTGAAACACAAGCGAAGGATTTCATCATAATCCTCTTGAGAAATATCTCCCTTCCCCATCAAATTGAGAGTTTCTATCCATTCTTCTTTCATTCCCTTAATTAAGATGGCTCTCCAGACTTCTTTTGGTAATGTGGAGTGAGGGGATCTCTGCAAATTATAGTCAAACCATTTGACATATTCTCCTAGAGATTCATTATCCTTTGCATCCATCTTAAATATTTCATCTTTTAATTCCCTAGTCCAGCAAAAGTCCTGGTATCTTGTGAGGAAAGAAGTTTTCATGTCATCCCAAGAGTTAATAGTACATCCGCCTAAATCCATGAACCACCTCAAAGCTGATCCTTTTAGAGTAGAAGGGAACATATTTAATTTTTGAGGATCGGTGGTATAGTCATTCCCTCTGCAGAGGATATCAAACTCGAATAAGAAGGCATCTAGATCCTCTATGATCATCCCATGAAAGGTTGGGAGTGTTTTGCAATGGAATAACTTTCGTTGGGGCATTGGCTACTGGGTCAACTATGGGGTATTCCAATGTCGAGGTATGACCTTGAGGTACTTGGTTTTCCATTTGGTCGAAAATGTGTCAATATCCTTTGGGGATTTCAAGGGATGTTATTCGAGTAAGTGGAGGACTCCCAATCCAAGTTGGTTTTGCAGCACTGCCCAGATTTGGGATCACAGGAGATCCTAATTTGAACAATTGTGGCTCTACCTTAGTATTTCCACTGGTTTCTCCCTCTCCTTCTCTTAAGTTGCATGATTTTCCCTCTTGTAAAGTATCATAATGTAAATTTGTTGTAACCTGAAAGCTCTATTCAGATCCTCTAATTTGGCTCTGAATCTCAGCGTAAGCTGCAGATGGTGAGCGTACTGCTTAAGGGATTACAATAGGGATTTTTCTAGATACAGTCTGGAATCCTACTTATGCCTGAGACTCTGCTTTTCTTACGATTCCTTTTATAAAATTTGATCTCCCAAGGTTCACTGATCCCTTGGGTTTTATAGATTTAGGTGGGGGGTTCTGATCTTTTTATATCTTTTTATTCTTACCTTCCATTTTTAAAACCCAATTCTTTTACAACAAAATAAAAAGAAATCACTTTGAAACATTCTCCCCAACAACGACGCCAAAATGTTGGTGCACTAAGATGTCTAATTAAAAGCAATCTTAATACCTACATTAATCATCAACCTAGGGTAATTCTATTTATTTCAAGAGTGCCAACGTTATATATGCAGTGAATTCAGAGGTCAATTCGTAATAAAATGATTTGGAGTCATTACAATCACTAATATCTATTTCTCTAAGTTCAATCCAAGAAATTCTAAATGAAACCCTTAAAACATTCTAAAATATACTTAATCTATTCTACAAGAAACTGAATCAAAATGCAAGTAGAAAGAATCACTCTCAGCAATCTAATTGGTATTGACGCTAATTCATTTAATATGAAGGAAAATACAGGAATTGAATAAGTAAGTAACTAGGTAAACATCTCATGGAAAGCAATCACCTATAACCTTGAAATCTATGATAATGAACAACAATCAAATGTTTAAATCAACATAATCAATTCAGTAGAGATTATCACATAGATGCAACACACAACTAAATCTAGAATCTTGTCTAAACAATAACACAAACCAGAATCGTCAATCCTCACAGCAATCAGAATAGTGCTAACTTTAGAGACTAAAAGTAATGAACAATTATAAAAATACACATAAATGATTATAACACAATTGAAGCAGTACATCTCCCATTGACTGGGCCCAAGTCTCCAGAAGTCCCCGCTGAGAGATATTCAGAATACGATTTTGGATGAAACACAATCTTCTTCATTAAAATTAATAACGGATTTACAACATCACAGTAATGAAAGTATCTATGTCCAAAAAGAATAGTTACAATCTCAAAACTCCTAACTAGTTGTTCAATTCGCCTCGTGGATTTATATAACTTTTGGAAAAATAAATGGATAGAAACGAATCCTCATGATCAGGGGATCCTGAGGATTTCGCAACCCTCGATTTGATTTCATCATAGAATAGCATTGGTCCTCCTAGTCTTCTAATGTCCCTCCTACTCAAGATGGTATCCTTTTCCTTCCATGGCTGCTGTTGTTTTGTCGTTTGAACATCAGTCGTCCAATCCGCGTCCCTGCATATAAGATAGTGAAAGTTAGTTTTTTCGTGCCAGATTTATCCAATTTGTTAATAATCGGTTTTACCCAGCTTCTTATATTGTTTCTTCTATATTTATTCCTAAAATGAAGATAAACACATGAAGGCAAATGCTTAATTAAGCTATTACGAGGAGAAAACATGCCTTTTCCTCGACCCAACAATGGACTTGATCAATAGTGTGTTAGTGTGATAGGATTAAGATCATTGCAAACATGTCATATATTATGTTGTCAATGAAGAATTGTCAAGTCCAACATTAAAATACAGTCACCATGAGAAGTTGGCACTACCCATGGTTCAATTTTTTTTAACTATAATAAGTAAAGATTTTATTTATGCCCTAGATCGCAGCAAAAACTGGGATAGTCAAAAGTTTCTAAGACCATATTCTATGACGACATAAACAATTATGGGAGATTCAACCTCCATATTACCAAAACCAGAAACTACATCATTTCTATTGACCTATTTACAGCTATAGGTCTATTGAAGCCCCGAAATTCTATTGCAACAACATGGGGGATAACCACCCGATCTGGACCTTGGAAGCAACTACTTTTCCATTTGGTATGGTGGTTTCGACTAGGAATAATGGGACCAATTTCCCAACAAAAAATGATATGATGATGATGCTGGTTTGATATAAGGTATAATGGGGAATGACTTAATTCAAAATGATATAATTTAAACAATAAACACATGCAACTATCTATTCTAACATTTATCTTAATATATACCAGGTAATAACTTAAATCAATGCATCTACAAAGATATATTAGAGCAATAGCTAATAAAGATCATTTAATTGCCATCAGAGATGAATTCGTTAATGATAATTATTTTGACTAAATAGTTAGGCAAAATAATTGTGGAAACTATATCGCACATATCAATTTCTCATGTACTCAATAAGGAATCACAACTAAAACATTTTACAAAAGTGTAATAATATTAAACTGTAGCTCAGATTTCATACATAACACAATATAAGAAAGATTACTGCCAATTCATAAACAACACATAGCCATAAAGATAGAAGTACCAGATATGAGAGGTTCTACTCATGAAGTCAGCGATATTGATCTGCTTCCTTTCAACTAAGTATACTCTAAGAGTACAAAAGTGCAAATTCAGTAGAGTATGCTTCAATCTCTAAGAAAAAAAAGATCTTGTTCCAATTATCTTATCAAGACAGTCACAAAAGTACAGAAGTGCAAGCCTTTGCAAAGCGTCTTTGATAAAATTTTAGATCTCTCTCTAAATGCATGAGAAAGGTTTAAATAATACAACATATGTATCAAAAATGGATTATTACATAAAAAGTTGAGGAGGTTCAAACAACCTTCTTCAGAATAAGTAAAATAAAAACTAAAATAGAAAATTAAATAATGACAAGTTTTTCAAATTGAATGGTTCCAATCAGCCATTCGGTCCTTCAATTCACAAATATCTATCATTGGCTTCACCTGGGGTGTCTAGCCAATTATAGATCTTAATTGTCCCGTGAATACAACTTCAGAGAGAGGTGGCAACATCTTTTGAGTGGAATTTGTTAGACAACGCAAATTCATCCATTGATTGTGTGGTTTCACCAGAAACTGCCAGTAGGTTTCCCAGTCAAGCTTGGACAGTTGTTTGATTGCCTCAACTTGCATTTTGGTGGTCTCTTTCCACTGTTTCTCTAACTGTTTGATGTCTGGGAGAGCTTCCAGACTGCATTCCTTGATGATATTGGTAGTATGAAGGTTTTTGTTCTCAACCTCAATTATATTGTTTGTTGTACAAGTTGTTCTTGCTGCTACCCTTTCTTCTTGCTTCAATTGTATGTCCCAATCTGTGAATAAAATATCCTTGTGGGACTCCTCAACCTTTGGCAGATCAGTTTTTATACCTTCTTCAGATTCCTACCAAGAAATAAACTATGAAATCCTCTTATAGATATCTTCATATTCTAATCTTTGATCAACCACTTGTATGGTTAATGCATCACTTGTTTCACAATAGGGATTGATCATTGAGATTTTTTGGCAGAATATTTCATGTTGCTGTGACACCATAGAGTTTAGTTAGAGTGCCTCTTTAATGAATTCTTCTGTTTGAGAGTGGTATTTGAGTTTATTCATTACAATCTACATTTAATGAATCTCTGAGTCCTTCTCTGTGATGTCCGTTTGATGCTATAATCTCCTCAAAATCTTTTTGAAGTTGTGCCATTTGCATCTGTGCTTGCCTATTGGTGCTCTATCTTTCTTGTTCTAGTTGTTGTTCCAACAATTGAACTCTTTCTTCTTTTTGTTTAAGAAAAATTCAAACTTTTGATGCCTTATAAATTGTTGCAGTTGCGTAGGCGCCTGCAAATTGTGATTTCTTTGTAAGATTTTCTGATGGATTGATGGGGGTGTCTTTCCATACTACCTCCATCGATTCATTTTCTAGAGTTGTTGTTGCTAATGCATAAAGTTTCCTTGTCTTCCTTTGCCTCTTGACTACAACCTTATGTGTTGGGCTGTAGAATATATCTAGTGGGGTATCTCCTCAATCGTTAAAACAATTTCTGAATTTGGGTAGGCCTGGATGATTTCAATATCTTGAGTAGTTGTAACTCCGTATTGTTTTTTCTGGGTTTATAACCTGTTGAGTCTATTTAGGAGTCTGAAATCTAGATGTTCCTTCAAGGCTGGTCTCTATTTGCTGCTCTTGGAGCTTTTTATTAAATTGCTCCCATTCTTTATCTAGATCAATGCATTTGGTCTTTTCTATTTGAACCTGTGTGGAGCCAGTTTCCATGTGTTCCTCAGCTGAGGCCTTTTTAGTCGTTTCTTTAGCACTTTCCTCTGTGTCCTTCTTAGGGTCTTTCTCGGGCATTTCTTCATTATTATAAGATTGGTGTTCAGAGTCTTCTAAACCTTGAACTCACTTCTCTTGAGATTCCTCATCAAAATTATGCTCGGAAGTTTTCTCGAGGCTTACGCTAGGAGTGGATTCTCTCTTATTTCTTCAATCTACAATAGGTCCAAAGGTACCTTTGTCAGTCTTTTATTCCTGTATATGTGGAAACGGTTGAGGTCCGCTGGGCTCAGTTTTATTGATGTTAATTGTAAGACATTGGAAAATGTCTCAGATGCCTTAAAGAGATCATCAAACTCATCGCCCTCATGAATAAATTGTCTGGTTTTTGACCATATTAGTGAAGTTTCAGGTGACCTTGTTAGGGTCATACTGTTTGCCTGGGACAGTAGCCATATTTAGGGATGTGATGTTATGTATCTCTTTTTCCGTGTGCCCAAAATTATGTAATGCAAAAGCACCACATTGCACCGAGAAGGTTGACTATATGGATTTCTTCATTTCTTTGAGGGTTTTGGTAATACCATCCCCCACTATTTGATAGACAATCTCTCTTGCCAATAATTTATCAAGAACATAAAATGGAAGAACATGTAGAGCTATAATACTCCCAAAAACTCTTATATAAGTAAATAATTCCTCGCCAAACCATCTTGCCACCGACAAGATGTTTGTTTTAGCTTCCTCTGATAGTTTGGTGCTTTCTTATCAAAAATGGTTTGGTAAATTTGCAAAAAAACAACATGACAAATTTTATAAAAGTGGGAGTTAAACTGTGATTCCCACAAAACCTTGTGATAAATATGGATGGGAGTAGGGTCCTCTAGAGTCCATTTCGAACCCATGTTTGGAAAATGTGAACAAAAACATATAGCATTCATAACATATGCACTCATGTAAAAAGGAGGGATAACCCGAGAGAAGATAATTCTATTATGTCTATATTCTCTAATGTCCATAGACAAATTTTCGGCAAGTCTTTGAACGGGTATTTATCTTTCTTAAATCTACAATGGATGCTTCTAGAAATTCATCTGATGAATCTTCTGAGTCTATGGGAATATTTGGAACAAAGCATTTTAAATCTATAAAGACTGAAGAGGAACTAAGATCTAGTTTAGAAGGTTTATGTCGATCTGAATCTGCTTCTGGTAATTCTGCAATAATTGAGCAAGAAGAAACAGACCCAACTGTAAACTGGAAACTTCCACCAGTCTCTCCTCAAGATGTTTATCGAGGACTTTCCTCTTTTAATTTCCGTGCCCTCAGCCAGATAAAAATCAAAGAAAAATCCATTAAAGTTGATTTAACATTGAATGCTATGTTGACCATCTCTCTCCTAGAGGCCAAACATATCAAAGCAACCCTCAAAGCTGGTTATCAATACGCCGATCTGGGGATGGTTAGAATAGGACTGAATGCGTTGCATAGAAAAGGCCAAAAAGCCTATGTATTCTCAGCCCTATTTGATAATCGATGGACTACATTTACACAAGCCATGATAGGTGGCATTGAGACAAGCCTTGCTGAAGGCCCTGTACAATATGATGTTTTTCCAGACTTTTCTATTGCATTAGATGACCCAAATGTCCTGCAATGCCTAACATTAGGTATTCAGAATGCAGGATATGAAAACTTCAAAACAAAATCAAAAAATTTGGCCATCTTTTATATTACTTGTGTCCGATTTTATAATACCACAATTCCTACTGTATTACACACCCCTGACAAAGGTGAAGGCCGAGTCACTCTCATCCAGTATGACTCATCCTGTAATCCTGTAGCACTAGTCTATGTTTCCCGCAACGATTTGTGTCCTCCTGACGACTGGGTAACCAATTGGGGAAAACCCATAAAAAAACCTGTTGCTGCAGCACAGTCAATCATTACTGAGATTGACGGTAAAGTTACCACAAGATTTCCCAGAGTCAATACAGTTTAGCATGGTGGACCCTCTGTTTCTATCTCTGTAGTTCCAACCACAATTAGCCAATTACATCCTGCTCAAACCTCTGCACCTCCGCAATTTGTAACTGACCAAGCAGTATATGATTCCATTAGAAGATTATTTTCACAGCCAAACCCATCTCAGCCATTCAGCTCAGTCCGTGATCATCCACACTGCTCAAAAACATTTTTCCAATTCTCCTCAGAGCCGCCTACACCACATGGTGAGTCATCAGACCGTCACAGGATCAATATGATCAGATTCACTCCTCCGTCTGATTCCTCCGAGGAAAACTACAAAAAAGTGGTATTCTTTAACCCACAAGAAGAATTACTTGTACATACAGTTTCTAGTTCTTCCACTTATGGTTTGGGCTATGTTGATTCTTCACCTATTCCTAAATACAAAAGAAATCCTATTGATAAGATTCCAAAGCATGTAGAAATCTCTTCTGATTCAGAGATAGTTGCCTTTTTAAAGATTTTTAAAGGTATCAGTCCATATGATTCAGAAGATCAATGGAAAAAGAAAATGTTCAATTGGGATATGTTTACACATGAAAAAGAACATTTTTACTTCGAAGAAGTAATGCTTCTTCCAAGAGATGATCGCCCTGCCTTCAACAGACATAATGTTGAGAAATGGAAAGAATGGATGAAGGCAGAAAATCAGTGGATATCATTCTATGAATGGTATTACCCTTCTGCAAATATAATAGAACAATCCATGATGAAACAATTAAAAAACCAAGCAAAGCAAAAGAGAATCAAGGATCCAGAGAAATTTGTCGAAGAAAAGCTGAAAGAAAATCATGTAGTGATTCCTCCTCCTTTGAAAGCCCATGTTTTTCAGCCGAAGATTCAGAGCATGTTAAACAAGCCAAATATTCCCAGATCTCTGATTACTGTTCAAATTGAAGGAGAAAAATTACTAAGAAAGATTTGTTCTCAGCTCCAAGTAAACATGATGTGGGACGGAACTCCAAATAAACACAAGTGGGAACTCCTTGACGGGAGCCTTTTGGAAACAGACACAGAGTTTCCCCCTTGGAAAAATTTTGTGATAAGAAGTCAAGATGGAAAATTGTACAAATTGCTTCCATCTCATGCTGATGATCCTAACCTAGTAGCAAGAGATGCTGTTGCTGCTACTAATTGGACTAATTTAGCTCTGTCTAGTCTTGAGAAATTTATCAGTTCTAAATTTGAGAGTATTGAAACTGCTAATTCTGAAATGAAGACCATGCTTGAAAGTATTCTGAGAAAACAAGATTATAACACAGTTTGTCTGAATAGCAGCGTAACTACTCTAGCAGAAAATGATAAGGCTCTTGCTAAGAATCTTGACAGATTATCTTTACAGACATGACAGATAGGAAAAAAGACCCATGAAGCTAACTCTGCGCATGGAAAAGAAATAGTGAAGATCAGTAATTCCCTAGATATTGTCAAAAAGCAAGTTTGGGAAGTATCTCAAGGGATAAAATCCCTGAAAAAGAAGCCTAGGGTCGAAGCTTATAAATCTGCAACTATATTTTCAGAACCCAAGACTTCTGTTCCATATTCTATTACTCCTTCTGTGGAAAGCCTCATCAGGACACCCAGTTTTATAACCTTTCCACCACCTACTTCCTCTCATCCATATTCTTTGTTTGCAAATCCCAGTTTCTTTAGCCCACATCCTGCCATAAAATAGTCCAAAGAAACTGAAGAATCAAGCAAGCCATAATCCTCTAATTTCATGTTTGAAGATTCATCCACTAAAGACGAAGAAGAAAGTTTTGATACAAGTATTCATAAGATAGAAGCATCACTATTTGACATGAGTCTTCACAAGATAGAAGCAGAACCACAAATTGAAGATCTTGAAATCTGTATCAATAACTTCTCTGTGACAGACCAAGAACAATCTGATGATGATAAAGATCAGGTCAATGCTACATCTTCCAGATCGAGATGGGAGACTACTTGGAGCCCTGCTCCTGATCACAGAGACCTTATGAAATATGAATATCATAAGGATTGGTCTGCAAATTCTACTTACTCATGGAATATTGACAATTGTACTGATGCAGAAATCATGTCTGTTTTACATTCCATGATTGTTTGTTATAGGACTTATCTTGCAGATGACATAGGTCCTACTAATGCTACAAGAAGAATAATTGGAGGATTTGAGGGAACATTAGATTCTTGGCTAAAAGCTGAAATATTGAAAGAACCAAGCCTCCTTGCAGATTGGGAACAAGCTGTTGTCCTAAATGAGGATGGCACCACTCACATGGACCTTGTTACTCATATGCCTGTCAGCAATATGATAGGAAAACTCCTCTATGCCATTACTGTCAATTTCATTGGTTTCCCCCAGATAACCAATGATATTACGACCATTACTCTGCTGGCCATGAAATTGCATAATATGCAGCACTTTGATGAATACTTTAATGAATTACTTCACAGATTGCACACATTGACTCCAGATCTTATTCTTGAGCCAAAATGGAAGGAAATTTTTGTTGCATCCCTTCCCCAATGGGTTTCTTCTGCTATTGTCAATAAATTACCAGGGAAGGTTGGTGATTATAAATTTGGTATAATCAGACAGGCTGTAAAGGCTATCATTGTTGAATTATGTTCACAAATGAAGATTGCTAGAGCAGCTACTAATCCTAAAAAGCCTCATGGATACCAGCAGCTCTGTAAGCAATGGCACCTTGGTAAAGGTGGAAATTCTGAGGGGCATAAGAGAAGAAAGAAAAGACATTTCAAAAAGAATTACCAGATTTCCCAAGAAAAACCAAAAGGAAAACATTACAAAGCAAAACCTTATAAGCATACAAAAATGTTTTCCAAAGACAAAGAAATAATTTGTTACAATTGTAACAAAAAAGGCCACACAGCTCCAAACTGTCCAAACAAAAAGAAGGATTCATCTAAAAAGAAAGTTCAGTATAGAAATAAGAAAGGAAAAATAAATTCTTTTGATCTTCCTAGCAGCTGTGATGAGCTTGTATCTTCTGATTCTGGGTCTGAAAATGATTTTAACTTTGTTGACTCAGAAGAGTCATCTGATGAAGAATTTTGTAATAACCCACACTGTACAGAATGTAAATATTATGACTGTGATGATCCTGATGTTTGTACATGTAATGCAGTCAGAATGATGAAGACTGATTATGATGAGACCAACAAAAATATTTTTGCACAAATGATGGCTGCTACTGATCCACAGATGAAAGATATGTACAGATCTTTGCTAACAGAACATTTGAAGAAAACACCTTCTAATCTGAAGAATTCTCCAAATAAAGGGTATGTACCTCCTGCTACTCTTTTCTTAGTAGAGGCCTTAACCAAACAGTTTAGAAATAAAGATTTTGGAGAAGATATGCCACAGACTTTGCCTGCAGTTCATCAGGCAATTAAGGAATTGAGAAAAACAATCAAGGAGAACAGGAGACTGTGTGTTGAGAAACATAATGAATTAAGTCTAAGGATATTGAATGCACAGGCATCTCCTGCCTCTTCATCACAAGGCCCTGTTTCAGGAAAAACAGAAAACTGGACTTATCATCCAGGACAAGTTCAGCAGCAGTACAACTGGGAAGAAGGAGAAGAAGAGGAAAAGGCAAGAACAGATTTTGGATGCAATAGCATGAATAGAGATGTCATGTATTGTGTCAAAATGAAGGTAAAGATTGGAAACCAGTATGAGTTCTGGAAAGTTCTTATGGATACTGGTTCTAGGTTAAATATTGTAAGTGATACTGTAGTTGGTATGCATCATCGAAGGCCAACAACATGTCCGAGGGTGATTACTGCAAATGGTGATATCCCCACTAAGTATGAAGCAGAAATAGATGTTCTGCTTACAGAAAAGATCGGAGTTCATTTGGTTTGTCCAGTTGTCCCAGGACTAGACTGTGCAATGTACCTTGGGACCCCATTTTTTCAGAATTTTAGCATGCATGGAGCAAAATTTGATACAAAAACCCAGAGGTATGGATATTTTATCAGCCTTGAGAATAAGGAGGTCTTTTTTCCATTTATCAATTCCAATTCTGCAATTAGGATTAAAAGACTGGAGAGAATGGAAAATCTTCTGGCAAAAATGGAAGTAAAAAGAGAAGTATTAAAAACAGAAGAACATTTGGATAATGGAAAATATGCCTCTGAAATAGCAAATCTCACTGCTAAATTCAAAGAGTGTTGTTTGGACGATCCGAATGCTTTCTGGCATATTAAGAAATAGGAAGTAGAGCTTCCTCTAAAAAAAGACTTCAGTGGGAAATTAAGGAGATCCAAAGCAGTGGCAATGAATGAAGAACATATTAAGCTTTGCAGAGAAGAAATAAAGGATCTCTTAAAGAAAGGGCTTATCAGGAAAAGTAAGAGCCCCATAGCATGTTTTGCATTTTATGTTAATAAGCATGCTGAAATTGCCAGAGGAAAGCCAAGGTTGGTTGTGAATTACAAACCCCTGAATAGTATTTTGGATTATGATGCATACCCTTTGCCAAAGCCATCCTCCATACTTGCCCAGATATCAAAGTCTAAAATATTCTCCAAATTTGATCTCAAATCTGGTTTTTGGCAAGTAGGAATCAAAGAGGAAGACAAATGGAAGACAACATTCTTTGTACCTGAAGGACATTATTAATGGAATATTATGCCATTCGGCCTAATTAACGCTCCTTCAGCCTTCCAGAGAATAATGGATGAAACTTTTGAAGGAATGGAGGAATTCCTGAAAAAGTATATTGATGATTTACTCATTCATTCTGATAATATTGCTGACCATGTTAAACATTTGAAAATCTTTCTCCGCAGGGTCAAAGAAATGGGTATAGCATTATCAGAATCCAAGATGAAGTTATTTCGGCCAATAATAGACTTATTGGGTTACAATATACAGTATGGATCCTATACTGTAATCCAAAGGAGTTTGAATTTTGTTGATCACTTCCCTGATGAAATTAAGGATAAGACACAGTTGCAAAGATTTTTGGGAAGTCTGAATTACATTTCTAAGTTTATGAAGCATTGTGCACAAGAAAGGAAATTGTTGAATAAAAGGCTTCAGAAGGATCCAATTCCATGGAATGGTGACTGCACACAGGCAGTCAGAGCAATAAAAGAGAAATTCAGAAATATTCAGCCTCTCTCCCCTATCAGAGAAGAATGGGAGAAAATCATTATGACAGATGCTAGTTATGAAGGTTGGGGAGCAGTCTTGTGCCAAAAGAACCCCAACAACAAAAATGAGATTGAGATAAGTCAATATGCATCTGGATTATGGGCCAAAAATCAATTGAATTGGTCAAGTCTGAAGAAAGAGCTTAGAGCAGTTGTTTGGGAATAGAAAAATTCAGAGATTTTGTCATCTACACCAAATTCACCATCAAAACAGACTGTTAAGCATTAAAATATGCCATTCACAAATGTGATTTTGAAGACGTTGCTATGGTAAGATGGATTATGCAACTCAGTCAATATAACTATGATATTGAATTTGTCAAAGGAGATAAGAACAATTTTGCAGATATGTTGAGCAGAGAACTTTTATCTGAACATTCAATAATGAGTCTGCAATGCAATTTCATGAGAAGACATGAAGATACTGTAGAAATTGAGACTTCATCTGGATGGATTTCATATGATTTGGAAACAAGTCTTCTAGACCATGATGAAGATTGGCGACCGATAAAAGAAGTCAGGTACAGGACAGGCATTGATTTCCTTTGGACAGATCCTCATCAAGATGAATCAAATAATGAAGCTCTTGAAGCCCTGGATTATCTAAGGCAAATTGGGAGCATTGCCTATGTAATTGAGAGAGATCATGAAGATGATAACAGGATCACTAGTTGTCACATAACATTCAGAAGGTTTGACAATCATCTTCACAGGGAAAATTATGATTTGGATCGGCAGCAAGAGGCTTTCTACACAGCAATGAATCTGCAAAATTTTTCTACTAATATGTTTTATTCCTTACAATTTTCTTTCTTGTTTGAAGATACTCCAATAGAAGACATGGAAGAAGATGACCTTGTTCCAGGATGGTTCATGGATTGGTGGGAGAAATATGGCTTATCCCCACTTATCATGAAACCATACTCCATGGGCTTGTTAAAAATACCGAATTTCAGTCCTAACAGCACGATGATGACATTGGTTTTGGATAAAAAAATAGGAGATGTGGTAAATATTAACAATACAGATTTTCTGAATGGTGTCAGAAGATGTGGCCATGTGAGGTGGTTCGTAATGAATCACTACAAGTGCAGGAAAATAATTCCGAGTACCAGCTACGAAGAATTCCATCAACAAGCTGATCCAGAATTAAACCCATTCATGAACCTTAATGAATTAGATTTACCAGATCCTCATGATAATTCAACTTAGGAAACTGAAAAAGAAGTGTGGGTACAATATTATTCCAATTACTTAATTGAAAGATGGAATTACCAGTACTACACTTACCCACAAATTGATTATTACACCTTTGGTTGACGTCTTTCCAGCCGACTATGGTGCTGGACGAGCTTTCGTGGATTCCTCGTCCTGGAATCTCCACTTTGTACGTCTTGAGATTTGCATATCTCGTCTTTTTAGTCATTTCAGTATTTCGAGGGTTCTCTTTTATGAATATCCTCTGTGTAAATTACTATGTGTATGAAGATTCGGTCCCCACATGCCTCAGGCTCTCTGAAAAAGAGTAGGGATGAGATAACATAGGACAATATTGTCCTATGCCCGAATCTTGCCTTCGGCGATTTGCCCAGGTCTGTCCAGCACTTTACTTATGAGTCATAACATAGGACGATATTGCCCTATGCCCGAATCTTGCTTTTGGCGATTTGTCCAGGTTTGTCCAACACTTTATTTCTGAGTCATCAGTATGGACACAGTCCATTCACGGATGTTTGTTCCCTTCCAGCTTTATAAATAAGAGATAGCTGCGAAGTAAGATTCATTCGGGTTTGGAGAGGGTCTTGAGTCTTGAGTTTTGGGTCGAGTGATTTTTCCTGCTCTGCATCTGCGGACCATAATGTCTGATCTGCTTGCATCACGAAATATTCACTCAGGTCTTAATAGTTTTGGTTTGGAAGCCTACGCATCAGTGTGCTCGGCACTGGTGAGAACCTAAAGTGGCTGAACCAATAGGAAAAGTCTGTATATTTGAGAGTCTGTAAAATTTCTGAGGCAGAGTCTGTTTATTGCCAGGCAGCCTCCGGTAATACTTGTTCCTTGGGGACGGTAGAAAGTCTGGTAAATGCAATGACAGTCAATCTCTGTAAAAGAAACATCTTTATGTAAAATCTGCTTCCATATAATAAAATTTCCACCAGTTCATATTTCCGCAAGCATGTTGTGTCATTTATATCTGTGAGAGAGGTCCTGTAGACAGGACCTCTCTCACAGATATAAATGACACAACATGCTTGCGGAAATATGAACTGGTGGAAATTTTATTATATGGAAGCAGATTTTACATAAAGATGTTTCTTTTACAGAGATTGACTGTCATTGCATTGCTACAGGACCTCTCTCATAGATATAAATGACACAGCATGCCTGCGGAAATATGAACTGGTGGAAATTTTATTATATGGATGCAGATTTTACATAAAGATGTTTCTTTTACAGAGATTGATTGTCATTGCATTTACCAGACTTTCTACCGTCCGTAAGGAACAAGTATTACCGGAGGCTGCCTGGCAATAAACAGACTCTGCCTCAGAAATTTTACAGACTTTCAAATATACAGACTTTTCATATTGGTTCAGCCACTTTAGGTTCTCACCAGTGCCGAGCACACTGATGCGCAGGCTTCCAAACCAAAACTATAAGACCTGAGTGAATATTTCGTGATGCAAGCAGATCAGACACTATGGTCCGCAGATGCAGAGCAGGAAAAATCACTTGACCCAAAACTCAAGGCTCAAGACCCTCTCCAAACCCGAATGAATCTTACTTCGCAGCTATCTCTTATTTATAAAGCTGGAAGGGAACAAACATCCGTGAATGGACTGTGTCCATAATGATGACTCAGAAATAAAGTACTGGACAGACCTGGATAAATCGCCGAAAGCAAGATTCGGGCATAGGGCAATATCGTCCTATGTTATGACTCAGAAATAAAGTACTGGACAGACCTGGGCAAATCACCGAAGGCAAGATTCGGGCATAGGACAATATTGTCCTATGTTATCTCATCCCTACTCTTTTTCAGAGAGCCTGAGGCATGTGGGGACCGAATCTTCATACACATAGTAGTTTACATAGAGGATATTCATAAAAGAGAACCCTCGAAAGACTGAAATGACTAAAAAGATGAGATATGCAAATCTCAAGACGTACAAAGTGGAGATTCCAGGATGAGGGAATCCACGAAAGCTCGTCCAGCACCATAGTCGGCTGGAAAGACGTCAATCAAAGGTGTAATAATCAATTTGTGGGTAAGTGTAGTACTGGTAATTCCGTCTTTCAATTAAGTAATTGGAATAATACTGTACCCACACTTCTTTTCAGTATCCCAAGTTGAATTATCATGAGGATCTGGTAAATCTAATTCATTAAGGTTCATGAATGGGTTTAATTCTGGATCAGCTTGTTGATGGAATTCTTCGTAGCTAGTACTCAGAATTATTTTCCTGCACTTGTAGTGATTCATTACGAACCACCTCACATGGCCACATCTTCTGACACCATTCAGAAAATTTGTACTGTTAATATTTACCACATCTCCTATTGTTTTATCCAAAACCAATGTCATCATCGTGCTGTTAGGACTGAAATTCGGTATTTTTAACAAGCCCAAGGAGTATGGTTTCATGATAAGTGGGGATAAGCCATATTTCTCCCACCAATCCATGAACCATCTTGGAACAGGGTCATCTTCTTCCATGTCTTCTATTGGAGTATCTTCAAACAAAAAAGAAAACTGTAAGGAATAAAACATATTAGTAGAAAAATTCTGCAGATTCATTACTGTGTAGAAAGCCTCTTGCTGCCGATCAAAATCATAATTTTCCCTGTGAAGATGATTGTCAAACCTTCAGAATGTTGTGTGACAGCTAGTGATCCTGTTATCATCTTCATGATCTCTCTCAATTACATAGGCAATGCTCCCAATTTGCCTTAGATAATCCAGGGCTTCAAGAGCTTCATTATTTGCTTCATCTTGATGAGGATCTGTCCAAAGGAAATCAATGCCTGTCCTGTACCTGACTTCTTTTATCGGTCGCCAATCTTCATCATGGTCTAGAAGACTTGTTTCCAAATCATATGAAATCCATCCAGATGAAGTCTCAATTTCTACAGTATCTTCATGTCTTCTGATGAAATTGCATTGCAGACTCATTATTGAATGTTCAAATAAAAATTCTCTGCTCAACATATATGCAAAACTGTTCTTATCTCCTTTGACAAATTCAATATCAAAGTTATATTGACTGAGTTGCATAATCCATATTACCATAGCAGCGTCTTCAAAATCACATTTGTGAATGGCATATTTTAATGCTTGGCAGTCTGTTTTGATGGTGAATTTGGTGTAGATGACAAAATCTCTGAATTTTTCTATTCCCAAACAAACTGCTCTAAGCTCTTTCTTCAGACTTGACCAATTCAATTGATTTTTGGCCCATAATCCAGATGCATATTCACTTATCTCAATCTCATTTTTGCTGCTGGGTTTCTTTTGGCACAAGACTGCTCCCCAACCTTCATAACTAGCATCTGTCATAATGATTTTCTCCCATTCTTCTCTGATAGGGGAGAGAGGCTGAATATTTCTGACTTTCTCTTTTATTGCTCTGACTGCCTGTGTGCAGTCACCATTCCATGGAATTGGATCCTTTTGAAGCCTTTTATTCAACAATTTCCTTTCTTGTGCACAATGCTTCAGAAACCTAGAAATGTAATTCAGACTTCCCAAAAATCTTTGCAACTGTGTCTTATCCTTAATTTCATCAGGGAAGTGATCAACAAAATTCAAACTTCTTTGGATTACAGTATAGGATCCATACTGTATATTGTAACCCAAGAAGTCTATTATTGGCCGAAATAACTTCATCTTGGATTCTGATAATACTATACCCATTTCTTTGACCCTGCGGAGAAAGATTTTCAAATGTTTAACATGGTCAGCAATATTATCAGAATGAATCAGTAAATCATCAATATACTTTTTCAGGAATTCCTCCATTCCTTCAAAAGTTTCATCCATTATTCTCTGGAAGGTTGAAGGAGCGTTAATTAGGCCAAATGGCATAATATTCCATTCATAATGTCCTTCAGGTACAGAGAATGTTGTCTTCCATTTGTCCTCCTCTTTGATTCCTACTTGCCAAAAACTAGATTTGAGATCAAATTTGGAGAATATTTTAGACTTTGATATCTGGGCAAGTATGGAGGATGGCTTTGGCAAAGGGTATGCATCATAATCCAAAATACTATTAAGGGGTTTGTAATTCACAACCAACCTTGGCTTTCCTCTGGCAATTTCAGCATGCTTATTAACATAAAATGCAAAACATGCTATGGGGCTCTTACTTTTCCTGATAAGCCCTTTCTTTAAGAGATCCTTTATTTCTTCTCTGCAAAGCTTCATCTGTTCTTCATTCATTGCCACTGCTTTGGATATCCTTAATTTCCCACTGAAGTCTTTTTTGAGAGGAAGCTCTACTTCCTGTTTCTTAATATGCCAGAAAGCATTCGGATCGTCCGAACAACACTCTTTTAATTTAGCAGTGAGATTTGCTCTTTCAGAGGCATATTTTCCATTATCCAAATGTTCTTCTGTTTTTAATACTTCTCTTTTTACTTCCATTTTTGCCAGAAGATTTTCCATTCTCTCCATTATTTTAATCCTAAATGGAGAATTGGAAATGATAAATGGAAAAAAGACCTCCTTATTCTCAAGGCTGATAAAATATCCATACCTCTAGGTTTTTGTATCAAATTTTGCTCCATGCATGCTAAAATTCTGAAAAAATGGGGTCCCAAGGTACATTGCACAGTCTAGTCCTGGTACAACTGGACAAACCAAATGAACTCCGATCTTTTCTGTAAGCAGAACATCTATTTCTGCTTCATACTTAGTGGGGATATCACCACTTGCAGTAATCACCCTCGGACATGTTGTTGGCCTTCGATGATGCATACCAACTACAGTATCACTTACAATATTTAACCTAGAACCAGTATCCATAAGAACTTTCCAGAACTCATACTGGTTTCCAATCTTTACCTTCATTTTGACACAATACATGACATCTCTATTCATGCTATTGCATCCAAAATCTGTTCTTGCCTTTTCCTCTTCTTCTCCTTCTTCCTGGCTGTACTGCTGCTGAACTTGTCCTGGATGATAAGTCCAGTTTTCTGTTTTTCCTGAAACAGGGCCTTGTGATGAAGAGGCAGGAGATGCCTGTGCATTCAATATCCTTAGAGTTAATTCATTGTGTTTCTCAACACACAGTCTCCTGTTCTCCTTGATTGTTTTTCTCAATTCCTTAATTGCCTGATGAACTGCAGGCAAAGTCTGTGGCAGATCTTCTCCAAAATCTTCATTTCTAAACTGTTTGGTTAAGGCCTCTACTGAGAAAAGAGTAGTAGGAGGTACATACCCTTTATTTGGAGAATTCTTCAGATTAGAAGGTGTTTTCTTCAAATGTTCTGTTAGCAAAGATCTATACATATCTTTCATTTGTGGATCAGTAGCAGCCATCATTTGTGAAAAAATATTTTTGCTGGTCTCATCATAATCAGTCTTCATCATTCTGACTGCATTACATGTACAAACATC
Organism: Pinus tabuliformis; assembly: GCA_031772625.1. Taxonomy (NCBI): domain Eukaryota; kingdom Viridiplantae; phylum Streptophyta; class Pinopsida; order Pinales; family Pinaceae; genus Pinus; species Pinus tabuliformis. The sequence continues at coordinate 936,988,944 of CM062815.1, forward strand.
AGGATCATCACAGTCACAATATTTACATTCTGTACAATGTGGGTCATTACAAAATTCTTCATCAGATGACTCTTCTGAGTCAACAAAGTTAAAATCATTTTCAGACCCAGAATCAGAAGATACAAACTCATCACAGCTGCTAGGAAGATCAAAAGAATTTATCTTTCCTTTCTTATTTCTATACTGAACTTTCTTTTTAGATGAATCCTTCTTTTTGTTTGGACAGTTTGGAGCTATGTGGCCTTTTTTGTTACAATTGTAACAAATTATTTCTCTGTCTTTGGAAAACATTTTTGTATGCTTATAAGGTTTTTCTTTGTAATGTTTTCCTTTTGGTTTTTCTTGGGAAATCTGGTAATTCTTTTTGAAATGTATTTTCTTTCTTCTCTTATGCCCCTCAGAATTTCCACCTTTACCAAGGTGCCATTGCTTACAGAGCTACTGGTATCCATGAGGCTTTTTAGGATTAGTAGCTGCTCTAGCAATCTTCATTTGTGAACATAATTCAACAATGATAGCCTTTACAGCCTGTTTGATTATACCAAATTTATAATCACCAACCTTCCCTCGTAATTTATTGACAATAGCAGAAGAAACCCATCGGGGTAGGGATGCAACAAAAATTTCCTTCCATTTTGGCTCAAGAATAAGATCTGGAGTCAATGTGTGCAATCTGTGAAGGAATTCATTAAAGTATTCATCAAAGTGCTGCATATTATGCAATTTCATGGCCAGCAGAGTAATGGTCGTAATATCATTGGTTATCTGGGGGAAACCAATGAAATTGACAGTAATGGCATAGAGGAGTTTTCCTATCATATTGCTGACAGGCATATGAGTAACAGGGTCCATGTGAGTAGTGCCATCCTCATTTAGGACAACAGCTTGTTCCCAATCTGCAAGGAGGCTTGGTTCTTTCAATGTTTTAGCTTTAGCCAAGAATCTAATGTTCCCTCAAATCCTCCAATTATTCTTCTTGTAGCATTAGTAGGACCTATGCCATCTGCAAGATAAGTCCTATAACAAACAAGCATGGAATGTAAAACATACATGATTTCAGCCTCAGTACAATTGTCAATATTCCATGAGTAAGTAGAATTTGGAGACCAATCCTTATGATATTTAGATTTCATAAGGTCTCTGCGATCAGGAGGAGGGTTCCAAGTAGTCTCCCATCTCGATCTGGAAGATGTAGCATTGACCTGATCTTTATCATCATCAGATTGTTCTTGGTTTGTCACAGAGAAGTTATTGATACAAATTTCAAGATCTTCAATTTGTGGTTCTGCTTCTATCTTGTGAAGACTCATGTCAAATAGTGATGCTTCTATCTTATGAATACTTGTATCAAAACTTTCTTCTTCGTCTTTAGTGGATGAATCTTCAAACATGAAATTAGAGGATTCTGGCTTGCTTGATTCTTCAGTTTCTTTGGATTGTTTTATGGCAGGATGTGGGCTAAAGAAACTGGGATTTGCAAACAAAGAATATGGATGAGAGGAAGTACGTGGTGGAAAGGTTATAGAACTGGGTGTCCTGATGAGGCTTTGCACAGAAGGAGTAATAGAATATGGAACATAAGTCTTGGGTTCTGAAAATATAGTTGCAGATTTATAAGCTTCGACCCTAGGCTTCTTTTTCAGGGATTCTATCCCTTGAGATACTTCCCAAGCTTGCTTTTTGGCAATATCTAGGGAATTACTGATCTTCACTATTTCTTTTCCATGAGCAGAGGTAGCTTCATGGGTCTTTTTTTCTATCTGTTCTGTCTGTAAAGATAATATGTCAAGACTCTTAGCAAGAGCCTTATCATTTTCTGCTAGAGTAGTTACGCTGCTATTCAGACAAACTGTGTTATAATCTTGTTTTCTCAGAATACTTTCAAGCATGGTCTTCATTTCAGAATTAGCAGTTTCAATACTCTCAAATTTAGAACTGACAAATTTCTCAAGACTAGACAGAGCTAAATTAGTCCAATTAGTAGCAGCAACAACATCTCTTGCTACTAGGTTAGGATCATCAGCATGAGATGGAAGCAATTTGTACAATTTTCCATCTTGACTTCTTATCACAAAATTTTTCCAAGGGGGAAACTCTGTGTCTGTTTCCAAAAGGCTTCCGTCAAGGAGTTCCCACTTGTGTTTATTTGGAGTTCCCGTCTGCATCATGTTTACTTGGAGCTGAGAACAAATCTTTCTTAGTAATTTTTCTCCTTCAATTTGAACAGTAATCAGAGATCTGGGAATATTTGGCTTGTTTAACATGCTCTGAATCTTTGGCTGAAAAACATGGGCTTTCAAAGGAGGAGGAATTACTACAGGATTTTCTTTCAGCTTTTCTTCTACAAATTTCTCTGGATCCTTGATTCTCTTTTGCTTTGCTTGGTTTCTGAATTGTTTCATCAAGGATTGTTCTATTATATTTGCAGAAGGGTAATACCATTCATAGAATGATATCCACTGATTTTCTGCCTTCATCCATTCTTTCCATTTCTCAACATTCTGTCTGTTGAAGGCAGGGCGATCATCTCTTGGAAGAAGCATTACTTCTTCGAAGTACAAATGTTCTTTTTCATGTGTAAACATATCCCAATTGAACATTTTCTTTTTCCATTGATCTTCTGGATCATATGGACTGATACCTTTAAAAATCTTTAAAAAGGCAACTATCTCTGAATCAGAAGGGATTTCTACATGCTTTGGAATCCTATCAATAGGATTTCTTCTATATTCAGGAATAGGTGAAGAATCAACATAACCCAAACCATAAGTGGAAGAACTAGAAACTGTATGTACGAGTAATTCTTCTTGTGGGTTAAAGAATACCACTTTTTTGTAGTTTTCCTCGAAGGAATCAGACGGAGGAGTGAATCTGATCATATTGATCCTGTGACGGTTTGATGACTCACCATGTGGTGTAGGCGGCTCTGAGGAGAATTGGCAAAATGTTTTTGAGCAGTGTGGATGATCACAGACTGAGCTGAATGGCTGAGATGGGTTTGGCTGTGAAAATAATCTTCTGATGGAATCATATACTGCTTGGTCAATTACAAATTGCGGAGGTGCAGAGGTTTGAGCAGGATGTAATTAGCTAATTGTGGTTGGAACTCCAGAGACAGAAATAGAGGGTCCACCATGCTGAACTGTATTGACTTTGGGAAATCTTGTGGTAACTTTACCGTCAATCTCAGTAATGATTGACTGTGCTGCAGCAACAGGTTTTTTTATGGGTTTTCCCCAATTGGTTACCCAGTGGTCAGGAGGACACAAATTGTTGCGGGAAACATAGACTGGTGCTACAGGATTACAGGATGAGTCATACTGGATGAGAGTGACTCAGACTTCATCTTTGTCAGGGGTGTGTAATACAACAGGAATTGTGGTATTATAAAATCGGACACAAGTAATATAAAAGATGGCCAAATTTTTTGATTTTGTTTTGAAGTTTTCATATCCTACATTCTGAATACCTAATGTTAGGCATTGCAGGACATTTGGGTCATCTAATGCAATAGAAAAGTCTGGAAAAACATCATACTGTACAGGGCCTTCAACAAGGCTTGTCTCAATGCCACCTATCATGGCTTGTGTAAATGTAGTCCATCGATTATCAAATAGGGCTGAGAATACATAGGCTTTTTGGCCTTTTCTATGCAACGCATTCAGTCCTATTCTCACCATCCCCAAATGGGCGTATTGATAACCAGCTTTGAGGGCTTCTTTGATATGTTTGGCCTCTAGGAGAGAGATGGTCAACATAGCATTCAATGTTAAATCAACTTTAATGGATTTTTCTTTGATTTTTATCTGGTTGAGGGCACGGAAATTAAAAGAGGAAAGTCCTCGATAAACATCCTGAGGAGAGATTGGTGGAAGTTTCCAGTTTACAGTTGGGTCTGTTTCTTCTTGCTCAATTATTGCAGACTTACGAGAAGCAGATTCAGATCGACATAAACCTTCTAAACCAGATCTTAGTTCCTCTTCAGTCTTTATAGATTTAAAATGCTTTGTTCCAAATATTCCCATAGACTCAGAAGATTCAGCAGATGAATTTCTAGAAGCACTCATTGTAGATTTAAGAAAGATAAATGCCCGTTCAAAGACTTGCAGAAAATGATGAAAGAAGAATTGCGGCTTTCTTTTGAAGGAGAAATTGTGGATTCTTCACATACTTGAAGTACGAATTCTCGTCCAACGTCTTCAACACCCTCCAACACCAACACCAGCAACAACGGGCTCAAACGCTATTCGGGACTCAAACGAATTCGCGATCCACTCAAACAATATCTCACAATGGCAATGCAGGTTTCCTTTGTCTTCCAGCTGCAGTTGGACAGGTTTTGCACTTCCTTATGTATTCGTGTGCATATTTGAACAAGGTTGGCCAGTAGTAGCCAACATGCAGGATTTTATGTGTTGTTGTGTCTCCTCAAAATTTCCACCAGCTAGTCAATCACGGAGTTCCTGCAAGACCTTTTATGCCTTAGATTTTTCAAGGCACCTTAGCAAAACAAAATCATAATTTTTTCCAAACAAAACATCATTGACGATTTTGTGTTGCTTTGCTTTTATTCTCAAAGCCCTTTTTCTTTTGTAACTGAGTTGCATAGGGCCATATCCATTTTTTAAATAAAAGGTGAGATCAACATATTGAGATTCAATATCGTTGAGGCTTACCTTTGATATTTGTATATCATCACCTGAATCTTCTTATGCTGGTAAGTTGGATGCTCCATCTAACATTCTGCAAAAACTTTGACCTCTAACAATCTTAGCTGGTCTAATTTCGACATCGTATTCTTGCAGTGCGGTTACCCAATTGGCCCTTTTTCCTCCTACTTCCCTTTGCACCTGTAATTGCCTTACCGTTGGGAATGTGTTACACAACATTTTGTCACTGCCCCTGTACTCCTCATTCCTCAATCCTAGAGGACCTCTACAGTGAACCCTACATGCTTTCCCTTCATGAAGAGACTCCCATTATGTCCCTCTTCATGAGAAGGACATTTCCCTTTTGCATCATTTCCCAAAAATCTTTGTTTTACCCCAGTTTACAAGACCGGCGCTAATGACCCATTTCCTCCTTGCGCCGATTTGTAGAGTCTGAAACTCAGCCTAGGTCTGTACGACACAAACGAGTTTTTTCTCAGTCGCGCTAATCCTCTTTTGGCAAGTTTTTTAAATATGGAGTCAAAGCTTCTAGGTCTAGAAGCTTTGTAATGGAAGTTTGGTAAATGGTTGGGTTGGAAGGAGCCGAGGATGTTAGTTTGGGCTCATTTCCCCTCTTAAGATGGAACAAACCAAAGAGATAAGCTCTCTCCCATCATAAGAAGAACCATCTCCCCTCCATCAAAGCTATATAAACTCCTCCTTTTCCAAGCTAATGGGGTCTTAGTCTTTTTGGTGCTTGAATAACCAGCAAGATATCTATAGCTTGTAGCTTTCTAGTTTATGTTTTTGGAGGGAGAATAATATGTTTGGTTTGGTTTGGAACTAAAGGGAAGAAGCCTTAAAACTTCCATTGTTGGGGATATCCATGAGATTCTAGCAGAGGTGTGGGAACCCGAATACATTGGAGTAGACCAGCAACGTCAAGGCTTTGGTTGTAATCTCTTTTTGAACTTATATGAATACAACTATTGATTGATTTGCTACATTAAGTGTTATCTTACATTTGATGGCTTAAGATTCCTTGACCTTTTAAGCAGGGTGAATGCAATTTGTATGCTATCACGTTTATTGTTGTTGTTTGTTTGCTTGTTTCAGGTATTCAAAGGAAGGAAACGAAAAGTATATGGAGTAAGAAAGCAAGATCATTACCAAGTGGAATAACATTCTAAGAGGTAGGCCCTCTTATTTGATTCTAGCTTAAGGAAGTTTTCCATAGATTGTTTATTTGTGGCTAGACCCGCTCTCTCGGGCTAGAGGAATTATCTTTGTCCGCATCGAGAATTTACCTACACCACAAATTGGCGACTCCGCTAGGGAAGCCATTCTCTCGTTTGATTTTCATTTCATTTCATGTTTTGTGTGAAATTTTGTAGTATCACCTTTTCCCTTTGGTTTTCTCTGCTTTGCCTGGTTTACTGCTCTGAGTCTAAAATTTATAGTAACATGTCTGGTTTTCGCTTTTGATTTTTTTTTAATTTTTTTTTTTTCTTGAAATCCTCAGTCAGCGCATTTAATTTTCTGACAGTCACGCTGATCAACGCGAATTGTTTTGAAACAGTCGCATCATACCCCCTTGTGACGCTTGTTGTCAGTTAGGTAGTCGCGCTGATTCTTGTAGGTTTTGATTAGGGTTTCTCCTGGATCATAACCAATGTGTCTTGCTCTCTTAATTTCTGCCTCTTAGCCTCTTTTGCCCGTGTTCTCCCTGACCATAAAGCTTCATTAGCTTGGTTTATGTGCTTGTTTGGTTTCCTTGATTTTTTGAGTCTCTGGATGGTTAGTGGCCTTAGGGAATTTAGGTCATCTTCCTTTCAGCTGTTAGTGTGCTCAGTAAGTCAGGTTGGTTGTTATCTGCTCCATGCATTTTGTTTTTTAGTCCTTTTATCGCTTTGATTTCAATTAAACAAGTTTGAAAAGTTTTGTTTGTTCTTCTCTTGATTAAGCGTCTCTTTTCGGGCATAGATTACATTGCTCATCTTGTTTTTGGTTGAGTCTTTGTGTCATTGGTTTGGAAAGAATTCTCTTTTTGTGCTTTGTATTTGATTGATGTTGATTGTTTGGAAATTTTCATTGAAGTGTATGTGAAAAATTCATCTTATCATTCCATTGAAAATACATAATTCTAGTTTGCTGAATCAATATGTTACATTAGCTAGCATCATTGAAAACTAGAGTTGCATCATCATTTGCATTCGAAAAGAAATGAATTCTCTTTACTATTGAAAGGACTACTTGAAGTGCATTTGACAGGATAGGAAAGATAGGAAGTGGAAGGAGCTTTCACTATTCTGTTTTCAAAAGCGAAATAGTGAAAAAGTCATCTTTCTTTCAGTTGCTTGTTCATTGCATTGATTGGTTTCTCTACTCTCATTAGTGTAGACATTCATTGAATTGAAAGGGTTTTGTCTCATTTAGCTGCATATAGGAGTTTTTTCGAGTCACATCGATAAGGCCTGAAAACTGAGACATAATTTCAAGATAAACTTTAAAATGTATTCAATTAACCTAAGGCACATTTGAAACTTAACGCTCACATTTATAAGGTCTAGGCTAGAGACGTGTTCCGACATCTTTAAGCCTAGTAGATGTCATTCTCTTCGGCACTAGACATTGCTAGTGTGGACTTGTGCTCCATGTACCTTAGTTTATATAAAGGGAGACCCCACTAGGTTTGCAAACCTTTATCCATTGGAAGCCGGGTCCGCCGCCTTGTAAAAATGATACACCGAACACAACATTCGGTGAGATTGCCTACCCGTACTTCTCGGGGAGATTGCTTGCCCGTACTTCTCGGTTCACCATGAGGTATTCTGCAGTTCACGATTACCTAGTAATCCTTTTTGCCTAGATTATCCTGAGCAGTCCTTTTGATCTTTTTGACTCCCTAAATATAAAAGATCACCGAGAACTTGTCCTTTCGAGCTCGTTTCAAACTGAAAGTGATTGAGTAATCTTTGCTTTTTTCTCGACTCTTAAAGCATGAAAAAGCACCAATTTGTTTCAGTGTATTAAAAAATTGTTTCCCACAATCACATAACATCCCTGTTAATCTTTTTCTGGACCACATCGTGAGTATACCTTTAAATACACTTTAAAAGCCTTGAAATTAATCTCTCTCTTCTTGTTGTTTGAGACAAAGTCATCGTGGTTGAACCATCAGGTTCACCCAGTTCCTCTTCCTCTCCTCCGTCTGAAAGATCATCTGAGGAGCCTCTCCCTGAACTTTTGCAGTCACTTAAGGCTAAAGGCGTTGAACATGGAATTGTTTTGAGTATTCAACCTTTGTCATCTCATCCTCCTCCTCCCTCAGATAATGGGTCACCTTACGAATTTGGCCCGGAATGTATGGATAATCCTATCTAGACTCCCGAGAGCCTGCCGACTTCTGAAGGTCTACTAGGACTGGTTGTTTATCCTCCAAATCCTTCGTTCGATCTTGTTGTGATATCACCGCAACGTCTGTACAGTCCGTACGATCGGTCGTGTATTCCTTTGGAATTATCCCCTCGAACGTCTTCGGTTGTCTGTCGTTGTTTGTTTCCACCGATGGAATCAGAAGGCAAGATCCCAGTCTCCTCTCCGAGTCACTCGAAGGTGTCTGCTATACACACTCCTCACATTGTCGATGAGCAGGGATATCCATTCCCTCTTGAAGGTTTCCCTTACACAAGAAGCATTCTAACCAATGTTTATCCTGAGTTACCTCGTGATTATGTTTCGTTAGCTCAGTTGGTGATAGGCACCCCTAGTGCCTCGTCATTATATCACAACCCTATCTGGTCATCTGGCGCTATGCCTACCTCAGGTTCGTTCGTTCAGAACATGACCTCTCAGCCGATGGTGCATTCTGCAGTCACTTCAGTTCCGGTGCAACCCACCGTTCCAAATCCACTTGTTTCGTCAATCCAAGTTACTCATCCGATTCAACCGACGATTTCAAGTCAAGTCTCTGTCAGTTCTTCGATCCCTCTAGTAAGTGGACAGGCTGTGCCACTACCTGGGGGGAAGAATCTGAATGTTTCTATGATGTCTGGCACAACCAATGTGAGTGGCTCACAAGCTCACATGGTTGGAATGAACCAACCCTCTTCCAGTGCTATTCCGAACCCTGTTTGTCCTTTCTGGATCGAGTAATGTCCAGTACCAACAACCGAACCTTGTTGGTCCTTCTGGGTCAAGTGACATCTATTACCAACAACCGTATGTGGCTCAGGTTCATACCAACCTCCCGATGTTCCACATGGTTTACAAGAAATGGTCCATCCACCTTACGTCCCTCAAGCTGGACCTTATGTTCAGCCTAGTCCGTCCGCCGCACCTAGTGGATATGGCCAGATCCAGTTTGGGAATTTTTAGGGAACTGTCCAAGTACCCTTGCAGCAACAAGGACCACTTTTGCAATAACAAGGGAAACCTTTGTAGCAATAAGGGCCAGCCTTGCAGCAGCAAGGGCAGACAGTGCAACAATAAGGACAATTACAACAACAGCAGGGGCAACCATTGCAATAGTCACAAAAAACCCTGCAACCGTAGTTGCAGTATGTTACTCAACTCTCCCAGCCTATGTCTTTGCAACGTCAACCTCTGTAACTGCAAGGACAACCCTTACAGTCACAAGGTCAATCCTTTCAGCAAAAAGGTCAACCCGAGCAACAACAACCCTTATACTTATATCAACATGGTCAACCTTTGCAAGGAAAAGGTCAGGGTCAAGTCCTGCAGCAGTAGGCCCAAAATCCTTATGTCCAAGGGAAACAGGTTCAGAATCCTTATGTCTAAGGGCAACAGGTTCAAAATCCTTATGTCCAAGGGTAGCAGGTCCAGAATCCTTATGTCCAAGGACAACAGGTGCAAAACCCTTATGTCCAGGGGCAACAGGTTCAACACCCCTACGCCTAGGGGCAATAGGTACATAATCCATATGTCCAAGGTCAATAGGATCAACAACTTTTAAACCCATATGTTGCTTATCAGCAGCCTATGGCTATATAGTTTCAAGGCTATCAAGGTCAAAATCCTCCCTACAGGCAAGGTAACCTATAGTGGAGGCAAAATCAAATGCCATATGGACCAAATCCTCCACTATGGGGACAAAATCCTTACCAGCAGGAATCGGTTCCGCAAGTTGGTCCGGTTTATAGGCCTCAAATACCTTTTAATATCCAATTGCAGTTCTTGGCCACATTGGAATTTCCAGATGTGTCTAGACTCATGAATGATCCTTTTCTTCATTTGCCAGACTGGCCTCTGGTTTCGTCCAAGATTCCGAGAGATTGTCCGAAGTTTGAAGGAAAAGAAAAAGAAGATCCACAAGCCCACATGATGACATATCACCTTTGGTGCTCCTCAAATTCATACGTTGATGATTCCATTCGTATCCAGCTTTTCCAATGAACTCTCACAAGTGCTGCAACCAAGTGGTACATCGAATTGCCTCGAAGTACCTATCATGACTTTAACACTCTCGCGATAGCCTTTCTTACACATTTACATCTACCGGTTCGCTATGAAACTGGCACCCATCTGCTAACACCACTCAAGCAAGACACTGCAACCCACATCTCTGATCACATCCATGAATGGAGACGTCAGCGTCGCCTGATCAAGTTTGAGATTGCTGATCAGTTATTGACCAAATGGTTCACCAAATCATTCATCTACAAAATTGCTGAGGACATTGCTATGGGTGGATGTGTCACTGAGGAAGAAGCCATTGCACGTTCCTAGTATCTAGATCTCTTCTGTTCACAATCTGGCACGTTATATGATATGTTTCCCGATGCGCCCAGACCATCATCTGATTTGGTGGAATCTAAGTCTCTGGCTACACCTCCTGTTGATGGAGTAATTGGTTCACTGTCCCAGATTGCCGCAAAATCTTCTTCCAAATAGAAGTCAGTCCCAAACACTGCTCCCGATGATTCTTCTCGAAATTCACCTGGTCTTGGTAAAACCTTAAAGGTTCACGCTTTCTAGTCTACCACAACGGACAAGTCCTCTAAAGGTAAAAAGAAAGGCAAAGGCAAGGGTAAAGCCAATGCTCTAAAACAAGGCCCTCCTAAGTCGTCTGCTGGTGATGGTTCTCAACGGAAGCCCAAGTATCCATGCCTCATCTGTGAGGAGAATCACTGTACTAAAGATTGTCCTTAACGATATGAAGTTAGTCGTTTGCTCAAAGTGACCCCAGTTGTCTTTAAAGAGCTCTTTCCACCCCAGTAGACCCAAATGGTAGAACAACCTTAGTCATCCGCTTCCTCAGGTTCACAAGTGTTCATGATGAATACGCCTATCAACGTGGCTACCAAATCAAAAATTTATCAAACACCTACCTTGATAGCAGGGAAAGAGAAAGAAAGTACCCCTTCTTCCTCCATCCCGTCAAGTTCCGGTCCTCTCCACATAGAGCGACCTAATCTTGATTTCGCCATTCGAACACCTTCTCGAGGTGTGCTGCGAAAGACCTCGTATAATCCGAATGCTCGTGCCGCTCAACATTATAATATTGTTGAGGATTTATCTCACGCACGATCGACTATGTCTGCTCTCAAGGTCCTTCAAAGTTGTTCGTCTCAGCGGAAAGCATTACTGTTCGGTATTAGAGGTATTGATCCAACTAACTCTAATCTCATTTGTTTTGATATGGAAAGCCACGTTCTGCATTTACCTCATCAGATTGCCTTTCTCATTCAAGTCATCATAAATGAGAAAACCATTCATAAGACTATCATTGATGAAGCTGCTTCTACCTGCATCATTTCTATCGCTTGTTGGAAGGCAATTGGTTCTCCTACTTTGAAGCAATCACCTAACACTTTGGAAGCCTTTAATGGGCATGATTCTCGACCATACGGTGTCCTTCCTAACCTTGCCATTACTTTGGAGGGTAAGACAGTACACGTCGAAGTAGAGATTGTTGACGCTAATCTTAACTATAATCTTCTACTCGGACGGAGTTGGACCCATGCCATGCATGTTGTAGCCTCCTCCCTTTTCTACGTGATCCATTTTCCCCATCAAGGGAAGATTGTCACGGTCGACCAACTGTCCTTCTTTGCCTCTTCCTCCTCAGATGGAAATGTTCCTTATGTCAAGCACACCGGTGCTCCTTATGAGAGTGTGGGGGCAGGACTTTTTAAATATCTCACCTTGATGGGTATTTTTCTGCTCCCACCTCCGCATGTTTCCTCTCTCAACATGATCTCGGTCAAGTCTGATCCCTGGGTCATTCCTTCAACGGATCTAGTTGATACATGGGGCAAGGTTATGTCGTTAAGCCTTGTCGAAATTAATTATGTGGAGATTGTTTTAGCCTTGTCTTCGGTATCCTTTCATAATTTTGTTTCGAGGTTCTCTCTTGACACTTATTCTCAATCCCCATGGCTTGATTCTTCGGAATATCCTGATCCCTTAGCCGAGACTTTTCTTTCTGACGAGAGTATCATGGAAGCAATGTCTCTGGAGTAAGTACCTTGGAACGACACTCATTATCATTATTCGTTCTTGCTTGGCCCGATGGTCATGTCTACTTGTCTTGAGAAGTTCTCTTGTTGCTTCCCGACCCAACCACTTCAGACACCGATCATGACTCATGAAGTTTGGTCAGAAGGGAACATGGATAACGTTACCTAAACGATGTCGATTGATATTTCTATCAAGCCTGGTATCGTTGAAAATGTCCATATCGAGGTAACTTGTTCTCCTGATGAGATCAATCTTTATACTCGTCTGTTCGAAGAATTCCGAGATGTTTTCACGTGGTCATATGAAGAAATGCCTGGTATTAACCCAAGTATAGTCGTGCAAAAAATTCTGACTTACCCTCACATGAAGCCCGTTCGCCAACGACTTTGTCCAGTGCACCCTAGAAAAGCGGCCACCATCAAGGGTGAAGTTGAGAAACTTCTTAAAGATGGATTTATTTATCCAATCCCTCTTATAGATTGGGTGTCTAATATCATACCGGTGACAAAGAAAGAAGCCACTATTTGTGTTTGCGTTGATTACCATGACCTGAATCGTGCCTGTCCAAAAGATAATTACCCCACTCCTTTAATAGACCATATCATTTATGAATGCGTTGGGAGAGAAATATTTTCCTGTATGGATGGTTTTTCTGGTTACAACCAGATAAATATTGCACCGACTGACCAGGATAAGAGAACCTTTATCTGTCCGTGGGGGACTTTTGCATATAAAAAGCTCCCTTTTGGCGTCAAGAATGTTAGGGCTACCTGTCAAAGAGAGATGTCTTATGCATTCCACAACATTAGTAACATCTTTCAACCTTACTTGGATGATCTTCCTTCTCATTCACATAAGCGCCATGATCATCCTGATCATCTCTGACAAATCTTTTTTCGTTGTAGACACTACAACATTCAACTGAATCTGCACAAATGTGTCTTTTGCATCAAATCCAGACGTCCCCTCGGCTTTATTGTTTCAAAAGAAGGAATTTGTCTTGATTTTATTAAAGTCAAGGCTACCGTTAATTGACCCCCTCCCTCTTCATTGCATCAACTACAGAGTCTGCAAGGGAAAGCAAATTTTCTCCGTCGTTTTGTACCGAACTATGCTGAGATAGCTTTAGGGTTCACTCTATTGCTCAAGCAAGGAATGCCATTCGTTTGGAATGAGGTTTCCCAAAGCTCTTTCAATGGTTTAAAAGCTGTCCTCATTAATGCTCCTTTTTTGCACCCTTCGAACTATCATCGTGATTATTTCCTTTATCTAGCTGCAACCTCTAGTACCATCGTTATGGTGCTGGTGCAAGATGACGACGAAGGTAATGAACATGTTATTTACTAGTTGCAATCTCCTCGATACTGAGACGTGTTATGCTCATGTCGAGAAGTTGGCTTTGGCTGCCATTCAGGTTGTTCAGCGCTTTCGGCATTACATTCTCCTCCGCACTACGACAGTGATTTCCGAGTGCAACCCCATGAATTACATCCTGACTCGTCAATTGCTTGGGGGAAAGTATTCCAAGTGGATTTTCATCCTCTAGTAATTCTAGTTGGTGTTCACTACTGCCAAATCTAAGAAATCACTTGTCTTCGCTGAGTTGATTGCTCTCTTCCCTTTGCTTCTCTTCCTGCTGGTGCTCATGAGCAGCTCATGGACAAGACTCTTTTTCTGATTAGCACTCTCGACCCTTGGAACGGTGATATCATCATGTATCTCCAAACATCCACCTTTCGGTTTGTGTTGCACAATGATGATCGCTGACACATTCGGCATCAATCCAAACCTTACCGCATCATTGTAGATACTTTATACCGCTTGGTATTGATTCAATTCTTCACTGATGTTTAACTGTCGAGGAGGCTGAGAGTGTCTTGAATGACTGCCATTCTTGCGCATGTGGCAGTCATCTGTCTGGATATGCTACTGCTCAAAAGATACTCCCCATTGGTTATTTCTGGACCTCCATATTCAAGGATTGCATCCTTGATGTTCGCAAATGCCATGAGTGCCAGATTTATTAGCGGAAAATGCACACCCCACCCGCTCACCTTCACCTAATTATTACTGTTGGTCCCTTTGCTAAATGGGGCATTAACTATATGACATGTAACCATCGTTCGGTGTGGGGGGGGGGGGGGGGGGGGGCAATGGTTATATTATCTTTGTCATGGATTACTTCATCAAATGGGCCAAACCGATGCCTACATATTCTGCTGAAGGTAAAATGATAGATCAATTTCTATTCAATCACGTCACTTCCAAGTTTGGAGTGCCTCCAGCCATTTTCACCAACCATGGCTCCCATTTTCGTGATTACATGATGGCTGAGATGAGTTCTATGTTGGGCTTGCGCCACGATGGATCGACCCCATACTACTATCAGGCCAACGACCAAGTTGAAGCTATGAACAAAGTCTTGGTTATGATGCTTCAACACACCATTGAGATGCACAAGTCAAATTGGCATCTCATGCTTTTTTCAGCTCTGTGGGCTTACTGAACCTCGACCAAAGACGCCACTGGATTTACCCCTTTCCAGCTCGTCTATGGTCTGGAAGCAACTTTACCGATTGAGTGTGAAATTCCCTCACTCAAGCTAGCTATCGAACTTCTCCCCGAGACCTCACCTCAAGAAGAGCACCTCTTGTACTTAGAACAACTGGATGAAACTTGCCGTCTTGCTGCTTTAGTCATTGAAGCACAGAAAAAGCGGGTTAAGTCTCATTTTGATCAATCGGTCTCCCCTCATGATTTTTCTAAGGGTGATTTGGTTTTACTGTATGATCAAGCTAATGATAAGCTAGGGGCAGGTAAATTCAAACCCATGTGGCATGGGCCCTACATTGTTAAACGTGTGTTACAAAAAGGGGCATATGAGTTGATTGATTATGAGGGCAATCCCTTAGACAAGCCCCGTAATGGGCTGTATCTCAAAAAGTACTATGCTTGAGTCATCTTGCATGGCTACTTTTGTACAATAGTGTGTTATTCATTTTTGTGCAGTGTGGTTTGGTGTGTTGTTTTTCAAGCAACTTTCCTACTTACTATGTCTTCGCCTGCTTTGCAGATGTCTGTGAATCCTCACATCGGTTTCGCTGATGGTGCTTGCCATAGTACCCAAAATCTATCCTTCGCGGCATGGGCCATTTATGACCCCCATGGTGAGTTGATTGATCTTCAAGGTATTTGTTTAGGTCGAACAACTAATAACATTGTTGAGTATAGCGCAGTTATCGAACTGTTGTCAGAAGCCATTGCTCTTGACATTCGGGAATTGGTTGTCAACCTTGATTCACAACTTGTTGTTCTTTAGCTCAACGGGCAATATTTCGTTAGAAACCATCAAATAATGAGAATGTATTTGTGTATTCGTCTCTTAGAAAGAAATTTTGATTGTATCACATATCATCATATTCCTAGGTGTTACACAGTAATTTGTCACCATTGGTCACCGTCCCTGTTACCCCTGTTTCCATACATTGGAGGACGCATTCCGAGACCTGTGAGCAGTGATATAGTCTAAAAACACTTGCATTATGTTCCCCTGAGTATGTACTTCATGTTCCCTGAAGACACCTTCTGCAAATTATCCCTGGAAAGTGCCCTTTTTCAATTGGCGCGGGTCCACAGTGTCTTATCCGCGCCAATCACTGAGATCCTCAAAAGGGGGTGCGACCATTGGCGCTCTGTCTTAGAACAACACTCGCGCCAACCAAGTTTGGTAATGATTTTTGACAAACGCGCACCTGTATGTTCTTTCCCTTCAGATCACGAAGTCTTTTGAGGATAAAATCCATCTGATAGAGGTCGAGAGTCATCATCTATCCTTGACATCTATCCACAATGGCTTTTCGGAGATAATGTCAATCCACAATGGGTGTCCTGGTGCATTGTATCTTCCTCCCTTCTCCATCTATAAAAGTCTGTCCTCATGCATTAGACAAGCTAGTTTTTGAGTAATGCTAGTTGTGATTATGCTTGTCCTGAGTGATAGTAAGAGTCTTGAAGCATAGGGAGGTTATGCTGCCGGAATCCTGAGAGAGAGAAGGTCTATTGCAAGACATACATAGCTGCTCGCCCAGCCAGAGGATAGGTTCAACGTCAGAACCTTGGTTGTATCTTTCTCTGCTTATTATTCATTAATAAACGACTACTGTTATGGTTCCAATCTCATTGTTCATCATGATAATGTTTGGTTTATTTCCTTTCTGACTGAAATATAGTTGTATGTTAGTGGATTTTATGCTTGTTCTCGTTTCGTTCTTTGCATGTGCAGGTATCCATACGCGGGGATCGCAAGGATTGTGACCTGCCGGAGCAAGGGAACGGGAGTGTCAACTCTTCTTTCGACATTAGCGTTGGACTCCAGGTTGGTTCTCGTAATCCACTTTTAATATGCAACTAGGAACTTGCGTAGTAGCGTGATTTGATTGTTGCTAGTCCCATTTTGGGCTAGTGGGATCGCCTCTGTCCGCAGAGGGGATTTACCTCTCCAACAATTTGGCGACTCCACTGGGGAGGAGCTATTTGTTGTTTGATTCATAAACCTTGGACGGAGTTTGAAGCACGGCCAGGCAGCCTTTGAAACGCTATTGCTTTGCATTAGCGGAGTAGATCAAAGCCACTTCAGTCGATCTCCGGTTTGGTTTATGAACCGAACGGCTTGGAGTTTTGTCTTGCATGTTAGTTTTCTCTTGCCTGCTTGGATAAATGAGCTTTCTGGGTCAGCTTTGAAGTTGTTTTCTGCTCTTAGACCTGTCTGAGTACTGTTGACCAGACCCTGGACTGTTGTATTTATTTTTTGGGTCAGCAAACGCGGTTGGCGCGTTTTTTCCTCTGACAGTCGCGCCAGTTGGCGCATGTTGCACAACAGCAACTCGCGCCAATTCCTGAATAGCGCAAGTTGCAGGCTGACAGTCGCGCCAGCTCTGTGAATTTTGCCAGTTTGTTAGTTGAAAGCTCCTTAAACTCAGATTTTTGTTTTTGTATATCTTTTGCAGCTTCTGGAAGTGTGTTGGACCTCTGTTTGACTGGTTGTTACCTTTATTCTTCAGTTGTTTGCTTATTTCTATCGATTTTGTATCCCAGCCCTAGAGCATCTAGTGGCTTTGCATGTCGAGCCTTCTGTGGGAAGTTTTGGTTTGATTATCCAGTCAACTTTTTGGTTGTTTTCCGCACCTGTCTAGTAGTTGTTTAAGTTTGTTATTCCGTGCTTCTGGGCAATTCACTTCTAGCTTGTTTGGATTTTTGCTTGACTTCATTTGAACTTAGATCACATGGTTCATTGAAGGTCTGTGCGCTTTTCGTTGTTTTGACAGTTCATTTTGGTATTTCAGATTTGGTTCTCCTTGCATTGAGTGAATTTTGCTTGTTTATGCTTGTTAATATCTCATGAAATTTGTTTAAATGCATTATGCCATTTTAAAAAGAGGAAAAACAAAAGATCTTTTTGCATTCTGTTAGTTAGCATTTATTGTTATTTGTTGCTTTTAAAAAGAAAAGAAAAAGAAAAGTTTCATTTCTTGTTATTAGCTGCATTAGGATCTTTGTTGTTTGTTTATTGTTCATTTTGTTTGTTTGAAAATATCAACTCTCCTGTATTTAGAATTCATTGAACGAAATGATATAATTTTGGCATATAGTGTGCATTTAGGAAATCTTGAGATATCACATACGGTAGGACCAAAAAACTGAAACTTAATTGAAGATCAACTGTAAAATAAACCGAATGAACCTAACAACACATTGGAACCTAACGCATATATTCTAGAGGTCTAGGCTAGAGACGTGTTCCGGCGTCGTAAAACCTGGTAACTATTGCCTCACTGATGGTTGGGTGATTCCTCCTGAGAGACAACAAGTACCAGTACGGACTGAGCTCCCACGTACCGTCGCGTATATACGGGAGACCCCACTAGGATATCATCCTTTATCCATAGGAAGCCGAGTCTGCCGCCTTACAAGCCGTAATGCATTGAACACAGCATTCAGGAAGATTGACTGCAGTACGGGAAGTCCTTGGTTTTCATCTGATTGCCAAGGTGTATAAGCAGTTTTACGGATTGTTTGGTAAACCTTTTGCCTAGAGTCTCCAGAGTAGTCACTTTTGATCCTTTTCGGACTCCTTAAAAGAAAAGGTGCCTGTGAGCGTCTTGTCACTTCGTGCTCATTAAACATTCGAAGGAGACTAGAGTCATCTTTTGTCCTTTTCTCGACTCTTAAAACATGAAAAGGTCAAGTTGTGTCTTTGCGTCCTAAAATTTATTTGGCCACGATAACATTTACCCAATTAGATTCTGTTTGCGTTAGCTTGCGTAGGGTTATTTCTCGTTTTCAATGGCAACCTTCCGCGAGTCTACCGGCCAAGGTGTTCCCCCGGATGGAAACCCTAGTCCATTTCCTTCTTTTGGAAATGTCGGTGCTCCGTATATGGCAACTTTGTCTTTGCCTGGGTTAACCATCGGTTTGCCCGTATGGTTGTTTTCAAACTCGGTGGTCCCGAGTGTGATGACTCCTGTTCCACCGTCTCCTCCACCCGAACAACATCATGTTGATTCCAAGGTGGACCTCTCCCCTTCTTCGCCTATTTTTGCGTCCTCATCTTCTACTTCGCCTGGCGAAAGTCTGGATTCAAGTAACCAGGTGGCTAAGAAGAAGAAGAAGAAGACGAAGAAGAAGAAGAATCCTAAACGAGAGGTTAAAAGTATAACTCAAGTGGAGCCACCTTGTGCTCCTCCGCGGAAGGTCAAATTTCCTTGTAAGTTGTGCAAGGAAGACCATCTTCTCCGCGATTGTCCTGGCATTCCCAGGGTTTTAGAAGTATGGTCTCACGCTCTGGACCACCCTGCATCGTCCTCTGGAGATCATGGCGATGTTACCTTATGACCTGGAAATGTTAAGGGAAAAGGGAAGCTTCGAATCCCTTGTAGACTTTGTGAAGACAATCATCCCCTTCACCTTTGTCCGCTCATGGATAAAGCCTCTGTTGTCTTGGAAAGTCTTACAGCTCCCTCACCCCAACTTCCCACTGGTTATCAACGTCTCTCTGCAGCCGCAGATCGTTCCCCTGCTGACAAAGAGATCGACCAAGATTCCTCTCTTGTCCAGCCTCCTCTTCCCGAACCTGGCTCTGCTAAGCCTGTTCCAGACCAACCATTGGTCGGAAAGAGTGTCGACTCGAGTTCACCACCTGTCGACCACTCTGTTTCGGAAGAGCATAATTCCCATGTTCTTCTCGTCTCCTCAGATTCTCCTGAATCCGGAAATGACTCTCCTATCCCAACTGTTCCCGAGAGTCTTGCTTCGGTTCCTTTAGAGCAGGGGGGCAATCATACGATTCCCCCACCAAGTAGTTCAGTCGTTTCCTTCGACTGGAGTCATTTGACCACCCCCCGCCTTCCATCCCATGTGCCTTTCTGGGTTACGGTACACGCCTATAATAAGGCAATACCTGGCACTGTTTTGGATGAGGGTGCATCTGTCAGTCTTATGCCTGCCACTACTTGGCAAGCTTTGGGTTCCCCACAGCTTGTGCCAGTCGCATCGAATCTGACGACTTTTGATGGAGGAACTAGTCAACCATTAGGAATCCTTCCAAAGTTCCCTATTACTTTGGGCGGCAAGACTGTCTATATAGACGTATCGATTACCCAAGGTGCTTTAGATTTTAGTCTTCTCCTTGGCCGTGACTATATTTATGCCATGGGGGCCCTTGTCTCTTCACTTTTCCGTGTGGTTTGTTTTCCACACGATGGAAGAATTGTGACTATCGATCAATTATCGTTTGTTCATCCACGGGTCCCTCTTTCGCAGTCGTCATCCCCTCCTGGTTTTCATCCACCAGTTACATCTGCCCCACCACAGATCAACTACGTGGCCACCTATCCCGTGCCTGTATCCAGCGATGCCACCGTTGTTCATAGTGTCCTGGGGGCATTGGGCCCTGACTTCCAAGATGTTTCCCTTCCATCGGGACTAACACTCTCGGAAGCCTTGACTTCCTGTTCATTATGATGGAGTTCAGGCGGAGCATAGTTCTTTTCCTGTGTCAAGCTCCTTAAAAAATGAAACAACTCCCTTTCCAAATCGAGTCTTTTGATTAAGATATCGTAAAATACAAGTCGAGTCTTTCACAGATTTTGAGAGTGAACCTTCATTTCATCCACCTCGTTGAATGCAATGAAGCTTGGGGGGGATGTACCTCGATTTGCGTTATCATGCTAGGGGGGGCATGCGAACTTATAACAAGCATAGTTTTTCGTTTCAAGCTTGTGTAAACATGAAACCGAATCCAAGCAGAGTTCTTCATGGTTCAAGCGTGTGTAAAAATGAACCCATATCTGATTTACATCTCGTGACTGCTGCCTATCGGCTAAATTCTGCTAGATGAGCCTTGGTTGTTTCTTTCCATCGCCACCATCTCTTTGGCCGATCATATGCTCTCACTTGATTGTTTATCCTTTCTTGAGGAACCGCAACGATGAGTGGTTTTATTAGCCAGCCTCTTAACTATTATATGTTTTGAGAAGTTCCACCATTGCCGGAACCAGTTGCTACCCTTTATACCACTCGTTCCTTCAGGACGAGTTGCCTTTACGCTCTTTTCTGACTCGTAAAATATGAAAAGATTGCCGAGTATTTTTCCTTTTTGACTCGTTAAAGAAAATAAAAATGGAGGTCCGCTTTGAGCTCTTTTCTGACCGTTTAAAGAGGAAAAGATTGCCGAGTTACTCCTCTTGACTCGTTAAACGTTAATAAGGGGCGGTCGTTTTAAGTTCTTTTTGTCGACCGTTAAAACATAAAAATATTACCGGGTTTTTTTCGTTTCAAACTCGTTAATGGTTACGAAATGACGTGATTTTGATCGCTTTTTTACTTTTTCAGGTCGAAATCACTATTTATGAAAAGTACTCCTCGATCGTAATGGTCGGGCGGTTCTTTCGAGCATTGTTTTATACTTTTTCGGGCTCGAGAGACACAACTTTACGAAAAAGGACACCCCCGGAGTTTCCTTTTTGCTGTCTTTTCAAACTCTCTAAACATGAAAAGGCGCCGAGTTCTTCCTTTGTCAGACTCGTTAAAACCTGATGACATCGGATTTTGTCAAAAAGACACACCACAAGCATATACTATCCCCATCAAGCTTGTTAAAAATAATTGGGGTACTCGCCAGAAATGGCGGGGGGAAAAATGAACCATAATTATCATCGTGTCGGCAGTATGTCGCTCTTGAACATGGCACTTTTCTGCTTTCGTGTCTGGGTGGGGATATCTCATCTCATATTTTTCACTTGCTTCCGTGGACTTGGGTACTCCTATTTGACCTCTCATCTGCTCATTGCCTCGTCATCATGACCTCTGATACATTAATGTCAAATACTGCCAATTCCACTGACGTGCCGCCGATATGTTCAAGAGAAGTTGACCTCTGCAAAGAAGCAACCTCCCTCTGATAGCTCACACAATCTTGATTCACAACATTATCTCTCTGTCTCGTGTCGATGATGTGGGAAACATTATGGCCCACCTTCGATCAAGGTCACTTCCTGTCGACTTCAGCTCATTATCCAGGAAGCTGATCTAGAGACTCCCTGTCGGTGCCTTGGAGCCTGCATGCCTCAATGGCAGGTTCTTCGTGTTCGACGTGAGGTTTTCATCATTGGCCTCCGATCGAATGATTCTACGGGTGTTCGACTTCAGATCACTAATTCACACGCCGTAGATTGTACCTATAGTACCTTGAGGGCCATTGTCATTATTGGTGGTACCTCTCGCGTCTGTTAACGGTTTTCAATATTGACTGGTAATCAGACGATGTTCATGCATGTTCGACTTCAGCTCATATATTCACATGCTTGAACTTGTACTTCTGTTCGGGTCGAGATGGAGCGCAAGACCCTGGATTGTGTCTGTTGTAATCCAGGCGTGATTCTTGATACATGACTCATTCACTGGATGGCTGCGACCATACCTGAGTCAATTCATTGATCCTAACCAGATGGCTGCGTCCATACTATGGATCTAGATTATCATGTACTCTCTTATGGATGGCTGCGACCATACCAAGTACATCATGTATTTGAGCTATCAATTGTATCTCTCAATGCAGATTCTCGGCGGCAGCTATATGTGTTCTTGTAAAGCATTTCACCCCTCTCTCTCTCTCGGGCCTCATGCTTTAGGGGGCATCTGTTACACAGTAATTTGTCACCATTGGTCACCGTCCCTGTTACCCCTGTTTCCATACATTGGAGGACGCATTCCGGGACCTGTGAGCAGTGACATAGTCTAAAAACACTTGCATTATGTTCCCCTAAGTATGTACTTCATGTTCCCTGAAGACACCTTCTGCAAATTATCCCTGGAAAGTGCCCTTTTTCAATTGGCGCGGGTCCACAGTGTCTTATCCGCGCCAATCACTGAGATCCTCAAAAGGGGGTGCGACCATTGGCGCTCTGTCTTAGAACAACACTCGCGCCAACCATGTTTGGTAATGATTTTTGACAAACGCGCACCTGTATGTTTTTTCCCTTCAGATCACGAAGTCTTTTGAGGATAAAATCCATCTGATAGAGGTCGAGAGTCATCATCTATCCTTGACATCTATCCACAATGGATTTTCGGAGATAATTTCAATCCACAATGGGTGTCCTGGTGCATTATATCTTCCTCCCTTCTCCATCTATAAAAGTCTGTCCTCATACATTAGACAAGATTGTTTTTGAGTAATGCTAGTTGTGATTATGCTTGTCCTGAGTGATAGTAAGAGTCTTGAAGCATAGGGAGGTTATGCTGCCGGAATCCTGAGAGAGAGAAGGTCTATTGCAAGACATACATAGCTGCTCGCCCAGTCAGAGGATAGGTTCAACGTCAGAACCTTGGTTGTATCTTTCTCTGCTTATTATTCATTAATAAACGACTACTGTTATGGTTCCAATCTCATTGTTCATCATGATAATGTTTGGTTTATTTCCTTTCTGACTGAAATATAGTTGTATGTTAGTGGATTTTATGCTTGTTCCCATTTCGTTCTTTGCATGTGCAGGTATCCATACGCAGGGATCGCAAGGATTGTGATCTGCCGGAGCAAGGGAACGGGAGTGTCAACTCTTCTTTCGACATTAGCGTTGGACTCCAGGTTGGTTCTCGTAATCCACTTTTAATATGCAACTAGGAACTTGCGTAGTAGCGTGATTTTATTGTTGCTAGTCCCATTTTGGGCTAGTGGGATCACCTCTGTCCGCAGAGGGGATTTACCTCTCCAACACTAGGCATATGAATACATTAACAAATGCATTAGCTAATTATGTGTTGGATAGACATTTGCGAAATATGTGAAAAAACAAAAACATTTATACCATAGTAAGCATAAAATATAGCATATATATATGTCGATAATGTTTGAGTGTCATACATCAAAACCCCAAAAATAATATATGTGTTCAAAAGTACATCCGTGGCTCATAGGACTCAAAACTGTAAAATGATAAACCTATAGACTACTCGGCATGGTGCTCATGATAGCACGTTACTGCTTGTACTACACGAGTCAGTAGTCGGCGGATCCGGTCTGATACCCCCACTGTGTGCTGTTGATACTGGTGTGGGATGTCACTCACCCAGGCATACTCTGGGATACCTCTGGTCAACCCCTCAAGGTTTCGCACGATTTCCTCCTTGTTATCAACTCCTTCTTGATAAGGAGCGATATCAAACTACCGAGCAACGCGCTTGGCAATCGGGGACATCCCGGCTGGTCGCTATGGTCCCACATCTGCATTTACAAAATCGAAATTTCATGAATGCATATATTTCAAAAAATTATAATAAAATAAAAATAAAAAATAAAAAGTATTTTGTTTACCTCCATCATCATAATCTTCTCCCTCTGGGAGCAGCATATATGGATCGCCACGGAAGTCGGTACCGCTATAGGGCCAATCCTCTACTATGATCAGCTGCCGCCTTAGCCATGAAAAGAAGGCGGGCTTGTATGACATATGCTGGCCCCCAATGATTCTAAGCATCAATTCACTCCAACGGACCATCCGTGGGTCTCGTGGCAATGGCAGGTTCACCTCTACAAGCTAGTAGTGAAATAGTGGGATCCACTCCAAAAATAAGGTCACTAGAATGGAACCATATTCAAACTGCTTCAGGTTTCCTACCTTGGCTTTGGATAACTGGTGTTTCATGTTTATCTTCATGGATTTCGCCCAGTTGAAGATAGACAACGCTGTACAGTCTAGAGCATATTGGAACTTGGATTTGTTGGACACATGCAATGCCTGAGCCCCAACCACTCTGTTTATGGTTAAGAGAAGTGTTTTCAATTCAATGTCATTAAAACTCGTGATATTAACCTTGCCACTCTTTGATTTCATTGCTTCTGGGTAGTGTTCTGCAAGCAACATGCTCACACTTGCCCCAATAGACCTGGCCACATACAGATTTACTGGTTCCCCTCTTCGAGACAGTCCAGTGATGAAATAGATGTAAGAAGTTTCTAAATCTAGTTCCTGGTCCCGGATCACAAAGATTTCCCGGTTAACATCCCAAATATTGATCAAATATTGCAGCAGCTCGGGTTGAGCCCGAAGACTCGGTGTGAGGAAGAATTTGAGGAACCCACAATTCCTCAGGGAATTCAAACAGTTTGGGTCTGCCAATGCTTGTGAATAGATTGGCTCATGCTCATGTTCTTTCCAATCAACCATTTTTCGCTGTGTTTTACTTGCAAAAACCACAAATTTAAGTCAACATTCATCCTTGACTAAAGAAATTCAAATTCAAGTGGAGAAATCAAACAAAAATTGATTTTTTTGTTTTTGTTTTTGTTTTTTTGCTTTTGTTTTGTTTTTTTTTGTTTTTTTGTTTTTTTTTTTGTTCATGGTGTCGGCGCGACCGTTTTAAAAATAGTAGCATTGACGACACACTTGATTGTGTTTATGACCCTCGATCGACGCGATCCTGTGCCTAGAAATCGCGCCGACCGAGGGCAATTTTTTTTTGCTAAAATCTCCTCCAAAATCCAAAAAATGGTTAAAAACAGGAAAAACAGGCATGAGAATGAAGCTAAGGGTCGCAACTCTTACTTGCAACTAACAGATCGTCGAATGGTGTCCTGGATTTGCTCCTGAAAATCTAGGGCACAAATGGGTGAAAATTTCTCCACACAAGGTAAAAAGGTAAAATGGTAAAAAATTATTTACTTTTCCCCTTTTTATTCATTTTTCATGATATTTTAGGGTTTTTAAAACATTTTTCACCTATTTTACCTTAGAAATTGGATAATACATTTACCTTTTGTGCAATGGCAGGTGACAGATTGCCGATGATGACACTGAAGTCGAGTTTAAGCTCTTTTCTCGACTCGTAAAAACTCAAATGAAAATATCGTCGAGTATTTTTCCCTTTTTAACCCGTTAAAGCGAATAAAAATGGGGGGTCCGCTTTCAAGCTCTTTTCCAACTCTTTAAACATGAAAATATTACCGAGCTCTTGTCGTTTTGAACTTGTTAAAGGTTGTGAAACATCGTTTACCCAGTATACGTTTACCCCTTTTTCGGGCTGGGATAAACTATTTACGAAAAAGGTACTCCTTGACTGAAATGGTCAAGTGGTTCTCTCAAGTATCGTTTTCTACCTTTTCGGGCTTGAGAGACACAAATGTACGAAAAGGGACCATGTGGAGTTTTCTTTTCCGTATCTTTTCAAACTCTCTAAACAAGAAAAAGATACCGAGTTACACCTTTGTCGGACTCATTAAAACATTAAACAACATCGGATTCGTCGTCGTGACGAACATGAGCTTCTCCTTCCTAAGGCTCATTAATCTTACTAGGTCAGATTCATCCGAAGGATGGACTTACATTGCAAGCACATGTTATCCCCTTCAAGCTTGCGATTAAAAAATAATCGGGGTACCTGCTAGAAATGGTGGGGGAAAATGAGAAATTCTATCAGTTGTGTCGACAACTCACTCTTGAACATGACATTTTCTGCTTCGTGTCGGGTTGGGATATCCTCACTTCATCGTTGACTTTCCTAGGTTGGGCCATTCATTTTTTATTTCCATTTGATCTATGCCACATCATCATGACATCTGATCCTATGGATCCAAAAGCTGCCAAATTCTTGAGTCGTGTCGCCGATATGTTCAAGATCTGTCCTTCCGCAGTTACATTCATTCCTGATTCTTTGCATCATCCATTATCATTGCATCCCTTCGTCTCGTGTCGATGATGTGGGATACGTCATGGCCTTCCTTCGACACGGTCACTTCTCGTCAACTTCAACTCATTATTGAGGATGTTGTTTGAGAGAATCCCTTCCAGTACCTTAGATCTTGCATGCCTTAATGGCAAATTCTTCGCACTCGACGACAAGTTCACATCATTGGCTTTCGATCGGGTGATTTCACTGTGTTCGACTTCAGTTCCTTATTCACATTCCGTGGATTGTGCTGCTAGCACCTTGAGCACCATCATCATTATTGGTGGTTTCTCTCGGGCTTGTTAACGGTTCACATCATTGACTAGTAATAAAGCCATTTTCTAGCATGTTTGACTTCGACACATATATTCACATGTTAGAATTTGTACTTTGGTCGGGTCGTGTTGGAGCGCAAGACCTTGGGCTCAGATTACTAAAGTCCAAGTTACAAGGTGATGTGACATGATCATGCTGATATACATGTCTCTCTCAGATGGATGGTTGTGACCATACCATGAGTTGTTATATGTGATCCTTCTCATTATTGGATGGTTGCGACCATACCTTAGTTTCAATATGATCCTCTTTATTGGATGGCTATGCCCACGCATTTGATCCATTTACATGATCTTTCTCTGTATGGTTGCGTCCATACCACAATTTATGTATAATTTGTCAGAGTTTCAATGATGTATATGTATCTATGCTTGCTTGCAGGTTTTCCGATGACGGACTCTGGTTCCCCGCATCTACTTGTAAATAATTTCACCCCTCACTCTAGTTGGGCCTTCATGATTTAGAGGGCATCTGTTACACAAAATTTTGTCACTGTCCTTGTACTCCCCATTCCTCGATCCTAGAGGACCTCTACAGTGAACATGCTTTCCCATCATGAAGAGACTCCCATTATGTCCCTGTTCATGAGCAGAACATTTCCCTTTTGCATCATTTCCCAAGAATCTTCCTTTTACCACAGGTTACAAGACCGACGCTAATGACCCATTTCCTCCTCACGCCGATTTGCAGAGTCTGAAACTCAACCTTGTGCCGTACGACGCAAATGAGCTTTTTCTCAGTCGCGCCAATCCTCTTTTGGCAAGTTTTTTAAATATGGAGTTGAAGCTTTGTAGCAGAAATCTGGTAAATGGTTGGGCTGGATGGAGCCGAGGAAGTCAGTTTGGGCTCCTTTCCCCTATTAAGATGGAACAAACCAAAGAGATAAGCCCTCTCCCATCATAATAAGAACCATCTCCCCTCCACCAAAGCAATATAAAATCCTCCTTTTCCAAGCTAATGGGGTCTTAGTATTTTTGGAGCTTGAATAACCAGAAATATATCTATAGCTTGTAGGTTTCTAGTTTATGTTTATGGAGGATGAATAGTGTGTTTGGTTTGGTTTGGAACTAAAGGAAAGAAGCCTTAAAACTTCCATTGTTGGGGATATCCATGAGATGCTAGCAGAGGTGTGGGAACCCGAATACGTTGGAGGAGACCAGCAATGTCAAGGCTTTGGTTGTAATCCCTTTCTGAACTTATATGAATACAACTATTGATTAATTTCCTACATTAAGTGTTATCTTACATTTGATGGCTTAAGATTCCTTGACATTTTAAGTAGGTTGAATGCAATTTGTATGCTATCACATTTGTTGTTGTTGTTTTTTTGCTTGTTTCAGGTATTCAAAGGAAGGAAATGAAAAGTAGTTGGAGTAAGAAAGCAAGATCATTACCAAGTGGAATAGTGTTCTAAGAGGTAGGCCCTCTTATTTGATTCTAGCTTAAGGAAGTTTTCCATAGATTTTTTGTTTGTGGCTAGACCCGCTCTCTTGGGCTAGAGGAATTGTCTTTGCCCGCATTGAGAATTTACTTGCACCACAAAATGGAATTATGATTTTGGTGTGAGTTTTAAGTAGAAATGGTCTGAAATGATTTATTGACTTGAAGACAACAAAGGCCTGTTTTTCCACAGTGGAATAATTTAATTTGGCACCTTGTAGATTTGGAATAAAAAACGAAATTGGTGCTTCTATCTGTTGATCATTGAGTTGTGTTAAAACGACAACATATGATGTTTCTGACGCAAACATGTATTGAACAAAATGATTGGAAAAATTGGGAGTTGTGAGGGAGAGAGCGTTGATAATACCTTGTTTGATTAGATTAAATGTTGCTCTTTCATTGTGACCCCACTTGAAAACTGATTTTTTCTTAATCATAAACTGTAAAGGTAAAACTATTTGTGAAAAGTTAGGGACAAATCTTTTTAAAAAAATTATTTGACCAAAGAAATACTGCATTGATTTCTTATTATGGGGTAAGGGAATTTTCTCAATTTCCTTAATCCTTTCTAGATCGATATAAATACCCTTTTTTGATACAACAAATCCTAAAATCTTACCTTCGCTTAAGGCAAAATAAGACTTCTTTGGATTGAGCGAGATCCCATATTTTTTACATCGTTCAAAGATCTGCTTAAGGTCGTTTAAATGGCTACTTCTTTTCCTGGAATAGACAGTGATATCATCCAGGTAAATAACAATTGATTTTTTAATGAGTCCTTTAAAGGCTATATCCATAGCTCTTTGAAATGTGGCACATGCATTAATCAAACCAAAAGGCGTTTTTTGATAAGCATATGTTCCCCATTTAGTTATGAACATGGTTTTCAATCTATCATTTGGATGGACCAAGATTTGGTTATATCCTAAAAATCCATCAAGAAATGACATGAGCTCAGAACCAACTACTGATCGCAACACTTGTTCCATGGTTGGCAGTGGAAAATTGTCTTTCTGACATGATTTATTCAAATTTCTTAAATCTATACATATACAAATGTCTCCATTCTTTTTTCTATCATGCACTAAATTGGACACCGATTTTGAATGCCTAACAAGAAATATGATTATGGCCTTAAGGGGTTTATTCAGCTCTGATTTGATTGGACTTTCGAGGTTTGAGTGAATTTTCTTTAGTTTCTACTGCACTGGTTTATCATTAGATATCATAGGAATGGTGTGTTGTATGACAGAGGTATCATAAGTTTTGATATTGTTATAATCCTAGGCAAAGATACCTTTGTATTTCTTTAGCAATAGGATAAATGATGATCTTTCATCAGAGGATAGATCGAGACCTAAATTAATGTTTCGAGGCTTGTCATCAATTCCAAGGTTCACTAATTCAAATCTTAGGGTTGAGCTTTGGATTTTGGCATTAGTTACCTTCTTAAATATGTCTTTGAGATCATAAAGATATTCTAATTTGACTACAGAGTTGGGTATTGAATTTTCATTAGCGTTCTGCTCTAACTGAAGGTCATGCTCTTTTTCATCTATGATTTGGTCATCGTATGACCCCTTTGATGTTGGAAAAATTACAATATCATAATCATTGTTGAATACTCGGCAATTAGTGACATTGTCAAGAATAGATGGTCTAAAAAGTAATTCAATGGAAAATCTATCAGGACTATAATCCTCAGATGGTATGAGTTTTGATGCAACATTAGCTAACAGATCGACACTGGCATTTTGCATTCTAGGTACATGAGAAATATTAAATGCCAAAAAATGTGATGTAACATCTTGGACTAATTATTGATAATGCTTAAGATGTCCAGAAAGGCAGTGGATAGTATTTCTTACTTGTTTAATGATAATTTTTGAGTCTCCAAAAACTTGCAGATATTTGATGTCGAGGCCAATTGCTTTATATAATCCTTGAACCAATGCCTTGTATTCTGCAGTATTATTTGTACATTCGAATTCTAATCTGCAAGATAACATGGTTTTTTCTCCTTTTGGGCTGATTAAGATGCAACCAGTTCCTACACCATCCTTAGATTTGGAACCATTAAAGTATAAAGTCCAAAATAAAGTGTTAACTACAGGTTTATTTACAAATTTTTTACATTTGGAAGCATTTGTTTGCGATAAATTTTCAACCTGCGAGATGATGACATTATCCAAAAATGGAGATTCATGTGCTTTAAAGTTCCCTAAAAATGACTTAGCCGAATAGTTACCAAAAATGTTATTATTGAATGCTACTGGGTCATTATCACCTTCAAATTCAGTCACTGTATGTTTCACGTGTTTCTCTCATTCAACTTGAATTTGATTTGGATTTCCATTGTAGGGAAGCCACATGTGAGACCAGTCTGTAACAAAATATCCATGGAGTTTCTCGGACCGGTCTCTACTTAGAATTAGACCATAGAATTTAGGAATGTAAGCGACCAATATATCAATTATTTGATAGACTTTGGGATTTGATGAAAGTCAAATGCTAATTGAATTTATTTCCCCTAAGACCTGAAAAAAAAAACTTTTGAGGAGTGACATTTAACTTAGCACATATTGTTGTAGACATTATATTAGAAGAGGCTCCCGAGTCAATCAAACAATTGTGAAGGTTCATATTGAAAATTTCAGAGGTTAAGAAGAAAGGAGGTGTGTGTGAATTAGATCTGTCACCGATTAGGATGAAATTTGTAGGATTGACTTTGTTTGAAGAAGTGGGGGGTTTACCCATGCCTTTAGCAACTTGAGATACAACAACAACAGGTAGGGGCGAAGGAGGAACTGCATGTAGTTCTGTAAGTGGTATTTTTTTTTGTTGCTTAAGTTTGCTAAGTTCATGTAGTGAAATATTGGCCCTAGTTTTCTTCATGTCTTCCACAATGTTATACTCCATGGTATCAGTAACTACCAGGGTCTTTGATGTAGATGGAAGGTTTGATGAAGATGGATTTGGTTGT
The DNA here is from genome assembly GCA_031772625.1 of Pinus tabuliformis. Classification (NCBI taxonomy): domain Eukaryota; kingdom Viridiplantae; phylum Streptophyta; class Pinopsida; order Pinales; family Pinaceae; genus Pinus; species Pinus tabuliformis. The sequence goes on from CM062815.1 coordinate 937,020,057, forward strand.
GAAGCCTTAGGAGAAGACTTTTTGCTAATTGATTTTTCCTTAGCAACAAGAGTTGGAGTTTTTTGCTTTTGATTTGACTGAGTCGTATCAGTAGGCCCTTTGCTTCTGGTGCTAACGAGAAAAGCTTCTTGTTCTTCTTCGTTTGGAAGGATAAAGTCCCACATCCCATTTAGTTTGACTACTTCTTCTTCTTTAGTTTCTTCATCGGTTATTGTGTTTTCTTCTTCCTCTTCTTCTAAGTCAGATTAAATGTTAGATATGGTATTTGGTGGTTGAGAACTAGAAGACTGATTCCTCCTAAAAGACTTGAAAGGTTTTTTGGCATAAGAGGATTGAAAAAATTGTTTCTTCATTTCAACCATTTCGTTAGACATGGTTTTCAGTACTTTTTGAAGGCCTTCAAGATCAAAAGGATCTTTTGGGGCTTTCTTTTTAGAGACATCTTTCAAAGTAACTTTTTTGTATTTTTTGTCTTCTTGAGAGGTCTTCTTTTCAAGAGCAATTATGCATTTCTCTACAGACAAGGCTTCCTTCATATTCTCAGCTAGTGTGGCCAAAGTCGCTTTATCTACAAAAATAGTTATATTGGAAGGAGGGGAAGATATGTACCACTCAATTTGAACATCAAAACCAAGGGTTGATGTAGTTGGAATTTTATTGTGTAGTTTGTTGAATCTAGAGTTGAAATCTTTGACCTTTTCTTCCGTCTTAGGCTTTAGATTGGACAATTCATTGATAAGCGATGCAATGGTTCTATCGTCTCCAAAATTAGTTAGGAATTGTTCTTCAAACATATCCCAACTAGTTATGGAGCGATAGGGTAATGAAAAGTACCAGGATCATGCCAATCCTGTAAGAGTATATGGAAATAATCTGACTACGTAGTCTTCTTCATCGACTCCATTTAAATTGATGGCCAACATATAGTTATGAAGATGTTCCTCAGCTGGTAGTCCATCATCAAGATTAAATTTAGTCAACCATATTTTGGGATGCTTAGGAAGAGGGTGAAGAGGAGCTACCATTGCTACAACACCAAGATTGTTCCATGGTTGTACTCACAGTGGTGGTTTTTGTCCTACCATTGAAATTTGAGTGGACGAAGATGTGAGTGGAGTTTGAATTGAAGAAGAGGTAGATTGGGTGCTTGGACTAGAATAAATAGTACCAATAATTGGAATGGAAGCTGTTGGAATGAGTGGAGGGAATGAAGAGGTTTAAGGTGGAGAATGGGATAAAACCTCACTAGTGGATGACTACGATTCAAAATTATTGGTTTTCTTTCGGAAAGAAGAAATGGGAAATTCAAAAGGAGGAATTCCAGTCTTCTCACTTTTAGAACAAGTCAAAATTCTTCTTAGTTATAGAGCAGAGGAAACACTTCCTTCAGATGACTGAGATTTTGTAGGCTTTTAAGTTGAAATAGAGATTTGCTCTAACTTCTCTATCAAAGTCTGAACTTCTAGGGATTTAGGGTTGTAGTCTAAAGAAGGTATTCTCTAAGATTCACTAGGAGATTTTGGAGAGGTTTTCTCAACTTCTAATCTTAGGATTGTAGTTCTAGATGGGGATCTAGAGGGGGAACAACTCTTAGGATGCTTTTTGATTTATGATCATTTCTCTTTGCCATTCACAGTCATGGCCCTCCTTCTAGCGCCAAAATGTTGAAGCCCTAGAATTCCGTTGCAACAACATGGGGGATAACCACCCGGTCTGGACCTTGGAAGCAACTCCTTTTCCATTTGGTATGGTGGCTCCGACTGGGGATAATGGGACCAGTTTCCCAACAAGAATTGATATGATGATGATGTTGGTTTGATATAAGGTATAATGGGAAATGACTTAATTAAAAATGATCTAATTTAAACAACAAACACATGCAGATATCTATTATAACATTTATCTTAATATATACCTGGGAATAACTTAAATCATGCGATCTACAAAGATATCTTAGAGCAACAGGTAATAAAGATCATTTAATTTCTATAAGAGATGAATTCATTAATGATAATTATTTTGACTAATTAGTTAAGCAAAATAATTGTGGATATATCGCACATATCAATTAGTCTTGTACTTAATAAGGAATCACAACTAAAACATTTTACGAAAGTGCAATAATATCAAACTATAGCTCAAATTTCATACATAACACAATATAAGAAAGATTACTGCCAATTCATAAACAAAACATAACCATAAAGATATAAGTACCATATATGAGAGGTTCTACTCATGAAGTCAGCAATATTGATCCGCTTCCTTTCAAATAAATATACTCTAAGAGTACAAAAGTGAAAATTCAGTAGAGTATGCTTCAATCTCTAAGAAAATAAAGATCTTGTTCCAGTTATCTTATCAAGACAATCACAAAAGTACATAAGTGCAAGCGTTTGCAAAGTGTCTTTGATAAAAATTTGGACCTCTCTTTAAATGCATGAGAGAGGTTTAAATAATACAACATATGTATCAAAAGTAGATTATTACATAAAAAGCTTAGGAGGTTTCAAACAACCTTCCTAAGAATAAGTAAAATAAAAACTAAAATAGAAAATAAAATGATGACAAGTTTTTCAAATTGAATGGTTATGGTCAGCCATTCGGTCCTTCAGTTCACAAATATCTATCATTGGCTTCACCTGGGGTGTCTGCCCAATTCTAGATCTTAATTGTCCCGTGAATACAACATCAGAGAGAGGTGGCACCATCTTTTGAGTGGAATTTGTTAGACAATGTAGAGTCATCTATTGATTGTGTGGTTTCACCAGAAACTACCAGTAGGTTTCCCAGTCAAGCTTAGACAGTTGTTTGATTGCCTCAACTTGCATTTTGGTGGTCTCTTTCCATTGTTTCTCTAACTATTCGATGTCTGGGAGAACTTCCAGACTACATTCTTTGACGAGATTGGTAGTATGAAGGTTTTGTTCACAACCTCAATTATATTGTTTGTTGTACAAGTTGCTCTTGTTGCTGCTCTTACTGCTACCCTTTCTGCTTGCTTCAATTGTATGTCCTAATCTGCGAATGAAACATTCTTGTGGGACTCCTCGATCTTTGGAAAATCAACTTTTATAGATTCTTCAAATTCCTTCCAAGAAATAAACTCTGAAATCCTCTTATAGATATCTTCATATTCTAATCTCTGATCAACCACTTGGTTGGTTAATGCATCACTTGTTTCACAATAGGGATTGATCAATGAGATTTTTTGGTAGAATATTTCCTATTTCTGTGACAACATAGAGATTAGTTCGAGTGCCTCTTTAATGAATTCTTCCGTTTAAGGGTGGTCTTTGAGTTTAATCATTACAATATGCATTTGATGAATTTGTGAGTCCTTCTCTATGATGTTTGTCCGATGTTGTAATCTCATTTGCTCAAAATCTTTTTAAAGTTGTGCCATTTGCATATGTGCTTGCCTATTGGTGCTCTATATTTCTTGGTTTAGTTGTTGTTCCAACAGCTTAACTCTTTCTTATTTTTCTTTAAGAAAAAGTCGAACTTCTATTGCCTTATCAATTTTTGCAGTTGCATAGGCGCCTGCAAATTGTCATATCTTTGTAAGATTTTATGATGGATTGATGGGGGTGTCTTTCCATAATACCTCCATTGATTAATTTTCTAGAGTTGTTGCTTCTTATGCATCGAGTTTTCTTTTCTTCCTTTGCCTCTTCACTAAAACCTTATGTGTTGAGTTGTAGAATATATCTAGTGGGGGTATCTCTACAATCTTTAAAACAAATTTTTGAAGTTGGGAAGGCAGGGATGATTTCAATATCTTGAGTAGTTGTAACTCCTTGTATTGTTGTTTCTAGGTTTATAACCTGTTGAGTCTATTTAAGAGTTTGGAATCCAGATGTTCCTTCAAGATTGGTCTCTGTTTGCTGCATTTGCAGATTTTTATTAAATTGCTCCCATTCTTTATCTAGATCAATGACTTTGATATTTTCTATTTGAACCTATGTGGAGCTAGTCGCCATTTGTTCCTCAGCTAGGGCCTTTTTCGCTGTTTCTTCATCACTTTCCTCTGTGTCCTTCTAAGGGTCTTTCTCGAGGCTTTCTTCCTTATTCTGAGATTGGTGTTCAGAGCCTTCTAAACCTTGAAATGACTTCTCTTAAGATTCCTCATCAAAATTATGCTTAGAACTTTGCTCCAAGCTTACGTTGGGAGTGGGATCTCTTATTTCTTCAATCTTCAATAGGTCCAAAGGGACCTTTGTCCATCTTTTATTCCTGTATATGTGGAAGCAGCTGAAGTCTGTTGGCTTAGTTTTATTGATGCTAAATGTAAGACCTGTGGAAATGTCTCAGATGCCTCAAAGAGATCATCAAAGTCATCGTCCTCATGAATAAATTGTCGGATTTTGACCATAGTAGTGAAGTTTCAGGCAACCTCGTTATGGTCATACTGTCTGCCTAAAACAATAGCAAATTTTAGGGATGTGATGTTCTGTATCTCTTTTGCCACGTGCCCAACATCATGTAATGCAAAAGCACAACATTGCACCAGGAAAGTCAACCAGATGGATTTCTTCATTTCTTTGAGGGTTTTGGTAATACCATCCCCCATTGTTTGATAGGCAATCTCTCTTGCCAACAATTTATCAGGAACATAAAATGGAAGAACATGCGGAGCTATAATACTCCCAAAAACTCTGATATAAGTAAATAATTCCTCGCCAAACCATCTTGCCACCGGCAATGTGTCTGGTTTAGATTCCTCTAATAGCCCGGGGGCTTTCTTATCAAAAATTGTTTGGTAAATTGGCAACATAACGCCATGACAGATTTTATAAAAGTGGGAGCTAACGTGTGATTCCCACAAAACCTTGTGATAAATATGGGTGGGAGTAGGGTCATGTAGAGTCCATTTCCAGCCCATGTTTGGAAAATGTGAAGACAAACATGTAACATCCATAACATATGCACTCATGTAAAAAGGAGGGATAACCTGAGAGGAGATAATTCTATTGTGTTTATATTCTCTAATGGCCATAGCCAAATTGTCTGACAAAATATTGCTCCAGTTCACATTTATAGCATTAACAGTCGCATCAATCAATGGAACCCATTCAATAGAAAACTTGGTAGTGTCATCCTTTCCAAATAGCCTACACAACATTCCGGCTGCAAAATTATGCGGGGATGACAAACGTGTAATTGGGTACATACCAGTTTTCTCCCACCTGAACTTGTTGGAGCCATCTCCAATTCTTCATGATGTCCATCGGGTGTTCATTTTATTTCGCAAAATGCTTAATAAAGGCTTTATCATAGAGCTTATGTGGTTATGGAAGATGGTAGATTCGATGTAAATTGTCTGGTTTAAATGACACCATGACTTCATGCCTAGAATTCCTAAATGTTCTATCTGAAATGTCCACATTGTCAATGATCCATTTTACCATATCATTGTATGGAAAGATTTTAGGCCTTGCAGCTATTATGTGTAGGAAAGAAGTGTTGCTTCAAAATAAGAAGCCTTGGATGAGTCCTCGAAATTATTGTTGCTTTAGTTTCCAGGACCCTTGGGGTTTCTTCCTCTAGTAAATTATACATTGCCTCCCAGGATGTAGTCCCGCCATCCTTGTTGCAGATGGTATCAGAGAAGAGTGGAAGCATGTCTGAATCCTCAGACGCAGTAGCTTTTGTAGTCCTCTTTCCTTTCTTAACCATTTTTTCGAGTGTTGTTTCCTTTGGAAATTTCCTGAAATTTGGGCAATGGAGAAAACAAAATGAAAACGTAGAGCGGAAACACAATAACACAGTAAATTCTAAAAGAACGTAAGGATAAAGCTTTTATTTCAAATATAGGTAAAAAAAATATCAATCTTCTCGAGATGTTAAAAGAGTAAATGCAGTTAAACCTTATTAACTATGCATTAAGGCATATGTGTGATTTCCTTTATGACTCACCAAAATATCGCATCACAAGTTTCTAAATGATATTTCAAATTGGTGTGTGTTAAGCGCGATACCGATCTTGCGATTACGATAAATCACATCGTTGTGTTGTAGGGAAAAGTATCCGACTCGGATGACCCTATCCCACTCTAAGGGTGACAGTTCCTTAGCAACAACTGTAAAACAAACTACTTAAGGTTTACTTCTTTATGAAAGCAAAAGAGAATGGAGAAATGCACTAACCGTTGCCTTGCGCTTAATGTCGAATCCAAACTCTTCTCTTTGGCCGCTTGCTCCTAGCTCTTTGTTCTTCTGCTCGCCCAGCTACAATGAGATCCTGCGAAATAACAAAGAAGGAAACTACAAGAGGCATGCAATCATAACTGGTTCATGGATTAGTGTAAACCAAACATGCAATCATCACAATATATTATTGAAACAAGAGCACATAGAAGAACCTCAATAGCTTTTATTAATGAAGAAATAAAGGTTCTGAGAGTATTACAACCATTGAAGGCTCCAACCCAGCAACACCTCCCAGCAGAAAGAATTGCTCTTCTTCACCTCTCTCAAACAATCACCCAATAGCTCAATAGTGAAACCAACAACATATCATTACTTTGCACAAAATTCCAGCCTCCTTGAGCTCATAGGAGAGAGCTCAATATATAGATGAATTGAGAAAGGATGAGTCAGCTTGCAACTGATGTGTAGCTGCCTTGTGTCCTCTCTCTCTTCAGTTAATCTTTAGTTGATCTTCAGTTCTTGAGTCCACTTGGTGAACTTTGCTTCCACTTGGAGAAACAGAGCCTCTGACTCATCACAAGGCGAAATCCTTGATCCAAGTGTCATTTTTGGAAGATTCCAAAGCAATGACTCACTGTGCCACTTGTCCCATCTCGCTCAGCGCAGGTGGCCTTTGTCCCACTTGCTTTGCAACGCAGGTACACCATGGAGCAACTGAGTTTCAGCGCAGAAACCTAGTGGAGCACCTGCTTTGATTTCAGGATTGCTTGTTTTTGAGTGTTTTCAGGTGGAGAACTGATCTGAGAGCTGTTGGTTTGCTGACCTTGTTCCTCTAGGGGTAGGAACATCATGTTTAGGGAACTTTGGATCCCTTGGATTATTGACAATTCATGCTTGTTGCTGTAAGGCACAAAATTGTCTATAACAGATGCCCCCTAAAGTATGAGGTCGTTTATCGGGTGAAATGCTTTATTGAGAGGATCCGAAGTTCATTCAATCTGTTGAGAAGTGTCCTGTAATAAGATACAATGCAATACATTATTTTTCATACATTTTCATGATCTAGCTGAGGCGGGCATTCCCATGCTCAGCTTTATAAATACATTTTGGTACATAGAACAGACGATCGTCTGATTGTAGACTGATAATTCTCTGCTGAAATTATCATCCTTTGAGAAGGATGATCATCTTCTGTAACGATGTACATATCAAATGTCTTTATGTCCTGAATATATATCGCAGCCCGGATGGATGAAACTAGATCCGGGGTCTTCAATCTCTTCCGATCTTCACTCGATGTACAAGTCGATCCATGTGAGAATTTCTTGAAGTCGAACATGGAAAGACATCGCTTGATTACCGGTCAATGATGTAAACCGTTAACAAGCGCGAGAGGAATCACCGATAAGGATGATGACCCTCAGGGTACGGCAGTACAATCCACATGGTGGGAATAAAGGACTTGGCGTCGACCACCATGCAAAATCTTCTGGTCGAAGGTCATTGATGTATACCTGTCGCCGGAAGTGAGAAACTTGCCATTGAGGCATGCAAGCTTCAAAGTACTGAAGGGGGTGTTCCTAGATCAACTCCTTGGATAATGAGCTGATGTCGACAAGGAGCGATCCGTCAAAGGAGGGCCTTAATGAATCCCACATCAGTGACACGGAACGGAGCTAGTGATTGTGATGAGGTGAAAACAAACTGTGATGTATGATTCAGGGTGGCGGTCATGAAGTGGATGAAGGATAATGTATGGCAGTGGGTGGAACACGGTTGACTCTTTACAGAACCACATCTCTTGAACATATAACGACACTGATGTGATGGATTGGTAGCATTACCCCAATTGTGGATGGTGTGGCGAGGACCATGGTTATGAGACCGGTGAATGAAACAACCCAACCCGATGTGATACGGAGGACAAAGTGTCATGTTCAAGAGCGACTTGCTACCATTAATGCTGTGAGGTTCTCCCAATTTTTCCCCAGTCATTGCTGACCAGTACCTCTTTATTTTTGTCAAGCTTGAGGAGGATAACATATGCTTGTTCTATAACCTGCCCTTCGGGCAAGCCCATCGCTATGTTTTAACGAGCCTAGCGATAGGGAAACTCGTTCTCGTCTAAAGACAAGTTTGTCGCTATTTAATCATTTTAACGAGTCTAACGACAAAGAAAACTCGGTCCTTTTCATTTTTAGAGAGTTTGAAAAGGTACGAAAAGTTAACTCCAAAATTCCTTTTTTGTCTTCTAATCCCTTAAGTCCGAAAAAGTATAAAACAATACAGAAGGGATGAATTTTCGATTTCTTTAACGAGCCGAACAAAACAAGCGCTCGATCTTTTTATGTAATAATTCCTCAGGTCCAAAAAGATTAAAATCTAGAGGAGGGATAACTCTTCCGGTCCTTTTAACGAGCTGGAAGGCCAAAACTCGGCAAACTTTTCATATTTACGAGTCAGTGAAAAGAGCTCAAAGAAGACTCGTCTTTTGAGGAACGAGTGATGAACAGGGATAGCAGCAGATTCCAGGTACAGGTTGGAATTCTCCAATCACGGCAGTGTCACAAGGATGGCTAAGTGAAATCACTCTTCGCAGCTGTTCCTCAAAATGGGTAAACAAACATATGGAGGTGAACGATTGGCCAAATGAACGGATGGAGGTGATGGCATATAAACACGACCAAGGGCTTTTAATATGGCTTTCAAAGGTTACATTTCTCGAGGTTGTTTACCGGTTCATTTTTTCTGGATGAGCTTGAACTGTAGGGAAAGATTGCTCACAACATGTGTTTATTTTTTAACGAGCATGAACTCTGTACAAAACTGCTCGATTCTTGCGTTTATTTTTTAACGAGCATGAACATTGCTAAAACTGCTTGATTATACCAGTCTTAATACAAGGAATGCCTTAGGTGAGGTAATCTTATTTAAGGAGCGATACCTCACTAATTACTCCAATTTGGCAGGTTTTAACTTTTGCCCTTCATCCTTTCTTTATGCAAGCTGGAAACGGCTAATCCTACGAGTTTAACGGGTTAGACCTACAGGTTTAAAGGGAGGACCTAAAAATTTAAAAAAATAAATAGTCGTCCCGTGCTTGCACTCCAAAAGGTTTGCATGCCCCCAGGTATAAAGTATAATTTCGAGATTCTGTCCTCTTACTTATTATCCGAAAAATGGTTTTGTTTGCTGCCGCAAACTAAACTCTCTTTTCGGCGATGTCTATCATTAGGTTGCTAAGGATGGTGACTACTTGTTGCAGCAATTTCCTCTCTTTCTTTGAAGACTGCCCCTACTCTCTTTCAAAACATATTGTTTTAATGGGTGAGGCTTGACATTCAAAGATGGTGCCTTCTTGCTGCCACAAATAGACCCCCTCCTTAGGAGAGCCCACTTCTTTAGACAAAGGGAGCGATTCTTCCGCTTCAACATAACTTTGACAAAAGAATTTTATCCTAGAACAACCCTCTCTTCCTTTTTCGGACGGGGTACGGACTAGTCCATTCTTCTGCGGAAATTAACTTTATACCTAAGGTTTTCTCTGCCCGAGGCAGGCCAGGGTGCATGCCCCCTGGGTCCTAGTTCTTTTCTTCTCGAATTACTCGCATTCATCGGGAAGTAGAACCGGGGGCGGTGGCATTCCTTGAGTGAATAAACCGTTAAGGGATGGTATTTGACTATTTGCAATGCGTGATCCTGGAAATGAAAGTTGGTCTACGAGCTTGACCATTCTTCCTTCGTGCGGAAAACACATGACTCTAAAGAGCGAGGACACTATTGCCTCCATGCAATATATATAGTCTCGTCCAAGGAGTAAGTTATATGCCAAGGGTCCCTGGACGACCATTATGTTCATATGAACTGTCTTCCCTTTCAATGTAATTGGAACATTGGGGAGAATCCCTAACGGGTGACTGGTTCCTTTATCAAAACCTGATAGATTTCTCATCTCAGGTAAAAGCGCCGGGCAACCCAGTGCTTTCCAAGCAACAAAGGAAAGGATACTCACACATGCCCCTTCATCAATGATAGTTCCAGCCATCACCATTCTGTAGATTTGGACTATGATTCTGAATGGGATACTGGCTGGTAACCGGGGTCTGCCTAGTTGATTCCAATCAAAGGATACAACTAGGTTGCTTGGTGGTGGGACCGAATATACGGCCGGATACGACTCTGACGATGTTCCTTCCTGCGATAAAGGAATGGGCGCATTGCCCTGATGCTCATCAGAGTCTGTGTTGATGAAAAGGATATGGACGGTGTCATCTTTATCCTCTTCAGTGAGGGTGTCATTTGAAGATGGGTCTTCAATGACGGAGTCATTGGACGATGAAACCTCTGAAGGAAGAACCGGGTCAACTGCCGTTTCGACCTTTAGACTTTCGTCTAGTCTGGATTCAGTAGGTTCATTTTCAATGACCGACACTTCAGCCGACCACTTGGGTGGGTCAGCTGGATTTTCAACTATCGAGGGATTAGGCGCGAGTTTTTGGTATCCAGGAGGAAGTCGTAACGGTGAAACCGGACGATCTTCTAAAACTCTCTTTGCCTCATCTAAGAATGGACATCGGTGGATGGCGTGATCGCCTTCACACAATATACAGGGTGATCTTGGTCTCCCTCTTCGTCCTTCACTCTCGCTAGTTGACGGACTGCAACCAACATGACTACCAGAGGTTGATGCTACCGGATTGTGCAAACTTGGGGACCAGTCCCTTAGTATCCGGGGAATACAAGGACAATCACGATGGAAGTGGGCCCCTTTGCAAATGACACATGGCGATTTAGGCTGGTCGGTGCAGTGTGTGGGTTTTTGTCAGCTGTCTTTTGCTTGCCCCCAGTTGCCTTCGCCATAGGCCCCTTCTGCTTCTTTTCTCTTTTCTTCTTTTCCTTCTTCTCCATGGAAGGCTGACTTTTGCCGGCTCTACCTTGTGAAGATGAAGGATCAGAGGAAGAATTGTAAGAAGTGGAAGGCTGGTGGGTAGCTCTAGACTGTTGATTCGACTGCTCAGGATTAGTGGCGATTTGGACTACATTAGTTGAAAAGAGCCATACAAGTAGGCCAATTGTCAATCCTGGAAGTGACAATGTGGCCATATGAGGCGCACCAACATCTCCCCAAGAGGAGAAGGGATTTGGACTTCCGCCAAGGTTACTTCCTTGGTTGGTGGGCTCCATACTTTTCAACTGAAAGATCAACGTGGGAATAACAGGTGATTATGTTCCGTTTAAAATAAATTTTATTAACGACGCTTTTAGACACAAACTTGCTTTTTCATGTTTTAAGAGTCGAGAAAAAGCTAAAGATGACTCTAGTCGCCTTCGATGTTTTAACGAGCCCGAAGTGACAAATGCTCGGATGGACTTTTTCAGTTATAGAGTTTGAAAAAGGCCAAAAGAAACTTCTCTGGAGTTCTAGGCAGAGGGTGTGCCAAACTTTTCGCGAAACCACAGAATACGTTTTACGGTACGGGTGGTCGATCTTCGTGAATGCTGTGTTCACTGCATCGCGATCAGTAGGGCGGTCGACACGGCTTCCTATGGATAAAGGATAATTGCCTATAGGGGTCTCCCAATATATACGCGACGGTACGTGGGAGCAGAAGTCCGTATTAGTGCCACCGACTCTCAGGAGGAATCACCCACCTTCGTAGAGATCGACAGTCACTATGTTTAACGACGCCGGAACACGTCTCTACCTAGACCTCTATGTGTTTGCGTTATGTTACAAAGCGTTGTTATGTAAATTGGATTTATTTTAATGTTGATCTTGCTTATCAGTTTGCCTTTAAGGATCACCACGAGATGTATATAACAAATTCCTGAATGCAGTCTAAGATGAGAAGCAAACTTTTCAATCTTTCAACTTTGAAAACCTTAACTACTGAGGGAAAAGAAAGGCAAATCTTTTCGCACAGATCATAGAGCACACACTAAAATGCAAATTTTTCCTAAATCGTCAAGCAAACAGTCAAATGAAAAATGCACAATGCATGTATTTTCTTTTCCCTTTCTTAATGTGGATGGATTACAAAAAGAAAGTGGTTATATAACTTTGATTTCGATTTAAAGTGAAAGTAAACAAGCTTGTCCAAAATCAAAAGACACCTTAAGATTTACTTGCTTAATCACTAGAAATGCATGAAATCAAACCATACTAACGAAAGTAAAAAGACTAATCAGCTATGGACAGCAAACAAGCTAACTCTTTAGACCAGCAAAATGCCTAACACAGGTTCAGATCTAAGAGGTCAAAAGCAAGACTAGTTTACTTTTCGTTATGGGAAATTGTAAATGAGTAAGAAATACAAAGAACAAGTACAATTTCGTTATATAACAGAGGCAGAATGATGGCAAGTAATATTGGTTTCAAAACAGGCACAAGACTGACACCTAGCAGCAAAACTAAGTGAAAACAGGCAAGAGAAAGGAGGAAACCCCAAATGCACTAGGCAAATTTGGGCCAACGCAGGTGCTGCACAGCCAATCTGGCTCTCAGCGCAGGTAGCCCCTTCGGGACCTGCGTTGCAAAGCAGGTAGCCTGTGTACTACCTGCTTTGGAAAACGAGAATTGCGTTTTCACAGTTTCCGGGTCATAATTTTCTCAAAAATGCACGGTTTTTGCTCAAATCAGAAGCAATCATTCAAGCACACTCAAAGGGATGATTAAGAAGGTGCAAAGCTATCACTAAGAGCTTACAAGGATCCTTGTAGATCAGCTTTTCAAATCATGAACTTGCTCAGAAATGAGCTAGAGTAGCTGCCCTCTACTTCGCTTTTGATATCGTCAAAAGCTTTTCGATTTGGTACTCTTTTGTTCAGGAAATGAATAGCAAAATACTACAAACACAATCAAACGGATACGATCCCCAGCGGAGTCGCCAGTTTGTTGTAGGGAAAAGTATCCGACTCGGATGACCCTATCCCACTCTAAGGGTGACAGTTCCTTAGCAACAACTGTAAAACAAACTACTTAAGGTTTACTTCTTTATGAAAGCAAAAGAGAATGGAGAAATGCACTAACCGTTGCCTTGCGCTTAATGTCGAATCCAAACTCTTCTCTTTGGCCACTTGCTCCTAGCTCTTTGTTCTTCTGCTCGCCCAGCTACAATGAGATCCTGCGAAATAACAAAGAAGGAAACTACAAGAGGCATGCAATCATAACTGGTTCATGGATTAGTGTAAACCAAACATGCAATCATCACAATATATTATTGAAACAAGAGCACATAGAAGAACCTCAATAGCTTTTATTAATGAAGAAATAAAGGTTCTGAGAGTATTACAACCATTGAAGGCTCCAACCCAGCAACACCTCCCAGCAGAAAGAATTGCTCTTCTTCACCTCTCTCAAACAATCACCCAATAGCTCAATAGTGAAACCAACAGCATATCATTACTTTGCACAAAATTCCAGCCTCCTTGAGCTCATAGGAGAGAGCTCAATATATAGATGAATTGAGAAAGGATGAGTCAGCTTGCAACTGATGTGTAGCTGCCTTGTGTCCTCTCTCTCTTCAGTTAATCTTTAGTTGATCTTCAGTTCTTGAGTCCACTTGGTGAACTTTGCTTCCACTTGGAGAAACAGAGCCTCTGACTCATCACAAGGCGAAATCCCTGATCCAAGTGTCATTTTTGGAAGATTCCAAAGCAATGATTCACTGTGCCACTTGTCCCATCTCGCTCAGCGCAGGTGGCCTTTGTCCCACTTGCTTTTCAACGCAGGTACACCATGGAGCAACTGAGTTTCAGCGCAGAAACCTAGTGGAGCACCTGCTTTGATTTCAGGATTGCTTGTTTTTGAGTGTTTTCAGGTGGAGAACTGATCTGAGAGCTGTTGGTTTGCTGACCTTGTTCCTCTAGGGGTAGGAACATCATGTTTAGGGAACTTTGGATCCCTTGGATTATTGACAATTCATGCTTGTTGCTGTAAGGCACAAAATTGTCTATAACACATTGCAATATCTCAAATCGCAATATCGGTGATATCGAGAATAGACCAATTCAAAGTCGCTTGTATTTTGCGATTTGCGATGAGCAGCGTACTTTTTTCTTTTACGAGTGCTTTTCCTTAAATGGATAATTATTCCATAAAAACAATTATTCATGATATTTCAGACATGGTTCAAGTTGTAACAGTTTTCATTATTCCATTGGGTCCGAACCACATTGCAATTCACAGTTTTCATGGTTTTCATGTTTGCACCTTTGTGGAGGCTGCACCGCGATTGCGATAAATACTTTATTTTATAAGGAATGCTCTAAGCCTTAAGTTTTATAAAAAGTTCAATGCTACCTTTGGTCTTTTACAGGGGTTTATTTTATTTCATTTTGTGGATTTCGACTCACGACTAACCTTTATTACTTCGGATCCTATGATTTGCAATAAATCGAGAATGCCTAGTCACAAAGTGACTTGATTTGATATCTTAAGTTTATCCAAGGTTCTATTTTGAATGGTTTCAAAGGAAATCTCTTATTTGCTAGTTTTTGGAAGTTTTTTTTTAAGGTTCCCCATTTATTAATACAATACTAACTATTTATATAATAAATGTGGGGGTTATTGAACAGTACAACAAGGTCCTACAATATTGACCACATAGGAATATAGTTTTACAATGTTTGTTCATTCCCCGTGGAAGTTTCTTAGCACTACATCCTGTTGAAAAATTAACAAGAAAATCCTAATTTAATTTTGTCTTTGTATTAAATTAGGAATAAAATTGTAATTCCACATAACATGGCAATTTATATTAGTTAACTAAGTTAATTTGACTTAATTGGCTCTATTAATTTGACTTGAGGGTCTAACTTGAGTCATGTAGAGTGTCTCGTACATTATAGGAGCCTTGGTTGAGTTTATATTGAGTTGTAATTAATTAATTCAGTTTAACTGAGTTAAAGTCAGTTAAAATAGTTTCAACTGTAGGAGGAATTAGTGGGAGGTCTAGTAGTGTGGTACTGCCTGTAGTGATAAACCAGTTAACTGATGATTCAAGCATAAATAACTTATGCATGTCAGATCTGAGAGTTACCAAGTTGAGATTGGAGTTCAGGGACATTGTACTATCAATTGTATAATCATCTAAATTGTATAGGTGGTGCATGCAGTCAGAGGAAGGCCTATGATGGATTGCACAATTCCTTTGAGGAATTTCCCTAATTAATAGGGGGCTAATTCCCAAGGAAACAATGCAAGGAAATAGGGACTTGGGCAAGCGAGAAATTGGTTAAGTATTGGCTTGGGCTTGTCTAGGAAGCAGTGAGACAGATAGAGATAGTGCAGAGGTTGCTCGGGCTTGAGCAAAGCATTGTAATCTTCTCATATTTTCTTACTAATGCAATATACAGATAGCAGGGGTTTTTTATTGTCGACTTCCCTAGGAAATCATTGTGTAATGTGTTGAATGAATTCTTTCTCTTGTATGCTTCTTGATTTCGCAATCGTTTAATTGTTTCCGCTGATGAGTAGAGTATATTCAAGTCTATTGTTTTAGAAAATTACAATTAGCAGTTTGAATCTACAAGGGATTTCTACATGGTATCAGAGAAGAAATCACACTAGAAGAGGAGAATACGAGTTTGTCTTTTGCAGGTGAAATAGAATTTGCAGTATCATTCTTCAGAGTCAGTAAGATGTCGTTCTACAGATTGAAACTTGAATATGCCCTTGAGGATAGTTCGAACTATATTTCTTGTAAGGACAGGATGGAGGTAGTGTTGGAAGACAATGGGCTTAAGGAATTAATAGATAAAGATATTCCTAAGCCTCTAGCAATTGATGCTCAGGATTTGGTAGAGTGGAGAAGATGTGTTGCAAAGACGAGAAGGATTATCCTAGAAGGAGTTCGAGATCATATTGTCTCGAACCTCCATGGTAAGGAGACTCCATATGCAATGTGGAAGGCCTTGTAGACCTGTTTCAAAATAGCAGTGACCACAGGAAGCTGGCACTAAAGGACGAGCTCAAAAAAATCAAGATGGAGAAGGGCGACACAATACTAAAGTACTTGAAAAAATTCACCCAATGTCGGGATGAGCTTGGAAGTGTTGGTATTATAGTTTTTGAAGATGATTTGGTCAGCCTAGCACTTCTAGGCCTTCCCAAGAGATGGAAAAAATACTAGGATTTGATAAATGGGAGGGAGAAGCTACCAGATTGGGAGAGTTTGTGGTATGACTTGGTGTAAGAAGAGATTCAGCGAAACACCAGAGATGGATCCTCATCCAAGCATGATGACGAGGAGAATTGTGCCTTAGCTGGAAAGGCGAAGAAAGGGAAAGGGAAATCATCCCATTCCAAATCAGATTCCAGTTAGGGTGGTAAGAAGAAGGACATGTTGAAGATTAAATGTTTTCACTCTCATGAGCTAGGAACTATGACACGAAGTGTTCGCACAAGAAGGTCAGCAAGAAGCCCTCAAGAGGAGCGACAGGTGAAGCTCTTTCTTCACAATTCGAGTTGGATTTCACCCTCATCGTTTCCATGGTGACATCAGTGATGGGTAATGTGTGGTATATGGATAGTGGAGCCTCATTGCATATGACTGGAAACAAATAATTCTTCAGTGAATTGGAGGGGAAGGACCTCTAGATGCACATCAAAATGGGATATGATGGAAGGTATAGTGTGATCCTTATCGGTACGGTTATCTTTCAGAGGGAGTTTGTTTCTCCTCTCACATTAAAATATGTCATGTATGTTCTAGGTTCGAAGAAGAATTTGGTTTTAGTTGCTATGTTGGAGGATCGTGGCTACAATGATATTTAGCAAAGGAAAGGCTTTCCTTCATCACATAGCCTAAGGAAAAGTGAAGGGGTTCGAGTGAAGAACCTCTACAAATTGGATGTAGAAGACTCTGTTGCTTTAATCACAAAAGTAGAGAAGTTGCAAAATTGAGACATCAGTGAGTTGTGGCATAGAAGATTGGGTCACTTGCACCATGGAGCTTTGAAGATCATGCAACATATTTCTACAGGACTTCCCAAGGGTACACTAGAGCATAGAGATATATGCAAAGGGTGTACATTAGGGAAGTACACCAAAGCACCTTTCATGATAAGGACAATCGAGCACAAGCGATCCTTGAAAGAGTTCACTCATATGTGTGTGGACTGTTGTCAGTAGCCTCCATGACCAAGCACATGTATTATTTAATATTTGTAGATGATTTCGCATGAAGTGATGGATTTTATTCATGCAAAAGAAAGATCAGACGTTCTGGAAATTTTGTGAATTCAAAGTACTTGTTGAGAAAGACACTAGCAGGAATGTGAAGGCTCTCAGGAGCAATAACGGTGGAGAATATGACTCGAATGAATTCAAGAAATTCTATGCATCATAAGGAATTCGAAAAGAGTTAATAACACCCCATAACCCACAACAAAATGGGGTGGCTGAAATGAAGAACATAAGTATTGTGGGAGTTGTATGAGAGATGTTGCATGATCAGGGCCTACCGTTGCACTTGTGGGCTAAAGCATGCAACACAACTGTATATGTGCAGAACAAAAGTCCTCATCGGATTCTCGGGATGAGTACACCAGAAGAATATTTTCTAGGTAAGAAAGCAGATGTGGCACACTTCAAGATATTTGGTTCATCAATTTACTGTCATGTTACCTATTGTAACCTTAGGATACAATCCCTGGTTTAGTAGAGGCCAGTGCCTAAGGCATTTATTCAAAAAGATAATAAGCTTTATTTGTTGTCCCATTGTGAAACTTCAAAAGTATTTTTACAGGAAATAATTATGAAATATTATTGGAATAAGAACACCCTTTCAAAGTGGCCTCACTGAGGATGATTTTGATTTTAAGTTGTAGTAAAGTGATGATTGAAAGTCTTAAACAAAAGGCTACTTATTGCAGAATCTCTTGCTTCAAACTCTAGCAGAAATATGGAAGAGAGAGGAATGAAAATATAGAAAAGAGGAATGCATATTAAGATTACTTAACTTTGATTTACAGATACTGTAAATTCAGTAAAATTGTATCATTAAAAACCATCAGCTTCATTACTCGTTCCCATAGAAGAAAAACATCAAATGATTCACAAAGAAATAAGAACACATATCACATTCAAAGATATATTCGGAGTCCCCTTGAAAAGGATTTATTTGAATCTCCAAGAAGATCATAAAATATTACACAAAAAAAAAAAAAAAATTCTTTTGAAGTCAAAATTCGGAACCCTTCATGGTTCTCCAAAATTTCTTTTGTATGATCATTACAATAGTGACAGTTATAAAAATCGTTAACTGTAAAAAACTACTAACTACTTGAACTGCTTTGGTCTATTCAGTCCTTCGAAGGACTTTATGGAGAAAACGAGAAACATACGAGGGAAAAAACGAGATTTAATGTTGAAGTGACGTCTAGGGAATGGAATGACATTGCAGAACTGGCATGATGATGTGGTGATGGATGTCAACTGTTTCTATGGAGTCATGCTCGCTTGCCGCAGAGTTATGGGAGCACCCACTGTAACAGGCGAGGCCTGATAGTAGTGATCCCGCAACTGATCTTAGTCGTTGATTGCTAGTCAACCAATCTAACATTGAATCCTTTACAGAGGCACTCAGGCGCATAACCTTCGAACCCTTTGTGATGTCGGGTTTCTGCCATCGGTTGGACTTGACACCGCTAACAACTCCACCCAACGAACAAGCTCGACATTTAACCCTTCAGTTCTTTTAACTCCGCAAGGCCCCCACCAACATACTTTACCATAATGCTGCATTATCCTTAATCTCAAGGTTAATCCACCATTAAATTTTGAAAATCCTAACACTATAATACATATGTTTTTTTATTTTTTTATTTTTTTTATTTTGACACACACACACACACACACACATATATATATATATATATATATATATTTCATAATTAAAAACATAGTGAGAAACAAGCTACAATATTACCAAGGATGCAAGAAAAAAACTAGAACCAACAGTTGAGTTGGGCATATTTGTGGGGTACACTTATATACCTCACAACTATCGGGTGTACTTGGCATCTCACAGGATGATAGTGGTTCGTAGAGATGTGAAGTTCGATGAAGAGAAGGCCATGAGATGTTCCCTTGAAAGGGATTTTCAATTGCATGGAGAAGAGGAACTTTTAGCTCTAAAGGAAGAACCTTGGGATGATGTGGAGCAGCCACATGGAAAGGAGTAGAGAGTGGAAGCACCCACTCATGCATAGACTTCCAAAGATGGAAGGGAGTGCACCAGAGAGGTTGACAGATTGATGCATGATGCTAAAGAGAATATGGGAACACCCACATCACAACGTAGGCAAAGGAGGTCACCAAATTGGTACATTGGCTACATGGCTCTAATGAGTGAGAGTGTAGAGATTGAGCCATCCTCATTTGAGGAAGCAGTGCAACAACCAGTGTGGGTTGATGCCATGGTAGAGGAGTGTGGCTCCATTATTAGAAACAATGTTTGGGAAGTGGTCCCAAGACCAGTAGACAAGTCAATGGTGAGTTCTAGATGTATTTACAAGGTGAAGCAAGCAGCAAATGGGAGTGTGGAGAAACACAAGGACAGATTTGTAGCCAGAGGGTTCTCTCAGGTGGAGGTAATTGATTACGATGAAACCTTTGCTCCAATCTTCAATCAGATCTATTCTAGCACTTCCAGCACAGATGGGATGGAAGATACATCAGATGGATGTGAAGACAACATTCCTCAATAGTGTGGTTGTGGAAGAGGTGTACATTGTATATCTGGAAGGATTTGAGACCTTCAACCATAAGTCACATGTGTGCAGACTCAAGCGAGCGTTGTATGGATTAAAACAAGCACTCCGTGCTCAGTACACCAGGAGTGAAAATTATTTCACTAGGTTGGGCTTCACCAAAAGTGAAGCAGATGCAAACCTTTACCATAATGTGGTTGAAGGTAAATTGTTGATTATAGTATTATATTTTGATGATTTAATTCTCACAGGTGATGAGAAGCTCGTAAAATCTTGCAAGAGAAATCGAGATGAAGGACTTGAGGCTCATGCATTATTTCCTTAGTATGGAAGTATGGCAAGGATATGAGGAACTATTTGTCTCTCAAGGAAAGTATGCCAACGAGATACCGAAGAATTTCCACATGGAGAGCAACAAACCCATTGAGACTCCTCTAGCAGGGAGCTGGAAGAAGGAAGATGCTACTTTAGGAGAAGTACTAAAGGTTACTATTTACATGAAATTTGTGGGTTCACTTATGTATTTGGTGAACACATGGCTGAACATATGTTTTTCAGTTAACCAGCTTAGTCAAGCAATAGTTAAGCCAACCAAAATATATTGGAAGGTAACTAAATATGTGTTGAGATACCTCAGAGGCACCACTCAATTTGGTCTTTGGTACAAATGAACAGAGGGAGTGAAGTTTCAAGGCTTCACAAATGCAGATTGGGTAGGGAGTACATAGGAAAAGAAGAGCACATTAGGGGGAATCTTCAATATTGGGTTAGTAGCACTTTCTTGGTACAACAGGAATCAGAGATCAGTTGCACTCAGTTTAACAAAAGCAAAGTACATGGCTGCTAGTCAAGCAACTTTTGAGGCTATCTGGATGAGGAAGATCCTTGTTGGGTTATTTGGTGAGTAGATGGATCCTACAGTGATTTAATGTGACAATCAGAGTTGTATCAAACTCTCTAAGAATCCATTTTTTCATGATATGTCCAAGCATATCAACATCCGATATCACCATCTACGAGATTGTGTGTAGAGGAGAATCATGTTGTCGGAGTACATTCCTACATAGGAACAAGATGCATATATTTTTACAAAGGCATTGTCAAGATGCAAATTCGAGTTTCATGGAGGCGGGATCAAGGTAGAAGATAATCCATTTCTTGTTGAGAGAGAGTGTTGAAATTGCAACAAGAAAATCCTAATTTAATTTTGTCCTTAAATTAAATTAGGAATAAAATTGTAATTCCACATCACATGACAACTTGTATTAGTTAACTAAGTTAATTTGACTTAGTTGGCTCAGTTAATTCGAGTTGAGGGTCTAACTTGAGTCATGTATAGTGTCTCCTACATTATAGGAGCACTGGTTGAGTCTATTTTGAGTTGTAATTAATTAATTCATTTTAACTGAGTTAAAGTCAATTAAACTAGTTTCAACTTTTGGAGGAACTAGTGGGAGGTTTAGTAGTGTGGTGCTAGTTACAGTGATCAACCAATTAATTGATGATTCACTCATAAATATCTCATGCACGTCAGATCTGAGAGTGACCCAGTTGATATAGGAGTTCAGGGACATTGTACTATCAGTTGTATAATCACCTGAATTGTATAGGTGGTGCATGTAGTTAGAGGAAGGCCTATGATGGATTGCACAATTCCTTTGAGGAATTTCCCTAATTAATATCAGGCTAATTCCCAAGGAAACAACGCAAGGAAATAGGGACTTGGGAAATTGATAAATTAGATAAGTATTGGCATGAATAGTACCACGTGCTCCATTTGGCGATGGGAGTTAGGCCAACATCTTCCGAGCACTTCAGGCTTGCATCTACATAGTGGGACTGACCTTGGCCTATGTCAAGGGTTGGACTAGAGAGAGGTGATGAGTTGGTACGTGGTTAATAAAGCAACATTCATAGCCAGTGTTATAACACAACAGGAGCCATGGAGCATTAATTTTTTTCCTTGGTGGTACTAGGATCCTGGATGATTTGGTTATGACAGGTTCAGTGAGAGATTGGTCTAGGATCTAGACATTGAGGTGTCCATTCATGGTGGGTTGACCTATTAGCATCACCCAGTGGTTTGTATGGGATTTTGGCATTGGGTCTCAGTTGCATTGGGCCACCAAACTGATCTACAAGTTTGGATTGCTTGAGGGCAAGAAATCTTGGGGCGGGAAGATTTGTGATGTTCCTTTTTCTGGTGGTCCTTATGGATGGACCTTCAACGTTAGAGGCAGATAGGTCACAGGTGTAGGTTTACTTCATCAGCGGGCCCATAGGCTTTTGGAGATGTTTCATGGGGTTTTGAGGAGTTTCTATGGGATCTGACGGTATTCACTTGATATATTCCATCATCTGCACAACTTTTCTTTCGTTTCATTGCATTCCGATAACTTTCAAGAAACAGGGTTATTATTGGGCCTAACTAAATTAATTACACTTAAGGTGGCATTCCAAGAGGAATACTTGATGGAACACCATAGTGTAATAGCTCGTTGGCACCTAGAACGAGGATATATAAAGGATGGGATGGTTAGAAGTGATTTCTAGTGACTTGAGGAGGCATGGTGGCCAATTTATCATTTTCTCGCATTAAAAGAATATTTTAATTGAAATAAAAAGAGGGAAATGTGCTCAATGATTAAAATAATAACAAAATAGGGTTCTAGAGGGGTCCATCATATTTGTAAAAGAGGAGGAGGAGGCCATTGGAGGACATCTTGGATTTGATCTTTCTTCTTGCATGAGAGGTTGAGAACTTAGTTCTTTACTTCATTGTAGCCCTAGGACAGAAACCCTCGGGTGATTTAGTGATATTGGGCGAGTACCCATCTCCCCTTGGTGAATTTATCCAGAATTCACAAGAGAGTTTACTAGTGGCAGTTTAGTTCAGTTTGGTGGAGGGTCAGTGCAGCATTGGAGCATATCCTTAAGGCTCATTCTATCTCAGCTATATCAGTTGTTTTAGCATGTAAAACCCCAGTTCTATATTATAAATAAAGTTGAGATTATTTCTGCTCATTATTGTTATTTGTCATTCTATATTGCTCAATTTTACATGGAAATTTTCTATTTATGAATGGAAATTTTATTTGAAGTATTTTTAAGTTAAAAGTTTCAAGAAATCTCCAAAATTTTGCATTTGGCACATAGTTACTTAATATCTACGACATGTTAGGTTACTATATAAAACTAAATCCTTTTACTATGCTCTCTCACTCCCACTCCCAATTGTTATGTTTTACTATGGAACAAGATATAATCGAAGAGAATGGAACCCCTTCTCCTTTTAGTGGCCCAATTTTAGCATAGCTTTATATCCAAGTTGTTTGGTGTGGAGCCTGATTATCTTCCTAATTGTTCATAGGTTTTTTATTTCAGCATTGTTGGAACCCTATTCCTAACGAGGCGGAAATGTTGCCTATATAATTGCCATCAGGGGATCTAAGGGGGCGACCGCTGCTTTTATGAGCCCCCCCTAGCGGGGGTTCAAGGGCAATGCCCTCTAAGCTAAAAATAGATGAAAAATTGCCTTGTAAAATATTGAAATTTTATAGGAAATCTGAGTTGTTCATTAGGCGAATGATCTGACGTTAGAAGTTATGTTAATTTAGGGTTTTTTTTTGCCCTAGAAGACAACCCTCATTTTATATGAGGGAATTGTATTACGACTATGTATTATTATTTATGAGAGATAGAGAGAGGAGGTTGTGAGAGAGCGAAAAAGAAATTACAATGGATATGTTGTAGGTTGTATCCCTTCATTTTGTTGGATAGTATAAAAGGAAGAACTGGTTGTTTCTCCATGGAGATAGCCCAAATTGGGTGAACCGCATATATCTATATCTTTCTTGTTTTATGTGATTTTGCAATATTGAATGTGTTTTAGTGCTCTTTTAATTAATTTCTAACAACTGGTATCAGAGTCTAAGGTTTATTTGGCTTATAAACTCGCAGGAGAGAAGGGTTCCTAGTTTGAGTGGAAGCAATAGCAAAAGATGGTAGGTTTAGGGTTGAGAAATTTAGTGGCCAAAACTACTAGCTATGGAAGGTGAAAATGGAAGATTACTTGTATCAGAAAAAATTTCTACCTACCATTGAGCATAAAATCAAAGAAGCAGACAAGTATAACGGACGTAGAATGGGAGATTCTCGACAGAAAGGCACTAGGAACAATACGGTTGCGTCTCGCAGTGTTAGTGGAATTCAATATTTCAAAGGAAACGACAATAGAAGGTTTAATAACAGCATTGGCCAAGCTATATGGAAAACCCTCGGCCTCAAATAAAGTATTTCTTATGAAGCATGTATTTAATATGAAGATGTCAGAAGGTGGATCTGTTGTTGATCATTTAAATGAATTTTACACGGTTACCAATTAGTTAAGTTTTGTAAGGGTAATTTTTTTATGATGAGTTTAGGGCTATGTTATTTTTGTGATCATTGATAGAAAGTTGGAATGGCTTGGTTATGGCTATTAGCAACTTTGTCTCTGGATCTAGTACTTTAAAGTTTGATGATGTTGTTGGTGCCATCCTTAGCGAGGAAATGCGATGGAAAAGCTCCAATGAGACATCAGGTAATGATTTTGCTGCAAAGACTAGGAGAAAAAAATGGAAAGAGGAAGGAGCTCAGGAAATCATATAAAGTCAAGAAAATGCATATCCAAATCCATATGACGGATAGTGTGCTAGAAATGTAGGAAGAAAGGGCACCTAAAGAAAGACTGCAAATCTCATAAGGGAAAAGAAGGAGATGGACAACAAGAGAACAATTATGAAGCAAATCTTACAGGTGATGTGTTGCAAGATGCTTTGATTCTTTCATTAGAGAATATTATTGATGCTTGGGTGGTAGATTCAGGGGCCTCATTCCATGCCACACCTGATAGGAAACATTTTCGTGACTATGTTCAAGGAGATTTTGGACAAGTTCGTTTAGGTGATGATAAACCCTATAAAATCATTGAAATGGGTAAGGTTTTTATAAAAAAATAGAATGGAAACCAATGGTTGTTAAAGGAGGTATGACATGTTCTAGATCTTAATAAAAAAACTAATTTAAACAGGGTAGTTAGGTGGTGAAGGTTGTGTAACTACTTTTACAGGCAAAACCTGGAAGGTCACTAAAGGAGCCCTGGTAATAGCAAAAGGACAAAAAGTCGATACATTGTATTTATGCAATAATATTTCTAATTTTGTTAATTATTTTATCTCCATAGGAGCAGATATGACACTCTGGCTTCATAGGCTCGAGCACATGAGTGAGAAGGGGATGCAGATTCTTCACTCAAGAATTTTTTTGCCAGGTTTGACGCATGTTGATTTGGATTCCTGTGAAATTTAGGGTTATGGAAACATAAGAGAGTCAAATTTATTAGAGTTTGGAAGGAAAAGAAGAGTGAAAAAATAGAGCTTGTGCATACAAATGTATGGGGACCTGCTCAGGTATCATCTCTCTGTGGATCTCGTTATTATGTTACTTTTATTGATGATGCAACTAGGAAAACATGGATTTATTGCATTCGAAATAAATCTAATGTATTTGATACTTTCAAGAAATGAAAAGGTTTGGTTGAGAATGAGACAGGAAATAAGTTGAAGTATCTTAAATGAGACAATGGAGGTGAATATTGCAACAAAGAGTTTGATAACTATTCTTCAGAGCATGGAATTTGAAAAGAAAAGATAGTTCTAGGAACACCACATGAAAATGGTGTGTCAGAAAGGATGAACAGGAAAATCATGGAGCGTGCAATGTGCATGAGATTGCATGCAAGATTCCCCTTACAATTTTGGGCAGATGTTTTAGATATTGTTGTTTATCTAATAAACAAAGGGCCTTGAGGTTCCTTGGATGATGGTATTCTAGAGGAGGCATGGACAAGTAAAAAGGTAAACTATTCATTTTTAAAGACTTTTGGTTGTAAAGACTTTGTCCACATGAATAAAGAAAATAGAAAAAAGCTTGAAGCAAAATCAAAGAAATGTACCTTTATTGGATATGGTGTAAATTATTTTGGTTATCGCTTTATGATTATGAAAATCACAAAATCATTAGTAGCAGAGATGTGATATTCAATGAAAAGGTATTGTATAAGGATCAAATACAGGGAAATAAACAGGAAAAAGAAAACAAAGGATACGCAGTGCGTGATGAGATCATAGAAAAAGTAAAGGTGCCTGAAAATCATAATGATCAGTAGCCACAACAACAACAGGAACCTCAACAACAACAGGTGCCTCAAACACCTGAAAGTGGTGTTAGAAGATCTATTAGGATAAGTAGACCCCATGAACGGTACTCTCCTTCATTATATTATGTATTGTTGATTGATTCTGGTGAACCGGAAATATATGAGGAAGTAATGCAAGTAGAAACCAAGAAGAAGTGGGAGCAAGCCATGGAAGAAGAGATGGACTCCTTGATGCATAACCAGACTTGGGACTTAGTCAAGTTGCCTACAGGTAAAAAAACATTGCAGAATAAATGGGTTTATATGTTGAAGGAAGAATATGGAAGTAAACAGAGGTATAAGGATAGAATTATGGTGAAGGGGTTTGCACAAAAGAAAGGTATGTCCTTTGATGAAAATTTTTCTCTTGTTGTTAAAATGACTTCAATCATAACTATTTTAAGTCTAGTGGCAGCAGAAGATTTGCATCTTGAGTACTTATATGTAAAGACAACCTTTCTACATGGGGATTTGGAGGAAGAAATGTATATACAGAAGCCACAAGGGTATGAGGTCAAAGTGAAGGAGAAGTTAGTGTGCAAATTGAAGAAGAGCTTGTATGGCTTAAAACAGGCTCCAAGGCAATGGTATCTAAAATTTGATAGGTTTATGTGTGGACAAGGTTATACTAATTGTCACTCTGACCATTATGTTTATCTTAAAAGGTAAAATGATGACAGTTATATTATATTGTTATTGTATGTAGATGGCATGCTTGTTGTAGGGTCTAACATGTTGGAAAGAAATGTGCTCAAATGAAAATTGGAAAATTCATTTCCAATGAAGGATTTGGGTGCTGCAAAAAAAATCCTTAGTATGAGAATAACTAGAGACAGGAAAAATTGCAAATTAACATCGTCTCAAAGTGAGTACATAGAAAAGGTGTTGGAAATATTTAATATGCAGAATTCAAAACTAGTTAGAACACCTTAGGCTAGCCATTTCAAACTAAGTAATGAGATGTGTCCCAAGACTCAAGATGAGATGGATTATATGTGTAAAGTTCCATATGCATCAACATTTGGAAGCTTAATGTATGCAATGGTCTGCACAAGGCCTGATATTTCACATGCAGTGGGAGTTGTAAGCAGGTATATGAGTAATCCAGGAAAAGAGCATCGGATAGCAGTAAAGTGGATTCTCAGGTATTTGAGAGGTACCACAATTCAAGCATTATGCTTTGGTGGTTCAAACATTTCTCTATAGGGATATGTTGATGAAAATATGGCAGGTGATAGAGATAACAGGAGGAGCACCATAGGTTATGTATTTAATATAGGTGGAATTGTTGTCAGTTGGGTTTCAAAATTGCAAAACATTGTTGCACTTTTAACAATGGAAGCAGAGTATGTTGTTGCCACAAATGCTAGTAAATAAATGATTTGGTTACAAAGGTTTATGGATGAATTGGGCAAGAAGTAGGAGATGGGTAGGTTATATAGTGATAGCCAGAGAGCCATTCATCTTGGAAATAACTCAACATTTCATTCCAAGACTAAACATATACATCTCAAGTACCATTTCATGTTGTCAGTGTTGGAAGATGGACAATTAAAGATGGAAAAGATACACACTAACCAAAATCTTGCAGATATGTTAACAAAAGTTGTAACTAGGGAGAAACTGAGATTCTGCTAAGTTTCAATTAGTCTTCAAGAATGATGGTGAATATGAGAAACAACCAGGTCCAAGTGGAGTCATTATCTAGTAAGTGAAGCGACGATGGTGTTTATATAATCAATCTCCAAGTGGGATATTGTTGGGTGTGGAGCCTGATTGTTCAGAGGTTTTTTTGTTTCAGCTGCTTTGGAACCCTACTCCTAACAGGGTGAAATACTTCCCATTTAATCGCCATCAGGGGGGTCCAAGGGGGCACGAAAACGACTTTTATGAGATGCCCCCCCCCCCTTTGATGAGGGTTTAGGGGAAGCACCCCCGAAGTTAAAAACAGATGAAAAGTTGCCTTGTAAAATATTGTAATTTCATAGTAAATCTAAGTCGTTCATTAGGCGGATGATCTGACGGTCGAAGTTATGTTAATTTAGGGTTTTTTCCCTAGAAGTCAACCCTCAGTTTATATGAGGGAATTATATTGTGGTTGTGTATTATTATTTCTGAGTGAGAGAGAGAGAGGAGGTTGTGTGAGAGCAAAGAGGAAATTACAACGGATCTGTTGTAGGTTGTATCTATTCATTTTCATGGATAATATAAAATGAAGGACTGGTTGTTTCTCCTTAGACATAACCCAAATTTGGTGAACCACGTATATTTGTGTCTCTCTTGTTTTATGCGTTTTTGTATTTGTGTTTTTGCAATATTGTATGTGTTTCATTACTCCGTTAATTAATTTCTAACACAACTAGGGGTTAGGTTTAACTCCTTCAACTCTCAATTAGAGTTAAAAATTTGAACCTTATAGAGACTTCTTCATATTCCACATGTGGCCATCCCTCTTGCATGATTAACGAGGGCTAATGTGGCATCCACTTGGATCATGGTGGTCAATCATGATAAGTCAACTTGTCGTAGGTATAACTTTTGCATTCAAACTTCGATTGATGCAATTTTTACACCATTGGAAAGGTGTATGAGTGTGTAATAACCTCTCAGGGCCCTAAACATAAGCATGATATTCTTGACCCAAAAAATGTCATTTAATGCATCAAAATGGACCTAGAAGGTTTCATGCATGAATTCTTCAAACAAGGACTCATTGGTAAAAATGACTTTGCAAGTGTTTTCTCTAACTTTTCCACTCTAAAAACAATGAGATAGATGACAAATAATATGATGATCCAATCCAAATCAGATATCCCCATTTTGGTAGTATTTTGGTCCCTATAATCCTTTATTGAATGAGGTGGGGAAATTTTTCCTCTACCTTCTTCATGGAGTACCATTTTTATCTCACTGGAAGTTGCCCTCTCATCCCAATTGTCCAAAGGTGATCTCACCCATTTCCTGCAATTTTGGACCTATTCTACAAATTTGTGTCCTCTACCAACTATATCTAAGAACCTGGTGCTAATTCCTCTATGGAAGGTAGGACCTACTCTATTAGAAAACCAGTCTAGAAAATCCGCTACAATTCAAATTTCTCTTATAGAAATTTTGTCAAACACTTTGTCAACACTCAGGTTGAAATTCTAATAAAAGTTACACTCAGAAAATTGCATTCACTCAACACACTCAATTCTATTTTTTATGAACAACAACACATATGAAAAAGTTTGAACTTATAAATTGTTGAATTTTATATTCTATAGTGCATTAGAATACAATTTTATGCCAGGCAATTACTTCCTAACGATTTTATACCAATATTGTTATCATTGAATAATTACACTTCAGAAAATATCAACAGTAAATGGAGTGGAAATTGTTGGCCATGCTTTTTTCGGGAGCGCCAACAATAGAAAACAAAATGAAAAGAAAAATAAAATTCGACACAGAGACACTAAAACATCTGCAAACCCCATACAATGCTACCCTAACAGTGGTGGCAACACAGACATCATCATCACCGACATTACTGCATGCCGACAATGATGGAAACACAGACTGTGCCATTATCATAATTAAATCTGACACTGCAAAAACATAGTTGCTACAGAGTATGATCCAAGGAGCTACAATTGACCAGGGATTGTTACTGCACATAAACACACTAAACTAAAAAAAGCACATAACATTATTGTACTTTAAACCAGAAAATTGTTGCTAATAAAACACATAAAAAAATTCTTCTCGACCTCAATAGAAAACCATTTATGCACGAAAAAATAGATGACACATAATTTCATAAATTGAACCTAAAAGAACTAGAACAACAAACTAAAACCAACACATTACATTTCAAAAAAATTTGCACATCAACAAATGTTGTTGCAACCTTAAACTATACAACAAACTAACCCACAAGCTGCTGCAATGCATTAATTTTTTTTGCAAATAAAAGCATGACACAAGAATCAGAATTCATTTCATTGACAGGAACATAATGTACATAATCATGCATCCCTCCCCACTATGGCGGAAGGGAGGTTGCACGACCTCTCCAAAATATCCTCACACATGACCCACAAAACCCTATCCAATTCCAATGAGAGACCAAGAGAGAGATATTTACATTCGACTCCTCTTTTTTAAAACTCCTAACCCAAAATCTAGGAGGAAATGTTTTAATATTTTCCTAAAAACATTTAGTAACTGCCTTTTTCCTCCATTCACATTTCATGACAATTGAATTTCATTTGCATTCCATTTTCGTTTCATGCACATTTCACTATCATCTTTCATTTTCCTTTCACATTTACATTTACATTCTACATTTCATTTTCTAATTAAACCAAGTTCATACTTAGGCTCCAATAAACCCTCGGCACAAATCTTTGCTCGTCTCGAGCGAGCTATAGGCAAACATCCACGCTCACTTGTGTTGTCATTGCAAGATCCCAAACCATTTCTAGATATTGAACTACAAGTTGATCCCTATCCTCTACTTTACTCTGTGCTCCCTCTCGAAACACCACTTCCTTGGTCTGTGGGAGTCCCAACCTCCTACTTGTAATACCCCATCTCCTCTCTTCTTATATTCTCTACTCTATTTATTGTAGTATGCAATTAGATCTCTATTTCTCTCCCTTCTTCCATTATTTGTGTCTGTTGCATTTGCTTAGATTCTTTGCATGTTGTCACTTACCATTGATGTTGGATTCCTCTATTTCTATTGGGTTAGGGTCTTAAACTACAAAATTTGGCCTTTGTTTCTACACCTTCTACTAATTTGGAACACCTAATTTGTAGTGAGTTAATTGGTTTGACCATGACCAATTGGTTGCACTAGTGGGGGTCTTAATGAAGATTGTCCATATGCTTTGTTGCAGATCTCATTTCAGTGTTGCATACCCTAGACTATAGCTCCCCTGACACAATTCATTGCATAATTTGCAGCCAAGAAACCACTAATTTTTTTCTCTTTCTGAAGCTACAGGTTGGCCAAGACCATAGCCTCCCTCATACCACATGTGCGTCCACCTGGGCTTCTCTCCATCGTTGTTTCCACTTGACTAAAGAGGGGAATCAAGTATTGAAAAATATTAGCGAGACAAGGCTCCCTTGATTTGTGCCTTAATGATAGAATCCACAACAAGTTCCTTCTTGTGCATGGCTCGAGTTCCTAAAATTTAGGAGATTCTCTGTAAATTAGGACGAGTTCCTATAATTTGGGAATCATTCCCTAAAATTAGGACGAGTTAGGATGCAATTAACTGATGTGTTAAAATTGAAAGTTGAGTTCTTGATTTTATAGTGTGAGTTGATTGAGGAAAAACACAAGTGATTGAGTTTCAAGTGGTTGACTTGAAATAGGACAAGTTGCATGAGCAGTTAACTCATTCTAACTCAATCAATCACAAAATCATTCCTTAATTAGAAAACTCACTAATTTTAACCATTCGAATTGAATTTAAAATGAGGAGCGAAAGAAAAATTTTAATCATTGTTTTGGTGAGCACGAGTTGGTCAGACCAAGCAATAGGAAGCACGATTTTGTGTGTGGAGCTTGTGAAAGAAAGAATGTGCAAGAGAAGCTTGTGCATAGGTTGGTAGAGGGCAACATAGATCAATAGTCTTGCAAAGGATTCATGCTTAAATCAACCAAGAAAGACAAGTGTGTCTTTTAGATTGAAACTGTTGTATTTTGTAAGAGATCAATTGCTTAGTTTTTGTTATCAATAAAATTTTCATCAAGGAGAGGGTTTTCCTAGTTGGGTTCCCTTGACAATTATGCGTTTTTTAATCATGTGATTGTGTATTTATTTTTATTCCTATCCCGCTATAAAATTTAGTAGAGAAGTTATGTTTCTATATGAAAAGAAAGTAGTTTTCAGATTGTTCATATTAGCAGTTGCAGAATTTCATGGATTTTCTACATGGTATTAGAGTTAGTTGAGGAAAATGGTTGGAGGACGAATTATGGGTAGTTTTGTGCATAGTTTGAAATGTTATTTCTCTTAGAAATAGGCTACAGATTTATGTGCAGTTTGAGAAGAAGGCAGAGCTCCTGTAGCCTAGATTGGGAGGGTCATAAGGTCTACAGGTGATTGGTATTAAGGGTTGAGTAGTCTCAAAAGTATAATGCATGAGTGTACTTGTTAGAAGAGGAAGGAGCAGATTTTTGTAGCATTTTGAGGCCGAGTAGGAAGGTTGTAGAAATTGCTACAGGAAGCCCTAACCAGGGGTAGAAAGTTTCATTCTTGAGTGCATGCATAGAACTAGAGATTGGGACAAAAGTTAACATCTCGGGGATATTTTTGGTGAACATCTTATTTATTGTTTGGAGGGTATTTAAAAGCTATCTTTGGTGCCCTAATTCTAGCACTTGAGGAGGACATCAAATCTGGTTGGAGCAGTAGAATTGTTGAAGCTCAGGGTTGATCCATGAAGGGACAAAGGAAGCAGCTAAGAGGTCTTAGTATTCATCTCTAGTTCATTGTGTAGAGACGGAATTTTATAGTGAGAGTGGGAAGCCTCCATTTCCCTAAGACTTGTCTTTTGTCGAGCGGTAGTGGAGCAAGCAGTGGGTAGGTTGAATACCATATGCGTTGGAATCTTTGATGGACAAAGGAGCAACTAGAGGGAAAACTGTTTGGGCCAAAGATTAGTGACACAAAAGGGAGTTGTGATCATTAATATTGGTAGATTGAAGAGCAGAGAGATTTCCCACAGGGATATTGAGGCTTAGAGGAAGTCTAGTTTCAAATGGAGCAACCCTATGGATGTTATTACTTCAAGATATCAGGAGATCATACTCATTATTGTAGTGTTTGTAGCAGTAGTGTGTAAGCAACAACACAGCAGTAGCAACAACGGTATGAGTAGACCATATTTCACCATGCATGCAACTATACGTTCGGGAGTGAGGTGGGGTGATGTCGAGCCTTAGCCCCAAAGTTGAAAATAATTGGGAAGGGTCCATTGAGGTGTCCTCATCATGAATAATTACCTTGCTACATGGGCTCACAGTGTTCAGAGCAGAAGGACCAGTGTTAGTTGGTGTAGTCAGATGTTGAGGAGCATAAAGGGGTGTTGATAGCAATGCAAGAGGCATAGTGCAAAAAGGGGTGTTGATAGCAATGCAAGAGGCATAGTGCAAAATCAACATCAATGCAGTCTTCCCAGTAGACAGTTGCAGATTCATAGTTGATTCAATGTTTTTTTGGATGCTTCTTAATTGCAATTGTTGCCATAGCAGCAATAATGGTGATAGGAAGTGCTACACTACATTCCACAAGTGATAGAGAGGGGTGGTGCAACATCCCTTTCTCGCTAAGAGGGAGTGTTAGAAAGTGTAGCAAGAAAGGCTCAAATTGACTTAAACCTTAGACTAATTGAGTAAATTGAATTTCCACATCGGCAAGACAACTTAGAGGCAGTTAACTAGTGTGAAATGGCTCTTGTGACTCAGTTGGCTTAGTAAATTCGAGTCAGTGGGCTTGGAGTTCAATCATGCATGTGTTTATTGCTAAATTTTAGCAATCTAGTTCAATTATTCTCAATTAAACGACCTCTAACAATTAATAGATTCAATTGAAGGTCAGTTGTGTAGTGAGATAGCAATATAACTCAGAGATGTGTCAGTTAACTGATCAATCATCCCAAAATAGCTCATGCATACATGTAATTCGAATTCCTCAGCTGAAGTGGAGGAAATAAGGCTAATGTAAATTATTTGTATGTAGTGGAGTGTACAAAATTTTGCATGCAGGCAATTGATCAATCCTTTGAAATTGCACAAGGAAATAGGGACCTTTCCTATTGTTTAGGAACTTGAATTAGCTTAGATTCGTGCAAGGAAATAAGAGGCTCGAGGAGGCATAAAATGGCTAAATGTTGGCCAGAGGTCCTTATTCACTAGGGAGAACAGTTTTACCTTTGCAGGTGGTGCTTAGAGTTGGAGCTTGCAATTGTAATAGTTTCTTTATTCAACCGATTAATGCAAAGAGGATTGAGGGGTTTTTCTCGGCTAGGTTCCCCTATAAATCATTATATACTTGTGGTTTTTCTTGTTGCATGTCTATGCACGTTGTTCTAAATTTTTATTTTCATTCCGCAGACTAGTAGAGTAGAATTTGTGTCTCCTGATTTCAGTTTGAATTCTTGAGCAGTTGCAATTTCTATCAAATTTCTACACCAAGGGTTTCCCGGCTCATGAATTTGTTGGCCATGCTCTAGCTAGGAGTGCCAACAATATAAAACAAAATGAAAAGAAAAATAAAATTCAACACATAGACATTGACACAACTGTAAAACCACGAACAATGCTACCCTAATAGTGGCGACAACACAGACAAAATCGTCACCGACAATGTTGCGCACTGATATTGGCAGAAACTTAGACTGCACCACAGTCATAAATAAAACCCGACATTGCAAAAACACAACTAATACAAAGTACAACACAAACAACTACAATAAACTAGGGATTGTGTTGCACATATAAACACTAAACTAAAAAAAAGCACATAATGTTGTTGTACTTTAAACCAAAAAAATGTTTCCAATAAAACACACAAAACGTTTATCCTCAACCTCAATAAAAAAATCAATTATGCACAGCAAAATAAATGACACACAATTGTAGAAATTGAACCTAAAACAAATCTGAACAACAAACTAAAACCAACACATTACATTCCAAAAATGGTTTCGCATCAACACATGATGATGCAACATGAAATTGTACAACAAATTAACCCGCAACTTGTTACAATGCATAGAAAATTTCTGCAAATAAAAACATGATACATGAATCTGGATTCATTTCATTGACAAGAACAAGATGTACATAATCATGCGACCCTCCCTACCATGGCAGCAAGGAGGTTCCACGGCCTCTCCAAAAACCTATCACACACAACCCACAAAACGTTATCCCCAATTCTAATGAGAGCCAAAGATATATATATATATATATATATATATATATATATATATATATATATATATATATATATATATATATATATATATATATATACATTCGACTCCTCTTTTTAAAAACTCATAACCCTAAACCTAGGAGGCAATATTTTAATATTTTCTTAAAAATATATAGTAACTGTCTTTTCCCTCCATTCACATTTCATGAAAATTGAGTTTCATTTGCCTTCCATTTTGTTTCATGCACATTTCACTGTTTTTTTTCATTTTCCTTTCACATTTACATTTACATTTTACATTTCATTTTCTAATTAAACCAAGTTCATAATTAAGATTCAACAGAGACATGAATGGTTCTCGGCTCCGGAAACCCTAGACATGGCGGAACCCTAGGTCAACAGGGTACCTGAACCAGTGTTTTTACCAGCGGCAATGAAGATGGTATATGATGGGTGGTATACCACGCGGGTCTGACTGCGGTTTATGCATATTATATTGGTTTTGGACCTCGTAATTAACAGACCTGTCGGTTGTTGTTTTGTTGTTTTGTGGAATACTGACTGTCGGTTGTGAAACTCTGTTTTATCAGCAGGCCACCCTCCCCTGGTTATACAACGATCAGGTTTTACTGTCGGCTACAATGGTTGAAGAAGACCCCGTAGATTACGAGGAGGACCCAATGCCAGAACAGGAGATTTTGGCTCATTAAACTGACCCGGACATGGGCCCCTGGCAGAATAAAACACTTTGGATGATCGCTGCTCTTCAGTCACCGCAACACCCGCCCTCCTCCAGTAAACGACACCCTCCTGCTGTCATTGTTGACGACATTCCCGGTTTGGAATGCCCTCCCCTCTCTCTAGCCACTCTAAATCTCCTCAGCACTAGTCTTCAGGCATCACCCACTTTTAACTCCCCCTTGACTCATCCCCCGCACATTTCTTTGCCACAAAACCCTCCTTCCTTCTTCTTGGCTCTAGCTGGCCCTTCAAACCTCCCACACCCTGCACAGTCCTTCATTCATCCAGGCTCGTGTAGTTACAACCCACACTCCCTGATTCGATCTGGCTACTTCAGTTCACCCATTCCAAACCCTAGACCTGCTATATCTGCCCAAAAAAGCTCCTCGGAAGCATGCAGAAGCCTACTCAGAGAACATCCCACGGGCCAATGCACGGACAAGCCCAAAATGGGCCGGTGCCTCAGAGTGGTGGATACTGACATCAATTTGACTTTTGGAGAAGACATTCCTATGGCTGATGCCATGGACACAGCGAGGAAAGTTCTTTTTGGATGTGTATGAGGCAGGAACTATACAGTGGAGCATCTGCGTCAATAGACCATGGAGATTTGGGGTTCATTGTTGAAAGAACTTCCTGTGATTAGGGTTTTGGACAGAGGATGGTTTGCCCTCCGCTTTCATAGGGAGGAGTACATGGACTCGATATTATCGCGCTATTGGCATATTGAGCTTGCTCCTATACTGTTGAAGAGATGGGATCCACTCTTCGATTCGGAGCGTGAACAGTTGGGAGTAGGGCCTATTTGGGTCAGACTTCCTGGTTTGCCCATGCAGTTTTGGACTCCTCAGGTTTTTAAATGTATTGGAGATGCACTGGGGACTTATCTTGAGCATGATCAGTCCTATGAAAAGACCGACATTATGACTATGGCAAGGATTTGGGTACACCTTGACACCAGGGAGGGGCTTGAATAAAAAATCACTCTTCACAGGAGACATTTCTCGCGCAAACAAATTCTGGACTATGAAGGAGTTCCATTTCGATGTAGGAGGTGCCACAAAGTGGGTCACCTATAAGTATTTTCCACTGCTTTCTTCAGTGACTACAGACACCTCTCGGGGGACCAAACAACATATTTCAGAAGAGTTGAATAAGGGAGATCAACAACAAGGTCAGGAACCATCTGAGGCTATGGTGGGCGATACACAAAAGGCAAAAAATCAACGAAGGGCTGCGACCTCACCTCCTCGGACACGCTCCAAATCTGCTACGGAAGCGCCTCCTCTTCCAAGTAATGGATCTATCCCCATAACCTCTGTACTTTTTTCAGATGTTATGTTTTCTACTCTGCATTCACCCTTGCATCCCCCCACCACTGCTCTTTGCTCTATCCCTACCATCCCTTGCTCCATTTTTCCTCCCCCCCCCCCGCCCACTTTCTCTACTACACCTACTTCCCGTAGGGATTTTTCCACTCCTCCATCTCATACATCCTCCCCTTCTGGGACGGGATCCCACCCCTACAACCTCAGATCTAGAGCTCGACACTTAAATCCTCATTTTGGTTTGGGCCACTCCCTCGGAAGGACCAAGAAAAATAAACCTACCAGAGGTCACCCATCCAGGATCAAAACAACCATCAAGACAACAGTGGCTGATGTAGCGTGGGGCCGTCAATACACCATAGAAAGGGCAGTTAGAGAAATTGAGCCCTCCACCCCTGTCTGCCCATGATTTGGCTACAACTGCAGGGGATTAGCCAACCCCAATAAGAGATTGGCTCTAAAACGTCTATTACATAGTTCCAATTGTGACATCCTTTTCCTACAGGAAACCCTTGGCACTTCTGACATCATTACCAGAGCCCTCCACTCTATCCTTTCGGGCTGGATTTTTCAGGGTATGGATGCTATTGGCAGATCCGAAGGTCTTTCTATAGGTATAAACCCTAAAACTATCAAGCATATTTCCTCCTGGGGCAGTTTGGGCTTCATTGGTATAGATATTTTTGTGAGTGATCTTGGGTATCAGTTAAAAGTGATTAACATATATGCCCCAAATCAAAACAGAATGGAGTTTTGGCACAAATTGTTGGAACACAATCTGGTCTCAAACACCACCGTTATTGGGGGTGACTTCAATTTTTCTTTGGGAATGGAGGAATCTTGGGGACATCACTCCTAGATCGACCCTATATCGGACCAGATGAGCACTCTACTGGATACCTTTAAACTTGTGGATGTTCCAATGAATAAGAAATTGCCCACATGGCATAACAGGAGGACAGGTGATGCTGCCCTAGGTCGGAGATTGGACTGTTTTTTTATTCATGAAGATCTCCTCTGTACCCTACCCTTATACAGACAATGGGTCGGTACTGGAGGATCTTCTGATCACCTCCCCATATATCTTCAAATCTATGGTCCCTCAAAAAAGCCTCGTGCCCCCTTCAAATTCTTTTCTGGATACCTAAAAGACCTATATTTCATCAATCTAGTTACTGAATTCTGGAGAGCACAACCCCCTCTCAGAGAGCAGAGAATGGCAGCTGATTTCCGTGTTCGACTTAAAAAACTCAGGACTATGACAGAGGAATGGTCAAAGCAAAAGAAATTGAGAGATGAACAGAACCTAAAGGTAATTGAATTATAGATAGCCCAGTTCACGGATGAAAAGGGGCTTGGATACTTAATAGATGACACTAAACTCCATCTGATAAGTCTGGAAAACCAAAAGGAAAAGATTCTGCTTGAAAAGGAAGAACAGTGGAGGATAAAAAGTAGGGCTATTTGGCTACAGGTGGGAGATGGGAATACTAAATTTTTCCATAATTTTGTCAATGGTAGGAAGGCCACTGACACCATTTGGCAGCTTCCATGTGAGCTAGATAGATGGGCCTCTACTCACCCTCAATTAGCCAGGTTGTGGAATACCCATTTCAAAAGTCAATTTATCGCACCAGTAGCAATCACCCTCCCGGACATCATTAACCTGGCTGGCCATTTCCCTAGGTTTGTGGATCCGGATGAAGTAGAGGATTTGATACAACCTGTTACCATGGAGGAATTGGAAGGAACACTTAAATGGTTCAAGAAGGACAAGAGCCCTAGCCCAGATGGCTGGCCGGTTGAATTCTACTCGGCATTTCTGGAGCTTCTGGGACAGGACCTACTGGCAGTCATTGAAGAAAGTAGAATTACTGGACACATCCACCCGCCCATCAATTTCACCTATTTGGCTTTGATACCTAAGATAGACTTACCAGCCTCTTTCAACGATTTCCACCCCATATCCTTATGCAATTGTCTGTATTAAATTATTTCCAAAATCATAGGCAACCGCATCAATCCCATTCTATCTAACCATATCTCTCAAGAGAAATTTACTTTCCTCCACCATAGACATATTCAGGATGCTATTGGCTCAGCCCAGGAAGCCCTTCACTCTATAAAGCACAAAAATCTCAAGGGACTCACTCTCAAGATTGATCTATCAAAGGCTTTCGACAAAGTGAATTGGCTATACATCAAGATGATTATCACGCACTTGGGTTTTCCCCCAGCTCTCATCAACTGGATCATGGGTTGCATCTCCTCTGTTTCATTTGCCATTCTCATCAATGGATCTGCAACTCCATCCTTTAATATAGCTAGAGGGATAAGGCAGGGATGTCCTTTATCTCCACTATTATTCTTATTGGTTATGGAAGGACTGAGAAGGCTAATTGATTCAGAAAAAAGAAGAGGGGGCCTCAGAGGGCTAAAAATTATGGACCACTACTATCTGACACATCTAATTCGTAGATGACATATTGATTTTTCTGAATGGCAGTATTCTGGACACTACTTCATT
The DNA here is from genome assembly GCA_031772625.1 of Pinus tabuliformis. NCBI lineage: Eukaryota > Viridiplantae > Streptophyta > Pinopsida > Pinales > Pinaceae > Pinus > Pinus tabuliformis. The sequence continues at coordinate 937,059,702 of CM062815.1, forward strand.
GTATGAGATTCTAAATCTCTTTTGCAGGGAAACAGGAACGGAAATCAACAGAGATAAATCCACCATCTCTCTATCTGATTGTACACAACAGGAAACACAGCTAGCCATACAAAAATTTCCATTTCAAGCTATTGACCTGATGGAGGGGCTCAAATATCTGGGTTTCAGGCTAAAACCAGATGGGTACAAAATTGCAAATTGGACCTGGCTTATCACAAAAGTGGAGAAGAGAATAAACTGCTGGTGTCACAGGTTCCTCTCTAAGGCTAGTAGACTAATTCTTATCAAATCAGTCCTTGAAGCCACTCCGGTTTACTGGATGTCACTGGCCTGGATTCCAAGAGGGGTCCTCCACAGAATTCAACAAATCTATTGCAAATTTCTTTGGAATGGAAGAAAGGAGGGAAAACCTTTTGCCTGGGTTAAATGGACCAAAATTGCTACTCCAAAGAAGTGGGGAGGTTGGGGCCTTATACTACTTCCTGCCTTCGCTCAAGCCTTGGCAGGAAAACAGAGCTGGTTACTGCTAAAGCCAAAAAGTCTTTGGATTGAGGTTATCCTACATAAATATATATGGCCATCTACTATTATAGACTAGATTAGAAGTCCAACATGGAATAGAAAAGGCATTTCGGTGATATGGAGGGCCATCCTTAATTCACTTCCCATTATCAAGGATGGCCTGTTATGGAAAATTCGAAATGGAGCCTCAGTCTGCATTGGAATTGATCCATGGTTTGGAAGTGGAAATTCCCATTAGCTACCAATTTGGCTGATAAATCATTTAAACAGCAGGGTAATTAAGTACATTGGGCAGATAGGTGATAAGCAGAATACTACTTTTCATACACAAGCATGGCTGTCTGAGAAAAACTGGAACATACCCAATGATTGGAGCAGAACATGGCAAAACTATATCCAGACATAATCACATGTTAGATTAAAGAATGAAGAGGATGAACTCATATGGGCACACTCAAAATCTGGACAATATTCTTCAAAGCAGGGCTATGATACCATCATTGCAGATAAAAAACCAGAGATCTTAAGGAGCTGGTGAGCATCATTATGGAAATTAAAAGCTCCACTGCGTACCAGACTGTTAAATAAAATCCCCACTGGAACCTATTTAAAAAAGAGGGATTTCTTGGGTCCTACCTAGTGTGTCCTATGCCTCGAAGAAGAGGAATTTACCTAGCATCTTTTTCTCTCATGTCCGACCACCAAGAAAATTTGGACTCAAGTCCTGCAAACTCTAAATGTGAATATGAGTTGGCAGGGTGCAGATATAATAACAGCATGGGACAACTGGTGGGGTACTACTGCTATGGAAAAAACAAGAAACCTTCCCCTTCTGGTCTCATGGTACATATGGCTCAAGTGAAACATCAAAATATTTGAAGACAAGCCGGTAAACTGGAACCTGCTCCCTCTGCAAATCTGTGCTGCATTTGAAGAACTACCAAATGATGAGTTCCAAAAGAGACCTAGGAATATTCGACAAGAACAGATAAACACAACAATACCTTGGGCCTATTTTGATGGTGCTGCCCAGCAGCATGGCTGTGGGGGAGGCATATGCTTTTTCCTATCTGAATCACACTATTTCCATATTAGTATGGGATTGGGGTCGGGCACAAATAATCATGTTGAACTGATATCTCTTCGCCACCTAATATACGTTGCCATTCTGAAACAATGCCGAAACATTCAAATATTTGGGGACTCAAAGATTGTGACTGATTGGTTTAACAACACAGCTGTTTGTTATGCTTACTCTTTGAGATCTATTATGGAAGAAATTGTTTTTTTAAAACATTCTTTGATCAGATTTCTGTTTCTCATATCTACAGGGAAAGAAATGAATCTGCAGACAGGATATCGAAAGAAGCAACGCGTCGCCCTCTAGGAGAGTGGATGATCATTGAACATACACCTGAAGGAATCTATCACTATTTCCACAGGCCATACATCGATGGGGGACTACAGAGGGGCAATAGCCCCTAATTATCACCGACTTGTTTTTGAATTTTTTGCATACTTGATACTATTTTTTTATTGAGTATTTATGAGTAAATGATTGTAAATATGGACAACAAATACACTCCTACGTGGGTGAATATTTTTTAACTATTATTGAGTTCTTGAACCAACATAGTATACCCTTGGGGTTTCTTTGTAAAGATTAGTTTTTTGACAATGGATAGACCACCACGTTTTCATCATATGCCTTCAGGCATCTACAGCATGTAATTTCACCAATGAAATTATGAATTTTCTTTATGGGAAAAAAAAGATTCAACAGAAATAGTAAATACCATAGAAAGACAACCATGCACAAAAGTGACAAAAAAATTAGCCCAGGAAACCCAACCTCGGGAGAAAACCCAACAATTTTTCTTAGGAGACATTATTCTTTAGTAAGGTTTACAAATCAACAATTTGTCTATAAATCTATGAGATAATCCAAGTCAAATAAAAGTCAAACTTGGTCAACCTGTTGTCCTTTGAGGTCATCCCCTTTAGTCATTCTTTAGTCCTATTTCACCCACACCTAGTGGCCTTCCTATAGCTCATGCACCCTTCTTGTTGCTCCTACTACCTTCCTATGGCTCTTATGTCCTTACTTCTCCACACGTGTGGTTTTCCAAGAGGGATAAGAAAAATGATGATGATTGAGAAGAAAATTTCTCTTGATTGGTGGAGAAAATGAGACATCACACCCTCTATGTATGCTTGTCGAATGAGGTGAAATAACCCCCAAGCTACACAACCCTTCATAGGTTGGGCCAAATTGACTTTCTTGGGCCAACTTAAATATTATTTTGTTCATAATTCTTCTAGGTCGAATTGAAAACCATTTATCCACATTGGAATGCCTCTTGATGTTACACAAAAATCAACACTCCCTCTTAGCAATGGAGGTATTCTCTTTAGCTAAAAATATATTTCCCTTTAGCTAAGATTTCTCCTCCAAGCAAAATTTCATGAGCTTGCTATGTTGGTATAGTGTCTCCTAACATGCACGTCTATAGATATAGATCACTCCATCCTGGATCAGGAAATGTGAGTAACGCGAGCCATTTACCTCTAAAAAATTTAGAATGACTTCTCAAGTAAATGTATCCATCTCCCCTCCCTCGATTGGGGTGTGAACTGGACAACACTCCCATCGTGACAATTTAATGACAATGGCCTTGGGGTACAAACCCACCACCCTCCACATGCTTGAGGTGATTGGTGTGGTGGCTCCATGCATGCAGGTGGTAAATACTCCCGCAGGAGGTGGCAGCAACAATGAGTCTTGGGTTTGGCATTTTGTTAAACGCTCTAAGAGAGAAGTTGGTAAGTGTTTTTTTCATAGTAAAGGAGTGAGGAAGGGTGGTGCAGAGCTCAGTGGAATGACGCAGATCCAGGCGAGGTGGTAGGCTAATCTTCTCCGCGCGAGGGTAAACTAGTATGTGACCTGTCATTCCTTTCTCTCCTCCATGCATCAGCTTATCTATTTAAGGGATTTGGGACTGCTTGGTGTCATTTTTTTGGGGTTTGTGAGAAAGTGAGGTTCCATGAAGTTGCATGTGTATGTCCTCCTATTGTAGCAAGTCCTTTTGACCAGCATGGTCTTTGTGTCTGTTTAGTTCGAAATTCTCTTATCTAGGATGGGGTTATATGGGGTTTGTATCTCAAAATTCGTCCCCTGGGAATTCCTTCTGGTTCGGCCCGACATCACTAGGGCTCGGGGATGGGTTTTCAATCATGCCACCCCTGGGTTTTGTCTTATTGTATCTTCCAGGAAAGGGTTGAGGGTTTTTTTCTCTTTGTTCTGGAGCTGAATTGTTTGTGTTAGAACCAATTTCCATGACCTCCACCCCTGTGGGAGTCTTTTCAAGCTTATAAATGTGGCTCTACGATGGTTTAGGTACTGGGTTAGTTCTTATGGTATAAGCCTTGCTGTTTTCTTCAAACCTTTTTTTGACTGTTATGATAATGGGCTCTGGGTTGTGGAGGTTGTTTCTCTGTTTGGGTCAGATGGTAAGGGTGACATGCATTGGAAGAGAAGGGAGAAATTCCCTTGGATTATGTATTATAAATTACCGTTTCTTGCTTCTCCATTGGCAGGTGTATGGGGCAGTAGTGTCACCTGGAAACTGGAAGCTTCTGGGCTTGAGCTACCTGTTGGGATAATTTATAGATTAAATTAACACAAGTATTTCATTATCAATCCAGGTTTGTAGAACTTAGAAGCATTCCAAAATGTATGGATATCAACTATAATCAACATTTAGAAGATAATGGAAATTGAAGGAAATGCAATTATGAACTAATTAGAAGTGCATATTACAAATATAAAATTAAACTAAGTAATTTCCAATTGATTATGTAATAAGTAGGAGAAGTGGCTCCTAACTTAGGAGAACCAAATTTGTCCTTCTTCTAGAATACTACTTTATGAATAGAAATCAAAAACCACTAATAGACAATAGCTTAAGATGCATAAACAAATAATGGAAGAGGCTCCTAACTAAGGAGGTCCTTGTTGTTGTTCATTACAAATTTATTCATCATTAATGCCATTGCTAGAAAACTAAAAATTCATACAATCACTTGAAAGCAAGAAAGATGAATATTAGTTTCTATTCATTAATCCAATAGAAGGAGGGTTCAATTTGAACACTAGGTTGTCCCTTCATATAAAGATGATAAAAAAACCAAGATTCATCAGAAAACATAATAAATCATCATACATCAAATCAAATAAACAAATCTGAAGCAAAACTAGTTTATGAAAATCAAGCTAGATTAACCATGAAGTGTACTTAGCTTGGAGTGGGAGGCCTCTGCCCTTGCCTTGCACACTTGAAGAGATTATTAGCTACAACAAACTCAGTCAATCATCCATACCATTGAACAACAAAATGAAGATAGAACAGGTTCCTCAAATTAACTCAAAGTATTCAGAAGTCTCAATATGAAATTATACAAATTCTACATACCATAAGCCTTCAATGTTTTGGCTTAAATAGAAAAATATGAAACAAACTGATCTAAAATGTCTCTAACAACTATGTTTATCCATATCCTATCTATCCAAGTTGAACTCATCCATCCCATCACTAAAAATATGGAAAATCCCATGAAATCATAAAACTACCCTATTTCCTAGGGATTTCCTGAATGACTGGTCCTGTTTGACCAACTTTGACCGGGATTGTTTAAGCTTGGTTTGACCAAATCAATAGGGTTTAGTTCAATATTAGTTCTTAATATTTCTAGAAATGTACTTAGATCATGCCCAGGTGTCCTGCAAATATAATATCCATGAAGCCATTATGGGAACTTCTGATTCTATCCAACAATGCACTTAAAATTCAATTTTCATAAAAACATCTAAAAAGTGCAAAACTAAATTTATATACCCGAATATGCATAAATACATCAAAATGAGGTATATATGATGGCAAATGGATGGATAATATATAAATTAATTGTGTTTTCTTAAGAAAAATTGGATAAAAATCGAGGGTCAACATCTCCCCCTTGCTAATGCACAAGAGTGTCCTCATGCTTGCTTTGTCCTCTTGGATCTTCTGACCTCTGATGTAAACCTTGTGCCTGATCTTGATGCTTCCTGTTGTGTTGCTTCTAGTAGATAGTCTATCCCCTTGTACTGTTCTTCCTTGTAAATTGTGGACATGCTTGCTTTCTCCTCTTGGAACTTCTGACCTCTGTTGTAAACCCTGTGCCTGACCCTGATGCTTGTTTTTGTGTTGCTTCTAGTACACAGTCTATCCCCTTGTACTGTTCTTCCTTGTAAATTGTAGCATTGACCTTCTATTTCTCATACTTGTTCTTCCACAATTTTTTGTCTTTAAGCCACTTGAAAGCTTGTTTGCAAAGAATATCATTCTTTCTTTTCAGTTTTCCTACCTCCTCCTTTAGTTTTTCATTTTCCTTGACCAACTTTGCATTATTTTTCTTATATGCTTTGTTCTCTTTTTTTAAGTTCCTCTCTAAGATCTCATTTATCTCTAATTGATCCTTTATTTCTTTTATCTTGCTCAGTTGCAGTTCTTTTTCTAATTCTTGTGTATCCTTGGCAAATGATGTGGCCTCAACATTGTCAAAGTATGAGTCTTTTTCCAATGCTTCTTTTTCCAATCTTTCAATGATGTCATCTACTTGTTTCTCTGTAGAAGGTGTCTCTACAATATGTACTTCAGGATCTTTGCTACTTGTCTCTGTTGGGCTCTTTCTCCTATGCCTCCTAGGAGTGGATATGAAGGATGCCTCCTTCTCAATCATGACAATATTGTGTTGCTTTTTGGATCTAGTTCTTGGATAGAGAGGTGAATTCATTATGATTCTAGTTTCCTGAACTGGTTTCTCTTCTATGGCCTATTTTTCATGATTATTTCGGACTAAAAATTCTTTCCAAACTATACCTTAGCTCTCACTTTATATTCTATAAGAATTCTTATAAGTCCTTGGTGATAGATTTGGGCCTCTTTTGGTCTAATTTCATTTTTCACAGTCTCTATCACCTTAATCAGATTCCTGGAGAAGAAATATGGCAGGTTAATTTTCACTTCTCCTTTGATATGTTGGAGCAGTTTGACATGGTAAAGATGTACCACACTATGGCCTCTATCACATGTGAAAAACTTCTGAATGATTAAAACTAATTCTCCCCAAGGCTCATTGAACCATTCTCTAGGTATGCATTTGGTTCTATCAAAGGTTCATTTCCTGTTATTATCTACAAAGAAAGTCCATGCTTTTTCTTTGAAGTGTAAACCCTTATGATAGTGTTCTCTGTTAATGGTAGATCTAATGCTTGAGAGATGAATTCTGGAGTCAAAGGAATAGCTAGGTTTCCCACCATAGTTTGGTCTTGGGCATAATTGTTTATAAATTCTTTGGTTATGCCTTCACTGTGCCCATTAGACTTCTTAAAAAAACCTATAAGTCCAACTTGATAAAGTTTCTCTACTGTTTCTTTTTCCCACTGCTCAATCTGAAATTTTGGTTCTAGTCTTGTAGTCATGTATTCTGAAAATCAATTGATATAACCTTCTATTGTCATCATTCTCATTTTGAAATTGAAAACAAAAAAATATGTATGCATATAGATATTTCTTGATTCATTCATGTAGGGCTTACCTCCTCCCTGATCCTCTTTTAAAAACAATGATGTCAGCCTTGCTCAATCTCTATTTTTCTGCAAAAATGAGTCATTGTTCTTTAAAACATTACTCTTTGTAGATGAATATATATATATATATATCCTACTCATGTTTTTTTCTTGTTCTCCGATTCACAAACCAATCTTTGTTCTGTTCCAATTCATCAAAATCCTTGTTCTATTCCTTAGTGTGCATGAAATGATCTTCCCATACAAATCATTCATAAATTGTCTCCACTGTATATAGGAAAAGAAATCTTTTTTTTTTGTAAGCTAAAGAAGGACCTTTGTTTTTCTATTTATCCAGGTTGAAATAAGTACAAGCATTTGGTGACCTCAACCCGCCCGGAAGGGAAACTGGGTCTGTTGGCCACCTTAAGTCTTTATAAGCCAACCAATAACAAAAAAGACAAAGTCTGCAAATCCATGCCAAGTAAACTTCACTGCCAAAATTGCTAATCTGGTTTCCTATCGACATTAGCAACTAAAACAGAACAAAAAAGGAGAGCTTGCTCTCAAAGAACTAACAAGGAAAACCATTGGAATAATCTAGAGGGATTAATCTACCATGATTTCAGGTTGAGTGTCTTCGTCTCGGGTCGTTGTAGCTAGCTTCTTCAGCTGTTGTTGAATTTCCTCCAACTTACTGTCCTGCATGAGCAAAGTAATTTGGAGGTTTTTCATTTCTCTCCTTAAATTTGGTATGCCCTGAGCCATCTCTGCCATTTCCACTGCAACCTGCTCCATTGCCTTTGCCATTAATCGCTTCACCACCCAATATACATGTAAGGCCTGCTTGTATAAGGACAGGTGTCCCCTGGTATTGCCCGGGTCAGGGATCAGGTTGCCCCAGTCTTCCATCTCCGGTTCTGAGTCTTCCTGCATTGCATTTGTTTCTAATTCCTGAATGAGCCTACGGATATCGGCATCTGTTCCTTCGTTGTAGGCTTTTTCTGCCTCCTGCACCATATGTTTCATCGTTTTCCGACCTCGTCTCTGACGTACTGGCGAAGGGGTTCTAAACTCTTGTCTGCCGGATTGACGAGCTCTCCCTCTGCCCCTGCGCCCTCTTCCGCGCCCTGGGCGAACTGGTTTGTCCCTGGTAGCTGCCTGACTCCCCTGCCCAACATCAAAGGATGCGTTCCCTGTGAATTCCTCTCTTCTGGGCTCCTTGACTTTCCTAGCCAGATTCATTCCCTCCCCTTGCTGCTCTTTCTCAGACATTTTGGCCGTCCCCGCCCTTCCTTTCCTAGAATGAAATTGGTCTTTATGCTCAGGGGTCTTCTCTTCCTCCCAGGCCATCTGTTTTTCTATCTCCGGCTGACCCTGCTCAGTATCGAACTGTGCTCCTTGCATGCCTTTGTCCTGTCTTGTCTGTCTTCCTACCTTGCTAACTTCGACTCCAGCCTTTCTCATTCTTCCTGCCGTTGTCTTCTGTCCCTTTCTGAGACGAATTGCAGAGAATACCGGCCAGCTTCTCGCTCCCTTCGTTGCCCTCCTTAGCATCATACTATCTTCGGCTCTGCCCTTGCCTGCTCTTATTAATCTGCTGCCACCTACCCGACGTCCCATCGTCCGTTCACCGCCGTTCCTTCCTCCTTCTTCCTCCACTACTCTGTCGTCTCCGTGCCTCGGGTTTCTACCTTGCCTGCAGGCCGTCTCAACGTCCTGTGGGATAATTATATTGAGAGGTGGTCTGCATTGCCACCTTCCCACCTTCATCATAATCCCACACGTCGCCATCTCATCCACCCCGATCGGGGGCCATCTGTAACCTTTATCTTGAAGCTGTAATCTCATTATTATCCTAGGTAATGATTAAATTGAGGGTCTCCCATCGTGTCTTTTCCAAGTGAGTTGGCCATATGTTGTCTACCTTCCCATCTTGCTCATTACAACCCTAGTTAGCTAGGAAGTTCGCTGCTTTATTACCGTCCCTTCTAACATGGTTGATGATCCTATAGTCAATGTGTTTCATTATTTCTGCCAAGTCCTGAATTAGTCTGGCCATCCTCCAACTCTTTGCTACCTGTTCCCAATCCTTCCCATTATTCAATTTTCTGAGCATCTCTATTACTAGGTTTGAGTCTCCCTCAATTTCCAACTTGGTATACCCGTTTCGGATTGCTATTCTGATGCCTTGGTAGACTGCCATTAATTCAGCTTCGTTATTGCTCATTATACCTCCCCGATCAGCATAAACCCATCTGGTCCATCCTTGACTATCTCTAAAAATACCTCTGAATCCTGCTAGCCCCGGGTTTCCTTTAGATGCCCCATCAAAATTTAGTTTGATGAAGTCTTCGTGAGGACATTTGAACTTGGTTGGGCTTTGGTTGTGAATGCTCTAATTTTTTTGCTTTTGAGGATAAATCATGCCTTGTTCCAGTTTTAGACTGGTTAAGATTCAACCTTCTTCTGGAGTTGTTTTCCAGTCTTCTTGTTCCCAGGCTTCCGCTAGGATAGTCTCCCTTATAAGTTTTTGGGTTCGTTTCCAAATCATCTCTGGAGGATTGTCTTTGTCTTGAAATATTCTTTGGTTTCTCTCTTTCCATATTAGCCATATATTAAATCCCATTACTAGACTCCAGGCTCTCCTGACCACAGGGCTTGAGAATTGACCTTTCCCCCATTGGAAAATGGTTTGTTTAATGTCATGAGGATCCCGGTTTGTCTTTCCAAAAAGGTTCCTGATTTCTTCCCATTGTTGTTGGGCAACAGGGCATGAGTTTAAGAGATGTTCCTGCGTTTCTTTGTCCTGTTTGCAGAGACTACATCTGGGAGGTCCATGGAATCCTCGCTTCTGTATCTGATCCCAAGTCAAGATACGTCCTTTTCCTACTAACCAAGTGAACAAGGTTACCTTTGGCCACCAATTATTCTGCCATATTTGTTTCCACACGCGTGTATCTTCTTCTTGCTCCTGTTGGGTTGTTAGATAATAGGCTTCCCTTACCGTAAAGGTTCCCTTTGTGGATCTACCCCATCGAAGTATATCTGGGCCTGTTCTAATTTTAATTCTTCTTGATTCCATTTCTTTTACAAGTAGAGCTTTCTATTCAGGATTAATATTTCTGTCCCATTCTTCCGGTTTCTTCCAGGCTCGCCAGGTTTCATCTTGCCTTTCTTCTTTCCAGTATTCACTAACATAATTTAACCCCTCCGCTCTAGCCTTCTGGTATATGTTTTGCAGGTCATGTATCTCTATCATTCTTTCTCTTTGCTGCCAGGCTTCCTCCCAAAATTTAGCTATATTTCCATTCCTTATTTCCCAGAATGCATGTTTGCCTATGATATCTCTATTTTGACTAGCCAGGTCCCAGATTGTGGATCCTTTTGGAACTTCCTCCAGTCTAAGAATGCCTTCAGTAGTTGTGGGCATATTGTATTTTTGGGTCCATATCTTTTTCCATAAATCTTCTCCACCTTTCATCCATCTCCACCACAGCTTCGCTCCTAGAACTTGATTCAAAATATACGGGTCTCTAAGACCTAGTCCCCCTTCTTCTTTATTTTTTGTTAGGCCCTTCCATGATATTAGAGCCCATTTCTTTTGTTGCTTTGGTCCTCCCCATATGAATTTTCTGAATATCTCCGTCATTTTTGTGCATACTCCTTTAGGGACCGCCATTGTCGAGAGAGGGTAGATGGGAATTGCTTGAAGAATCGATTTGAGAAGCACTAGTCTTCCCGCTATGTTCAGAGATCGGAAGGACCAGTTAGCCAGTCTGTTCTTGAGTTTCTCAATGGTTTGTTGCCAATTTGCTATCCTCAGAGGATTTAAAGCTAATAGATTTCCCAGGTATTTTGTAGGTAATTCTCCAGAGCAGAAACCCAGAATTCTGGTCAGGTGGGCTTTGACCACTTCTGGTGTATTGAAGAGGAATGTGCATGATTTATCCTTGTTAATTTATGTGCCTGATGCTTCCATAAAGAGGTCCAGAATCCATTTAACCCTTTTAACTTCTCTTAGAGAGACAACACAAAAAAGCATAATGTCGTCAACGAACTGCTGATGAGTAATTGGTAAGTTGTTTCCCCATGGTCTCAGTCCTTTGATTTTTCTCTCCCTCAGTTCTTTTTTGAAGTATCGTCCCAATCCTTCCGCTGCTATGATGAACAAGAATGGGGATAAAGGATCCCCTTGGCGCAATCCTCTTGAGGCATTGAAAGTCGAGGTTGGTGATCCATTTAAGAGAATGGAAAAATTAGGGGTGGATATCATATCATATATCCAGTTTACCCATCTATCGCAAAAGCCAAATGCCATTAAAATTGTTTTAAGGTAATTCCAATTTAGACGGTCATACACCTTTGAGAGATCCAAGTTAATCATCGTGCCCATTTCCTTTTTTTGTTTTAGATAATGAATCACTTCCTGAGATACCACCAATCCATCTAGAATTTGTCTCCCTTCCACAAACCTAGTTTGTTCCGGGGAGATTATACTAGATAGAATTGGTTTCAACCTCTTAGCCATTAAGGTTGCAATAATCTTATATATTACATTACAAAGAGTAATAGGGAGAAAATCTTGTTCTGTTTCCGAATGAGTAGATTTTGGAATAAGAGATAAAAGAGTTGAATTTAGGCCAAGCCATACCTTCTGGTGTCGACATGATTCCTCTACCACCTCCAGGATGTCTTGCCCTAGGAAGTGCCAACCTGCTTGGTAAAATTCCACTGTAAATCGTCTAGTCTTGGAGCTTTGTTTCTTTTCATCCCTTTCATGATTTTCTCCACTTCCTCTAGGGTTGCTGCCCTCACCAGAACTAAATTCTGGTCCCTAGTGATCAGTCTTGGGATCTCGTTGCATATCCTTCCTATAGCTTCTTCTCTATTCACTTGAGGTTCGGTAAGGATATCTTTAAAGTGTCCTACTAGAGCCTGTTCCATTTCTTCATGCTGGGTTATACGTTGTCCTTCCTCATTTTTGATGGAAAAAATTATATTCCTTTGTCGATGTTGGATCATGGCTTGGTGGAAGAACTTCGTATTCCTTTCTCCTTCACGAAGCCAGTTTATGCGAGACTTTTGCTTCCATAATATCTCTTCCTATTTTCTGCGTTCCTCAATTTGGCTTATCACTCTGCCCTCCTCTCCACTCCTCACTTCTACCTTCTGTTATAATTTCTTGTTGCAGCTCTCTCATTTTTTGTTCTAATCGTTGCTGTTCTATGAAGATATTCCCAAATTCATCTTTGTTCCATTTTTTATTTTTTCCTTGAGTTCTTTTAGTTTTAGCTGGAAAGTCTGCATCTTGCTTCGTCCTCTTTGTTGGCTCTAGGTCCACCACTCCTCCACCTTTGGCATGAATTGTTGATTCCTAAGCTAGAACGCTTCAAACCTGAAAGGACGCCTTTTTGGGCTCGCTTTAAGGTCAATTTCTAGCCTAATTGGCCAATGGTCTGAGCCCATTGCTGGAAGGATCATTGTTTCAATGTATATATCCCTATTTATAATTTGTTCCGATATTAAAAATCTATCCAGTCTCGATGCAATCTGCTTTGTGCCCCCTCTTCTATTGTTCCATGTATGGATCCCGTTTATTGTAGGGATATCAACCAATCTTTGCTCCGATATCATGTCACCAAAAGCTTCCATGTCTTGGTCTGTTCTTCTTGATCCTCCTCTTTTTTCCGCTATGGTTGTAATCATGTTAAAGTCCCCACCTGCAATCCATGGCATCTCCGGGTATAGCCTTCGAATTGTTTTCATATTTTGAAGAAAGCTTCTGCGCTCATTTGATAAATGCGGACCGTATACCCCTGTAAGGACTATCCATTCCGACAAACCTATCATCCTAAAGGTTCTTGAAAGGATTCGAGGGAAGCTCACCCAGTTTTTGAATTGAACTTCCTCGGGATTCCATAGGATTGCTAGCCCTCCTGCACTACCTGCCGCATCCTGACCCATTGTCTCATAGCGAGTATTAAATCTTCTCATTATTTCTTCCATTTTCTGAGTACTAATCTTGGTCTCTTGAATTATCATTATACTTGGTTTGTCTTTTTTCAGCCTATCCCTCAGATATCTCTGTTTTCCCCTGCTATTGAGACCTCTGATATTCCAGCTTGTGATTATCATTTTAGTATTTTTGATGGTTGTTGAAATACCTCTGAGAGAGGTATAACTCTTCCTGAATTAACCAGCATCTCCCCTACCACTTGGATGGTCTCGCTCATTGGACACCTACCTCTTTTCCTTCCTCCTTTTCCAGTACTGCCCAATCCAATATTCTGAGTTCCTTGCGCTCCTAGTTGTTCTGGTTGGCTTGCTGAAAGTACTCCTGCCTTCTCCTTGTATTTTTGGAACATCTCTTTATATAACTGCTTTTGCTCTTCTGGTATAAATATTTCATCTAAAAGCCTCCATTCCTATAACAGTCTCCTCATTATTCGCTCTTCTTCACCTCCTCTATCTTTTTGAGGGTCTACCTCCATTTGGGTTTGGTCGTTTATCAGGTCCATGTTCTCCTCTACCCCTCCTTGTTCCATGTTTCCCTGGATTGTGTCCTGTTCTTTTGTTTCTTTTGATAGTTCCATAGGTTCTTCATCACTATCTTCCTTTTCCATCCCCATTTCCTCTTCCTGAAGGGCTTTAAACTTGTTTTGATTTTCCAATGGCATTGTTTTGATGGGTGGTTGCAACAGGGGCGATCCTTTTACTGATTTTCTTCTGGTGGGCACTTCTTTAAATCCCTCTTCCGTCCCTTCGGTTACCTCTGTTGCCTTCTTCTCTTCTTCTTTCTTTTCAGTTGATTCCTCTGCAGTATTTAAAGGGCATTGTCTGAAGAGGTGGCCGTATTCATGACATCTTCTACAGCGAAATGGGATGTGTTCGTAATCCACTGGTTGCTGCCAGACCTCATCATGGTATTCTAACTCGATAAATTCCGGGAGCGGCTCTGTTATATTCATGTATACACATATCCTTGCGTAAGATGTGTATCTCCCTCTTTTGGTGGTCTCAGCTACTTTAACAAATGTCCCGATTGCATTACCTATTCCTTCTAGGATCTTCGGATCCCAAAACTCCATTGGTAGTCCAAAAAGTCTGATCCAAATAGGTGCTGCTAACATTTTCTCCTTGTTTGGGTTATAGCAGTCTTCCCAGTGCCGCATGAATAAACCAGCATTGTTCATGAAATAGGGTCCTCCCTCAAAAATCCTTTCCTTATCCTCCAGATTAGAGAATATAACTGTGAAAAAACCCTTTGCCCCCAATTTCAGATCTATATGCCCCTTAGGTTTCCATCTCTGTTGTATCCATTTGGACAAATCCTTCTCAGACGGCCAAAACCCTACGAACTTACAAATTAAAGCATGATCTCTCATATAGCTTCTATACTCTTCGAGTTTATTGTTCGGAATTACGAACCTGGGTTTTTTCGATGCCCTTGGGAGACATTTGCCGCTTAATCCCGCTTGCCATCGGGCTCCCATTACCATGGAATATCTATTGTTTTTCCTTAAACCATTCTGCGCTCCGATTCTGCTTGACTCCCCTGCTGTTATGTTCTTGTAGGAGGGGATCTCTCCCCTCCCCGCTTCAGCTACCATTTCTCCTTTAGAGCCCTCTGTTTTCTTCCTCCTACCCTTCGCCCGGATCTGCAATTCTCTGATTTGGTCAAGCGCAAGAGGGGCAGGCCTCCCCTGCGCCTGGTCTTCACTTCCGATCTGCTCACGGTGGTTCAGCCTCAAACCCTAGCTATCATCGAAACCCTCCTCCATCCCCTATCCCAATAATAGTTAAAAGTATCAAATCATGGAATTTATTCGAAAATCCTCATATAGGAAAAGAAATATTATTTGCAAAACGAAAATCGAAACTCTGTTTTGATGTGGACTATATAATAATAAAATAAAAAAGGCATGCCATAGTTCCTCCTACCTTTCGATTTTCGTTTATGACTCTTTCTCTATATTTGACAAATTCATTATATGACAAACTGAAGTGGTTTTTTAATTCATTGATTGTGCAATCAAACAACAAATAGTTCACTGTTTTTTATTATGCAACACTTTGTTCAACAAACAAAACTTGGCGATTTCGTGGTTGAATCATAGAATATCTTATTTGATTTACATGCTTTTGGCGAAATGCTGAGATTTCCTCTGAGTCGTGGCCTTATCTCCTTGCGTTTCATAATGTTTTCTATCGTTAAACTCTACTAAAAAATCCTATGTATTTATTGGTGTTAGAGTTTAAATGAACGATGGAAGTGACAAGTTTCAAACAATGGCAGAGGCACTAATTTAAAAACTTGAAGTTAACTGGTGTTCTCCTCAAAATACCGAGATTTATTCATCGAAATATTTGTTGCATTTACGAGAAAAATCTAGGTTTTGCTCTTACCTTCCTGCTTCACAAGATATTTTCACTTATATTGTGTGTTCTTGCTACACAATTGCTAGATCTTTTGGCTTAACTCCCAGTCAACGCCACTTTCTCTTCTTATCTCTTCGTACCTCCATTGCAATATTTCATGCTTCCTTTTCTCATTTCGATTTCCTTTGTTCCTGTGTTTTTCTCCATCAATTCATTCTTCAATGGATATTTCGAATGCATGCCAATAGCTTGCATGGCATTCAACTTCCTCCCTGAGCCTGCAAATGGCTATGATGGTGAAGAAAATGCGATTTTACAAAGGCCTGTGGGTTTGAAAATGGTGGAGGCGTGCAGAGTTTGTTTGGTTGAAATGTTGTATCGTTGTGCTTTCAAATTTGTTTGACCTTTTCGCATGCTTCAACCTGTCACTGAGATGCCCTCATGGCTTAGTCCTGCGTACTTGCTCCACAGTGTATACCTCCACATTCTCGGCTTTCCCCATTACCATATACCATGTCTATTGTTCTACTTATGTCAGCATATACCCATACTGCCTTACCTTTGCATGCCCACCGAAACATATTATGCTCCATCTTGTGCCCATTGAAATGTATCATGGTTTGATTTTCGTGCCCATTGGAATGCATCATGGTCTGATTGCATGGCCTCGTGCCTATTAAAATACATGATGGCTCCATCTCATATCCACTCAAAACGCATTATGCCACCAAAACACACCATAATACCATTTCATAATTTGTGTTTCATTGCATTATTTGCATGTCATCGCATCATTTGTCTTGGCATTTCATTGCATCATTGTAACTTTAGAATTCGTTGTATCATTTTGTATTATGTGTTTTGGTTATGTCTTATCGAAATTCCATTATTTCGATTTTGTTATGACTTATATCATTTCATAATATGCGCTTTTTCATTATTTTTAATTTAATTTTAAAATGACCTTAACATGGTCATATTTAAAATTAAATTTTATGATACTAACTTTTGGTTTTATGGTTTTGTAGGTCAATCTAGGGCTTGACTATTGAGCTCTCTATTTCTAATCCATTTGCTTTAAGAAAATGCTTAGGGTTAATATGATGTGGTATATGGAATATGAAATGAAATATGGTATATGGAGCATGGAATAAAATATGGTATATGGAATGATAATTAAATGGGTAGGATAATGGATATAGGAATAGTAATATAATGAGTAGGATGAAGGTGGTGAGATGTAGGTAAAATATGCATATCAAGTACTAAATTAGTCTTAACAATCTCTAGAAATTTTTTAAAAATTTGAAATTTCAAGAGCAAAATCTTTTTACTCACTGTACTTTACTCCCATAAAGTATTTGATGATGTCTTCTGGTCAAACGATAGTTGATAATGTCTTTTATGGGTCTTCCAGGATAGATTACAATGTAGACTTATTTATGCTTCATGTTTTCACATCCGTCATTGATTCAGGATCTTTGAAGGTTGATGTTGTTTAGGTCCCTTCTGCAATTTGTACATGATAATTCAGGTCCCTTCTGACATGTATTTTTTTGTATGTTGCATCTATCATATAATATATATTTCTTCTGACATTTCAGGTCCCTTCTGACATGTATTTTTTTGTATGTTGCATCTGTCATATAATATATGTTTCTTCTAACATTTTAGGTCCCTTCTGTACAATATTTTCAATGATGTTTCATTTCCCTTCTGACATGCAATTCAAGTTCCTTCTGCAATTTGGTTGCTCAAACTTTCAACTGCAATTAAAGTTCCTTTTTCAACTTCCCCCTTGCTTATGTGAAGGCTTGTCCTCAAGTCTTGTCTTTGTTTGGAGGATTAATTCTGCAAAACCAAGCTATTGTAAAACAAATTAGAGAATTCATACAGTTCAAACTAGTTGGTTTTCCTCTATGAATTCAAGTTTGCTTTGCGCCAGTTTCCTAGGTTTTCACAAACAAACTTATTATTTTATTGTTATTATTATTATTATTAAAAAAAAATTATTTTTGGAATAATGGAAGGCATATTTCTATTTTGTTCCACTATTTCCAAATCAATGTCTATTGAAATTCTTTTCTTGAAATCTTCTTTATTTATAGGCTTATTGTAGACTTTAAGCCTATGTCCGTTAAATTCAAATGAAATATGTGCTTAATCGATTGTTTTTATTTGGACAGCTTCATTATCAAAGATGTCTTCTATCTCATATGTCCCCAACCAATGAGTTGTAAACTTTGCCTTGAAATCTTTAAACTTGGATTCAAACAATAATGCCCAGTCTCCTTTTTTGAATGTTTTGTTCTTGATGAATCGATCATGTTATTTTATCCTTTGATGTTGCACAAGAGATGTGTGCTCCACTGCTTACTGTCTTATTTCATCCAGATGATTCAAATCCATTACTCGTTGTTCTTGTACTTTAGATAATTCCATTCCCAACTTTGATGCTAATTTGAAAGTGTGTATTTGAAATTCTATGGGTAACATGACTTCTTTTCCATACACTAACTGATATGGAATGAACCCAGTTGTGTTTTTCCATGTTATCGTGTATGCCCATAGTGCATATCTCAATTTTTCTAGCTAGTCTTATTCATTTGTACAATTTTTGTCATGATATTCTCCACAACTTTGTTTGTTGACTCTACTTGTCCGTTTTCTTGAGGATGGTGCAAAGTTGATTTTCTATGTTTGATCTTGTACATCTCCGTAAGGTCACGAACAAGTTTGGAAGTGAATTGTGTGCCTTGGTCAATTACACCCTCGGTACTCCAAATTTGACAAAGATTTCCTCGAAGAGGAATGTGACTATTGTGTCTTTTGTTGCTCTTGTTACCACCTTTGTCTCAACCCACTTAGTAACATAATCAGTACATACCAAGATGTACCTCTTTCCATTTGAAGGTGGGTTTATTGGTCCCACAAAGTCTAGAGCCCATTGCTCAAATGGCTCTATGAGTACTTGTGGCTTAAGTGGCATTTCATCTGATGTTATTGGCCTTCCTACTCTTTGGCAACTGTCACACCTTTTGACATAGTCTTTGGAATCCTTGAAGATTGTTGGCCAGTAGTAGCCAAGTTTCAGCACCTTGTAAGTTGTTCACTTGTCTGCAAAATGACCACCACATGGCTCGTCATGACATGCTTTCAAAATTTCTAAGATTTCATCTTCTCTAACACATTTTCTTATTATCATATCAGAACTAGTATAAAAGAGATCACCATTAATCCAGCTATATCTAGCACTTTCTCTAATTATTTTTCTTTTTTGTTTCTTTGTGAAGTGGGATGGTAATTTTCCAGAAGATAAATAGTTTGTTATATCTGCAAACCATGGTGTTTTGGCAGTTATTGCAAATAGATGTTCATCTGGGAAATTATCTGAAACAGGATTTGGATCACTAGGTGTATGAAGCCTTGAAAGAAAATCAGCTACTTGATTGTCTTTACTTGGTTGATCTTGAATTGTAATGTTAAATTCATGCATTAACAATAGCCATGTTGTAATTCTTCCATTTGTAATTGCTTTATTCATTAAGTATCTGATGGCTGAATGGTCTATGTGAATAAATACTTGATAGCCTATTATGTAATGCCTGAATTTATTTACTACGTGTACTAAAACTAACATCTATTTTTCTGTAACTATGTAGTTCAATTCCACTGGTTTTAAGTTTTTACTTATGAAATATATAGCATAATTGAATTGGTTTTCTTTTTGTCCAAGTGATGCACCTATGGTTGTATCAGATGCATCAGTGGAGATATGAAATGGAAAAGATTAATTTGGTCCTCAAAGAATGTGGGCAACTGATAATTTTTCTTTCAATAATTGAAATGCATTTTGACAATGGTTTGTCCATTGGAATTCAACATCTTTTGTAAGTAACTTGAATAGAGGCAAAGCTATTTTACTGAAATTTTCAATAAATCTCCTATAGTGGCCTACATAACCCAAGAAACTTCTTAATTCCTTTTGAGTTGTAGGTGGCATTAAATTCACAATGACTTCTATTTTTGTTGGGTCCACCTTAATTCCTGATGAAGAAATATGGTGCCCCAACATTATCCCTTCTGTTAACATCATGTAGCAGTTTTCATTACCTAGGGATATATTTGTCTCTATGCATCTTTTCAAAACATCCTCAATATTTTTCAAACAGTCATTAAATGTGTTTCCATATACAATGAAATTGTCCATATAGACTTCTACACATTCATGGATCAGATCAGCAAATATTGCAAGGACTGGTCTTTGGAAAGTATCAGGTGCATTACACAACCCAAAAGGCAAAACATTGTATGCATATGTTCTCCATGGGCAAGTAAATGTTGTTTTGTCCTAGTCTTCCAATGTTATCCTAATATGATTATACCCACTAAATCCATCTAGAAAAGAAAAGAACTTCTTCTCATCTAATGAATCTAGTACCTGATCAATAAATGGTAGCAGGAAATGATCTTTTAATGTGGCTTTGTTCAATTCCCTGTAATCTACACATATCCTCTACTTCTCATTTTTCTTTGGCACTATCACTAAGGGAGAAACCCATTGACTGTCAGAAATAGGATAGATGAATCCAACTTGTAACAGTTTCTGTAATTCTTCTTTCACTATTTCCTTCATCATGGGGTTCATCCTCCTTTGAGGCTGCCTTACTAGTTTGATATGATCATCAATATAGATGTGGTGGATACATGTGATGGGATTAATCCCCTGCATGTCTGTGTAATCCTAGGCAAAAGCTTTTGAATATTTCTTTAACAATGCTATTACCTCTTGTTCTTGTGGCGATTGTAAGTTATTACCAATATTCAATTCTTTCCAAGATAAATTTCAATAACTTTACTTTTGAATTGGTAATTGAGTTAACAGGAAAATAATGATTCAAAAGATTACTTGCAGCTTCATACTAAGTTACTCTAAGCTGCTCTAAAATATCTGGTTCTGAGATGAAAGGTCTGGTAAATATTCATTCTCTTGTTCTTCTCTAAGGTCAAAGACTTGGTTAATACTAAGAACTGATTTAGTTTTTTGTTGTTCTTGTCCTTCAAGCCATGATAATAAAGAAGGTTCTTGTGCTGGAGAATAAAGTGTGATGTGCTTTCTTTCATCCCCATGTGCAATAATCATACTTCTCGATCTGCATCCAATAAAGGCATCTGCGGTGGCTAACCACGGTCTGCCTAAAATTAGAGGATGTCCTCCTAAGTTTGTTTTTGGCTGCAAAATGAGGAAGTCTACAGGATACTCCCATGAATCCAGAGAGACAATGATATCTTCTAATATTCCTTCTGGTACAACCTTAGATCTATTTGCTAACTCTAAAATGGTAGTAGTAAATCTAATATTGTTTAAGTTTAAATGTTCCATAGTCTCTGTAGTCATAACGTTTATAGATGCTCCCAAATCTATTAAAGTGTTTAGAACTGAAAAATTATTAATTGAAATACTAACCATAGGGATACCAGGGTCAATATATTTTTCTATTGTTGTCTTTGTAGACGTGAGGCTAGCTAGTTTTCCAATGACTTGGATTATAGTAGGATCCTTTTTCTTTTTACCAGTTTTCTTGATGCATAACTCCTTTATTATTTTAGAATAAATTGGAATTTCTTTTATTTCTTGTAACAAAGGAATTTTGACATAAGTATTTTTCAATTCATCCAAAATATCAAATTCAGGTAGAGATATTTGAATTTTTTGTTCTATTAACCTCTCCGGATAGGGTGGTGTTTGAGATTTTATAGTTTTTCCTTTTTGACTTTGATTTTATGAATGTGATGTTTCAAGTTGTTCTCCTTGTTTAGTTGGTTCTTCTATGATTGGAGGAGAATTTTTATGCAATACGTTCCCAGACCTTAAATGGACATCATTTATGGGAAGAATGTAGTATGTTGGAAAATATATTGCTTTTTCCACATTGTTGTTGAGCCTCAAAATTATTCTTTCCCTAGCAACTCTTCTCATTCCTTTTCTTTGTTTTTCCATAAGAAAGATGCATTCTCATCACCAATAACCGATATATACTGTCTTGAGGAGGACATTTAGTGATTTACATGTTATGCTTTTATGTTTTGTTGTTTGAATAAATTTTTGTATATTAGTTACAGAACGCAGCCCATTTTGCGGCTAATCGATTGTTCCGCAACTACCTTCATGCTCTAATAGGTTCCAAGTGTCAGAAGGAGAAACTAGCCACATGGGCAGCTTGGAAATCATCATGACATGGGCCCTGTCCTCTCCATTCAGCCTAGGTCGACAAAGAAGATGGCATAAGACTACGTTCAATGGATAAGTCAAACATAAAGAGACCGAAGGTAAAATGAATCTGTTTCATGGTTAATTAATGCGTTTCACAGTGATGGGAAGCGTTATCTGGAGCAACTACCTGTACCTACGGACTCCAACAGCCACCTGTACAAACGAATCCAACAGCCACCATGTCTTGGATTTATGTCTCCAGCAGCCGAGGAAGAAATTCCGCATATCTGTCTTCTACGTGTTTGGTTGTAGCGTGCTTTTCTCCACAAACAGATATATGATTTTTCTTATAAATACATGTGTAAAGGACTGAAGAATAGAGTAGTAATAGTAATAGTTTTATTGTGAAATCGAAGTTCTAGACTCTGTAATTTTTGGGCATTTTGTGTCCCTGTTTTAATATGAGAAGACCGCATGTTTTTATGAACATCTGAAGGAGTTTTCTTGGAGTTGATTGAGCAAGCATAGCCTAATCAGTTGCAGAGGGCCCCTACACTGAAGAAGGTTTTATTTCATTTTATTTTTGTTCTTCTTGTTAACTGTAAATTCATCATTTTCTTTCTAAAATAGTGTTTATAATCATTTTCTTACTAACAATGTTTATAATGCAATTTCCATCATTTTCTTATTAACAGTGTTTATAATTTAGAGCAGTTTCCATTAGCTTGATCTCTTTTTATTTTTTATCAGTAGTTTAGAAGATAGAACTCAATGGTGTAATCTTGTTTCTTCAATTAAAAACTAACCTTGTTTCAGGATGAGAGTAGCATCGAAGAATGATAAGGATACATTGTTGGATAGTTTACTTCATTCACTATTTTGCTAGTTTAGATTTTCTCTTTTAAACTGATCAGTGTCATTTATTATCTTTGCCATTTCATTTTTAGTTTACTGACTCATGGTGTTAATGAATGTTTATGGAAAACCCTTCAAGTTGATAATTCATCCTTAACTAAGTGGTTGAACATTATCTATGCAATGAGTTATTTCTATATCTTTGTATTTGCTTTCTCTTAGCTTAATGAAGTATAGAATTACTCAAATGTCATCCCAAGGAGACTTTCTCCCAAAATTGAGAGGCAGAGTAACCAAGTATTTCATTTAGTTTTATTTCTGTAATTAGTTAGAAATCAATTGCAAATTTCACTTTCAGTTTTATTTCATGATTTGGAAATAATGGTAAAATAGGAATAGAAACTCTGTTTTCATTTCTTGCTTAGCTTTGTTTCCAATATCTTTCTTAGCTCTGTTTTCATTTTTAGATTTTGAGCGGTCTTTACGAAAGTTATATTTAGTTCTGATAATTTACATTGTAAATCATTAGGAATTAAAAGACCAAAAACCCCCCAAAACAACATAAAACATAAAAAAACGAAGTAAGAAGGGTTAGCTAGCACAAACAATGCACTACACTTCATCATTTTACGATACCCGTATTGATAATTTATGTAGAGAAATTTAGGACACTAAATTGACCAAACATTTTAGCGTTGTTGTCGGGGAAGTGTAACTAGGTAGCCTTATCTCTTACATTAAAAAAAATTTGATATGCATAAAGAAAGAGACTCTAGGGGTAGCTTTATAGCTAGGGGCAGTAGTTCAATTCCTACAACACCACCTACTCCACCAAGAACAAGGAAAGATACACCTCCATCCCAAACTCATACTCCCAGCCATAGAACACCTGAAATTCCAAAGGCAGAAATTCAATCAAAAGAATCTCCTACTTCATCTACCAAGTCAGTCCTAGAGGAGAAAAATCTTGAATCTCCAACAGCAGGAATAGCCTTTTTCACCTCCACAGGAGAGCACATTTTAGTTGAAGAATTAGGAATACTTGGTGAGGAAGAAGAAGTAGAACCTCTCTACCATATCCCGTTAATACAAGAACCACAGGAGGAGAAAGTAAACTTGCAGGTTGAACCTTATACTAACTCTGAGGAAACTATAATGGAAGAAGAAGGAGAAGATGGGGAATTCAGTCCATTTGGAGGGGGTAGAGGAAGAGGTAGAGGAAACAATGGAGGAGGTAGAGGAAATAATGGAGAAGGCAGAGGAAGTAGGGAAATATATAATTCTTTTGGATTCCCTATAGTGGATGAGGAAACAAATGCCACAATGAAAAATATATCACCCTCTGTCCTCCCAAACTTCCATGGGTTAAAAAGTGAGGATCCTGAAACATTCTTATTTGAGTTTGAAGTCTTGTGCAGAACCTATGACTATCTAGAAGACTCTCAAAAACTCAAATTGTTTCCTTCAACACTAAAAGGAGCTGCTTTGAAGTGGTTCATGGGGTTAGTCACTCAGTCCATTAGAACATGGAATGACATGAAAAAAATATTTTTGGATAGGTACTTGGATTATTGCATGCCTACCAATCACAAAGATGAAGTGTTCAAAATGATGCAAAGAGAGGATGAAAACTTGGAGGATTTGATTGAGAGATTCAACTATAATTTGAAAAGAGCAAAAATGAATAATTTAGATGAAGATACCTTAAAATCTCTTTTATTAAAAGCCATTAGAGATGAGTGGATAGATATCCTTAACATGATGGGGAAGGGAGATATCTTTCAAGTTCCATTAAATGATATAGGAGAATTATGTGTTCATCTCTCAAGAGGAAAAATCTAAAACTAGGAAATGTCTAAGAGATCCTTCTCTTATTAGAGTAAACAAATCCGCAACTTTATCTGAAAAAGTAGGGAAGAAATTAGTAATATGATTGATGAATTTAAAAATGACATTCTAGGGAGTCTTAGTGAGCAAATAGACACCCTTAAATTACAAAACAAGCAGAAAACCGAGGTTGATGCTTTAGCCATTTTTTGTCCAAAATGCAGAAAAAAAAAAAAAAAAAAACATGCTCTAAGAGAATACCCTTTAGATGCAAAAGTTGTAGAAACTTGTATGATTTGCTTAGAAAGCCATGGGACCAAGGTTTTTCCTTCACTTCCAGGTCTTAAAGTTGTCTTTCAAGAGGAAACAATCCCAAATTCTGCATAACGTCATTGTTTTGCTACTAGAAGACCTTGGTAGGGGCCACAAAATCAGGGATTTAACAATCAAATGTATCTTCAACCCCCACCAAATTGGAATTCTTGGCAGAAACCTTGGCCGCAACCTCAATCTCAATCTCAACCTTGGCCTCAACCTCAATCCCAATCTCAATCGTGGGCACAAGGAGTACAAAATCCTTATGGGAGATTTTCTCAATATTATCAATATCTCCATCATATCCGAATTATCCTCCCCCACACATTCAGCAACAAAATCAGCAACCACAACTTCAAAATCAGAACCCTCAACTTTCATTACCATTTCCACAACAAAACCAAAATCCTCAACTCTTACTGCCATTTCAGCAGAAACCAAATCAGCTACCCGCCCAACCATTACCAAACCCCAACAACAAAAACCCTTATAATGCTTACATGGTAGAAGGACAACAATTTCCAACTTATATGATTACTCCTCTAGATCTTAATGATTTTCAACTGAGATCTGGTAGGATATTAGAAAAGGAAAGATCTTATGTAGTTATTCAGGAACATGACAGTTCTGAGGAAGATTCTCTAAAGGTCAATAAAAGTTTTTAGGAAACACCTCTCCAAAACCAAAACATTGAAAAAGAAAAACAAAAAGAATCAGTGAACACAACTCCTATCATTGAGTAACCAACATCTACTTCTACACCTCCTTTTCCTAAAAGATCACAAATTGATAGAGGAGTAGAAAAGCATATTATGTTGCCCAATTATGATTTTCTAGATGAATTGAATAATGTTTGAATCAAAATCCCTTTGCTACAAGCCATTAAATAAATTCCAATTCTAGCCAAAATAATAAAGGAGTTGAGCATAAATAAACCAGGAAGAAAAAAAGGAAACAAAAAGAATTCACTTGGTAGGAAAAATAGCAGACGCAATGATGGGAAAAATTGCCATACAAAAATATGTGGATCCAGGAAGTCCAATTGTGAAAACACATATCAATGGAGTTGAAATTCCAAATACATTGATTGACTTAGGAGCAGAAATAAACATCATGAGCAAGCAAACTATGGAGCAGCTCAAGCTTCATAATCTTCTCTACACACCTACCTTACTGCAACTAGCAGATATATTAGTAATCAAACCAGATAGAGTGTCAGAAGATATTTCAGTATCCTTAGATTCTTGGAAATACCCTGTTGATTTCATGATCTTAACTCCCAAGAACAATCTAGGAGGACATCCACTCATATTGGGAAGACCTTGGTTGGCCACAGCTGATGCTTTTATTAGCTGTAGATCTGGTGACATGTATATTTCTGATGGTAATTCAACAAAAAAAATTACTCTATATCCTCCAGCAAAAACAATCACAGAAATAGATGACAAAGAATGGATTGATGATAAAGATGATATTTAGCCTCTCTTTACTATTTCAGATATTAGTGAAGATAGTCAAATTTTAAATACATTAGAAAATTTTGAATCATCTTTAGAATATGACCATGAGAAATTTCAAGAAAAATCTAATGTTGAATATTTTTCAACTAGGCAGATGTCTCTCTATTCTATGGAAGAGTTTGGTAGCTCCACAATTGAAATTTTTCCAGGTAGGACATTGAACATAAACAAAAACTTGGAAAAACTACAACAAGAAGAGTTAATCAAAACATTACAAAAACATTCTACTGCATTTGCATGGGAATACACTGACATGAAAGGCTTTAATCCTAAGACTTGTATCCATCACATCTATATTGAGGAAAATTGTAGACCTATCAGACAACCTCGGAGAAGGATGAATCCAAATCTTAGGGAGATTGTGAAAGAATAGCTCCAAAAATTACTGAATGTAAACTTCATTTACCCAATTTCAGATAGCCAATGAGTTTCTCCTTTAGTAATTGTGCCTAAAAGGAATGGTAAATGGAGGGTGTGCATTGATTATCAAGAACTGAACAAAGAAACCCTTAAAGATCTTTTCCCTTTGCCTTTTATATATCAAGTGTTAGATACATTAGCAGGTAAGAAGTATTTCTCATTCTTGGATGGTTTTAGTGGTTATAATCAAATTCAGGTAGCATCTGAAGATCAAGATAAAACCACATTTACTTGTCCATGGGGAACTTATGCCTACCGAGTACTTCCTTTTGGGTTATGTAATGCACCTGCAACATTCGAAAGAGCAGTACTAGGGATTTTTTCTGATCTAATACATGATTGTATAGAGGTATATATGGATGATTTTACAGTATACGGGAATACATTTGAAGAAGCTTTGGAAAATTTGGAAAAAGTTCTTAAAAGATGTAAAGAAACAAACCTTTCACTAAGCCATGAATTTTTTTTTATGATGTTTACAGAAGGTATTGTTTTAGGACATCACCTTTTAGGAGATGGGATTAAAGTTGAGAAATCTAAAGTTGAAGTCATCTCTAAATTATCAATTCCAAATTGCCAAAAGGATGTTAGAAGTTTTCTAAGATTTACAAGATACTATAGGAGGTTTATAGAAAATTTCACTAAAATAACATCCCCACTCTTCAAATTGCTTACCAAAGATTGTGAATTCAATTGGAATTCTGATTGCCAATTGGCATTTAAAGCCTTAAAAATAAAAAAAATCTGAAGCACCCATTTTAAGAGGTCCAAATTGGAAACTCCCTTTCCATATTTCAACAGATGCTTCAGATACAACTCTGGGAGCTGTATTGGGACAAAAATATTTGATTCCTTATGCTATTTACTATACAAGTAATAATTTGACTCCCAGTGAGTTAAATTATACTGTGACTGAAAAGGAATTTTTAGTTGTTGTTCATGCAATTAACAAGTTTAGACACTATATAACAGGCTATGAAACCTTTTTTCATACAGATCACTCTGCAATTAGATATTTAATGAATAAACCTATTACTAATGGTAGAGTTACAAGATGGATTTTACTTTTGCAAGAATTCAGCAATATTGTGCTAGATAGACCTGGAAAACAAAACACGGACGCTGATTTCTTGTCCAGGATTCATAATATCAAAGAAGATTCTCCGATTGAAGATAAGTTTCCCGATGAATATCTTTTTGCAGTAACTACTCAAACTCCTTGGTTTGCAGATATTACTAACTATTTGGTCACATGAAAGTTACCTTCACATTTGTTTCCTAGAGAGAAAAGAAAACTATTCAGGAAAGTGCAAGATATTCATGGATCAGTAACGAATTGTATAAAACAAGCCCAGATCTTATGATCAGAAGGTTTGTCAGGGAAGATGAAATGCCCAAGATTCTTAAGGCATGTCATGATGAGCCGTGTGGTGGACACTTTGCTGACAAGAGGACAACTTATAAAATCATTTCTTTAGGATATTATTGGCCATCCATCTTCAAAGATTCTAAAGAATATGTCAGGAGATGTGGCAGCTGCCAAAGGGTAGGGAAACCTGCTCCCTCAAATGAAATGCCATTACAAATTCAAGTACCCATCGAACCTTTTGAAAAGTGGGCCTTAGATTTTATTGGGCCAATTAATCCTCCATCTAAGCAGAAGAAGAATATATTAGTATGCACTGATTATGCCACTAAATGGGTAGAAGCCAAAGCCTTACCTTTTGCTAATGAAAAATCTGTAGTTAATTTTATTTTTGAGGACATCTTCACTTGTTTCGGTGTTCTAAGAGAAATTGTGACAGATCAGGGATCTCAATTTACATCTAACATGGTGGAAGGGCTTGTGGAAGAATACAATATCAAACATAGGAAATCTACTCCCTATCATGCATAGGCAAATGGTCAATTGGAATCTACAAATAAAGTGATTGAAAGAATTCTCACCAAGACTGTGCATCTACATAGAAGAGATTGGGCATAATGGCTTCCTAAAGCCTTATGGGCCTACAGAACTACATGGAGGAACACAACAGGACATACACCCTATGAACTTGTCTATGGGAAACAAGTCTTGTTCCCTATATAATTCCAAGTCAGAACTTTCAAGATGGCAGTCCAACTGGGACTAGATTTATCAGAGGCACAAAAGCATAGGCTGGAGCAATTAAATGAACTTGATGAAATCATGCAAGAGGCAGTTCAAAGGACTAGTATAGTCCAACAACAGAGGGCTAAATGGCATGAAAAATATATCAAGGACAGGAGGTTTCAAGTGGGAGATTGGGCGCTATTGTTTGATTCAAAGTTTAAAGATTTTCAAGGGAAGTTTCAAACTCATTGGCTTGGGCCATATGAGATTGAAAAAGTCTTTAGTAATGGAGCAATGAGGATAAGAACAATAGATGAAAGTAAAACTCCTCTTCTTGTGAATTGTCTTAGATTAAAGATATATCATAAACCAATTTCAAAAGAGGAGTTCATTAAGATTTTCCAAGAAAATTCTGAAATGGAGCTAGTGAAGGAGAATTCTTCTTCTCCACTAACTTAGTCTTTATTTTTCCTAAAAAAAAAAAACAAACAAATAAATTTTATAAGGTTGAAAACCAATCATTAATTGGGATACTTATACAAAAAATACAGGGTGAAAATCAGAGATTTCTGACACCCTATATTTTCCATTTTCTTTCTGTAATAAGTAGTGATAAAAATCTACAGTCACTTTGTAGTTTAGATTCTGCAAATTCATCATCTCATCTCACCTCACTCCGTTTTATTTTTGCAATTTCACTTCATCCCATTGTCATATTTCATCAATAAATTTTTCAATTTTTCCTTTTACAGTTTTCATTCCATCTTCATTTCATTTATCATCTTGTCTTACATCTCATTTCATTTCACTTACATAACCACTTCCATTTCATTCATGATCCATAAGCCATATTCCACTTTTTGTTTCACATTCTGCAGCGGATTTTGTTCTGCAACTAATATGATTCTGCATCTACAATTTGTTTATCAGTTTAGGCACAAGTGTTAAGCTCATAATAAAATCATGTATGCAGGGAATTGAAGAAAAAAAAAATTTTGAAGACCAACCATGCTCAAGGTACCTATGGATCAACATAAAAAAAAAATAGCAAGTGAAAGGTAAAGGTTCCAAAAGTAAATGCAAAAAATTATTTCAAAAAGCAATTTGAAAACACAAGTTTGTATAGTATGTATAATCACATGTCTCCTTAATCAACCATCATTTGATTTGACCGCCACTATGTCTCCACCATATCTTCCATCTTTAATGACAAACGGTCTCAATGATTCTTTCATAACAAATCCTTGTTTCAAACTCCATAACATGTACTCAAACGGTCCTCTACAACTCCACCTGTTAACAGTCAAGATGACGATGTGATCTACCTATCTACGACTCTCTAAACCCTTACTGTCTATTTATTACATGCAAACTCTTAAGTTTATCTCTCATATTCACACAATATTTTCATATACACAGTCTTTCCATTCTCATATATACACAGTCATTCCATTTCCATACAAACAATCATTCTATTTCTTAAATAGCACTCGTTTTATAGACAGTGAGAGTAATTTTGAAGGTTAACCGAAAACAGGGGATATGGGGCTTATTGTCAGGTCAGAGCCCGTAGGGGTAAATTATATGGATGGGTATCCATAGCTTAAAGGGATGCTATAGAAGGCCAGAGGTTAAATTTTATTGAGAAATTTGACAGCTACCACAAGGAAATTACCAAGTCTTTTGCAAGGTCATTTGATGGCATGGAAGTGGAGATAGGAGATATAAAATTTGCAGTCATAGAATCCTTCATAGCAGAAGCAACAGAGCTGCTGAGACAAGGAGAAAGATGGTTTAAAAACAAGGAATTTCATGGTGAATCTTGGAAAGTGATCCTTAGAAACCCAGGTATGGATGTTACAGTATTTAGGAAGGGAATTCCTATTTCAGCACTCAAAAACAAATGGGGTAATATGTTGTTAATATTGCAAAAATTCATTACATGTGAAGGAAGATTTGGGTTTATGTATGTTTACCATATACACTTATTAATGAATTTTTTAGAAAATGGAACCATCAACCTTCCCTTCTTCCTTCTAAACAGTCTAAGAAGGATGGCTACAAATGTCCAAAAGAAAATTGAATCCATAGAAACAACTATGTATCATCATGGATTAGTGAAAATACTAGTTGAATTCCATTTGAAAAGTGTAGGGGATACATGGGAATATTTCTTGGTAAGAAAATTTTTCCAGGATGCTCCAGAGTCACCTGAGAAGAGTCATGTTAAGAAAAGTAGGAGGAGAAAGATGAGCATTAACATTCAAACCTCCTCACAAAAGAATGATGAAGAGACAACTTCTAAACCAGAGGTTAGAAAGCAGAATAAAATAGAAAGGAAAAATGAAAGAGAGAGCTAAAGAAATCAATGAAGACATTCATGAACCTTCATCACCACAAGAAGATGAACAATTACTCTCCGAAAGACTGACCAAGATTGAGGAGCAAATCAAGAAAAAGGAGATAGGGAAGAGGAAGAAGGACACAAGAGAAGAAACCATAAGCTTCCAAAACCTGAGAAGGAGCTTTAGACTCCGAGGTAAGGTGAGGAAGGTAACATCAAAAGAAGCCCAATTCATAAACTTAGAGGAAGAAACCCCAGTTCAATCTCCTGACAGTATTCCACCTAAACACAGTCCACAAAACTCTCCTCCACAGAATTTTGAAGGCAACCCAAGCAGAGCTTCTCCGACATAGATCCGGTACAATAGAAAATCTATGACTACATAGAGTCATTAGAGAGAAAGGATACCTCAATGGATCCAAGATCCTCAACCAATCTAGAGCAGCCTGTCAATCCACAAGAACCTCTAACTAGCTCTCTCAAACAAGAAATCTTTGAGTTAGAGATTTTGAACAGGCACATTCAAAAAGAAAATGAAACCTTGAGGGAACAGAACAAGCTGGATAGAGCCATTCATGACAACACAATGCTACACCTAGGATTATGGTACAAGAAAAATAGGAAGCTAAAGAGGAAAAATAGGAACTTGAGCAGAACACTTATCAACGTCAAATACGGGCTTCTTATGAAGAAACCCAGGATGGCAGTCAGTGCAAGGAGAAGTAAGAAAAGGAAGTTGGATGTACTGGCAGAAGTGTCGGAACAGATGCAATAGAAGAAAGAAGTTCACATTTTTGAAAATTGCATGGGGACATGCAATGATTTTGCAGTGGGGGTATGTTGAGCCTCAAAATTACTCTTTCCCTAGCAACTCTTCTCATTCCTTTTCTTTGTTTTTCCATAAGAAAGATGCATTCTCATCACCAATAACCGGTATATACTGTCTTGAGGAGGACATTTAGTGATTTACATGTTATGCTTTTATGTTTTGTTGTTTGAATAAATTTTTGTATGTTAGCTGCAGAACGCAGCCTATTATGCAGCTACCTTCATGCTCTAACAGGTTCTAGGTGTCAGAAGGAGAAACTACCCACATGGGCAGCTTGGAAATCATCATGACCTGGTTCCTGTCCTATTCATTCAGCCCAGGTCGGCAAAGAATATGGAATAAGACTACGGCCAATGGACAAGTCAAACACAAAGACACTGAAGGTAACAGGACTCTGTTTTGCAGTTAATTAATGCATTTCACAGTGATGGGAAGCGTTATCCGAGCAAATATGTTAGGTCCCTATAATACTAGTGATTACCCCATTACTATTGTATTTGTATCCCTTATTAATATTGTTGTGGCCCTATTGTCCCCATATTGTTATTACTGTGCCCCATAGAATCCCTCTATTGTTATTTTTGTGCCTTTATATTATTATTGTTAGGTTGACTGGGTTATATTGCGACTCCTTAGACTCCTATATAGAAAAGAGGTTTTGTCATTTGAATCATCAAAGAATCATTCTTTTGTGTAATGTAAAGGAGGTTTCCCCCTCGAAGAGGCTAAATTCTAAGGCGTTGATCTATCTTTTCTATCTTTTTGTGAGCTAGTTTCATAACATTTGGTACCAGAGCTTTGGATTCTAGGGTTTCGCTACTCCAAATAGGACATCATGGCATTTTCGCTATAAAAAAATTTCTGCGACGTTTCAGAAGCGAAAAAAAAAAACCATTTGAGACAAAATCATACTGAACCTTAGGTCCAAATTTCAAAGCTTTTCGCACTACATTTGCGGAGATATGACCTGAGGAAGTTGTTCTTTTTGCAGACTCCTGAATTACATTCCAAAAAGGTGACCTGGGGAAAATCGTCATAACTTTCTCTTTGAGCATAGGATTGAAGTTTCGTAAGAAGGTACAGAAAGAGGACGGACTGTAGTTTCTTGTATATATTTTTCAGAGCCAAAGGTTGAAACAGGGACACGTGGCATGTCGTACAAGTTCGCTCTACTGAACTAGTCTATAATCAGGTCACTGTGGGAGATTTGGCATAACTCCTCCTTGGAGAATCCAATTTGGATTAGACTAGTGGCATTGGAAAGAAGACACAAAGGGCTATTGCAGATCACAATTTCAGAACTGGATGATCCAAAATTATAGAAATACATTAGAGGCAATATCGAGCTCCTACAAAGTGAAAAAAGGTGTGTAGATTTTTTAAATTTTTGCTTAAGCTTGGTTTGAAAAAATATTTTGAATGAATTCAAAGGGCATAGTAAAGCATTGTTATTAGTAACTGATGCCCCGAGGAAAGAAAATGCAAACACCTAGTAAGCAACCTGAAAGCTCTAGCATGACTCATGAAGAAGATGAAGAAATGCTACATGATATATCAAAATTACAAGACCAAGTGCAACAAATTTCACTCTCACAAAAGCTAACAAAAGCTAAGATAAATGGCATGGAATCTAAGATAAAGGGGTTGGAAGCTAAGATGGATGCTTTGAAGATAGATTTGAAGACAGACATGGCAGATTTGAAGACAGATTTGACAAATTTTCTACAAGAAATACTTACTAATGGTGAAAGGGTAGTAAAGGAAACTCATGATGCGAACAAAAGAAATGTTAATCATGATTTCATAGACTCTAATGTGTGATCGAAGACCCACCATATTCCAAAAATCGATATGAGGAAGTTTGATGGCAAGGATCCCGCAACATGGATATTACAGATGGAGCAATTTTTCGATCTCAATAATGTGCAAAACACACAAAAGGTACGTATTGCAACTTTATATTTGGAACCAAATCAGTTTGTATGGTATCAATGGCTTTGTTCTCGTAAACAAATTATCACTTGGGTGATTTTTACAGAAGAATTGACAGCACATTATGAGGATACAAAAAGCAACACTTTTTTTAGCCAATTGATAAGTCTCTAATAAAAGGGTTCAATAATGGAGCACATTGAGGAGTTCCAAAAATTGAACATAAGGGTAAAAAATATTCCAGAGGAGCATAGGATTGATGTGTTCATAGGGACTTTAAAGGATAATATCCAACATGATGTTCGCCTTTGGGAACCTAATTCATTAGAGAAGGCATTCATGTTAGCAAGAAAAATGGAAAGCAAAATTATGGCAACTAGGAAGCATACCACTCACAACTATAAAGATGGAAGTGTTGTTGCCCCTAGTCTTCCACAACCTATAAGGTTGACACCACAAAAATTGAAAGAAAAAAGAGCAAAAGGGCTATGTTACAGTTGTGATAGCAAATACACTAAAGGTCATAAGAGTGCTGAGAAGAAATTATTCTGCATAGATTGTGAAGAGGAAGAAGAAAAGGAGCAAGAAAGGTCAAAAGAAGAGGATATACTCCAAGAACAAAGCCTAGATAAAGAAGAAATGAATCCGACCATATCTTGTAATGCATTGGCGGGAATTACCACTCCTCAAACCATCAAGATAGAAGAAAAATGTAATAGTGTTGATTGATTCAGGAAGTACCCACAATTTTATTCATTGTAAGGTAGCAAGAATTGAATTTCTTCCTATATCCAGCACGAGAGTGTCAAGTGATGGTTGCAAAATGGAGGAACAATAAATTGCTCTGGAAAGTGCCATAATATCAAGCTATCTATGGGAGAATATGTATTGACTAGCCCAATGCTTTCCATTCCAATGGGAGGTGTTGATGTTGTACTAGGAGTCCAATGGCTACAATCCTTGGGTACAATAGCTTTTAATTTTCAAGAACTTTTCATGAAATTTTCTGCGGAAGGAAAGGGAGTTGAATTAAGGGGTATTGCAGGGAAACGAGGAAAGATAATCAGCTCTAACGGTATGAAAAAGCTTCTAAAAAAGGAACAAAGAGGTGTAATTGCACAATTATGTTCTCTAGATGTTTCCACGTCGAAATCATCTATTTCTCGAGATCTCCAAAAAGTCTTGGACAATCATTCCAAGGTATTTGAGACTCCCAAAGGTCTCCCACCTATTCGTGATCATGATCATGCTATTCATCTGATTCCAGGAAGTGTTCCTCCAAACATCAGGCCTTACAGATATTCCTCTGCCCAAAAGAGTGAAATTGAACATATGGTTGCAGATATGCTAGAGGCTGGTATAATTCAACCTAGTCAAAGTTCTTTCTCTGATCCAGTAGTATTGGTGCATAAGAAGGATGGATCATGGCGCATGTGTTCGGATTATAGGGAGCTCAACAAGCTCACTATTAAAGATAAGTTTCATATTCCTGTTATTGATGAATTACTGGATGAATTGCATGGATCAATTTACTTCACCAAGTTGGATCTTCGTTCAGGATATCATCAAATCGGAATGAAGACTGAAGACATTCTGAAAACAACATTTAGAACTCATGAGGGTCATTATGAATTTTTGGTCATGCCTTTTGGCCTTACCAATGCACCTTCTACATTTCAAGGCTTGATGAATTACATTTTCAAACCCTTCCTTAGAAAATTTGTGTTAGTATTTTTTGATGATATACTAATCTACAGCAAGTCTTGGAAGGATCCTGTTGAACATGTTGACAGGATGCTACAACTAGTGGAGGAGAAACAATTATATGCAAAAAGATCCAAATTTTTCTTTGGAGTACAAGAGGTGGAAAATCTGGATCATATTGTATCTCATGAAGGAGTTAAGGTAGACCCTAGCAAAATTGAAGCCATTAAGGAATGGAAAATCCCCACATCCATAAAGCATCTGCGAGGTTTCTCGGGTTGACAGGGTATTATCGCAAGTTTGTTAAGAATTATGGGAGAATAGCATCACCTCTAACAACATTATTGAAGAAAGATGAATTTTCATGGACTCTAGAAGCAACAAAAGCCTTCGAACATATTAAAGAGGCAATGTGCCAAGCACCGGTCTTAACTACACCGGACTTCACAAAAGCCTTTATTATGGAATGTGATGCTTCAGGAAATGGAATTGGTGCTTTTTTAATGCAAGATGAAAGGCCCATTGCTTTTGAAAGTCGTCCAATCAAGGGAAAGTTTTTACACAAATCTATTTATGAGAAGGAAATGTTGGCAATACTACATGCTCTTAAGAAATGGTGACCCTACCTAATAGGAAGACACTTCAAGGTAAAAACGGATCATCATAGCCTTAAATACTTTTAGAACAAAGATTATCCTCTGAAGAGAAACAAAAGTGGGTCACAAAGATGTTGGGTTATGACTTTGAAATCATCTACAAAAAAGGGAAGCAAATTGTGGTGCCAGATGCACTCTCAAGAAAGAATGAGGATGTGGAAGCATTGTTGTGTGCCATTTCTATTATCCAACCAGATTAGATAAACGAAGAAAGGGAGTAATGGAAGAATGATGAAGAAGTGTGGGCACTTATTCAAAATTTAGAACAAGATTCCAGTACATCTGATACATTTAGCTGGAAAAATGATTCGTTATGGTACAAAGATCACTTAACCTCTGTAAGAATTCCCAACTCAAACAAAAGATTCTTATGGAATTGCACACTTCTCCCTTAGGAGGGCACTCAGGATTTTTTAAAACTTACCACAAGGTTAAGAAGGAATTTTTTTGGGATGGCCTTAAATCGGATATTCAAAAATTTGTGGTAAAATGTTTGGTTTGCCAACAAAATAAAGTTGAAACAATTAAGACCTCGGGTCTATTACAACCTTTATCCATTCCAAGCCAACGTTGGGAGGAGGTTTCAATGGATTTTATGACAAGTTTACCCAAGTCTGAGGGAAAGAGTGTCATCATGGTGGTAGTTGACAGAATTACCAAGTATGCACACTTTTGTGCATTATTAGATCAATTTAAAGCCAATACAGTTTCTACTGCATTTATGGAAACAATTCAAAAGCTACATGGAAACCCAAAGATTATTGTAAGTGACAGAGATCCCATTTTCACTGGAAATTTTTGGACAGAATTATTTCCTTGTCTCCGTACTTAGTTAGCTCATAGCTCATCTTATCATCCTCAATCCGATGGGCAAACTGAGATAGTAAACAAATGTTTGGAGGATATCTTCGTTGCTTTGTATCTGATAAACAGACACAATGGGTCAAATGGTTGCCTCCGGCTGCATGGTGGTATAACACTTCCTTCCATACATCAACAAAAATGACCCCATTTATGGCACTTTATGGATATCAGCCACCATCCATCACATCATATTTAAGAGAAAATTCTAAGGTTCAAGCAGTGGAACATCACATCGAGCATCAACAACAAGTCCTCCAACTCTTAAAGGATAACCTCGTGTTGGCGCAGAATAGAATGAAACAACAAGCAGATCAACATCGTAGCGAAAGAAGTTTTGATGTAGGTGATTGGGTATTTCTACGGCTACAGCCATATAAACAAATGTCCCTCAAGCAATCTAAGAAGGATAATAAATTATCACCAAAGTATTATGGTCCGTACAAAGCGTTGCAAAAGATTGGTACTATGGCATACAAATTGTGGCTTCTTGCAGCTTCTCGAGTGCACCCAGTTTTCCATGTTTCATGTTTAAAGAAGGTTATAGGCGACAAGCTCCCAGTTCAAACAATATTGCCATATCTTGACGAGGAAGGAAAAATTATATTGGAACCGGAATCATTCACAGAAACAAGAACTCGACAGCTACGAAATCGATCAATTTCAGAGTATCTCATCAAGTGGAAGAACTTATCCGCTGAAGATTCCACTTGGGAGGATTAGAATTTCATACAGAAGCATCCATAACTACTCAAGCGTTGAGGACAACACTTTTTTGAAGGAGAGGGGCATGTTAGGTCCCTATAATACTAGTGATTACCCCATTACTATTGTATTTGTATCCCTTATTAATATTGTGTGGCCCTATTGTCTCCATATTGTTATTACTGTGCACCATAGAATCCCTCTATTGTTATTTTTGTGCCTTTATATTATTATTGTTAGGTTGGCTAGGTTATATTGTGACTCCTTAGACTCCTATATATATAAAGGAGGTTTTGTCATTTGAATCATCAAAGAATCATTCATTTGTGTAATGTAAAGGAGGTTGCCCCCTCGAAGAAGTTGAATTCCAAGGCATTGATCTATCTTTTCTATCTTTTTGTGAGCTAGTTTCATAACAAACTACCTGTACCTACGGACTCCAACAGCCACCTGTACAAACGAATCCAACAGCCACCATGTCTTGGATTTATGTCTCCAACAACCAAGGAAGAATTCCGCATATCTATCTTCTACGTGTTTGGCTGTAGCATGCTTTTCTCCACAAACAATTATATGATTTTTCTTATAAATACCTGTGTAAAGGACTGAAGAAGAGAGTAGTAATAGTAATAGTTTTATTGTGAAATCGAAGTTCTAAACTCTATAATTTCTAGGCATTTTGTGTCCTTGTTTTAATATGAGAATACCACATGTTTTTATGAACATCTGAAGGAGTTTTCTTGGAGTTGATTGAGCAAGCGTAGCCTAATCAGTTGCAGAGGGCCCCTGCACTGAAGAAGGTTTCATTTCATTTTATTTTTCTTCTTCTTGTTAATTGTAAATTCATCATTTTCTTTCTAAAACAGTGTTTATAATCATTTTCTTACTAACAATGTTTATAATGCAATTTCCATCATTTTCTTATTAACAGTGTTTATAATTTAGAGCAGTTTCCATTAGCTTGATCTCTTTTTAGTTTTTATCAGTAGTTTAGAAGATAGAACTCAATGGTGTAATCTTGTTTCTTCAATTAAAAACTAACCTTGTTTCAGGATGAGATTAGGATCGAATAATGATAAGGATACACTGTTGGATAGTTTACTTCATTCACTATTTTGCTAGTTTAAATTCTCAATTAAATTGATCAGTGTCATTTACTTTCTTTGCCATTTCATTTTTAGTTCACTGACTCATGGTGTTAATAAATGTTTATGGAAAACTATTCAAGTTGATAATTCATCCTTAACTAAGTGGTTGAACATTTCATCTATGTAATGAGTTAGTTTTGTATCTTTGTATTTGCTTTCTCTTAGATTAATGAAGTACAGAATTATTCAAACGTCATCCCAAGGAGACTTTCTCCCAAAATTGAGAGGCAGAGTAACCAAGTATTTCATTTAGTTTTATTTCTGTAATTAGTTAGATATCAATTGCAAATTTCACTTTCAATTTTAATTCATGATTTGGAAATAATGGTAAAATAGGAATAAAAACTCTGTTTTCATTTCTTGCTTAGCTTTGTTTCCATATCTTTCTTAGTTCTGTTTTCATTTCTTTCTTAGCTCTATTTTCATTTTTAGATTTTGAGCAGTCTTTACGAAAGTTATATTTAGTTCTGATAATTTACATTATAAATCATTAGGAATTAAAAGACCAAAAACCCCCCAAAACAACAACGAAGTAAGAAGGGTTAGCTAGCACAAACAGTGCAATACACTTCATCAGTTTACGATACCCGGATTGATAATTTATGCAGAAAAATTTAGGACACTAAATTAACCAAACAATTGTATGCAGGATTATCCATTTTGTTGCTCGGGTTTGCTATTGGCTAAGCTGGTAGTTGAGTTGGTCTAGGCTGGTTCAAAGGTAGCTGAAGCTACTGCGATTGAGTTAGTAATGGTGCAGGATTTTGTTATGGAAATGGCATGGGTTGTGGATATTGTTGGAACTGTTGGTATGGAAATGGTTGTTGATATTGTTGCTGGTATTGTTGTTGGTATTGTTGAGGATACATTTGTTGAGGTGGCTGGTTTCCATAACTATATCCTCTCCAACCTTATGCAAGTTGGTTTTGATATTGTTGTGGAGGCCAAGCTTGCCACAACATTGGGGTATTCCATGAACTTTGAGGAGGATACTGATAGTTTTGTTGAGGGAATTGTTGAGGAATCCTTGGCTGCCAAGGTCTTCTTGGTGCCACATAGTAAAAGCTATATGCTCCTTGTATTTCTTACATTGGATTCATTTGCAATTATTTCAACTTTAGACAGTTTTCTATTGAATGGTTTTCTGTGCAAAGGCCACATACCTGAAAACTATCCAAAGGGCATCCTCTTAATGGGTGTTTCTTCCTACATTTGGGACAAAAGATTGCTAATATTTTCTCTTGTTCTTCTTTCTTTTGTTAGCTTTCAAAACATCTACTTGTGTCCCTAATGTGCTTAGAAGATCAGTTTTGAAGTTTTCCAGAAAGCTCTCTATCTCTGCTCTTATGACCCCTCCTACTGCTGATCTTCAAGCTTTTGAACTAATATCTCTCCTTCCATTTTTTGATCTTCCTCTAGAATATTTTTGACATAATTATGCAATTTCATTAGATGGAAAGTTTGAAATATCACCTTTGCCCATTACATTAAAAATTTCAAGATATTCATCTCTTATACCTTTAAGAAAGATTGTATGAATGGTATCAAGGTTCAGAGAGTGTTGTTTAGATTTTTGAAGATTGTAAGAAAATCTTTCCAAATACTCTTCTAAACTTTCATCTTCTTGTTGTGTCATTCTAAAAACATCCTCTTTCGAGTCCCTAGGCCTACAATAAGCTTGATATTTTTTAAGAAATATTTTCTTCATGTCATCCCAAGAAGTGATTGTACGTTCTCCTAAACCCATAAACCATTTTAACGTTGTTGCTTTCAAAGTAGCAGGAAAGAGGCAAAGCTTGTGTGTGTCATCTGTGTATCCATAAGTTCTACACAAGATATCGAATTCAAACATAAATGAGTCAGGATCTTCTGTTGACATTCCATAAAAGTTAGGCAATACAGAAGGTGGAATGTTTTTCATTTTCACTTCTTCTCCTAATA
Source organism: Pinus tabuliformis (assembly GCA_031772625.1). Classification (NCBI taxonomy): domain Eukaryota; kingdom Viridiplantae; phylum Streptophyta; class Pinopsida; order Pinales; family Pinaceae; genus Pinus; species Pinus tabuliformis. Next base: position 937,100,579 of record CM062815.1, read on the forward strand.
TTGCACTTGTATCTAATATTGGAAAGCCAAAAGTAGCTTCCTGATCATCAATATTTTCTTGTTCATTATCATTTAGTCTTTTGTTATCATACTCTATTTTTCTTTCTTCTTCTCTTTTTCTTTCAGCTTCTCTTCTTGCCTCTTCCTCTCTTTGTCTTCTCCATTCTCTCTGTTGTTTTTCATATTGAAGTCTTTGTTCTGGAGTGAGGATAGTGGATCCTTTCCCTTCTTCTGTCATAGTTTCAACTATTATAGCAACTTGAGATTCAAGTTGTTGTTTGTTGTCGAAACTAGGTTGGTCTATTGGTTCAAGAATGGGTTGATCTATTTGTTTAACAATTTTCCTTATTTCCTTTTGTTTTTCTGCATTTGGTGTTGCTTTTGGGGTTTGTTTTCTTTTTACTTCTAAGGTTAACAAGGTTTGTCGTTCAATTAAAGTCAATATTTATCCTCTCCTTTGTTTTTCTTTTAATTCCGCTAGAGTTGGTTTACCAGCAACTGGTGTAGTTAGTTCTGATGGTTGAATTTTTGGGGGGTTTTTTTTAATGTATCTACCTTTCTAATCTCTATCTCTAGGCATAAAGAAACATAACTAAAAGGAAAACTAAATTTTTATTGTTATTATTGTGTTTTTGTCTTTTATATATATATTGTTTTTATCCTCTAATTGACTATGTTGATTAATGCTTCTCTGGCAACATTGCCAAAATGTTGGGCTAATTTATAGAGTAAATTAACACAAGTATTTCATTATCAATCCAGGTTTGTAGAACTTAAAAGCATTCCAAAATGTATGGATATCAACTATAATCAACTTTTAGAAGATAATGGAAATTGAAGGAAATGCAATTATGAACTAATTAGAAGTGCATATTACAAATATGAAATTCAACTATGTAATTTCTAATTCATTATATAATAAGTAGGAGAAGTGGCTCCTAACTTAGGAGAACCAAATTTGTCCTTCTTCTAGAATACTACTTTATGAATAGAAATCAAAAACCACTAATGGACAATAGCTTAATATGCATAAACAAATAATGGAAGAGGCTCCTAACTAAGGAGGTCCTTCTTGTTCTTCATTAAAAATTAATTCATCATTAATGCCATTGTTAGAAAATTGAAAATTCAGAAAATCACTTGAAAACAAGAAAGATGAATTTTAGTTTATATTCATTAATCCAATAGAAGGAGGGTTCAACTTGAACACTAGGTTGTCCCTTCATATAAAGATGATAAATAAACCAAGATTCATCGGAAAACATAATAAATCATCATACATCAAATCAAATAAACAAATCTGAAGAAAAACTAGTTTATGAAAATCAAGCTAGATTAACCATGAAGTGTACTTAGCTTGGAGTGGGGGCCCTCCACCCTTGCCTTGCACACTTGAAGAGATTATCAGATATTGCAAACTCATTCAATCATACACACCATTGAACAGAAAAATGAAGATAGAATAGGTTCCTCAAATTAATTCAAAGTATTCAGAAATCTCAACATGAAATTATACAAATTTTACATACCATAAGCCTTCAATGTTTTGGCTTAAATAGAAAAATATGAAACAAACTGATCTAAAATGTCTCAAATAGTTATGTCTATCCATATCCTATCCATACATATCCTATCTATCCAAATCGAACTCATCCATCCCATCACTAAAAATATGGAAAATCCCATGAAATCATAAAATTGCCCTATTTCTTAGGCATTTCCTGCATGACTGGTCCTGTTTGACCAGCTTTGATCGGGCATGTTTAAGCTTGGTTTGACCAAACCAATAGGAGTTAGTTCAATATTATTTCCCAAGCTTTCTATAAATGTACTCAGCTCGTGCCCAAATGTCCTGCAAATATGACATCCATGAAGCCATTACACGAATTTATGATTCTGTCCAAAAATGCACTTAAAATTCAGTTTTCATAAAAACGTCTAAAAGTTGCAAAACTAAATTTATATATATGAATATGCATAAATACATCAAAATGAGGTGTATATGATGGAAAATGGATGGACAATATAGAAATTAAGTGTTTTTTCTTTAGCAAAATTGGATAAAAGAGGGCCAACACTACCACCTGTGCAAGCAATTTTCCCTACCCTTGTCTCCACTGCACACTTCAAGTATGCAACAATGGCTCTAACAATGACTGCAAGAGGTCGTGGTAGGAAAACCAGGGGGGAAACGAAGTCAGATCAGCCTAGCTCCTTTGGGGTAAAAGCGAGGGGTCGCAAACTAGTTGCCAGCATCATAAATGATGTGGCCACAACATACCGTGAAGGAACGAGTGAGGAAATCTGGTAGTTAATCAAGGAATGGGAAGCAAACTTGAATCAACAGGTTGGATTGATGGAAATTGAGGTGGAGGATTGGCGGGCTATGGTGTCGGACCTAGGGCACACTCGTGATCGTGTTACTCAATTCAAACAGACCTTGTACATGTACCGGTCCATGAAGAGTTTCTGGGAAAGGACTTGGAGTAGGTCTATGTAAGCATGGAAACAATGGTGCAAGACTTCACTAACTATAAATAGGATTTTCAGAAGCTCCTGTTCCAGATGCAAAAATAGGATGGTTGCCTTCATCAAATTGAAAATTATCTCCCTTGAATTCTCTCATAGATAGAGCTTTCAGGCTCTAATGCTAAGAACCCGACTCCGGTGGAGTCAGCATCCACCGAGGGAGAAAAGTAGTCTGCTAGCTCGTTTCTCTATTTTTCGTTTTCTTTTGTATGCTGGAAGCTTTTAATTTCCAGAATGTTTCTCCTTTTTTATATAGGCAAGTAGTATCTAGGCAAGGCAAAGACATACAGACTTATCTAGCTTGGTTAGAAAGACTAATTATTTTTTGTTATTGGAAGGCATATCATGTTGTTAGGTGGCCAACAGAATTGGTTTCCCTCATGGAAAGTTAAGGCCACCTAACTATCAGTTATGTGGATGTAACTTGCTTTTATATTAATTAAAATGGAAGGATCTACCAAGATTACAGAAAAAATGTATCTATCTCCCCAAGTAAAATCAACATGACCCAACTAAATCAACATGGATTCTCAATAGAATTTATGCCCCTAGGCCATTCACCCCTAGCCAAATCAACATGGCCCATCCAAATCAGCGTGGCTTCTTAGATGAATGTATCATTCTTCCCTAGACAAATCAACATGCCCTATGGATGCCAAAACAACATGGATCTAATGGGAGAATGTCTTCCCTATGTTGTAATTTCCCTGGGCCATTCACCCCTAGCCAAATCAACATGACTTCATGGGTGAATGTTCTGATCTCCCCTAGTAAAATCATCATGACCTTAGAAAAATCAACATGGTTGTATGCGAAAAAGTCTACCCCAATCCTACAAGCATCAACACTTTGGGCCATTCACCCTTGGCCAAATTAGCATGGCCCAATGGGTGAATGTATCATTCTCCCCTAGTTAAATCAACATGGTTATGTGGGAGAATCTCTGCCCTATTTTGAAAGCTACGGAAACATCAACACTTCCTCCTTGAGAGGGATATATTCTGCATCATGCCAAGCTTGTCTCTGAAGTTTGCAAACTTCACTCTAGACAGAGGCTTGGTGAGAATTTCTACAATCTGCTCATCTGAAGATATGTACTAGAGCTTCATTGCTCCCTTTTTCACAATGTCTTAGACTATATCAAATTTTACCATTTAGGTACCTTAACGCATGCTTTTCTGCATGGCTTGGCTCAACCATAAACTAGATAGATTCCTTTATTGGTTCCATCAACATATCTGCTTTCTAGTCATCCTAATTGGGTGCTCCCTCTAACACTAAAGAAAATCCTCCTATGGAAATCATGGTTGCTCCCTTTGTCAAAGAAGAAAATCCTCCTATCATTGTTTCTCCCCCTGTCACTAAAGCATACCTAGTTATCTAGCATGGTCCCTTCATAGAAGGAAAACTGCTCCTAGATACCTCTCACCTCTAAGCATCTAGTCTGATAATCGCAACCCATGACATCTTCTTGGAATGATACCTCTTCCACTCTACCTAGCTATCTACTCCCTTTGAACTGGAAGCTCTTCTGGTCATCTAGCATGGTCCAAGAATTCCTAACAATATCTACAATTATCCCTTATGAACACCAATCACTCCTACTAAGTCTATGCTCAAGCCTTTAGGCCATATAAGAACCTGACCATCTGGTGACTAGAGCAAAATCCTCCTTATAGTCTACTCCCTCTTTCTGGGAGAATTCTCTTTCTCGATGATAACATTTGTTGCATGAATCATTGTCTTCACAACCTTCGCAAAGGACATGTTCTTCCTTTTTGCAAACCCAATTCAAGAGGCCATGGAAAAACGAAAAAATCATAACCAAGAAATCATTTCTAATATCCAAATCATACAAAATATATGGAAAATAAGATGACCAAAAAATCAAAGGAGAAAAAATATGATTGGAAGTACTTATCTCTTAATCGAGGAAGAAATTGCTGAGGGTTGTAGGGAATTGTCAACTCCCTCCTGATCCTTTCCTCCTTACAGAAATCATTGAAGTCCCTAGAAGTATACTCTCCTCTAATATCTGACCTCGAAATATTGATCTTCTTCTTTTTCAATTCCACCATCTGGGCCCTAAACTCCTAGGACCTACTGAAGACCTCATTCTTGGCCTTAATAAAATAATCATTACTGGATTTGGAAGAAGTATTCTTTCTAAAGCCCATCTATAATCTTCTTTTGAGGTTGATGTTCATCATCATCATCAACATCGGCCATTGATGCGCAATGATTTTCCTTTATGTTCTTTTGAGGACACTAGGAGGCATAGTGTCCAAAACCATGACAATTTAAGCACCTGATAGTTGAAATATCCTTATTCTTTTCATCCTTAACTAGAGAAGGTCTTCTACTTGTATTCTTCTTTTCAAACTTTCCAAAATTTCTTCTTCCTTTTCCTTTCCTTGCATGAGCAGCAAGGGCTTGAGTTCCGTCATCCTTAGCTCCCTACAAGTTGTCCTTGGACAAAAATCTAGCCTCCTCTTGGACACAATCAATCCACATCTTATCAAACTTTGTAAGCTTTTATCGTGTACAAATTCCCTGAACAAATGGATCCCTGAGGAAGGAAATCCATTGAGAGTCACTATAACAAGCTCTACATTATCAATGGTATCTCTAATGGCTTCAAGTTCATCTCTCAACTAGGAGACTCTCATAAGATAAGGGACAAAAAAATATGATCTAGCCATCATTTCACTATGAAGTTGATGCCTCAAGGTTAGTTTCCTACTAGTGTTGTCACCCTGGAATAATCCCACCAAAGCATCGTACACTTCTTTGGCAGCCTTCAACTCAACAACACGTCAAATCAAGTGGTACTTTATAGAATTTATCAAGCTCATCTTAGCTTTGGCTTCATTATTATTATGCTTGGCTTTCTCCTTAACTCTCTTAAAAGATAAGAAGTATCTTGATCTTCCAAGATTTGAAATTAGTAGCACCATCGAACCTATCTTCTACTTTGAGACTTGGCGCCATTTTGACAAGAGATATATAATCCAAACAAGTTGTCAAATATTGTCTCTTAAGTTGACTTCAATGGATTATCTTTTAACAAAGCTCTCATACCATGTTGAATTTTCTATTCAAGAGTGTAGTAGAATACAATTTTCTAACAGGTAATTAATTCGTAATGATTTTCAACTAAAATTGTTATCATTGAATACTTACACTTCATAAAACTCTCAACAGTACATCCAATAGAAATAGTAAATATCACAGAAAGACAAGCATCCACAAAAGAGATAATGATTTTACCCTGAAAAACCTAACCTTGGGAGAAAACTCAACAACTTTTCTTAGGAGAAACTATTCTTTAGCAAGGTTTACAAATCAACAATTTTTCTAGAAATTTGTACCAATAATCTAAGTCCAATACCAGCCAAACTTTGCTAACCTATTTTCCTTCAAGTTCAACCCCTTTAGCCCTTATTTATCCCTATTTCACTTATAGCCAGCAACCTTCCTATGGTTTATACTTCTTGTGTCTCCTACGACCTTCCTGCTGCTCTTGTGGCATTCCTACTCCAACTATGCGGTTCTCCAAGAGGGATAAGAAAAATTATGAAGAGAGAGAAGAAACTTGTTCATGCTTGGTGGAGAAAATGAGACATCACGCCCTCTATTTATAGTTCTCAAATGAGGTGAAATAACCCAAGGGATAGACCCCTTCATAGGCTAGGCCAACTTGTCACTTCAAATATTAAAATTTCCATTATTATTCTAGGATGAATTGAAAACCATTTAGCTATATGGGAATATAAAATTTTACTCATAAAGTTTTTGACAAAAGTCCCTGGAAATAACTAGAGGGAAAACTAGTTTGGGAGAGGGAGGATTTTATTATTAGCTTGAGAAATCAAAGTTTAAACAAAAAAATATAACCTAGAACGAAATTACAGACTTATCCCAATTTATGAGCCACAAAACAACCCCCAAATTAATTGTATGGCCAACATCGAAGTGTGTTCCCTCTATTGTCCAAATTGTATGGCTTGTACGAACTATACAAACACCAAATCAGTGCCAAAATTATCTTGGCATGTGTGTGCTACACAATATTTTGTCACACTTCTTGCACTTCCCTGTGTCATGCCCCGGAGTGCCCAAAACTTGGAAATTATACAATGTACCCATCCTGATATCCAGTCCAGATCCTCCTTGAATACTTAATGAAAACATGTCTTGAGCCTTACCTAAAGAAGTAAGCTCTAAAACCCTAAGTTCAGGTTCATCGCAATCCTGACACTGGCAGCTAGTTCTGATGGCAAGTTGCATTATACTGGCCTCACGCTTCCAACGCGCTTTTTACTTGGATACTCGCGCTGATCCCTAAAAGGTAAGTTTTCCTAAAGAGGACAAGAAGCTTTGTGATCTAGAGGCTTCTAGAACAACAAGCTGGAGGCTGTTCGTTGAGGATGTGGTCAAATTTTCCAATATTTCCCTTTGATCTTATCCCTATGAGCTACATCCTTGAGATGAGGGCCTTCCCCTATCTTTGGAGGGATCCTAACTCCCTCTCCCTACCTATATATTCATCCTCTCCCATTCCCAAATGGTAGGTCTATGATTATTTGCACCCTTATGCTGAGATAGTGCCTACATGCTACTCATTTGGCTTGGAGAAGGAGTGCTCGGAGAGCTTGAGTTTGGACTTAGGCATTCACTCAAGGAGGTCTTATTGACATAAAGTCTTGTTTGTATGCTTCCACTTCTATTCATTAATATATATAACTTTTAGTTTTCTTTCCATAAATGTTGGCGTTAATGCATCATTTATCTTAATTCTTCTTGATCTGTTAAGTGGATTACTTTCAATTATGCTTGTTGCACTTGTATTCTTTGTCGTGTCTTTGATCTCGTGTGCAGGTATTCAACTGTTTTGAGCAGTAGAGATGGGCCTGAGGAGCAAGCGATCAATATCTTCAACAAGGGAGTACATCATAGCATCAGAACGAGCTAGGTCTCCTTCCTCTTCTCTCATTTCGATTTTAGTTTAGGAAAGTCTCATGTAGATTGTCACATAGGTTGCTAGTCACACTCTTTGGGCTAGAGGGATCATCTATGTCCGCAAAGAGGATTTACCTAGACAACAAAATGGCGACTCCAATGGGGAAGCTATAACCATCCATTCCTAGAATCAGATTCTTTGAAGAGTTTGACCAACCATTGATTTCTTGGCTTGTGTGCATCACTGTAGATTTATGCAGTCACTGGTTTTTGCTTGAGAGTGTTAAACCTGCTCTGATCTTGAAGATTTTTTTCCCTTATTTTTCTCACTTGGCGCGTTTTCTGCTTTGACAAAAGCGTTGCCAACATTGATTTTCAAATTACAGTTGCACTGCTCTGCCTTTCATCACCCTTTTGCCTTTAACAGGTGCATTGATCCCAGGGGATAGAAGAAAAATTAGGGTTTTTTCTAGTTTTCAGTGGTTTTCAACCTCTGTGGGTGATTTTCCAGTGTAACTACAGTGTGTTTGTCTTGATTGTTATCATTGTGTGATTTCAATTGTCTCTTGGATTTGTTGACGTGTGTTTGGAGCTTGACTGCCTTCTAGGGTTTCTAGTCTATGTCACCCTTCACTCATTGCTTAGCTGGTATCTGTGAGACTGATTGCTTCCATTTAGGATTCTTGTTGCAGTTAGGGTATCATTTTCAAGTTGCATTCAGTTCATGTTTGTGAGGTTATTTTCATTAGTGTTCAATCATTTTGGTACTTTGAATATTGCTTCTATTCCATTGTCAAACTTAGATTACAATTGTTTTCTTTAGTAGAACTGAAAGTGAATGCTTGTTTTGATTTCATTGTTTTGAAAAGAAAAGTGAAAGGATCTTCTTCATTTAAGTATTTTTGAAACAATTTTCATTCGAAACCAAAAGTGAATGAAATTTTCATTTGAGTTGTTTAGATTGCATTTTTCCCTTTGCTTATTGCATTATTTTGCATTTTTTAGTCAAAGTGAAAGGAAAAGAACAAAAAGATTTGTGCATCTTAGTGAAAGAAAAATGATTTTTGTTTCTCATAGGATTGCATTTTGGCATTGCATTTGTTAGTGAAAGTGGAAGAGTAGATTTCGTTTTTACATTTTGCATTGGAAAGTTAAAGAGTCATATTTTGATGTATTTTGCTTGATTGATGCATTATTTGGTTGTCTCTCTTCCTTCATTAGTTTAGCCTTCATCGAATGAAAAGATTTCATTTTTTCTCATTTAGTTGCATCACAGGAATTCAGGTGACATCATTGAGCCATGAAATTGAAACCTAATTCAAGATAAACTTAAAATTTACCTCAATCAACCTAAGGAGAATTTGTAACCTAGCACAAATATCTAGGGGTCTAGGCTAGAGACGTGTTCTGACATCTTTAAACGTAGCGGTTGTCGCTAACTGCCTGCATTATATCCCAAGGGTGAAATCTCGTCCCAGTACGGAAGTATATCGAAGGTTCTCCAGTACTTTCGGGTATATAGGAGGCACTTCAATATGGAAAGTATAGAGGGACTCTCTCATCGAACACTTATGCATTATACATCACTAACATAGACTTTTGTTCCCGATATCGTCGAGTATATATTGGGAGACCCCACTAGGTTGTTATCCTTTAGCCACAGGAAGCCGAGTCAGTCACCTTGTAAACGTGATACATCGAACACAACATTCGGGGAGATCAGTCGCCGTACGTCAAGTCCTTAGTTTCGGCTAAGGTGTATATAACGCTTCACAGTTACTTGGTAAACCCTCTCACCTACCATTACCCTTTTTGATTTATTTGTTGTTTCATGACATAAAATTAACTGCCAACGATAATATTTTGAACCCATGCAGTTGCTTCTTGGCATCACATTGAGTAAATCCCTGTAAATTTTAATTTTAATCAGCTCTCAATGAATCATCTCTTATCCTTTTTGTCTTGAGAGAAAGTCATCACGGTTGAACCATTGTGTTCATCTCACAGTTACCCTTCATTGACTGACACTAAAGGGTCTTCATAAGGTGTTCACCCTAAAATTTCACAGTCACTTGAAGCTCAAGGCTTTGAACTTGGAATTGTCCCAAGTATCCAACCCCTTGCTTCTCGTCCTCCACCTCGAGACTCATCGTCATCTCAGGAGTCTGATCCAGAAACCCCTGAGAATCCACAGAGGTTTGTTTTATATCCTCCATATCCATTATTTGTGTTAGAGTCAGTATTTGCATACTACCATCAGTGATCAAAAATCCTCTTTTCATATCATATTAGGGTCCCATTATGGAATTTTTGTCATTCCATTATGTCGTCATGCAAACATTTGGTCGTTGAAGGTTGAATTAGGGTTTCCTTTACTCCTTTTATAAATTTACCCCTTGTTGGCTCATTTCAACCTTAATGTGTATCCATTTTCCATAAAGTTAATGACATCATGCCATCACATCAGTCATGTCATCTTGAAATTTAGTCCTTCACGGTCTCATTAGGTCTTTTAGGGTTTTTCAAGGTTTCATTAGAGTTTCCAAGGTTTCGATAAAACTCCATTCCATTGCATAAGACCAACAAGTAAAGGGTGATCAAATAACATCTCTTCACCATGTGAAGATGATTTATAAAGAGAAATGCTTATTTCATCATGTAATTTTATGTTCACTATATGTAATAAGTATTGTTCCTAAGCTGCCAACTCAATCTCTATATGCCAACTTCATTAAAGCAAAGTCAAATTCAAAGAGTTCTCAAAGACCATCAAAAGATCAATTTGTCAAAGGAAATAGTCAAGTGAAAGGGTGATGTTTCAAAAAGTTAATTGAATGCCAAAGGTAGTTGTCTTTTCCCAAGGGTGTCCAAATCATCAATTTCCACAAGCAGTAAACCCTAATTTCCTCTCCCACTGAGCTAGGGTTGGCTATGGAATCAGAGACATCTAAGAAAAGGAGGTCATTTCAGCAAGTATGAGGCCATTCCAACTCATAAACATCATGTCTCCATAATTTTTCAAGAATTCATTCCAAGGGACAAATCATTTGCCACACATAGGGTCAGTTTTGCTTCAAAGTATTTTTCCAACCAACAGAGATGAATTTTACAAAAGTGAGAGAGTTTTTTGTCCATAATAGTCCAAGGATGAAAAACCACCTTTCGTTTTTACACAAGTGTTATGGCTTTGCAGAGATGTCAAAAATGCAGTTTTTACAAGAGAGTTGATGCACTTCTTGAGTGACCTTGGGAAAATCCATTTTTTCCTAGATGGAGTGTCCAAATGAATTTCTTGATGAGTCAAATGATACCTAGACAAAAATATATTTCCAATGACATATCATGAGCTCAATTTGGAGTTGAGGAAGACCTCCAAAAGTTTCCTGCAAGATCACACTTCATTTTTGCACCCTCATTTTGTACTTTTTGACCAAGATTGGGAGAATTGATTTTTGAGGGGCTATAATTGATCATTTTCAGTGCTTGATAGGTCCATTGTGTATCCAAGAGAAATATCTTTCCAACATGCTATAATGGGCTCAATTTGGACTTCGGGAAGGCACTCAAAAGTTGATTTGAAGTTGGTGTTGTGCACTTCCTTCTCGTGCTACGGACTTGCCCAAAAATCGATTGCATGGTAAAACATGCAACGCCTACACTTTTTTGGGGTAACTTTTTGAAGAAATGGAGACCACCACTGGATGTAGAATGACTAACACATCTAAGAAAACCATGTTTCCAACCTTATTTTGCAAAACTAGCAGGTGAAAAGGGCAAAAGAAGTTCTAAAAATCATGTTTCTGCCTCATTTTTGCCCCAGGCATTGCGCACTTGACCGATCTTGGGAGAATGAATTTTTGGAGGGTTTTTTGAGAAAATTTAGTGTTTCTTCAAAATCCTAACCCTCTAGACCTAGTAGCTAGCCTAGAAACAACAGAAAAAGTAATTCGTCGCTTTTCCTATAATTAATAGATAAGAGAAAGAAGAACAAAGGTACCAACCTGCAACTTTCGCTCAATCCCTCTCTCATTTGGTTGATTTCACCGCTCCTTTTTGTACTTAACTCGCTTCGAACGTGTCTGCACACAAGCCGAGATAGAAACCCATCAAAGCATACAATAATGACGATCTGTTAACTAAACATATCATAGAAACCAGAATACGATATACATCATATAAACACATGAATGGAAAAAGCTGAGAATTATTTATTACTAGAAGGAAAGATTACAACCCATGTAGATGCATGCTCGATTCAGTGTCATCCTTCTAGCTTTAAACCCTTCTCTCCTCATGAAGCAACAATTTGACATCATCTCAATACTCTTGCAAATCTTACTCAAACAATATTTCCTTAGCTCAAGAAGTTCCAACCTAGACCAGCGTTTGAATGCTTGGTCAATTTATAGCTAAATGGAGGAGGTTAAGGCATTAATGACCCTCATGAATGCTTTGCCAAAATTGGTAAGTGGTTCCATGGAGGAAGGGATAATTGATTAAGGTTCATTCATCCTCTTCCTCATCCAAAAGCGAGCTCAATCCATCTGGAAACTTCCAGAAGCATCCATTGGATGACGAATCCAATGGATTCATTTAAAAAATTTGATGAATCTCGCTCAACGTAGGTGAAACAAAGGCTAGGTGCGATGCATAGCACCTAGACAATGTAGTTCCTACAATGCATTGCAGCCTGATAGAAGGCTCCCTGCGCTAATCTCTCTAGGGGCACTTTTTGGATGAATGGTGACATGAAATTCTTGGGAGGCAAGAATGATGTAAGTTGACCTCATTAGGGAATGAAAACAACTGAATTAGGAATTGATGGACCCTAATAATACGGATCTAGAAGCTGGGGTTGATGTGCCCAAATTGACCTGTAATAGTTGCCCCCTAAAGCATGAAGTCGAAAAATAAACATGTCGAGTGAGATGCTTTACCACTTGGAGAGAAGGTTTTGAAACAAAAGGAGACTTGCATCAGTTACAATACATATATCATGATACTTTGATTTTTTCTCACGAACTAGCTAAGGGAAGGCATACCCATGCTTAGCTTATAAACTTTCATTACATGTACAAAAATAGTCGTCTACAGATATAGACCCATGAATGGATGACCATGAATGTAAGGCCATTTGTACATTTGATATAGTACTCCTGAAAATATATCACAACCCGGATGAAACTAGATCTGGGGTCTTTAATCTCATTCAATCTTTCACTCAAGTACAAGTCTAACCATGTGAATAGATCTTTCGAAGTCGAACATGGAGAGACATCATCTGATTACCAGCCAATGATGTAAGTTGTTAACGGACGCGAGAGGAATCACCGATAAGGATAATGACCCTCAAGGTACTGCAATACATTCCACATGGTGTGAATAAATGATTTGATGTCGAACACCATACGAAGTCTTTCAATCAAAGGCCAGTGATGTCAACCTATCGTCGGAAGCGAGAAACCGCCATTGATATATGCAAGCCTCAAGGTATTGAAGGGGTGTTTCTAAGTCAACTTCTTGGATAATGTGCTAATGTTGACAAGAAGCAACTCGTCACAGGAGGGCCTTGATGTATCCTACATCAACGACGCGAAACGAGGTAAATTATTTTGGAGATGAAACATCGACTGATGACACAAGGTTCAGGAATGGCGGGCATGAAAATGAAGGTTTACTGTATTGTAAAGGATGGAGTTTTCAACCGAATGACTTCTCTTGAGCATATCGGCGACAATGAAGTGAATTGGTAGCATTGAACCAAAACAAGGTGATGGATAGTATGATAGACTAATGGTGTGATAACCATCAAGCTGAATGACCCAACCCACATAGTCACGGTGATGAGTTGAAAGTGTCATGTTCAAGAGTGACTTGCTACCATAAAGTGTTCCCAACTTTTTCCCATTTTCCCCAGTCATTTCTGACCAGTATCTCTTTATTTTTAATCAATATTGAGGAGCATAACATATGCTTGTTGTATAATTTCACCCTTCGGGTGAATCCATCGCTATTTGATGTTTTAACGAGTCTAGCGAAGGTGAAACTCTGTCTTGTCTAGATGGACAAGTTTGTCGCTATTTGATGCTTTTAATGAGTTTAACGACAAAGATAACTCGATCCTTTTCATGTTTAGAGACTTTGAAAAGGGACTAAAAGGAAACTACAAAAGGTCTTCTTTCGTAAATTTGTCTCTCAAGTCTGAAAAAGCATAAAACAATACAAGAGAGAACCTATTGATCATGTTTGACCAACAAGTACCTTTTTCGTACTTAATCTATCTCAGCCCGAAGAAGGGGTAAAACTATACTGAGTAGATATCAATTCTAATCCGTTAACGAGCTGGAAACGACAAGTGCTCGGCAATGTTTTCATGTTTAGAGAGTCTGAAAAGAGCTTAAAGAGGACTCGATTTTGAGGAATGAGTGGTGTCTAAGGTAACAACTGGTTCCAGTGATGTTAGAACTTCTCAAAACATGTTGATTTATGTGAAGAGGCTAGCTAATAAGACCACTCATTGCAATTTTTCCTCAAAAAGGGTAAAACAACCAAGTGAAAGCATATGATTGGCCAAAGAGATGGTGGTGAAGGAATGAAGCAACCAAGGTTCATCTGATAGAAAAGGTTGATAGAATGGCAATCACGAGGGTTAAAAATGGATATGGGTTCATTCTTAGACAAACTTGAACCATAGTTAAGTTTCATGTTTACACAAGCTTGAAACAAAAAACTATGCTTGGATTCAGTTTCATTTTTACACAAGCTTGAAACAAAGAACTATGCTTGAGGTTGGTTTACATGCCCCCAGCATGATAAAAGGGAGAGTCTCCAGTAACCAGATGGAATTCACTGCGGTGAAGCAAGATGGTTATCCAACACCTATTTGGCTTCGTCCAGATACGGACAAAGGTGAATGGGGTGATTCCCTTCACATAACCTACAGGGAAACTTAACTTTACCACTAGGTGCATGCCCCCCAAGCTTCATTACATTCACCTACGTAGACTACTCATGGCTATCAAGTGGATGGAATGAAGATTCTTTTACAAGATCAAGTGAAAGACTCGACTGGGATTTTATGATATCTACTCAAAGACTCGATTTGAAACTTTGCTCCAGGGGACCTTGTTTCATTTTTAAATGAGATTGACACAAGACAAGGAACTTTGCTCAGATTCCTTGTTTCATTTTTTAACGAGGTTGACACAAGACTAGGAACTATCCTCGTGGACCTATTTCATTTTTTAACGAGGTTGACACAGTAAAAGAACTATCCTCTTATCCTTGGTTTCATTGTTTAATGAGGTTGACACAAGACAACGAACTATACTCAGACTCCTTGTTTTCATTTTTTAATGAGGTTAACACAAGACAATGAACTATCCTTGGACTCCTTGATCACAACTCATAAGTGGTCATGAAGGAGAGATATGGTTCGAATGCCCTGAGTACATGGTGTACAACATCACTGAATTGATCATTAGTTGATGTAGGTATGGAACGGGTTGCCACATAATTAACCTGTGGAAGGGATGATACCATTGGTACAAAAGGATCATTGAGGGAAGATGGTTGACTAGGAGCCATATTTGGACCCGAAAATGAAAGTTGGTCAACAGTGACAATTCTGCCTTCATGCGGGAAACAAATCACTTAGAAGAGTGTTGAAACAATAGCTCCCATGTCATAAACATAGTCACGCCCAAGAAGTAAATTGTAATCTAAAGGTACTGGGACTACCATCATGTTTAGATAAACAATTTTTCTTCCCAAAGTAATGGGTAACTGAGGGAGGATCCCTAATGGTCAACTCGTTCCTCTGTTAAAATCCAACAGATTTTATGTAACTAGCACAAGTGGCAGTGAACCGAGCGCTTGCCAAGCAGTTGAGGAAAGGATACTCACATACGCACCTTCATCTATAATAGTGCCAGATACAATCATATTACAAACTTGTCTATGATCTGGAAAGGCACATGAGAAGGAAGGTGG
This sequence comes from Pinus tabuliformis, assembly GCA_031772625.1. Classification (NCBI taxonomy): domain Eukaryota; kingdom Viridiplantae; phylum Streptophyta; class Pinopsida; order Pinales; family Pinaceae; genus Pinus; species Pinus tabuliformis. Next base: position 937,116,062 of record CM062815.1, read on the forward strand.
AATCCTGCCAATTGATTCCAATCAAAGGAAGTGACTAGACTACTTGGAGGGGGTACCTTAGAAACAGGAGGATTAACCCCTTGAGTTAAGAGAACTGGAGGATTTTCCTCCTATCTTGATGGAACAGGAGGACTACCCCCAAGTTCATTAGAATATGATGAAACAAAAAGAACTTGAGTGGTATCATGTTCACTCTCTTCGGGAAAGGTACGATTAGCTGAAGGTGAAATTGGGTCAACTGTTACCTCGACCTGTTGATTTAGGTCAGGTATAGACTCATTGGATTCACTTTCAGACGGAGTGGGTTCGACCAACGGTTGATTTTGGTCAGTCAGTTCATCAACTAGTGAATGATTTAGGGAGAGTTTCCAGTAACCAGATGGAAGTCACTGCGGTGAAGCAGGATAGTTATCCAACACTCTTTTGGCTTCATCCAGATAGGTACAAAGCTGAATGGGGTGATTCCCTTCACATAACCTACAGGGAAACTTAATTTTACCCTTGTTGCCATGAACTTTACTGCTAGTAGTTGATGGTGTGTCACCAACATGATCTCCAGTAGTTGATGACACGGGATGATGTGAACGAGAAGACCATTCTTCTAACATCTGAGGAATATCAGGACAATTTCGAAGAAGATGGTCTCTCGCACAAAGTTTTCATGGATATTGAACTTTGTGAGGCTTGACAGATGGTTCCTCATCAGATGCTGCATTCAAAGCAATGGTTTCTTGGTTGCCCCTTTGCTGAATTTTCTTCTTCTTCTTCTTCTTCCCTTTCTTCTTCTTCTTAGTCACCTGGTTACTAGTACCAATACTTTCACCAGGCGAAGAGGAAGAAGGGGAGGAAGAAACAACCAATGAAGAAGGCAAAGGGTCAACCTTAGGATCAACTGGAGGTTGATTTTGTCCAGTTGGAGGTGTACTTGATTGCGGAGAAATCATGACATTTTGAACCAAGGAGGTTGAAAATAACCATACTGGCAAGCCAATGGTAAATCCCGGAAGGGACAATGTAGCCATATATGGAGCACCAATATTTCCAAATGGAGGAAAAGGACTAGGATTCCCATCAAAAGGAATTCCTTGATTCGTGGACTCCGGATTTGTCACCATATGTTTCAACCTAAGATCAACTAAGGAGAGAGCGTGGAGGATGTTATCCATGGTCAATTAATTTTTAAGACACTAGAACACAACTTCGCTTTTTCATTTTTAAAGAGTCGAGAAAAAACAAAAGATGACTCTAGTCACTTTCGATGTTTAATGAGCCTAAAAGGACAAGTGCTGAGATGAACCTTTTCTTTTAAGGAGTCGAAAAGGAACGAAAGTGACTTCTCTGGAGATACTAGACAAAAGGGTTTACAAAACTAATCACAAAACTGCAATATACACCTTGGTGGTAAATGAAAGAGAAATCACCAAGGATTTAACGTACGGCAGTCAGTCTTCCTGAATGTTATGTTCGGTGCATTGCGATCAGTAAGGCGGCAGACTCGGCTTCCTAGGGATAAAGGATTTCAACCTATTGGGTTCTCCCACCATATACTCGACGGTACAGGGAGCACAAGTCCGTACTAGCACTTATCAAATCATAGAGGAGGAATCACCCAACCTCAGTGAAAATGACAGCCACTAGGTTTAAAGATGTTGGAACACGTCTCTAGCCTAGACCTCTAGATGTTTTCATTAAGTTCCAATGCATTATTAGATTAATTGATGTAAATTTTGAGTGGACCTTCTTTAGAATTTTCCTTTCAAGGTTCACCACGTGATGTTTTCTGAAATTCCTAAAAATGCAACTAGAATGAGAAGCACTCCTTCCATTTTATTTCAGCAATGAAAATCCTAGCTATGAGGGATAGAGCATACAAGTACTTTTTGATCAATCAACAAAGAGCACAAACTAATGCAATTCCCTAAACCATTCCTTTCAAGAATTCACAAACTTTAATATGCACAATGCATGTTTTTCTTTTCAAATCCCTTAATATTATGATGAACAAAAAGCAAATATGTAAAATCGATCAAAAATCGCTTTTCATAAAAAATGACGATTTGTGACAATTTATTTTAAAGGGAAAGGAATATTGTACGACACTTTCGATTTTAAAGAAATGAAGATTTTCGACACTTTAAATGAAAATACAAATCAAATGCACAAGTGAATAAATCAATTATCTATGAAGGAAGACTATACGACACTTCATTATTTGAAGAAAATGATGACTTTACAACACTTTTCTATCGACAAAATAATTGATCAAAAATTTACTTTGACTATAGACTAATAATGAAACATTAAAGAAACATTAATCAATCCAATCAAAGTAGGGCTGGATTAAGGAGATGAAAAGACTGTTTTCAGAGATAAGACATCATTTACATTCAACAAGCAATTCAAACTGATGAAAATTGACAAAAAATTTCAGTTCTTGGATGGGAAAACTAACCCTAAAGGGATCACTGCAGGCAGAAGTTAGAGACAGTGTGATGCATCACACTGGATCTATGCGGGAAGTGCACTGCATCGCACGGTGTCAATCACATAAGTGTGATGATTACTGAAGGCAATTTTATGCTTAAATTTAATTCAATTTTCAGTGAATTGAACTTGAATTTGATGAATAACCAAAGGTACAGTATGTCAAAGTGTTTTAAGAGATTGATAAGCTACTATAAGGGATAGGATCAATTGGTAAGTGGTTCCATGGAGGAAGGGATAATGGATTAAGGTTCATTCATCCTCTTCCTCATCCAAAAGCGAGCTCAATCCATCTGGCAACTTCTAGAAGCCTCCATTGGATGAGGAATCCAATGGATTCATTTCAAAAATTCGATGAAACTCGCTCAGAGGAGGTGAAACAAAGGCTAGGTGTGATGCATAGCACCCAGACAGTGTAGTTCCTGCAATGCATTGCAGCCTGATAGAAGGCTCTCTGCGCTGATCTCTCTAGGGGAATTTTTTAGATGAATGGTGACATGAAACTCTTGGGAGGAAAACATGATGTAAGTTGATGTCATTAGGGAATGGAAACAACTGAATTAGGGATTGATGGACCCTAATAATACGGATCTGGAAGATGGGGTTGATGTGCCCAAATTGACCTGTAACAAGGGTCAAATCAATCCCATTTTGGAAACTAAAGGCATATTTAGAAACTAGACAATACAAGTTTTCCAATGAGATATCCTGGGCTCAATTTGGACAATGGGAAGGCAGTCAAAATCAACCTACAAGATGGAGGGCGCACAGGACACTGTGAGGGCACACTTGACAGAAAGATGACACACTTGAAAATTTGCCTAATTTTTCATTGTTTTTCTCCAGATTTGGTTTTCATCTTTATAAATCAACTTTTCACTAATGTAAGTGATATTGTAAATGTAATTATGGTATTTTACTATTACCTAGGGGTAAATACATTGGGTAAATAGACTTCATCAAGTCAAATGAATCAGTTTCAATGTAATTAGGGATGAGTCATTTTGACCACCCTAAGCTCTAGCTATCAGTTCATATTTTGGTGGAACTACTCCTCTTCTCATGGATTCGACCCTTGAAGTTTGGAGGAGTTTGTTTTGATGTCTATATCTTCCCTTTCTTTACTCTTTTTAGAGGTTGGACTCAGTTGGATGTTGTACTAGTGATCAGAGACACTATTGTATCAAATTTTGGCCAATATTAATAGATGATTTGCAGCTATTTCTTGGGATACCTGAGGTATGGATGTTTAGGATTGTTTCTTCTTTGTGATCATTTGTACGAATGTTTTGTATGTTCATAAACCATTTCATGTCTGTTATATGGTAATTTTCAAGTTGATAGGCAGAATACATGTTTGCTCATGCTCTATTTTGGGAAAGTTATCATAATTTGTCCATTTTTCTTCAGTTTAGGAAGAATACATCTCCTATACTCTTCCTAACTCCTCATCAATCTTAAATCATCTCATCAAATCACCTTTTAAGTGCTAAACCTTTTGCCTACCTTGCCCCTTTGAATGTCTGCAATCATATCTCATTTGCCCTGACCTAGCCTCTTTTACCTAATACCCTCATCCAGCAATAACCCCACCAAATCAAATCAAAACAACCTCTGCACTTTATACCTAACCTAAAACCCTAATCCATCCATCCCTCTTAGTTGTGATTCTTTGGAGAGATCCCTCTCTGGCTTGGTAGGGCTAGCTACGAAGTCAAAAGGTTGGTTTGTGGTTACCTTAGCTTGACTCTTCCTCAGCCTTGGAGATCCGGAGGAGTGATAACATACTGGCGTCGTTGTCGAGGAGCGAAAGCTCTACCTTCCCCAGGAAAGAATGACATGTAGATCTAATTGTTGATGGTGAACAATAGTTGGACACATAGGAAAGATGTACCATTCACCTAGCGACTCCATTGACTCAAGAACTAGAAAATCAACACTTCATGGTGACTCCATTGCATTAAGATCAGTAGCTTGAAGAAATTTTAAGATGGAATATGTCACAAGAAGGTATGCTCCAATGAAAAGAGATCACATTCTAAGTTTCCCAAATAAAATGCCTAATGTAAATTGGCAAAGCGATTTGCCTATGTTCAAAGATGTGAAAGGTTATGATGTTACTCTTGAGATTTCACATGTATGTGTGTAGATTAAAGATTGATTTTCCTGAAGACTACTTGATGAAGATATTCATGGCCACTCTGGAAGGTGAAGCCCAATCTTGGTATGAAAGTTTGTCGCCTGCTTGTATTTATTGTTTAAATTATTTTCATACCATGTTCTTTGAAAGGTATAAAGAATCTTGTCCGTCGCTAATATTAGTTCAGAATTGTTGTAAACATGTTGATAGTTTATTGAAAATCTTGAGAATGTTTATTGAGATCACAAATTCATGGATGATGAGATCATGGAAGCCCTGTATGAAAATCCATTTCAGCAACATAAAGAAAGCTTAGAGGATACTTGTAAAGATGCTTAGGAAAGTTCGCAGCAGGTCGAAGATCTTTGTACAATTGAAAATGATGGAAGGCAATGTCTTATTTCAGATCTTCTTACAGTAGAAGATGGTATGAAGGAAAATCAAGTTCAAATTTCAGATTGTGATGATGAAGTGTATGTTGTTCCAGATCCCATGAAGGAGAGCTCTATTGTTGAGATCACCTTGAATGAAGAAAACGAAGTTATCAACCCAAGTGTTCTCACCCGATCAGAACAAATTTTTCAGAAGGAGGTGATCCAGTCCCTTTATGAAAAACAAGACGAGATCTTTGTTCAAGTAAGTGAAAAATCTTCTTTGGATGACTCTGTGGTAAATGATAGAAATTTCAGTCTTGAGTTTCAAGAACAATTTGAAGAAGCTAGTCACTTTGATATACAAGAACATATTCAGCATCCTTGTGAATCTTTAGGAGGGAAAGAAGACAATTACTGTTTTAGCAAAAGAAAAAAGAAAAAAGTACTTTTTCCTTTGTCTGAAGATGATATAGATCAACTCCTGAAAAGTCATGTTACAACCCAAGCTAATGCAGATGATAGGGTTGTCATCTTTGATAATCTTGAAGAATGTTTTATGTTTAAGAATGACTTAGACTTTGAATTTGAGGAGTATGAGCCTGAGAGAGACCGTATGCCAGAAATCGAGTCATAATTTCTCATGCTCGAGGAATTTACACCCAACACTCAGATAGAAAATGTTATAGTTCCCTATGCCTTCCTATCAATCAACAACCAACTGTTCTTTCAGATCATAATGAAGGGACTACTTGTATTTTTGCTACTAGATCTCAAGACAAGGTAATGCTTCAGGGTTTTCAAGATCTCTTCGACAGTCTTTTGCAAGCATTGGAGAAGATGAATGTTGTTTGGTTTGTTAGCATAAGCCTTGGTTTTAGTTGTTATTGTGAGTTGCCTACATGTACATCATTCTCCCTGCTCAAGGAAAGTGAGAGAATAATTTCATTAAGTAGCCATCTGCTGGATGGGTTACACTGGAAGGATCACTTCAAATGATTGTACATATTTCTTCAATAGGCAGGTGGTTGTCATCAGGATTTGAAGCCCTCAAATCTCGATGGTTTGTTTCCATTAATAAGTTTTATAAGTACTTGTGTCAGTTAAGTAAGTTAGTATTGAGTCATTTTTCAGTCAGTTTTTAGTTCGTCACAAGTTAGTTTGTGTTATTTGAGTTGTCAACATTCATTCATGCATTTCAGTTTAAGTTTTTTACCGTATGGCCCACATGGTTAGGCACTTGGTCCACGGTGTTCTTGACACCTCCAAGGAGCTGTCATCCCTAATAAGGCTGATGTTAGAGTCAGTATTTGCATACTTCCATTAGTGATAAAAAATCCTCTTTCCATATCATATTAGGGTCCCATTCTGAATTTTTTGTCATTCCACTAGGCCATGATGCAAAAATTTGGTCACTGAAGATTGAATTAGGGTTTCCTTTACTCCTTTTAGAAATTTACCACTTGCTAGCTCATTTCAACCTTGCTGAGTATCAATTATCCATAAAGTTAATGACATCATGCCATCACATTAGTCATGTTATCTTGAAATTCAATCCTTCAAGGTCTCATTAGGTCTTTTAGGGTTTTTCAAGGTTTCGTTAGGTCATTAAGGTTTCCAAGGTTTCGAGAAAACTCCATTCCATTGCATAAGACCAACAAGTAAAGGGTGATCAAATAACATATATTCACCATGTGAAGATGATTTGTAAAGATAAATTCTTAATTCATCATGTAATTTTATGTTCACTATATGTAATAAGTATTGTTCCTAAGCTGCCAACTAAATCTCTATATGCCAACTTCATTAAAGCAAAGTCAAATTCAAAGAGTTCTCAAAGACCATCAAAAGATCATTTTGTCAAAGGAAATAGTCAAGTGAAAGGGTAATGTTTCAAAAAGTTAAGTGAATGCCAAAGGGAGTTGTCTTTTCCCAAGGGTGTCCAAATCATCATTTTCCACAACCACTAAACCCTAATTTCCTCTCCCACTGAGCTAGGGTTGGCTATGGAATTAGAGACATCTGAGTAGAGGATGCCTAAGGGAGGTCATTTCAGCAAGTATGAGGCCATTCCAACTCATAAACATCATGTCTCCATAATTTTTCAGGAAGTCATTCCAAGGGACAATTCATTTGCCGCACATAGGGGTAGTTTTGCTTCAAAGTATGTTTCCAACCAAATAGAGATGAATTTTACAAAAGTGAGAGAGGTTTTTGTCCATAATAGTCCAAGGATGAAAAAAACTCCTTAATGTTTTACACAGGTGTTATGGTTTTGGATAAATGTCATAAATACATTTGCTACAAGAGAGTTGCTGCACTTCTTGAGTGACCTTGGGAAAATCAAATTTTCTCCTAGCTAAGTGTCCAAATGACTTACTTAATGAGTCAAATGATACCTAGACAGAAATATATTTCCAATGACCTATCACGATCTCAATTTGGATTTGAGTAAGACCTCCAAAAGTTTCATGCAAGATCACACTTCATTCTTTCACCGTTATTCTGCACTTTTTTACCACTCTTGGGAGAATGATTTTTGAGGGGATATAATGGATCATTTTCAGTCCTTGATAGGTCCATTGTGTAGCAAAGGGAGAGATATTTCCAACTAGCTATCATGGTATCAATTTGGACTTTTTAAAGGCACTCAAAATTTGATTTGAAGTTAGTGTTGTGCATTTCCTTTTGGCACTATGCACTTGCCCAAAAATCAGCTGCACAGTCAAACATGCAGCGCCGTAAGAGCTAAGCACTTTTTTGGGGCAATTTTTGAAGAAATGGAGACCACCACTAGATGCAGAATGCTTAATAGATCTAATAAAACCATGTTTCTGGCCTTAGTTTGCAAAACTGGCAGGTGAAAAGGGTACAAAACAAGCAAAAAATCATGTTTCTGCCTCATTTTTGGCCCAGGTATTTCGCACTTGACCAGTCTTGGGAGAATGAATTTTTGGAGGATAAAATCAAGCCCATTTTGGAAACTAAAGGAATATTTGGAAACTATACAAGACAAGCTTTCCAATGAGCTATCCTGGGCTCAATTTGGACACTGGGAAGGCAGTCAAAAGTAGCCTGCAAGATGGAGGGTGCACATGACACTGTGAGGGTGCACTTGATAGAAAGATGGCACACTTGACAATTTGCCTGATTTTTCATTATTTTTCTCCAGATTTGGTTTTCATCTTTGGAAATAAACTTTTTACTGATGTAATTGATATTGTAAATGTAATTATGGTTTTTTACTATTACCTAGGGGTAAATACATTAGGTAAATAGACTTCAGCAAGTCAAATGAATCAATTTTAATGTAATTAGGGATGAGTCATTTTGACCACTTTACACTCTAGTTATCAGTTCATATTTTGGTGGAACTGCTCCTCTTCTCATGGATTCGGCCCCTGAGGTTGGCAAGTGTTTGCTTTGATGTCTATATCTTCCCTTTCTTTACTCTTTTCATAGGTTGGACTCAGTTGGATGTTGTACTAGTGATCAGAGACACTATTGTATCAGATTTTGGCCAATATTAATAGATGAGTTGTTGCTATTTCTTTGGGATACCTATGGTATGGATGTTTAGCATTGTTTCTTCTTTTTTATCATTTGTTTGAATGTTTTGTATGCTCATAACCCATTTCATTTCTGTTATATGGTAATTTTCAAGTTGATAGGAAGAATACATGTTTGCTCATGCTCTGTTTTGGGAAAGGTATCATAATTTGCCCATTTTTCTTCAGTTTAGGAAGAATACATCTCCTATGCTCTTCCTAACTCCTCATCAGTCTTAAACCATCTCATCAAATCACCTTTTAAGTGCTAAACATTCTACCCACCTTACCCCTTTAAATGTCTACAATCATGTCTCTTTTGCACTGACCTAATACCCTCATCCAGCAATAACCCCACCAAATCAAATCAAAACAACCTCTGCACTTTATACCTACCCTAAAACCCTAATCCATCCAACCCTCTTGGCTATGATTGTTTGGAGAGAGCCCTCTCCAGCTTGGTAGGGCTAGCTACCAAGTCAAAAGGTTGGTTTGTGGTTTCCTCAGTTGGACTCTTCCTCGGCCTTGGAGATCCGGAGGAGTGATAACAATTTGATCCATTTGTGATATCTCCTCAAACATCCTTATAGTCCATACAATCCACCTGGTGTTCCTTTGGAGTTATCTCCTCGTCAATCTCGAATTCCTCCTCGCTAGTTGTTTCCACCTATGGCTTCAGCAGGTGAGATTCCAACCTCTCCTCGACGCCCTCCGGAAGTCTCCACTACTCAGACTCCTAGTGTTGATAATTATTTCAAATACGACTTTCCCCCTGAAGGATTTCCTTATGAAGGAAGAGTTCCATCTCAACCACCTCCTTTGAACAGTGGCCCTTTACTTCCACATGGTTATACAACCTTGGCTCAACTAGTTTCAGGAACTCCCAGTTCTTCTTCATTATACCAAAATCTTATTTGGTCATCAAATGCTATGCCTACTTCTGGTTCGTTTATTCCTAACGTGACCTCTCATATTCCTGTGCAAACTGTCATTACTTCAGTTTTGATTCAACAGACTATTCTATCACAACTGTTACCATCATTTCAACCTTCCATTCTAGTGCAACCGACAATTTCGATTTATACATCTGTAAGTTCCTCAGTCCCCCCATCAAGTGGACAGAATGTGCCACCGCCTCATTCACAGTCTGAGGGGGAATACGAATATACCTTTTATGTAAAATGGAACCCATGTGAGTGGATCACAACCTCACATAGTTGGAGTGAGTCAACCTGTTAGTGGTATTCCTAATCCAGGTGATCCATCCATTCTAGCTAGGGCAGGTAATATTCTATATCAATAGCCTTATATGGCCCAGATACCTCTCCAACAGTCTTATGTTCCATATGGTTCACAAGCACTGTAGATTCCAACTTATACTCCACAGATGGGTCCCCATGTGCAACCTGCTCAAAATCCTATTCCTAGTGCATATAGTCAAATCTTGATTGGAACTTATCAGTACCAACAGGGAATTCCTCAAGGAACTGTTCAACAACCTTTACCGCAGCAAGGGAAACCTTTGCAGTAGCAAGGGAAACTTATACAGCAGTAGGTGAAACCTTCGTAGTAGCAAGGGAGACCTTCACAGCAGTAGGGGAAACCTTTGCAGCAGTTTCAACAACCCTTGCCGCAACAAACACAATTTGTACAACAACCCCATCAACCCTTGTATCTGAAAGGTCAACCATTGCAGCAGCAACGTCAACCCTTGCAGCAACAAACCCAACATGTATATCAATAAGGTCAAACCTTGCAGACACAAGGCCAACTCCTGCAGCAGGAAGGCTAGCAGCTTTATTACCAGGGTCAGCAGTTGCAACAACCTTACAATCCATATGTCGTGCACAATGTTTATCCTCCTTATGGTTGTCAACGGCCTATGGCAAGTCAATATCAACCATGCCCTGGACAAAATCCACCTTATGGTCAAGGTATCCCTTAGTGGGGGGGAAATCAAGCCCCTCATGGTCAAAATCCTCCACTTTGGGGGAAAAATACTTACCAACAAAGTTGGAACTCGCAGACTAGGCCTTCCCAAAGGCCTTATATCCTTTTTAATCCGTAATTGTCATTTTTAGCAATGTTGGAACTGCTCGATGTCTCGAGGATTACTAATGATCCAATTCTTTGTTCATCTTATTGGCCTCCATTTCCCACTAAAATTCTGAGCAATTGGCCTAAATTTAAAGGAAAATATAAGGAGGACCCTCATGCCCATGTGATGACATATCACTTATTGTGTTCTTCCAATTCCTACATTGACGATTATGTTTGTCTCCGCCTCTTTCAGCAAACCTTGACAGGTGCTGCCACAAAATGGTACATCGAGTTGCCTCAGGGTACTTATGCAGACTTCAACTCTTTGTCCATGACCTTCCTCACCCACTTCCAGTTACCAGTTCGTTATGAAATTGGTACCCACTTGCTCACATCTCTGAAACAAGATACCGCGAACCATATCTCTGATCACATCCATGAAAGGAGACGTCGGCATCGCCTCCTCAAGTTTGAAATCTCTAATGAGTTATTGACCGAATGGTTCACCAATTCATTCGTAAACAAAATCGTTGCAGATATAGCAATAGGAGGTTGTGTTACCGAGGATCAAGCTATTGCCTATGCCTAGTATTTGGATTTGGTTTATTCCTAATCTAGCATGTTGTATGAAATGTTGCCTGATGCTCCAAGGTCATCTTCGGATCCAGCATCTTCGAAGTCTCTAGATTTACCACTTGTTGATGATATAATTGCATCAGTATCTCAGACTTCCACTAAAGCTTCTTTGAATCATTTATCTATTTCGAATATTGGTTCTACTCCTTCAAAAAACCCATGAAATCCGGGTAAAACCTTCAAGGTCAATACCCTCCAGTCTACCGCGATAGACAAAGCATCGAGAGGTAAGAAGAAGGTTAAAGGTAAAGAAAAATTTGATACCCCAAAACAAGATCCTCTTAAGTCCTCTGTTGATGATGCCTCCAAACGAAAGCCAAAATATCCTTGCCTCATTTGTGAGGAAGATCATTACACCAAGGATTGTGCCCGACATGCAGAAGTTAGTCATTTATTAAAAGGGACTCTGATTGTACTAAAAGAGACACTCCCATCTCAACAGACTCAGTTGGTAGACCAACCATAATCCTCTCCCTCATCTAGTTCTAAGGTTTACATGATGATGGGTTCATTTCCTACCTCTGTTGCTACCCAATCGAAAGATTATCAAACTCCTAAAAAGTAGACGGTGGAGAAAGAAGCCACTGGTACACCTTCTACTTCCACTCGGCCCAGTTCCGGTCCTCTCCATATTGAGAGACCTAATAATAAATCCTTCATTCGACCACCTCCCAAAGGTGTGCTTTGGAATTCATCTTATAATCGGAACACTAGAGCTGCTTAACATTATAGTTTGTCGAAAATTTAGCTCAAGCACCTTCGACGATATCTACTTTGGAAGTTCTAAAAACTTGTCCAACGCAACGAAATTCATTTTTTTATACTATAGGAGGTGTTAGCGCTTGAAATTTCACCTCAGGCTGAAAAAGGTAAACTCCAAGGCAACATCAAACCACTTAGCCTCGTAGCTAGCCCTACGGGGCAGGAGAGGGCTCTCTCCGGTCTATCTCGGTAAAGATCTTCAAAGGGCGAGATAACCAATAAGGAAACACTGATTTTAGGCTAGTAAACTGATAAAAAGGTTTGAATTGGGAAGTTTTAAGATTTTGGTGGAAAATCGGGGAAAGGCAATTTTGGGTGCGGGGATTGGACACAGTTTTTGCAGGGGGTTATTTGGGGCAAGGTAGGAGACTGTATTGATGCCTTTGAATTAAGTGAATGGATAGAAATGACCGATGAGGAGCTAAAGAGAGCAAGAAACCTTCAAGAGTTCTCTTTAGACAGATGAAAACATAAATATTAAGCAAACTTAAAAGCAGAGCATGGCGATCATGAATTCTACTTTAACACTTCATTTACCTAATTTGCAGAAGGAAAAGTAAGAAGATGATTCACATAAAAAACTTACAAGTACAAAGAGAAACACACCATCAATACATGTAACCACAGGAATCCCAAAAAGGACTGCAAAACCCTGGTCTTTCTTCCTTTGCCAAAATTGCAAAGATACAATTAGTAATACAATAGAGCTTTCTCCCTCAAGAGTCCAACCATGAAAATGACCAAGAAAGTACATAATATAGGCAATCTAACATCTTTCCTTGCCTCTAGGGATCGAGCTCACTATCCTAGGAGTTGTTTCAACCAATTCTAAACTGAGCACTGAAAACTAGGCAATCAAAACAACTTGCCTCTATAAGCTAGGAAACCAATTCATTCATTAAATTTTTGCCTATCTCATGAATGAATCTTCTAGAAGAGATAAATAAGTGTCAAAATATCATAAAATTACATCATTTACAACAAGGAATATCAAAATCTACTCCAAAAAGTCAAACCCAGTCAAGACTGCGTTTTGCTGAGTTGTAGGTGAATTTCTGTGAAAACTGCCCAACACGTCGCGCCCTGATCCTGAACACGTCGCGCGCCTTTGGAGCTGCTTTTGAGGCACTTCCAGGTGTCCAAATGAGGCAAAAGTGGGCTTGTTGGAAAGGTCTGGATGTCTACTTTCCAACCCAAGTGGAATTTCTGAATTTGGTGGCCATTTGCCCCTCCAAAATTGCAATCTCCCAAGACTGCTTCCTGTGTGTCAAAAAGGTGGCAGAAAGTCATTTTTTGCTTGTTTTTTTACCTTCTGGAGGCTCAAAATTTGATGAAATCTCTTGGTAATTGTTGATCAGGTGTATCTTTGCATGACAAATCCAAAAATGCTGAGTTTTCCCGAAATGGAGTTGCCCATCGAAAAGGTCACGCGCGGCGCGCGACGTGTTGGTGGAGAAAACCTGTTTTTTGCCCAAAAATTCACAAGTGACCAAAAATGCTCAAATTTTTTGAAATTTGTGCTGAAGTTAAGTCATTTAGTATCATGCTCCTTCAAGGAAGCCTCAGCCAAGATGTGGAGGGGATCGGGCCTTTTCCGTCATTTTAGTGCTTTGGCCAACCGTCTTTGGAGCACCTTCATTCTTGCTTTGCATACGTGCATTCGGGCCCAATAGTGGTTCTTCATGTTCCGGAGCAGGTCCTTATCTTTGTTGGCCTTGGCCAGCAACCTCTCCAAATGAGCATTGACCTGGAGAAGCATAGCCTCTCGCTCAACGGGTACCAACTCACAGGGTCTCTTACGAGCCAAGTTGCAGTCTTCATGGATCCTCCGCAACTCATCAAGAGTGTGCTTATCTTCAAGTTGCTTGTTGTGCTGCTCTAAGTAGGTGATTGTCCAGTTTTCCATTTCCAAACTTTGCTGCAATGAGTCATTTTCAGCGCTTAGGTGCTGAATGATCTCCTTTGACTCTAGGCTAGGAGAACTGATATCAAGGTCAACAACCTCTATGCTTGGAACACCTGATGGCCCCTCATCAATCTTGGGCTGCTTATCTCTCTCTGGTACCTGTGCTGCTGTCGGAGACGAGGCCCCTTCCACCTGGTGTGGAGATAACACTCGTGGTGCTGATGAAGAAGGCGAGACCCCTTCCACCTGGTGTGAAGATAATACTCGCCTAGCTGATGCAAATAAGGCCCTGTGGCCTCTCTGATATGTGACCAATGGAGGGGAGCTGACATGTCTGGTCTCAGGAATATCATGCTGCTGTGAAGGCCATCCCTCCTCATGAACAACCTCAGGGGGTGATGATGCTGATGCTGTGAAAAAATCTCGAGAGATAAAATCCTCCCATGTGATACCCTGCTGAGCCAACTGATTTATGACCACAAGATGGATCAAACCATAATGATAGACACTCTTGTGTTGTTGTGCTGGGCTCTTTCTCTGCATCAAGGGCACCATCTTCTCAATATTCCGACACATGAAAAATGGTATGTTCATCATCCGTACCCGTGTGAAATTCATCAACAAGCGAATATGGTACGAATACAAACATGAAAATCTACCCTCACAGGTGAAATAGCGCATGATGAGCCTCATCAAGGGAGCATACTCATCCCTCAAAAATCTGAAAGGAAATACACCAGTCATGTACCTCATGTAGGCAGGTTTAATGAAGGGCTCATACTGAAATCTGTCCAATAGTTTGTGCTTGTTCCACTCTTCTCCCATATTGGGTATCCCTGTTTCTTGAGCAATAATTTCAGATGACAATATAAAATCCACCCCTGCAAGATTTACATGCCCATCATGCAGATGCAAAGCAAACAAGCGGACCAATTCCCTATGGTGTTGATTTTGAGAAATCCTCTCGCAAAATTCATAACATGAGAGGTAGCGGAAACATGTGACTGCAAGTGGACAAGCCTGCAAATAGGTCAAATAGGTGGGCTCCTCTCTCACATGGTGACCACTCTTACCACCCCAGTGAGGCCTCCTTTGTACCTCAACTTCTGGTGTTGACTCACGGTCATCACTTTGCTCATAGTCGGTTTTGGTTTTTGACATGGTTTCAAGAGCAAAGTGGCTGAAATGTACTGCTGCTTCTGCTCAAATGACCTGTTGTTTTTCCCTGTTTGAAATGCTGCTTCAAGGGGACAAATAACACAAGGGAGATGTTAGGGAAGGGAGACTTCTAAGGGGAATTAGGGAAAATACATGACAAAGGGAATTAAGGGAAGGAATCATGACATATACAACATCATACCATCATCATTTGCAAAGATTTTATGGGAAGTAGGGTTTAAGGTTATATTATTGGATTTTAGGAATATGGGTAGGGTGTTGGGCCTTTGATATTTTTTGGTAGGGAGATTAGGTAAAAATGATACGGGAGATGGTTGGGATGTGGGGGAAAAAATGGGAGTGAAAGGGATGACCTTGAGAGCAGCAAAACAAAACCCTATCTCTACTTGCATTTTGACATTTTTAAAGCAAATATACATGAACTTCTCATTTCAACTTGATGGCATTAAAACACATTTCCCATGCTCATTTTTTTTTATCAAGCAAAATACTTTGATGATCAGAGGCCTACCTGCAATCTTGAAGAATTTTAGGGTCGTTTGGTAGTTTACAGGCGATTTTTTGTGGATGAATTCCCAACACGTCGCGCGCTGGTCTGGACGGGTCGCGCGCACCCAACACGTCGCGCCAGTGTTTTTTCCCAACTGCTATGACCCCCCTGACACGTCGCGCCTGCCCAACACGTCGCGCGCAGGTCTTGACAGGTCGCGCGCGGGCTCTGTCTACAATTTCACCCAATTTCTCTCCAAATCGCTTTTCACTATTGCTTTGAGGCAAATGATGATCAAATGGAGGGAGAGAGGGGCTTTATAGGCTTGATTCAAATTAATTTCCCCTCAAACCCTCTTTCTAATGTTTTTAACTTGACACTTTTTCAAAATTTAAATGTTGTTGACTTTATGGTTTCCTTTTGTCCTGAAATTGGTTTGAACTGATGCTTTTCCTTGAAAATTTTTGCAGGGATAGCTTCTGAGGAATCTTGGCAAAGGGGACCAGGGTTGCATGCTGACTTTCGAAGAATTTTGAATTTTTACAACTTTTTACAAAAATGAGAAAATGAACTTGTCTTTAAAAACAGGGTTTTTAAATCCAAGATAAAAATTAGCTGTACAAGATGAAATCTTTTGAAGAAAAACTTTGATAGTCATCCCTCTGGCCTGTTGGGCATTTATTGACTTTTAAAGACATGACCTAAAAGACAAATTGGACCTAAACCCTAGACCTAGGACTTTTGACCTCAAGACAAGACAAGAAACCTTGAAAGAGTTTATTGACTGAAACAACTTGATCCAGCAGTGCCAAGAGTGGAATAAAGACACCATCTCCTCCATCAGGGTTATGGCATGCCTAATGGAATGCAATGAGATGACACTGATGAGACACCTACTTATGCAAATTCAAAGAGCTTTGATCGCTGATGGAGGGCTACTAGACCGACTCTAACAGGAGGCATTGATCTTGTCAATTCAAACTTGATTACTTTCGATCTAGAAAACCATGTTCCTCGTCTTCCTCATCAAATTTCTTTTTTTATTCAAGTCATTATAAAAGGAAAAATGATCCATCACACTCTCATTGATGAAGGTGATTCCACCTACATCATGTATGTTTCATGTTGGAAAGCCATTGGGTCTCAACCTCTAAACCAATCCCCGAACACCTTATAGGTCTTTGATGGAAGAGGCTCCCATCCTTATGGTATTCTCACAAGTTTTCCCATCACCTTGGAAGGGAAGACTATCAAGTTAGAAGTAGAAGTTGTAGATGCTAATCTAAATTACAACCTTCTACTTGGGCGAAGTTGGAACATGTCATGTTTTGTGTCATTTCCTCTTTGTTCTGGGGACTTCGTTTTTCTCATGAAGGAAAATTTGTCATCGTTGATCAATTGTCCTTTTTCTCTTTCGATGATTCAAATGGCAACGTCCCATATGCAGGAAATATTGATATTCCATATGAGAGTGTGGGGGCAAGTCTTTTCAAAGATTCTTCTTTAATGGGAACTTTTTCTCTCCCACCTCTGCATGTCACCTCAATCAACATGATCTCTATCTCCAATGATTCGTGGATCATCCCTACTCTAGATTAGGTTGATTCTTTTGGTGATGTTATGCCTCTAAGTCCTCTTGAACAAGCCTATCAAGAAGTTGTCTTGGATTCAACAACTGCTTCAGAAAGTCATACCATTCTCAGTATGCACCTGGATACATATTCACAATCTCCTTGGCTTGGTTCTTGGGATTCTTCAGATCCCTTGAACGAGATATTCCCCATCGACGAGAGTATTGTTGAGGTTATGTCTCTTGATGAAACTCCTTGGAATGATGCCCATCATCGTTCCTCGTTTCTTCCAAGTCTTAGTGAGATTCCTTCGTATATTGAAGATTTTATTTCTAATAACTTGACGCATCTACTTCAAACACCTGTTCTAGTGCACGCAGTTTTGTCTGAAGGTAATATGGGAAATATTACAGCGGCTATGCCTATCAACATTTCCATTAAACCTGGAATTTTCGAGAACATTCACATTGGGGTTTCCTATTCTCCTGATGAGATCAGGGTTTACACTGACCTTTTTAAAGAATTTCGTGATGTCTTCGCTTGGTTGTATGAGGAAATGCCTGGTATTGATCCAACTATTATGGTGCATGAAATACCCATGTATCCTAATGCAAAGCCCGTTTGTCAATGACTTTGCCCCATCCATCCCAGAAAGGCCACAGCTATTAAGGGAGAAGTTAAAAAACTTCTAAAGGCTGGTTTTATTTACCCTATCCCATTGACAGATTGGGTCTCTAATATCGTACATGTTACTAAAAAGCAGGGAACAATCCAAGTTTGTGTTGATTACCACGACATCAATCGCACATGCCATAAAGATAACTATCCCACTCCCTTTATTGATCAATTTCAGTCTCAAAGACGCTGGTGCTACCTTCCAAAGAGAAATGTCATATGCCTTCCATGACATTAAACACATTGTTCAACCTTATCTATACGAATTACCAACTCATTCTGCTAGGCGTCGTGACCATCCGAACCACCTTCAAACAATTTTTCTACGTTGTCGACACTATAATATCTGTCTCAATCCACATAAATGTGTCTTCTGCGCCGAATCTGGTCAGGTCTTGGGCTTTTTTGTGTCTCAAGCAGGCATCCGAATCGATCCTCTAAAAGTTGAAGCTATTAAATTTACCACCCCCCCCTTTCATCACTGCATCAACTACAGAGTTTGCAAGGGAAGGCCAATATTCTTTATCCCTTTGTCCCTAATTACGCCGATCTTGCCAAGGGTTTTACTCACTTGCTTAAGAAGGCGATCCCATTCATTTGGGATGAAATTTCCAAAAAATCTTTCGATGCTCTAAATAAATCACTCATCAGTGCTCCTTTATTTCATCCCCCTGACTACCACCACAATTATTTCCTATACTTGGGTAGTACCATTGGTGTTGGTCCAGGACGATGACGATGACAATGAACATGTGGTTTATTATTTGAGTTGAAATCTTATTGACACAGAAACATGATATGCTCATATCGAGAAACTTGCCTTAACAACAGTCCATGTTGTTCAACGATTTCGCCATTATATTCTTCTACAGAAGACCCCAGTGATTTCTGAATGTAACCCCATGAATTATATTCTGGCTCATCAATTGCTTGGGGGAAAATACTCTAAATGGATTGTTATCCTGCAAGATTTTGATTTGGAGTTCACTACCACCAAATCAAAGAAGTCATTCATTTTTTCTGAATTGATCTGCACCCTTCCTTCTGCAAACATATTCATTGATTTCACTGAGCAGATTCCTGATGAAACTGTGTTTATGATCAGCACACTCGACCTGTGGTATGAAGATATCATTGTTTATCTTCAAACCCAAACTTTCTGATTTGAGATGTCTCGATCTGACCGACGCCGCATTCGACATCGGTCTCAACCTTATCGGATTATTAGTGATACGTTGTACTGAGTTGGTGTTGATTTTGTTCTTCGCAGATGTATAACACTTGAAGATTCTCAACAAGTCTTGAATGACTGCCACTCTGGGGCATGTATTGGTCACATGTCAAGCTATGCCATTGCTCAGAAGATCCTTTACGCTGGTTATTTTTGTCCTTCTATCTTCAAATATTTTATTATGACAGTTAAAAAGTGCCATGAATGTCAGATTTATAATTGTAAACAACGTGCCCCGCTAGCACCCTTACACCCAGTTGTTATTGTTGGCCTATTCGCTAAATGGGGAATAGATTCCATGACATGTAACCCTTGCTTAGCAGAGGGACATGTCTATATCATCGTCGTCTTCGACTATTTTACTAAATAGGACAAGGCGATGCCCAAATATAATGTTGATGGTATCACTACTACACAGTTCCTCTTTAACCATGTCATAGCTCATTTTGGCATCCCTCAAGCCATTATCACTGACCACGGATCCCATTTTCATCAACACATTATGGCAGAGCTTACTACCCAGTTGGGTCTTCGCCATGATAGCTCAACTCCTTACTACCCACAGGCCAATGGCCAAGTTGAAGCGATTAACAAAGTCTTGATTACTATGCTTCAACGTACCATTGGGAAGCACAAAAAGGATTGGCATCTCATGCTATTCTTGGCTTTTTGCGCTTACTGAACTTCGGCTAAGACAACTACTGGTTTCACTCCATTCTAGCTAGTATATGGTTTAGAGGCGACGCTCTTGATCAAGTGTGAAATTCCTTCGTTAAAACTAGCTATCGAGCTACTCCCCGATACCTCACCTGAAGAGGAGTGGTTACTTTATCTCAAGAGGCTTGATGAGACCCGTCGTATTGCTACGATGGTGATCGAAGCATAGAAAAAATGAGTTAAATCTCATTATGATCAAACTGTTTCTCCACGAATTTTTGTTGAAGGTGACTTGGTCTTGTTGTATGACCAAGCCAACGATAAGTTGGGAGCTGGGAAGTTCGAACCTATGTGGCATGGGCCATACATCGTTAAACATGTCTTGCAAAAAGGCGCCTATGAGCTGGTTGACTACGAAGGTAATGCGTTATCACAGCCCACAACAGGCTTTATCTAAAAAGGTATTATGCATGAGTTCCATGTAATTACTTTTGTACATTAGTGTGTGAATTCATTGGTGTGCAGTTTTGATTTTTTGGTGTGATTGTTTGCTTTGCAGACATGTTTCCTCTGCTTACCTTGTGTTTCACTTGGTTCGCAGATGTCGTCAAACCATTATGTTGGTTTTGTTGATGGTGCTTGTCGTAGCACACATAACTTATCCTCCACAACTTGGGCACTCTTTGCCCCTGATGGCGAGTTGATCAATTTACAAGGTATTTTCCTCGGTCAAACAACTAATAATATTGCCGAGTACATTGTAGTTATTGAACTATTATTAGAAGTAGTTTCTCTCGGAATTAGAAATTTGGTTGTTAAATTAGATTCACAACTTGTTGTGTTACAATTGAATAGTCATTACTCAGTAAGAAATCCCCAAATTTTGTGTATGTATCTACGTGTTCGATTACTAGAAAGTAATTTTGATTACATAACATATCAACACATTCCATGAAATTTGAATACATTAACAGATGCATTAGCAAATTATGTTCTAGATAAACATTTGCGTAACTTATAAAACCGATCACATCATCATGATACATGAACACATAAGTAGAAGATAGAAATATATATATATATATATATATATATATATATATATATATATATATATATATATATATATATATATATATATATATATATATATATATATATATCGCGTCTGTCAAATT
This sequence comes from Pinus tabuliformis, assembly GCA_031772625.1. NCBI lineage: Eukaryota > Viridiplantae > Streptophyta > Pinopsida > Pinales > Pinaceae > Pinus > Pinus tabuliformis. The sequence goes on from CM062815.1 coordinate 937,136,930, forward strand.
TTGTTCATAAAAATCTCAAAAAATAAGTGTTTTGGGACACATGACTTTTAAAGCCTACAATAGTGCAGATAAAACGACTAAAAAGGCTATTCGCGCACATGGTGCTCTCGATAGCAGGAGACCACTCTGATCACTTCGCCTAATAGCCGATGCAATCTTGCAGACACTCCTACTGTATGCCTCTGGTACCGCAGTGGTATGTCATCTATAGTCACATATCCTGGAATCCTTTGAGTAATCACTTCTAGATTTCGTTCCATTTCTACCATAGGATTTGCTCCTTCCTCGTATGAAGAATCCTTTATCTGACGTGCTACTCGCCGTGCTATTAACGACATGCCAGAAGGCCTTTCCGATCCTACATCTACACAATTATCATAAGTAAACTCTCAAATACACTTTAAAAAACAAGTTTACCTGCATCAGTCCATTATTCACCGAGTGGTAGAGGCAGATCTGGATCTCCTCTAAAGTTTGTGCCTGCATAGGCATAGTTATCCACGACAATCAGTTGTTTGTGCAGCCAACCAAAGAACAATGGAGGGAAATGCATCCACTGGCCTCCTCCTCCTCGAAGCATGATCTCACTCCATCTGAGAAGCCTCGGATCTTGTGGAGATGGATCCTCCACTTCTACCCATTAGTATCGAAATAGGGGCACACTCTCCAAAAATAAAGTGACCAAAATTGATCCAAAGTCGAATTGCTTCAAGTTTCCCAACTTGCCTTTGGTTAGCTATCTCTTCATGTTGACCAATAGTCCCTCACACCAGTTGAACACTATTGGAGCAAGGCAATCCACTGTGTACTAGAATTTTGATTTCGATATCTCGTGCAAAGCTTGCGCCCTAGCTATACAGGCCATGGTGTGTATAATTGTCCTTAAGGGAAGATTGTCGATGGTTGTATCTTCACCATCTTACTCACAGTTGTCTCTACACCCAAGCAATGCCTTTTGATTAAGGTATTGGTGCTCTCACCCCCAGCATGGGATCCAAAGATTTGGACCCTATCCCCTCTTCCGGACAATCCAATAATGAATTAGATGTCAACTACTTCCAACAGTTCTTGATCTCCAATGATGGAGATCTGTCGGTCAACATCCCATAGACTGATCAGATAGTGTAGCAGCTCATTTTGAGCTCTGAGTCTTGGGGTTTGGAAGAATTTCAGTAACCCGCAGTCCCTCAAAGCATTGACACATTCAACACTTTGCATAGCTTGGTGATCTTTTGCCTCATTGCCTCTTTCCTTCCATTCGATGACCATGTTGTCGAAATATCCTACAAACAACCCATAAACATCATTTAAACGCCTTTCCATGGATCTAAATCATGAAAAAACTGATCAAGGGAGGGGATTTCTCTTTTGATTTCTGCTCTGCATCTAGCGCAACTGTCTTAATTTTTTTTGCACTGACAGCGTGAGAGCCTTTTGGTCTCAGGGGAAATTAGCGTGGATCTGATGAGCAGACTCCCATTGGTTGCCCCCGATTTTAAAAATTGAAATCTTCCCCTTAACCAACAAAAAATCCTATGAAATGGCATGAAATTAAAATTAAAAGCAAGAGAAAAGGAAGAGCTCTTACCTACAACTAATGGTTTGTGAAACGGTGCCCTGGATCTCCCACACTGCTCGCCTGAAGAATCAAGAAAAATGGGGTAAAATGCACTCTCCAATTTACTCCAAGTGAAATGGTTAAAATGTTTTACTTTTGGTCTTTTTATAAGTTTTTAAACATATTTTTGCAAATATTTTATTATTTTCCTCGATATCAGTGATGTGTGGCTCTCTTTGTGCATTACAGGCTCTTTTTGGTGGTTACACTGATCACTTTTAACCAATTCAATGAGTTTTTGTTTTATCTTTTTTTTTCAGACTTCTTAAAATAAATGAAAAAGGAACCTCGTTAGAGTCATCTTTAAGCTCTTTTTTTACTCTCGAAATATGAAAAGATCATTGAGTATTTGTCTCGTTAAATTAAATGAATTGATGTCATCTCAGTATACTTTTACCCCTTTTCGGGCTAAGATTGACTATTTACAAAAAAAGTACACCTTGGTCAACATGGTCAAGAGGTTCTCTCGAATATTGTTTTCTACCTTTTCAGGTTCGAGAGACAAATTACGAAAAGGGACATGATGGATTTTTATTTTTTGTCTCTTTTTCAAACTCTCTAAATATGAAAAAGACATTGAGTTACTCTTCCGTCGGACTCGTAAAAATTAAATGACGAAATACTTATCACCATGACAAGACCGAGTTTCTCCTTCCTATGACTCGTAAAACTTACTAGGATGGATTTAATCAAAGAATGAACTTATACGAAAAGCATATGCTATCCCCTTCAAGCTTGTGATTAAAAATAATTGGGGTACTCGCTAGAAATAGTGGGGGAAATGAAAGTGAAACATCTCGTGTATAGCCAACATGTTGCTCTTGAACATGACACTTATCTATTTCTCATGCTGGATTTGGGATATCCTTGCTTAGTCACTTGTCTTTCTGGGTTTGGGTGATCCATTTTTCCTCTCATATGCTATTCCATTTCGTCATCATGACCCTTGGTCCTATGTTGAGTCAAATTCTGCCACACTCCGGAGTTGTGTCGCTGATATGTTCAAGAGAAGTCTTATCTGCAGTTTATTACCTATACATTGTCTGACCTTTTGCTACAGTCTTGGATCATACTCATTTATTCCACTTTATTCCTTGTTTCGTGTCGATGATGAGGGAATCATCATGGCCCTCCTTCAACGGGTCACTTCCTATCGACTTCAGCTCATTATCTAGGAAGATGACTTAGAGACTCCCTTTCAATACCTTAGAGCTTGCATGCCTTAATGGAAATTTCTTCGAATCCAACAATGGGTTTTCATCATTGGCCTTCGATCAAATGATTCCATGAATGTTCAACTTCCGCTTCATTTTCACATTCATGGATTGTATTGTCGTACCTTGAGAGCCATTTTCATTACTAGTGTTTTCTCTCGTGCCTGTTAACGGTCCACATCATTGGCCGATAATCGTGTGGTTTTCTAGCATGTTCAACTTTGACACATTCATTCACATGTTAGAATTCGTACTTTGATCGGTTGGGATGGAGCGCAAGACCCTGAGTTTTGTATGTTATTACTCAGGCTGCATGGAGTTATGTATTGTTCATGATTGTACAAATGTTTCTTCTATACAGATGGTTGCAACCATACCGTGGGACTTTAAATTATGATGATGATGACCCTTCTATATTGGGTGGTTGCGTCCATACCTTAAATTTTAGACTTCCAGATGGTCCTTTCCATTCAGGATGGTTGCTCCCATGTTGTGGATATTTTCACATAGTCCTTTCTATCTGGATGGTTGTGTCCATATTGTAGATTCATGTTTTGATATAAAATATGTATATGTATATGCGTCCTTGATTTGTAGGTCTCCTGACAGTGTTCATTCTCGTCCTTGCAAGAGCCCGTAAAGCATCTCAACCATCACTCTCTGTTCTACCTTCATGCTTTAGGGGTCATTTGTTACACAATATTCTGTCACAATTCCTACACTTCCCTGTGTCATACCCCAGAGTGCCCGAAACCTGGAAATTATATAGTGTACCCATCCTGATATCCAGTCCAGATCCTCCTTGAAGACTTAATTAAAACATACCTTGAGCCTTCCCTGAAGAAGTAAGCTCTAAAACCCTAATTTCAGGATCAGTGTGACCCTAACACTGGCAACTAGTGCTGATGGCAGGTTGCATTATACTAGCCTCACGCTATCAGCACGCTTTTTTACTTGGATACTCACGATGATCCCTAAAAGGAAATATTTCCCAAAGAGGACAAGAAGCTTCGTGATCTAGAGGCTTCCAAAACGACGAGCTGGAGGTTGTTCGTTGAGGATGTGGTTGAATTTCCCAATATTTCCCTTTGATCTTATCCCTATGAGCTACATCCTTGAGATGAGGGCCTTCCCCTATCTTTGGAGAGATCCTAACTCCCTCTCCCTACCTATATATTCATCCTCTCCCATTCCCAAATGGTTGGTCTCTAATTATTTGCACCCTTATGCTGAGATATTGCCTACATGCTACTCATTTGGCTTGGAGAAGGAGTGCTTAGATAGCTTGAGCTTGGACTTGGACATTCACTCAAGGAGGGCTTATTGACATCAAGGCTTGGTTGTATGCTTCCTCTTTTATTCATTAATATATACAACCGCTAGTTCACTTTCCATAAATTTTGTTTTTAATGCATCATTTATCTTAATTCTCCTTGATCTGTTAAGTGGATTACATTTGATTATGCTTGTTGCACTTGTATGCTTTGTCATGTCCTTGATCTCTTGTGCAGGTATTCAAATGTTGTGAGGAGTAGAGTTGGGCCTGAGGAGCAATCGATGAAGATCTTCAAAAAGGAAGTACATCATAGCATCAAAATGAGGTAGGTCTCCTTCATCTTCTCTCATTTTGTTTATAGTTTAGGAAAGTGTCCTGTAGATTTTCCCATAGGTTGCTAGTCCCACTCATTAGGCTAGAGGGATCGTCTTTGTCCGCAAAGAGGATTTACCTAGACAACAGTGTGAAAAAAATTATTTTTCAGTACAACTCTTCCTTAGAAAATTGTGTCACTTCTCTACAATTATTTTCATTCCATTTTGGTTGTTGTACGTACAACGAATTCTCAGTTGTACGGTTTACAATCAATTCTCACAATTCCTTGGTATTTGTGCCAACACATTTGTTTTGGAATTCGTGACACTTGGCTGCTATACTTAGCAACTCATCCTCCTTCTTTCTTCTCAACTTCTCTCACTTTTCTTGAGTCACTAACTCAAAATTTAGAATAATCTTCTTCTTGGGACTCGTGCCACTATAAAGCCAAGAGAGGGTGTCCTTTGGCCTTCCACCTAGCCTCCAAGATCAAGGGTTGAGATTTAATCTTGGACCCTCTTGATCCAATGGCTATGTTTTAATCTCTCATTGACATTAATAAAGTGCATTTTTCTCATTAACTTTATATCTCATAAATTTAAATTAAACCCCAAGTCACTTTAGGAAAATTTCCCACATGCTAGCTCAAAGCCTATGGGGAAAACACTTTTCCTAGCTAAATTACAACATACTCCTCTTCCTAATCCAACATGGAAGGCTCGTGGAGTTTGAGATTCTCTACTTTCACCACCAAGTAAATCACATGTATGTGGGTAGACTGAGTCTATAGGCATTATTTCTCACCTTTCCAGTATCTCAAAGGGACCATACCATAGATCCTTAATCCTTTCATCAGGAACATATAGTATTTCCATGTTCAATTGTATCCATAATCTATCTCCCACCCTAAATGACTTCTTTGTTTTGTGTTGATCACGCATAACCTTCTATTTTTCCAATGAATTACTCAACATTGATGTAGAAGCATCTACCAGTCAAAATCATTTTTGACCCTCCTAAGTCAAAACACATTTGCCAAAGGAAGTTGGTTTCCCTAATTTTATTTAAATTGTAATATTTTCCCAGTTGCAAATCTAGAAGGTATCTATGTCATTAGGAAGTTAGATGAGAGTCATTTAGTTGCTATGTAAAGGGATAGATTTAGTCAAACTAAAAATTTGTTAGATAATCTAACAAAACATACTTAGGTTTTTTATTTGTATGAGAGTTCTATGCAAAAATATTTCCATGTAATTGAGTGATGAGGGAGTTTGAGAGTATAATTGATGTGTAAGGAGGAGTGACTATACATAGATCGCTAAAGTGTAATATTGCCCTTTATTGTTGAATATATAAATCAATGTGTATATTTTTGTGTGCCTCTATATGGTTGAATTTATGTTGTGATTGAGTGTAGAGCCCAATCGAATTTGTTATCTGTTGTAGGATGGATCAATTATTATAGGTTGAACCAACCCTAGTTCTAAGTCAGGCTCAAATCTCAGGAAAACGCAAATCGAATTTCTAGTTCTTAGTTAGAAATTTAATTCAAAAATTTTAGATGCCATCCAAACTATTACCCAAACACTTAAATCTTAGCCTCTGATCGTATGAGTAGTAAAGGATAATACAAAAACAAGTATTAGATAAAGCCCTAGATAATTAGATTGATCACTTTTCTAGAAGTTTGTTAGTTGACGGAAATAGAAAGGTGTCCTTCATGGATTGTCGTCAATTTGGATTGGCAAAGGTATCTATCATAGTAAAAGTTTGAACAACCAGTTATCAATATGATCCCATAATCTAGTTGAAGTGTGGATTGCTTTATTCTAAGAGTGTTATATGTAGACTAGATTTTCATCTCAATTCTTCAGATGCTTCTTATTGTAACCCCTCAAAAGTTGCACCAAAGCCCCGTTGACTACTTCTATTTACCCATATATCTGTGGATGGAATGTTGTAGACCCTTCTAACTTCATGCCCATCTTCTCCCACAACATAGTCCAAAATGTACTAAGAATTTTTGTGTGGCTATATGGAATGATGTCCTTGGTATCCAAAGTAATCTAAGACCTGTTCAAAGAAAAATTTGTTGCTTCTTACCCTCTGATGGTGTTTTTACAAGGCACGAAAATGCACATCTTTATGAACCTATCATCTACCATAAATAGGTAGCCATGTTCCTTCCTAGAAGTTGGTAAATCTCCCACAAAATCCATGGAACTTCTTTCCCAAGGATGAGTGGGTAGAGGTAGGGGATGGTATAAAACTTATTTTGTGTTTCTAGGCTTATTGGTACAACAGAGTATACATCCTCTAATGAAGCTTGCTACATATTACATTATGGGATAGTTCACTTACCTCTATATGTTGGAAATTGTCTTCCAAACGCCCAAATTCCTTGCATCCTTGGAGATGTGAGCCTCTTTGATAAGTTGTATTCACTCACCTTTATGAACACAAAGCTTATCCAACCTATAGTGTAACCCATTTTGGAGATGATAGTCAATATTGTTGTCACAATCATCTACATGAATTTGGCCTTATAGCTATTGAAACATGAAGTCCGCATCTTCTACAGATGCCTCTTTGTATGAATCATGGTGAAATCCTCCATGTGCATTTGAGTTCCCAAAGTTGTAATTTTTGATGTGGGTGGCCTTGAAAGCATGTCACCCAACTTGTTTTTTCTGCCCTTCTTATACTTGATGACTAAATGAAACTATTGTAAGAACCCCATCCACTTGTAGTGTTTGGTTTGTTGTAGCTTACTCTTGTCTTGCAATAATTGTAGCGGCTAGTGATATGTGTGTATGGTGGTTCCTTTCCCATCAAATATTGTTGCCACTTTTTAGCAACATGTACCAGGACATGTAGATCCTTCTTATAGGTATCATAGTTGAGGACTACCTCATTAAATACTTTAGAATCGTAGCATACATGATTTCCTCCCTATATGAACACCACTCCCATGGCATACCCACTCACATCCATCTCCAATTCAAAGGGTTGTTTCAAGTTTGGTAATGTGAAAACTAGCACATGGCTAATTTTCTTTTTCAATTCTTTAGAGGCCTTTTGCTAACTCTTTCTCCATTAAAAACTCTTGCTGCTTATTATTAAGGCGTGGAGTGGTGTAATTACTACTAAAAATGAAGTTAAGAATTTCTTTAGGTGTGTTGCTCCAACAAAACCCCTAAATTCAGAGACATTGTAGTGAATGACCGCTTCACGATGGCCTCCCTCTTTGCAATATCTATCTTAAGATCCAGTCCACTAATCACATAGCCTAAATACACCAATAATTGTTGTGCAAATCCACACTTCTTGATATTTGATAGCAGTTGGTTCTTCTTCAAAATATCTAGAACTTGCATTAAGTGTGAGATATGATACTTGTATGTAGCATTGTAAGCCAACATATCATCCAAATAAATAATATTAAATCAATCTAAATAAGGGTGTGTACGTCATTCATTATTCTCATGAACATAGCTAGTCCATTGCATAAACCAAATGTCATGACTAACCACTCATATAAACCTTATCTAGTTTTGAAGATAGTACTTTAGGTGTATTCTTCGTTGAATCAAACTTGATGATACCTTGATTTTTAATTCCAGCTTGGTGAGGTACTTTACTTATTGTAACTAGTCTAATAGATCATCAATCCTAAGTAGGGTGTACTTATTCTTGAGTGTAATCTTGTTTAACACTCTATAATTGATGCACATTTTCCAAGTCCCATAATTTTTTGGCACAATTATGATGGGTGACCCACAAGGTGAAATACTTGGTCGAATCACACTCTACTCCACGTATGCTTGTAGAAACACTTCTAGTTGTTTTCTTTTCTTTCTTTAGACCACTTCTCCAAGGATGTGTTTGGCCTTATTGATTCCTCGCAAAACTTAATTTCTCTTAAAGATAGTAAAACATAATTATTGTTAGAATTAATCAATTTCTTGGCTTGGTCGGTACCTACCAATGAAATCTTAGACTTTCCTTTGTGTGCATGGATGATGAATGATTTTCCATACTTAATAAGGCAGTACTGGTTGGCTATCCACACGAAGATTACATCCTATAGATACATCACGAATCCACTTACATCAAGTGCACTACATCCAATTCTACTCCATCGAGATAATCAACACTTATAGAAAATTTTATTCTACATTATTTTGTTACCTTGATACCTACATCCTTATTGGCTATCCAAATGGATATGGGCCAGGATGTTCATGAACCTTAAATCCAAGTTTGTTGACTAGATTTCCTACAACGAGATTAGCATGTTAACTCGAGTCGAACATAGAATCAATCTTGGTCTTCTTGACCTATATCTTAATATGGAACAATTTGGTCATCTCCTTCTCTTCTTGGTAATGAAGGATACTCAAAATCACCTCCTTCTACATTGACGTGCAAAAAATATTCTCATCCACATCAAAGTTTCTTTCCACTCGATTGCTCGAATATGTGATAGGAAGATTCTTTTTCTTCCCACACTTGAGTCTAGTTCTTCATGTTTAGTTCTTGACGTAGTTTCCAACATCTCTCCTCGGTGGGACCATCAATGTTTCCATGGTTCCAATGATTTCAAGGATCCTTGTACTTATGTGTAGTGGTTTTGGTATTCTTATCCTTCCCCTCTTTCCACTTCTTATTCCCTCCTCATAAGCTTCTTGGTGCTCTTTCTACTTCAAAGCACTTTACTACCCTTTCTTTTAGCCTATGTTTTCCAAGTATTGTGCCTATACATGTATCATCCTTTGTTATTGGCTTGAGAAACATCACTTGCTTCGGTAGATGGATGTATCTACCACCAAATACTTAAGGAGTACATATAGGCTCTTAGGAGAAACACCTAACATGATGGCCATCTTCTTGAATTCAACGTTATACTTCTTTACACTTTACCCTTGCATTTTCTTGGTGTAGTGCTATCAGATCCATTGCTCCTGTACATACCTGATGGGGTAGAATTGGGACTTTATGAGGATTTTAATGTCTTTCCAGTTAGTTATTAGGGGATTACCCTCCAACCTAAGTGTCTATGTATGTCTTTCAAAATAAGTTAGGGAATCTCGCACTAAATTCAATCTAGAAAATGATATCTTATGCTCCTCATCTTTGTAGTGAATGCTAAAATATACTTCTAATTACTGCAATGAATGATTCAATTTTAAGGCATCAATATCTACTTAGTACTACTTTATGTCGACCTTTTCATCTATCTTGAATATGGACTATTAATGGGTAATGACATGTAAACTTGACTACTCTTTTTCAGGTTCTTTCCTTGAGTCCTTTTTAAGGTCTTCATTATCCCCTAATTTTCCCTCTAATTTGACTTATGAGTTGGAAACTCCATCTTCTCTTATTTAAAATATTGCAAATGATATCAATGACCTATGCTTCTAGCCCCATAAATATTTATTTTTCCAGATCATGGTTATTGTGAACAAACTCATTAACCATGGTTAATGTTTTGCGAATTTCTACTTAAACCACTTCTTGGATCCCCTAGAAATTCCCATGAGATTCTACAAAGAAAATTGCTCTCATACCAATATGATTTGTAAAATGTCATGGATATTATACTAGATAGCTCGCCACAACAAACCTACTAAAATAGACCAAAATCTACACTATGACGGTCATATTCCTTTACATTATAGATTTGTTAATTACTATTTCTTTTTTGCTTATGCATGAAATGGATAAAATGCAGAAATATAGAAAAACAAACAAAATCACTCACCATCCATAATGAATATAAATATTTGCTTTAGGAAACCCCTACGAGAGAAAACCGAGCCAAAATATGAGGATGTTATATGCTCTTTTATCTCTAGAACAAAAAATGCAAGTACAAAGGAGAAGGTGCTCTCTATGGAGTTACCTAAGACCTATGGCCTATTATCCTAGTACAATATAGTAACTCCTTCTATTATTCTTTCTCACTCCTACTCCTATTTGCTCTATTATACCATTCAGAGAGATATAATCAAATAGAACAAAGCCCCTTCTCCACTTAGTGGTACGGTTTTAACATAGACCGATAGCCAACTAAGGGTTAGGTTTGACTCCTTCAATTCTCAATTAGAGTTACAACTTTGACCCTTATAAAGTATTATTCATATTCCACACATGGCTAGCCCCTTTTGCATGAGTAATAGGGGATGTTGTGGCATCCTCTCGAACAATGGTGGTTAATCATGATAGGCCAACTTGTGGGAGACATAACTTTTGCATTTGAACTCTGATTGATGTGATTCCTGCATCATTAGAAAGATATCCAAGTGTAGAAAAACATCCCTAGTTACCATGATTAAGCATGAGAGTTTAGACCCAAAAATGTTATTTAATGTCTCAAAATGGCCCTAGAAGGCTTCAAATCCCAATTTTCCAAACTAAGACTTGCTAGTAAAAATGACCCTCCATGTTAATTTCTCCAATTTTTCCACTATGAAAGCATCTAGATGGATGACACATATATAATGACCCAATTCAGATTATAAATGGTCCTAAGCTAAGTTGGATTCTAGCCTTAATTGATCTTAAATTGCTTGTTGAAATGTGAGAACACAAAGAATCATGAATCTTTAATTTAAATGGATATACACTTTCTCAATTTGCAAGGGGATAGGTGGTATTTCTCACTATATCAAGAAATAGCTTGATTCAAATACTAAAGTATATAATAGTGATTTTATAGGCATACATCTGCCTTAATATCACTTCTAATTACAAGGATACACTTTTCCTTGTTTTGATACTTTTCCCTTTCAACTCTACATTCTACAAGAACCTTAATCTTGATCCATACAACTTCGGATAAATCCAATATTTTAATTCATATTTATAATCTCTCAACCATTTATGGATAGAAGAGGATAATATCCTAACCCTTTAATATAATAGAAGATCATAGGATAAGCCCCAAGGGTTAGCTCAGTTGGTCAAAAACTGTGCCTTGCCATCGGGAGGTCACATAGTCGAATCCACCCGAAGCCCTTGGGGTCAGGTCTTGCAGTAGGCCGAGGGGCGATTTAGCCTAGCTATCGCCCAGATTTTTCCGTGGACGTAGCGATCACTCATTGACCAGGGTGCTCGTGAACCACATAAAATAAATAAATAAATAAAATAAAATAAAAATTAGAAGATCATAGGATATTGAAACAAACTTATATTACATTAAGCTTCTTAGTGTGACCTCGTACGATGACTTGGTAATTTGTAATATGCTTGATCACTAGCTTGACTTTCACATTATGACTTGTATTCATGGGAAGGGAATAGGTGTTATTGATTACGTCATATCCTCTATTCATTTCTAGAATAAAATTGATAATGTTGATGTAAAAGAGGATAATGAACTTGACTTTGTATATTTCCATATCACAATAAATTTAAATAAATAAATATGGTGCTTGAGGCAACTACTATGCATAATGCACGCAATCAATTTTTCTTTAACAATGGAATAACTTCACATTTTCTCAAGGATTTACATGAGATGTTCATTTAAGGTACAAAAAATGACACAATTAAGAATCTATATGGGAATTTCATTTGGAATCTATCTTTGTCTTTAGAAATGTATTCTTGAAAATCACATATAAAAGGAAAAGAACATCTTGTTATGTTTTTGTGTGACCTGGAATATAAAAATGCAAGCATGGATATTTGAAGAACTTCTAATGAGATAAATAGAGTCAGTGAGATTAAGTATTATATGTTCCTGATAGAAAAGAAGAAACATCAATATTTAATCAAAAGTCAAGAGATGCTTTTAGACTATTGTGGAGTAAAGCCTTAAATATTTTGGGCTAGCATTATCATTAGAAAAGCTATATAATAGAGAAATATTAAAGTAAATGTTTGGAACTCCCACGTTAAATTCAAAATATAAAATCCATCCCTTGCCAATAATAAAGTTAAACACATTAAGGTTGCCAAGCTTAAATATTAAAACTTGGGAGTATAATATTCGTTCCTCATGCTAAGCACATTTTCAATCAAGTTATCCAGCAAGACTTCCCTAAAAATGTGTTGAAAGTTTAAATGTTCCTATTTTTAAATGTGGAAATTATGATGTCTCATCCAATTATTGAATTATTATGATTAGCCTTCTATAAGAGAAATAATTTTGAAAGAAACAATAATCATTAGTTGAAGGACAATAGTAAAAGGACTAAAGGGAAAGTATCATTTAGGAATCAACATGTTACAATTGATTACCTTGCCACCCTTATAATTGTTGTCGAGGATTGTGGTGAAAAAAATTAATATCCCATATGTTGTTTCATTGGGTTTAGAAAAACCTTTGACATTGTGCCTATAGCAAGCCAAGCCTTAGATAAGACTGGTAGAAATTTATATCCCTCCTAAAATGTATAGCATTATTCTTAGTCTTCATGAAAATGTTATTGGTAAGATGCAACATAATAATGAGTGGTCAATGAACATTAATGTAATATTGATGTTAAGCAAGTTGCCCCCTTTCTCCCACTCTTAATAATGAGTGGTCAATGAACATTAATGTAATATTGATGTTAAGCAAGTTGCCCCCTTTCTCCCACTCTTTCTGGTATTTATATGATAAAGTTGGACAATGTTCAAAAGAGGAAGGATGCATTGGTATTAACATGGTTAGACCTGTTTTTGTCCTTCTCTTATATGCTAATGATATTACACTCATTGCAAAATCCATTGAAGATGTTCACAAGCAATTTGAAGTTCTTCTATAAAACTCATAAGCTAAATCATAAAAATTTATAAAGCTGAGGTTATCATAATTAAACATATGAAAATATTTTATCCTTCAATATTGCATAGAGATAACTCCCTTTGAAGGCATGTAATGATAGAAGTGTTTATGCATCTTTCAATTTCCATTTGAAATGGAACCATTGTGTTGACACGATAACTATTGGTTGTCAGAAAGCTTATTATGATCTTGAAAATAAATGTTGAGACGTTGAAATTTAGGATTGGGATTAAAAAAATCATTTTCAATGCTTTAGTTATATTGGCTATTCTTTATATGTGTTAAGTTCAGGCTTGTAACATCCATCACAACACTTGGAACAAAATTGAAAAAATCCAGTAATGCTTCATAACTTATAATTTTAAAATTGATGGAACAATACTTACCTAAATTCTATTTATTCAAGTTGGAAGCACTTCTTTGGAGACTAAATACATGTGTTAGGAAAAATACTAGGGGGGGGGGGGGGGGAAGGGGGGGGGGGGGGGGGGGGGGGGTGGGTGGGTTGGGGGGGAGGGGGAGGGGGGTGTTGTGGGGGGAGAAGGGGAAGGGGGATGGCGGGGGAATCAGTATTTTTAATTCACTTTAACTTATAATTTCAAATTCAAAATTATGTACGCCACTGTGCTTTATGCAACCCGTGTGTGTACACAACTTCAATGAAGGAAAACAACGTATATCCAATTTTCTTATTAATTCCATCAGTCATTTAGTATATAGTAAAGAGTAGATAAATCACAACATATAAGCAACACATCAACAGATATGAACACCACGATTTTAGGTGGAAACCCAATGTGGGAGAAAACCACCGTTGTGGTTGTCTCTATCTTCTTATTATTATATAAAGAAAATATTCATTACATATTGTATTGGCGCAAACTCTTACAAACACGTAGGCAACCACCTGCAGGAGGCTACAACCTCCATTTGTTCTCCGACACCTACTGGAAGGGAGCTACAATCCCCTAATCTTGTTTACCAACTCCTACCAAAAGGGAGCTCCTATCCCTTTACCGAAGGTTGCAACACTCAACATCTTGTAGACCACATTTCAGAATGTTTCAGACTGGATCCACCTATCAAACAATCATCAAACAACTTATAGGCCACCTTTCATCATTTTTTCATACTAGAGCCACCCAAACCAGTATCCAAAATGAAGTATTGAAACACAAATCTGAACCGCTGAATCTCTGAAGCATGAAACTATTGAATACAAAACCCAACTAGAAAAAATTAACTTCTTAATATGTACGTGACTATTCTTAATAGAACCAACGTATATACATGCTTCCTCTGCATAAATCCCACATACAAATCTCAGGTCACTGAACACTGAATCATTTGACTAACTAAATCACTATAGCACTAAATCACTCACTAAATCAAGTACTAAACCAATCATAGATCATTGAACCATACCCAATCATCATAACTGATCAATATAGCAATCCATAACTCAATCAACCCAAATAACACTGCCAGATACAGATCATGCTTATCAAGAAATCATTGACAGACAACAACAAACAAACATCATTAACAATTATCACCAAGCAACACTGCAAACCAGATCTAACTCAAAATATATACGAAACATCCACAAAACATATCGATGTATATACACTACCACCATGCATAACACTGACATATATGTATTTCAACATACTGATTAAATCATCACATAATTTATATGCGACATTGTTGAACAAGAAATGTGTATATATGCGGATTACTGAATAAAACTCGTGTATAGATCTTAAATCATTGGATCAATCCTTCATTTCAAACACAACACATACTACGCATACCTTACTGTCAAATCACAAACCACTTCAGACTCATTCAAACATATCTTGCATCATTAAATTCTTAAACGTAGACATGTTAGTCAAATATAACCATTAGTACTCAAGGTACTTTCAGATCTCCCAAACCTGTGCCTCCTCCATGCTCCTTGGTGAACCCCTATTTCAGATCAGATTACACATGAATAAGCCATTTACTTGCACACCTAACACCTTGATCTCCATCGCTTTATATAACTTTTTCCTTAGCCAATACCTTAGGTAAATACTTTGGTAATGTCATTAGTATTTGTTGATGGGAACAAATGACCATTGCGGATCCAATTACTATGGGCCATTACCATGGTAATGATCCATGGTATCCATATTTCCATGGATTGGATTCTATACATGACTTTCACTCACAAGACATGCGTATGTACACGACCCTTCTTCATAGGAACCACATATATTTTTTCAAAACTTCACTTTTGTCATTCATCTATAACTGAACTATCATTGCTCTGTCCAAATCATCTGTAGCATTTGTACCAATCTATATTAGTTCCACAGTCATTAACGTTGACATAAAGTACATCTTTATCAAGCAAGTTGCCATCAAGGACAACACATTAGCCATAATGCCAACAACATGATCATACTAGATTATAAGCACAAGTTTCTCAAGTTGAATAAAGATAGACTACCTTTTATCACTTCTGATAATGAATAATAACCATCATATGCATAAGAAAAGGATTATTAAGAGATTACGATACTCGCCTTAGCCATTGTAACATAAAATAAGACAAACATATTAATAATATGGACATTATTAAATCTTACGTCCTTGTGAAGTTTTAAGATAATATGTAGACTAACAATAATTAAAAAAAAGTTGAAATACAACATTTATTATAAATCCTAATATAATCAACCAAATTTATTTTTTTAACACTGTGAGCTTATAGTTAAAAATTAATAGCCTAAATCATTACTAATGACAAATACCTCCATAATAGTAAATTTAGTCATTGCATCAATAAAATAACATTTTGGGATGATAAATTTTATATAAATTGTGATACAAAAGAGATTGAGAATGAGCATCATTTTCTTTTAACATGTTATACATTATAATATAAGACATAACTTCACCTATTTTTATAATTTAATTACCTTTAAAACTTCCTTATAAAAACCACGATAATCTTAGAACTTTCATTTCCATCCTATGTTTTTTTTAACAAGTTCGGTTACTTTTTGTATTACAAAAAAAGAAAGGAGCTAAGTCTTGTTACATTCCGGAGGTTGTTGGTTCTCAAGAGAGGCGCAAAATGGGAGCGCAGTCCCTGCCTCAGCCTTTGAGACCTTGTTTCTAAAATTTTCAAAAACTATGAAAGCATATTGCCTAACAAACTGCCCAAGTAACAAACAGAATTTACAAAGCATAGAATACTTAATTGCATAAGGTTCACCAAAATTGGTTCACTGACTCTTCTGGCTGCTGTCCTCTTTTCTTGCTGTACCTTGAGGAGGTTTCTCCTTGCTGACTTTGATTCAGTGACTTGATGTAATCCACAACCTCCTCCAGGTGCTTGCATTTATCTTTCAAGTCTTTGATTTCAACTCTTTGGTTGTCGATTTCTCTTTGCTTGTAGACATTAATCATCTTCATCTCAGATCTTAGGTCTTTTAGAGATTGATTGAAGTGACCTATCATAAATCTATTAGCCCTACAGGTCAGGCAACTCTCGTTCTTTTCAACTCTTTCAAGCGGATTGCAAGACATTTTTCCTTTCTGATTTGTTCTATCCACTGTACAGCCTTTGCCTGGAGGATGGTATCTTTCCTGGAGCTGATTCCTTTTTTTGTCTCTATTTCTTTGGGTTCTGTTTTGAGTTTTTTCTGATATCTTCAAGTAGTCTTTGTTAATCCTGTAATGCTGCAAATAATTTGACACCCACTGACAGTAATAAAACGGGGTACTATTATGCTTATGAAACAGCGGTGAAGAAGAGACTATGATCTTCGGATCAGAGAGGGAGAGAAAGAATTGAGCTCTGATGTAAGTGCAGAGAGTAGACTGAAATTGGAAGGGATCAGATGAGGTCGTTATGAGGATCAAATGAGGTCTATGAGGGCGATAAGTATGAAACGAGACAGAACTATAATTGAATTCAATCCTAAAGCCAATGTCAAATGGAAACTGTGAATGAAAACTGAGAAGTAATACTTTACTGTTACCTTGGGTCTGAGTTTTGTTGTTGTGGTTATATCTCAACACGGTGTCTACTCTTGGTTCTCCGGCTGTGAGGCTTCGCTGGATGAGATCTAACTATTGAATTGCGGGGTTGTTCCACCGATGTCCCTGATGCTCTCTGATGCGTTCTTCTCTCATACACCTTTCGTTTCTTACATTGATACTCTCCCTCTGATTATCCCAGCACTAAGAATGCCATCTCTGATACGTCAATTTATAATTTTTTGAGTTATGCGTATACCTGTAGTTGTGGGTACCTCTCGCAATTTTTTTGTTGATGGATGTACATGTGTCCATAACACTACAGGAATGGTGATCGATACTTTCTTTGTACTATTGGTGTCTGATATGACTCATACCTGCTTTGTTCAGGATTTGAGGATGAATGCATACTTGATTTAAATTGTGATGAATCCTTTTTGGAGTTGAATGAATCCTCAGGGCTGTTCGAGGAGGATTACACTTGATTGTATTGACTGACAACTGAGAAAGAATCCCCTGCTCCTTGCTACTAACTTCATTTGCTCTGCTTACTGATTTGATGTTGTATGTCCTTATGTGATTCTCAAACCAGACCTCAATTGAAAACAAATTAAGGGATATTTTCTTCATAGATTTTATTGTTTTCTTTCACAGTTCCAACTTGCCTCTCCACTGCCTTGTTGGCTATTGTGTCTGCATCCTTGTTTTGGGTTCTTAGAACATGCTTATAAACTATTTTCCCCATGTTTTTTATATTTATGTTGATTCGCTGACTGATCTTGTTGATTGCTGAACTTTTGAATTCCTTCCCTGTTTCCATAGCTGCTATGATGATTGCGGAATCCCCAATTATTATTGGATCTTTTATACATTTTTTATTTAAAATCTTGGTGCCTAGCAGAAGGTTGTAGGCTTCTGCCCTATTATTTGACATCTCTCTGAGGCCCCATTCATAAGTTGATATCCTCTTACCATTCGGATCTAGGATTAGACCACCTGCTCCTGCTCTGCCTGGGTTGTTTTTTGAGGCTCCATCGAAGAATAATATATACTTCTTTTGTTCTTTGATCCACTTAGCCATTTCCGTGTCATTCAGACGTAATTTCCACTCCTTGTTTTTTGCCATGCCTTTATTTGTTTTTTTGAGATCTTCTGATTTGTTTTCTATTAAGGCTTTGCTATACCAGTCTCTTTCTTCTTGTTGAAGGCTGTTCTGATCCATTCTTGTTGCTCCATTTATGCCTATTATTTCCGAAACTTGACTCCAAGTTTTTGAAGTGATAGTCCCTATGTTTGGTTTTTGTCCCTTAAAAATGCACTTGTTTCTAGCTAGCCATATTTGCCAGCAGAGAATGGAAGGAAGACATTTCCAAATTTTGTTTATTATGGCTTTTTTCTTCTTGGTATAAGGATAGCTTTTGACCCAATTTTTATGGAGATTTGTCAGCTGCGTTGTGGAGCTTATGCTTAGATCTAGAGGACTTATTAGTTGTTTCCAACACTCCCTTGCCATCATGCAATTCATAAACATGATGGATGTTTTCCTCGTCCTTTTGACACATAACACATTTGGAAGGCCCTTGAAAGCCTTTTTTTTTAAGTTCTATGCTATGAGAATTTTTCCTTTCAGGAGAGACCAAGTGAAGAATTTGAATTTAGGCAAACATTCATTTTTCCATGTTGCTTTCCATAGATTCCAATCCTCATGACTGTTGTGATTTTGGAGATGGTTATAGCCTGATTTCATTGTATAATTTCCCCCACTTGGGTCCCAAACAAACCCATATTGATCCTCTTTATTTATAAGCACTACCCCAACTAGAAGAATTTTCAGATGTTCCCATTGACTTTTCAGCCTTGGTGGCAGTGTCGGGACTCTCCATTTTATCTAAGTGTTCTGTTTCCATTCAGAAATTGAATATAATGTAATGAGGTTTTTCCCTCCATCAAATTTTTTAATCCTCTTAGATTTTGTTCATGTCCTAGAGGATTTGCTCCCATTATCCTATCGTCCCATATTGAGATTGTTTTTCCATTGCCGGGACTTTTATAAATTTGGTCTCTTATGTTGGGATGGTCTTTTTAACCAATTTCCAGACTTGGTTACAGGGCCGATCTAGGATTATTTCAGTGAGAATATTTGTCCTTGACAATTTAAATATTTTCTTGTTAGAGCTTTTCCCCACCACTGATCTTTGCCATTTATCATTCTCAAAACTATTTTGGTCCCGAGATCAATGTTCATTAATCCCGGTATTCAAATTGCAATCCCTCCTTTCTCAAAAGGGAGAGTCACTTGCTCCCAACAACTAAGCTGAATTTTTTATTATCTTGTTTTCCTCCTTGCTAGAGGAAGCTTCTAATAATTAATTCCATTTGCTTATGTGCACTTCCCGGAGCCATTATTATTGCATACTGATATATTGGCAAAACTGAGAGCAGGGCCTTAATCATTATTCTTCTTCCTGCTAGATTGAGCCACATTATTCCCCAACTCTGAATTTTCCCCCTCATTTTCTCCACATGCTTATTCCAGACTTTTGATTTGATCATTTCCTTCACTAATGGGAGTCCAAGGTATATGAAGTGACTCCATTTTATTTGTACCGGTATTTCCATTATGTGGGAAATTCTCTACATTGTGTTTATAGAAATATTCCAGTTGTATATTCTACATTTGTAGTTGTTTAAAAGCCCTCCCGAGACAAGAATAAAATCATCTAAAACTTTTTTAAAACGTTTTGCAATGACACAAGATGCTCCCCCTATATGGAGGGTATCTTCTGCAAAAAGAGAATAATTTATCTCTTTGACTCTTCTTGAGATCTGAATGCCTGTTATTTTTTTTTCTCTCTGATGTTTTAGCTGTACACTTAATGATTATGCCATAATAATTTAAAGGAAGGGGGAGAAAGGACATCCTTGTCTTAATCCTCTGGAACTTTGGAAAAAGTTACTTGGCCTTCCATTAATCAAAGGAGCAATCCAGAGGTTGGCAATACAAGCCATAATGGTGCCTATGGACTTCGTTGAAAAGCCGAACTTTTTGAGAACTGCTACAAGAAATTTGTGATTCACTCTATCGAAGGCATTGGCCATATCTAGCTTGATGACCATTCCCTTTTATTTTCTTTGGACATGTTATGGTAAAAACACAATCCCCCATTATTGATTTGTTCACTTCAAATAATGGGGACCCTTTCTATAAAAAATTTGGTTAAACACCTTTTAGGGTTTTTATTTAGTTGATTATCCTACGCTATTGTTAATTTTTCATTTTCTTTGGATTCTTGTTTTGTTAAAATTGAATTTTTATAAGCTTTCCATTGACGCTTGTTTCGCCTCATTTGGTTAACTGGTTCGTAAACGTCACTCCTTTGAAGTCTAATCATTTATGTTGCCTGGGTTAAAAATGTGTAAAATGTATAATATTCTATTTTTGTAAATAAATTACTTCAATGATGCATTTATTTTAAATATTAACCCCTCGTTAGTTATTATTAACATTTTTCATTTTTTTACTTATACAACCAAATTATGGAGCATCGGGATTTTAGTAATTTATTCCAATTTTCTATTTTCAAAAAAATTACTAATCTCGAAAAATCAAAATGACAAAGTGGCTGTAGTTTATTTTTTATTTATTTTCAAAGTAGCTGTAGTTTAGATAATTTCATAACTTAATTTTAAAACTTCATTAAAAAAATAAAACCAAAAAATTAAAATAATATATATAAAATAACAAAAAAAATATATAATAAAAAATTGTTCCAATCGCATCGGGGCTTTTGATCGGATCGAAGGATTTAATCGCAACCTGTTTAACAAAAGCCCCGACACCACACTTCCCCAATCGTCGATATGCTATGGCTCTTCAAGCATTAACCAAAGTTTAAAATACCACGTGTTTAAGTTTCAATGTGATCGCTCCATCGCATCAGGAGTCCTCAACTTATACAAGCTTTATTGTTGTGAAACCAGCTCACAAAAAGACAGAAAAGATAGATCAACACCTTAGAATTCAGCCTCTTCAAGGGGGCAACCTCCTTTACATTACATAAATGAACAATTCTTGGATGATTCAAATGAAAAAACCTCCTTTCTATATATAGGAGTCTAAGGGGTCACAATATAACCAAGCCGACCTAACAATAATAATATAAGGGCACAAAAATAACAATAGAGGGATTCTATGGGCACAGTAATAACAATATGGGGACAATAGGGGCACAACAATATTAATAAGGGATACAACTACAATATTAATGGGGGCATAACTAGTATTATAGGGACCTAATATGCCCCTCTCCTTCAAAAAAGTGTTGTCCTCAACGCTTGAGTAGTTTTGGATGCTTTTGTATAAAATTCTCATCCTCCCATGTGGAATCTTCAGCGGATAAGTTCTTCCAATTGATGAGATACTCTAAAATGGATCGATTTTGTAGTTGTCGAGTTCTTGTTTCTATGACTGCTTCCGGTTCCAATATAACTTTTTCTTCCTCGTCAAGTTCTGGCAATATTGTTTGAAATGGGAGCTTGTCGCCTATAGCCTTCTTTAAACATGAAACATGGAAAACTGGGTGCACTCGAGAAGCTGCAGGAAGCTCCAATTTGTATGCCATCGTACCAATCTTTTGCAACACCTTGTACGGACCATAATACTTTGGTAACAATTTGTTATCCTCATTAGCTTGCTTGAGGGACATTTGTTTATATGGTTGTATCCGTAGGAATACCCAATCACCTACGTCAAAACTTCTTTCACTGCGATGTTGATCTGCCTGTTGTTTCATTCTATTCTGTGCCTGATGAGCCCCAATTTTTGGTACAATTTGGGCTCATTTGGCCTACTTACCTTGCTCAACCATTCATCTTTTATCACTTATGCATTCATTTCTTAGTATATTCGTGTTATTTGTAGGAAGAAGGGCAGGCATTATATCTATGTGGCTAATACATGATGATTTCAGGTTTTTGGCATTAAAGAGAGCAAAAGACCACGCAAATGGAGACAAGGAGACAGCAAAGGTGACATTGCGGGTTCATAGGGAGGTTTTCCATAGTCTTGATGACCTTCCTCGTGATTTTCACCTTAACTCCGAGCTCCAACATCTCTCCCCACCGAGCTTAAAGACAGCCAACGGATTCTACAGGATAAGCAGTTTGACTTTCAGTTGGACAGCCAAGCTCCACGAATGGAGGAAGCCAGCTTGATCTTCATTGTGTATAAATGTGAAGGCCGTAGCCTTTGATAGGAGCTTTTTGAACTTTTGAACTAATATTGTAATTTCTGAGCACGAGCTACAACTTGGTGTTTGTTTTTGTAAGCCAGTTTTGGCATGACATTAGACTCTTGATTATGAATAAAGGCAAGCAGATTTGGATCTAATTCTGAGCTTTTAAGGGAGCTATATCTCTCATGTTAGGGCCCAACCTGAGAGAAATAGACCTCCTCTTCTTTGTAGTGTTATTTGCCTTTCTTTTCAGCACTTTGTTTCTTTGTTTTGACATGCATTTCAAGAACACAGTCTGCTGATTTGATTTCTTTAATGAGATTGAGTAGGATTAGCTTATGGTTAAATCGCTTTCAGTTGCTTAGGTTAGAATAGGAGGATTGTAATTCATTGGAGCTCCAAGAAAAGGTTGATAGTGCCTTCACTGCCATCTCTGTTTAGAGGTTGGGGTGCAGTCTGTACCAACCACCAAAAAAACGCAGTCTTTTTCTACTTTTATGCAAGCTGCAACACAGTCATTTTAATCATAGATCCATCCATGCATTCTGATCTTGAGCCATACTTCTTCATTCCAACTCCATGCACGACTTCTCTTCACGATTTACATTGCTGTTCATTGGTTTAATAGCACAGGTAGCACAGGTTAATGGATTCTCGTTTTTGGTTCAAGACATAAGCAATTTGTTTTATTTACACTGCTCAGTATCATTCCATTTCCTTCTTCTTCTTCTTAACCACGCCTAAAGCCACCTACTTGACCTTTGTTCCGCTCGTTTACCTTCCAACTCTTCCATTGCCCACGTAGCTCCATTTTCTTGACCTTTCGTTGCTTCCATCCTTCTATCCACCAACCAACTTCGGGCACTCTTTCTCCATCTTATTTCTCTTCCCCTGAGCCATCAAAAGCTCCATCTCCATCTTACCTATCCACCCATACCGCTCCATCACTTCACCATCACCCAAAACTCCCACGGGAGAACATCCTGTAGAAGTTAGCAGACTTCCTGTAGAATTCCTGAGTTTCCTGTAGGATCCCCTGCAGACATCCTATAGAAGCCTGCAAACTCAGTTGCCGAGCACCTGAACGTTGTGGACTTCTGTGGACTGATGCTAGGGATCCCCTGGGACCTCTCCTAGCCCTCCTGACCTTTCCCAAGCTTTCTCTCCCTTCGCACCACCTCTGCACAGCCAAACCCTAATAAAAAACAAAATCATAATCACTCCAACCACTTAAGCAAAAATACATAAAAAATGTTCTTTTCAATGGAAGTAGTTTAAGTGCATGCATTTCATATCACTAGCAGTAATGGCATCATTCTTAGACACTTGCACTCCCACCATTGCATCATAGAGATTAAGCTAGTCAGATTAGGGTTTACTAGGGTTTCCATGTTTTGGTTGGCTTTCAGTTCATTTTTACAAAGTAGATTAATTTCCTTTGAGATAGCCTTCGTCCATCATTTAGAAAGCTTCTTCTGAGAGCATATAGAAGTTGGCTTGAGCCCTAGCGGACTTGTGTCAGCTGACCAAGTGACAGTTGCGACAAGAGCTAGTACTTGTGCATACAGCACCGTCGCTTCCAAGTTTGTACGAACTACCGGGTTGATAAAATTAGAGATAGGAAGCCCCGGGAGTTATAGCATTATTGCTACAATACTGGAGCCCACCATCTTTTTGGTGTCGTTGCTGGGGAAGCGTCAGAGTATTAGTAATTGTTGCTTTTCTTCTATTTTCTTACTCTTGCCTTCTGCTAAGTAGTTTATTTCATTTCCATTCTGCAAAAGTAGCATAGACATTTCCTGCTTTCATAGATTAGCATTTCCTGCTTTCATAGATTAGCATTTCCTGCTTTCATAGATTAGCATTTCCTGCTTTCATAGACTAGCGTTTCCTGCTTTCATAGATTAGCATTTCATTTCTGCAAGCGTAGATTAGTGTTTCAATTCTGCAAGCGTAGACTAGCATTTCCATTCCTGCAATTTCATTTGAGCAAAGTAGATTAGTTCTTTCCTGCTTTCAGTTTAATTCTGCATCTTTATAGTTAGTTGTAGATCAATCTGTTTCAGTTTTGCAGGTACCACAGAAAAACAAAAGCAATCAAAAAAAAAAAAAAGTCTTTCCATTTCATGCCTCGTAGGAATCGAGATAAAACAGGCAAATTCTTACCCAACACCCCCACCACATCACTGAGTCACCCTTCTCTCTTCTTCGGTGACAGTGATCCAGAAGAACCTATAGGTGAACCTCCTGAGATATACGAAGATCCTATAGTAGAAGAAGAATTAGAAACCATCCCATCTGAAGCTATGGCCGACAATAGAAGAGAAGATGAGAGAATAGAAGGTGCCTTCCCCATCCGAGAGACCAATGGAGAGATGAAAATGAAGAACATTAGCCCCTCCGCCTTACCTCACTTCCATGGACTGACTACTGAAGATCCTGATACCTTCCTGTTTGAGTTTGCTGTCCTTTGTAGAACCTATGACTATACTGAAGATGAGCAAAAGCTGAAACTCTTCCCTTCAACTCTTAAGGATGCAACATTACGCTGGTTCATGGGCTTACCTGGGAATGATATCACCACTTGGGCTCAGATGCAGCAAGCTTTCAATACCAAGTACAGGGATTACTGTAGGTCCAGGGAAACCAAGGGAGAAATATTTCGGATGACCATGGGAAATGATGAGTCCTTAGAGGATTATGAGGAGAGGTTCCAACTTAGCTATAAGCGGGCCAGGTGCACACTTGACCCTGAATCCCTCAAGTTGGTCCTGCTCCGAGGAGTCCCTGAAGACCTCTTAGATACCCTTCACATGTTAGCTGGGGGGGACATTTACCAACTGCCTTATGAGGACATCAAGACTGTGTTTAGAAACCACTCCAGGGCAGCACGGAAACGAGGTAGAGGAAACCTCCTCTCAACTAGTGTCCCTTTCTCCAAACATGAGCTTGCAAATCAATTAGAATATCTTAAGAGTGAGGTGAGACAGACCATTGCCATGCAGCTGGACACATTCAGGATCCAGCAGAAGAAAGAAGAAGCTGAGAGAGCCTTGGTTGTCTTCTGCCCTAGGTGCACAAGGAGACACCCTAAGAACGAATGCCCATTGCATTCGGTTGAAGTATGTTTCGTTTGTGAGGAGGACCATCCCACAAATTAGTGTCCAACCTTACCTGGGTTTAAAGCCATGTACCAAGGGACAGAAGCTCCCACTGAACCTCTCTATTACCTCAACCAAAGGAGGCCACAAGGACCTAGAACTTACCAGCAGGGGATGCAAGGGGCACCTCAAGCTTATTACAGCCCCAACCAATCGACTCCTATGCCTTCCTGGGGTCCCCCTGCTCATCCTTCCTGGTCCATGCCTCCTCCATGGTCTTATCCACCTCAGTACCCTACTCAACCTACTTCTCATTCATATCATTCACATGCCCAGCCACAGCCTCAGTGGAATGCACCTCAGTCGGGGTGGAGGTCCCAGTACAATACTCCTCCCGCCATTTTGCCTCCACTACCAGTTCAACCTCAGCCATTACCTCCTGCTCCTCCAAGGCAACCTCAAATGCCTGCTCAACCGAACCCAAACCCCAACAATAGACAGGCCCAGCAGGTATACACTGGGGAAACCTCATGCCCTACCTATGCTGTGGAGATCCAGGAGATCAATCTTCAATCTGGAAAGACTCTACCAGATCGCCAACCTCCTCCCCCAGAGGATGAGGAAGATAAACAGGAAAGTGAACCAAAGGCTATTCCACCCTTTCCTGAGAGACTAACAGCCACCACACAACCCAACCCAGAGGAGGATGAGCTTCTGGGTGAGCTCAAGGAGTTGTGTGTAAAAATACCACTTCTCCAAGCCATCAAGGATGTGCAAATATACAACAAACTAGTTAAGGAAAAGTGTTTCAAACACCCAGGCAGGCGGAAGAAAGATGCTTCAACCATCAATGTCATAGGACAACTGTCTGACCTTATGTTAGGACAAGTCATCTGCCCAAAGTACCTAGATCCTGGAAGTCCTGTAGTAGATGTCCACATCAATGGCACCATCATACCACACACCTTGATTGATCTGGGGGCTGCCATTAATGTGATGACCAGGGATACCATGCTCAAACTCAATCTTCAGGGTTCCTTAAGGAAGACCTCGACAGTACTGCAATTAGCAGATCGCTCCACTGTGACTCCCGAAGGGATTGTGGAGGATGTCTTGGTCTCTATCGACTCTTGGGAATACCCTGCAGATTTCTTGGTTCTGCAACCCAAGGCAAAGCTTACTGGATATCCTCTTATTTTGGGAAGGCCTTGGTTAGCCACTGCAGATGCTTACATAAGTTGTCGTGCAGGAAATATGACCATCAAAAATGGTCCTATGTCCAAGCAGCTAGTCCTATACCCTTCTGCCCAACCCTCCTTAGAGCATGACTTACCACTCTGGTTGGAGGAAGGAGAGGAAGACGAGGTGTACTCAGCACCTTTGTGCACCCTAGATGCCACTAGAAGAGACCCCCCAACCGAGGATGACTTGATCGAGACCTTGATCCAGAATCCACCTTCCAGTGCACTATCCTTAGAGAAATTGGTGGAGGATGCCCAAGCTAGCACCTTAGTGGATCTCTGTACAACCAACCCTGTCACTCCCAGAGTCAAGACTGTGGAGTTCGGCCCTGAGAGAATGTTAAAGATCAGCTCCTCCCTATCTCCTTCCCAGGAAAAGGAGTTGTGTAGCCTGTTGGCCAGTCACCTAGATGCTTTTGCTTGGAGCTATAAGGAGATGAAAGGAGTCCATCCTTCGGTCTGTACCCATCACATATACATCAAAGAGGATTGTAAGCCGGTTAGGCAACCCCAGAGGAGAATGAATCCAGCTCTTAAGGACATTGTCAAGGAAGAATTGCAAAAACTGTTGGATGCCGGATTCATCTACCCCATCTCAGATAGTGAATGGGTGTCCCCTCTGGTGTTGGTTCCCAAGAAAAATGGGAAATGGAGAATCTGTGTGGACTACCGAGAACTGAACAAAGCTACCAAGAAAGACCATTTCCCTCTACCTTTCATAGATCAAGTGTTGGATGGACAGGCAGGAAAGAAGTTCTTCTCTTTCCTGGATGGGTTTAGCGGGTACAACCAAATCCAAATCAGCCCGAAAGACCAAGATAAGACCACCTTCACTTGTCCTTGGGGCACCTTTGCCTACCGAGTCCTTCCCTTTGGGCTATGCAATGCTCCTGCTACCTTCCAGAGAGCTGTCTTAAGCATCTTCTCGGAGCTGGTCCATGATGCAGTGGAAATCTATATGGATGACTTTACTCCTTATGGGGCCAACTTCCAGGAAGCATTGTCCAATCTGGGAAAAGTCTTAACCAAATGCATTGAGATGAACTTGTCCCTTAGTCCTGAAAAATGTGAATTCCTAATGACTGAAGGGACTGTGCTAGGCCATACCATTTCTTGCCAAGGGTTACAGGTGGATCCTAACAAAATTGCTCTCATCAAGAAGGTTCCACCTCCTCAAAAGGTAAGGGATGTTCGGAGTTTCTTGGGATTAGCAGGATATTACCGGAGATTCATTAAAGACTTCAGCAAGCTAGCCTCAACATTGTTTGGCATGTTGGCAAAAGATGTGGAGTTTAAATGGACTGACGATTGTCAGAGGGCTTTGAATGAATTGAAGGACAAGTTGGTGTCAGCCCCAATCCTGAGAGGTCCAAACTGGGCCCTACCTTTCCACATCCACACTGATGCCTCGAACAAAGCCATAGGTGCAGCTTTAGGACAAGTTGAGCAAAAACTCCCATATGCCATTTACTTTGTTAGCAAAAACTTGTCCAAAGCTGAGCTGAATTACACTGTAACCGAGAAAGAATTCTTGGCTGTGGTCCATGCACTGAACAAGTTCCGACATTATATTACTGGCTATCAAACCTTTGTACATACAGAACATGCTGCAATTAGATATTTAATGAATAAACCAGATGTGAATGCTCGTATTATTAGAGGGTTACTTTTATTGCAGCAGTTTGATTTGACCATTGTTGACAAACCAGGTAGAGAAAATGTTGTTGCTGACTTTTTATCTAGATTGGATTTGTCTACAGATGAGGATGGAATAGTGGATGACCAGATGCCCGATGAACATCTGTTTGTTATTTCAGTACTCTCTCCATGGTTTGCTGATATAGCAAACTACCTTGTTTCAGCACAGTTCCCTCCGCACCTATCTTCAAGAGAGAAGAGCAGAATCATCAGAAAAAGTGCCTCATTTACTTGGATCGGGGGCAATCTGTTCAAGCTTGGCCCCGATCAGATCTTAAGGCGTTGTGTAAGGGAGGAGGAAGTCTTTGATATCCTCCTCACCTGTCATGATGGGCCTTGTGGAAGACATTTTGCAGCAAAGAGAACTGCCTTCAAAATCCTGCAGGCAGGCTACTATTGGCTCACACTTCATCAAGATGTCAGAAGATATGTCAGCCAGTGTGACCAATGCCAAAGAATGGGGAAACCGACCAAAAGGGATGAGATGCCTCTCTAACCTCAGGTGACTCTTGAGCCATTTGAGAAGTGGGGTATGGACTTTGTGGGCCCAATCAACCCTCCTTCGAGGCAAAGGTCTTACATCATTGTGTGCACTGACTACCTGACAAAGTGGGCAGAGACCAAAGCAATCAAAGCAGCAACAGAAGAAAAGGTGGTTGAGTTCCTAAGAGAAAACATCTTCTATAAGTTTGGCTATCCAAGAGAGCTGGTCACCGATCAAGGGAGCCAGTTCACCTCCAACCTGGTTGAAGATCTACTAGCTCATCACAAGATAAAGCATAGGACTTCCACCCCCTATCACCCTCAAGAAAATGGGCAGGTGGAAGTCACCAATAGAGCATTAGAAGGGATCTTGACTAAGGTGGTGAGCAGCAGCAGAAAGGACTGGGCAGATCGCCTGGTTGAAGCCACATGGGCTTACAACACCACTTGGAAGACCACCACCGGCTTCACACCTTATGAGCTGGTCTATGGGAAGAAAGCTTTGTTGTCCATTGAATTTGAATACAACACGTTGAGGATGGCAGCTCAGCTGGACCTAGATCTCAGCCATGCACAACAAGAAAGGTTATTACAGCTGAATGGACTGGATGAGCACCGAATGCAGGCCCTCCTTCACTCAGAAGTGGTTCAACTTCAGAGAAATGTGTGGCATGACCAACATCTCCATGACAAGAAATTTCAGCCGGGAGATTGGGCTTTGTTGTATGACTCCAGATACAAAGATTTCAAGGGGAAGCTGAGAACCAGATGGCTAGGGCCATATTCAGTGGAAAAATGTCATGACAATGGATCTGTTCTTATTCGGACCATTGATGAGGAAGCCATCCCCATGCTTGTCAATGGGCATCGATTGAAGATCTACAGGAAGCCTTTCTCAAGACAAGAGTTCATCAAAACTATGGAGAAGGCAGTGTTGGTCATAGAGAAGGGTTCTGCCTCTGCTTTGGGCATACCCTGAAGAATCTAAAAAAAAAAAAAATAATAAAGATCCTTGGGTGAAAACCTTTCTGAGGTGCCCAAGGCAGGTGGTAGGGGTGAAAACCTCATTGAGGCGCCCCTATTGTCTTTCAAAAAAAAAAAAAGAGATTGGAAAAAGATCCTTGAGTGAAAACCTCTTTGAGGCGCTTAAGGCAGATGGAAAGGGTGAAAACCTCAATGAGGCGCCCCTGTTATCTTTCAAAAAAAAAAGAAGGAAAAAACAAGGTCAGCAGATTCATTATGTAAAATTGCATGCAGGTTGCAGGTGTTCTATGGAGGAGAGGAAGCCTCTCAACTCAGAGCTCAGGATCCTTATCATGTTGTCAGGAGACCTCACCAGCACCTCCTCCAAGAATACTCATTTTCTCCAAGGTATGTGCAATTTTATTACAGCTTGAGTCTTCTACAGGAAGACGCAGATTTTCTACAGGAAGATGCAGATTTTCTACAGGAAGGTGCAGACTCTCTACAGGAAACGCAACCTTTCTACAGGAAGCTCTGTATTTCTACAGGAAACTTCCTGTAGAAGCCCAGGACGGTCCAGAATCCATGTTATGAGAAGATCTAACGACTGAGGATCGGTTTGGACGCATGCAAGCTATTGTTATCTCCCTTGCACATTGTTGTCACCTCATCCTGCCATCCTTGTCGACATGCAACGAAGTTACCTGCACCAGCAAAGCAGATCGATGAGTTCTCAAGAAAAAGCAAATTTTAAATGAAAAAACGCTGGAGATCTCACACCATACTCATCCCAGTCATCCAGAAGCTCCGAGAGCGTGATCGTGAGGCCAGATCCTTCGTCGTGCAACATGCACCCAAGGAGGAAGAACTGTTACAAGACATCCCGCGGGAGTCCTGTAACAGTTAAGCCCGCTAGAGTGGATACCATTCACAGCGCCGGCCATATGCAATGAAACGCGGGCGCATGCAACCAAAGCATCCAATCCATCGTCGGCAGCCTGTAAACATGGACCTCCGGGCCTGTGTAAGTTCGCCAGCAGCAGGTAAATCCACTCATCAGCGTCCAAAAAACCGAAACATCGTGTGCAGCCGCGCAGGTAAGTGTCTCGACCCTTCCTTCCATCAGATTGCATGAATTTTACTTTGAATTGATTGCAAAGTGTAAAGGTGAATGGGTTGAGCGGCCGTATGGCCATTTGGCTGGCCACGTCGACCAGTTAATGGTCTAGTTGGATGTTTGGGTGGCGGCCATGACAAAAAGAATGGGCAGCACGCACGTGAGAGCAATCCCGTCGGGAAAAAACGAGTTTAACAGAAGAGGCGGCGGCAGATCTGCGGGAATTGATGCAGCAGCAAGGGAACTCGCAGGCAAATGATGGGATGACATCGCCCAACGGTCCGGCAGGGACAGCTCACCCCCGCGCCACGGATTCCGCCGATTCAAAATCTAATCGGCTAGATTGCCCTCATGCATTTATCAACCACCGTTTTGAACTCGAGTGGCTATCCTGATCTTTCTGCAGTTCGATACGCCGAGCCTTTGGCTATCAGAACGCTTGTGAAGCACACCCAGAGCGCAGACCAACTGCAGTCTTTCCCGAAAATCGCGCGCTGCTTCTACAGGAACGCTGTTTCTACAGGAAGGCGGGTGCCTCACGTAAAAAGGTCGCAGATTAAAAAGGTAACCCTGAACTCTTCATGCAACTAATTTTTAAAGGTGGCAGAATCGTCGTCCACAGTCTGGTCATAGAAAAGTGGTGAAATTGTTGTTTTGTTGTGCCTATACTGTCATTCTACAGGATGTCAGGGTAATTAAACTGTGTTAGGTTCCTCAGTGATAAGTTTTGTGGATTATGTGCATGACAGAAGCGTAATCCTACGCTCTGTCTCAGTAGACCAAATTTCTTCCACAATCACCACCTCTGGTTAAGGAAACTGTTTTATCATGCCGGGTGGGTTTATTAGACGAGAACCCACTGATTCAACCAAGTTAAGGGAAAACCAGGAGGTGGTGGAGCTTTTCACACGGGTTCAATGGATATCTTTTTGTGACAAATTGCAGGGTTACAACGATGAAGTGGCAGAAGAATTTTTGCAGGCTCTGAGGTCGAAATCCAAGACACTGGCCACAGTGAACTTCAGGGGCCTAAGCCTCAAGCTCACCCCGCAATATATCAGTCGAATTACTGAACTTCCAATGGGTTTGCCATGGGATAAGGAAGAAAGGAAGTTGAGCCAGCAGGCCAAGAAAGAATTCTTTCCACCTGAGGAGGAATTCTCGGAGGACAAAAATGGGGTGCGAAGAACCAGCTTGCTGCCACCATGGAATGAAGTTAGCCTGCAAATCATGAAGTATATAACCTGTGAAGGCCGTTTTAGCATCGTGTACGCGTATCACTTTCGGTTGCTCACTGAATTGAGGCATCGGATTGATCTTCCTGTAGAAAAGAAACTGAGCATTCCTTATTTCCTGCTACAATCTCTAATTGAGTGTGCCACAAAGTTAAAAGAAGGCATACCAGATCAGGTAGCCCACCATGGGTTGATCAAACTTCTTGTGGAGGATGCGCTTCATTCATATAAGGTTCCCCTCTCATGGGAATCATTCAGAAATTTGACAAGAGATGGAGACATAAGGATGTTGACTGAAGAAACGGGTTCCTCCAGCAGTGAGGAAAAAGAAGCAGTGGTCGCGGAAAAGAAAGAAACAGGCCAGAAGACCCCGACCACAGTGCAGAAGAAAGAACAAAGGAAGAAGCACGAGAAAAAGGATGTTGAGGAAAAAGGTGACACACCCATTTTGTCAGCGAGAGAGAAAAGGTTGCAGAGCAGAACGGACAAAGCTGAGAAGGTCCACATCAGCCCAAGTACCTCATCAGCACCCGCAACCCAACCAAAAAGCAAAACCCATGCAGCAAAGCAAGCCAAGGTGGCGACACCTGTGTCTACAGGAAAGCAGAAACAGGCTTCTACAGGAAGCCCGAAAATAGTAAAAGGGCCTTCTACAGGAAGCCCTAAAATCATTGAAAAATGGGCTTCTACAGGCAGCCCGAAAATTACCAAAACAGGGGCTTCTACAGGAAGCCCGAAAATTACCAAAACAGGGGCTTCTACAGGAAGCCCGAAATTGGCTAAAACAGGGTCTTCTACAGGAAGCCCAAAATTGGTAAAGAAAGGGTCTTCTACAGAAGGCCCGAAAGTGGGTAAAGCAGGGTCTTCTACAGGAAGCCTGAAATCAGAAAGGAAGGGGCCCTCTACAGGGAGCCCTGGGAAAGCAAAACGCAAGAAAGAGAAGGCTGGCATTCTCGAAAAGGAGGCAGCAGCTGCGCTGGCCGCCCTCAGTACACCTCCAAAGCCAAAGGAGAAGAGAGAGAGGGAGATCCCTCTACCTTTTGAAGCTAGGAGAAGTAAGAGAATAAAAACGGGCAAGCCGCAGCCTCCACCCAGCAGCCAAACCATTTTAGGGGGTGTCCCTACTTCACCCAGTGAGAGATCCCCCTCTAAAACATCGGCCACCCCCGAGAGGGGAAGCCCAAAAATAACTACCTGGACACGAAGGATAGGCCAATCGGCTTCCGAAGCCCAGCTCAAGGAAACAGGAAAGAGGGAAGAAGCGCCACCCTCGTCACCGCCAGGGGCAGAAGAGGCAGGGCCACCAAGAACAGGAAAGGAAGAGCATGTTCCGGGCCCTAGTTCTCGGCCAAGGACAAGGAGCTGGAGCAAAGTTGCTCAAGGATGAGCAAATATTTTAGCTGGGGGGTGATGATGAGCCCCAATTTTTGGTACAATTTGGGCTCATTTGGCCTACTTACCTTGCTCAACCATTCATCTTTTATCACTTATGCATTCATTTCTTAGTATATTCGTGTTATTTGTAGGAAGAAGGGCAGACATTATATCTATGTGGCTAATACATGATGATTTCAGGTTTTTGGCATTAAAGAGAGCAAAAGACCACGCAAATGGAGACAAGGAGACAACAAAGGTGACATTGCGGGTTCATAGGGAGGTTGTCCACAGTCTTGATGACCTTCCTCGTGATTTTCACCTTAACTCCGAACTCCAACAGCTCTCCCCACCGAGCTTAAAGGCAGCCAACGGATTCTACAGGATCAGCAGTTTGACTTTCAGTTGGACAGCCAAGCTCCACGAATGGAGGAAGCCAGCTTGATCTTCATTGTGTATAAATGTGAAGGCTGTAGCCTTTGATAGGAGCTTTTTGAACTTTTGAACTAATATTGTAATTTCTGAGCACGAGCTACAGCTTGGTGTTTGTTTTTGTAAGCCAGTTTTGGCATGACATTAGACTCTTGATTATGAATAAAGGCAAGCAGATTTGGATCTAATTCTGAGCTTTTAAGGGAGCTATAGCTCTCATGTTAGGGCCCAACCTGAGAGCAATAGACCTCCTCTTCTTTGTAGTGTTATTTGTCTTTCTTTTTAGCACTTTGTTTCTTTGTTTTGACATGCATTTCAAGAACACAGTCTGCTGATTTGATTTCTTTAATGAGATTGAGTAGGATTAGCTTATGGTTAAATCGATTTCAGTTGCTTAGGTTAGAATAGGAGGATTGTAATTCATTGGAGCTCCAAGAAAAGGTTGATAGTGCCTGCACTGCCATCTCTGTTTAGAGGTTGGGGTGCAGTCTGTACCAACCACCAAAAAAACGCAGTCTTTTTCTACTTTTATGCAAGCTGCAACACAGTCATTTTAATCATAGATCCATCCATGCATTCTGATCTTGAGCCATACTTCTTCATTCCAACTCCATGCACGACTTCTCTTCACGATTTACATTGTTGTTCATTGGTTTAATAGCACAGGTAGCACAGGTTAATGGATTCTCGTTTTTGGTGCAAGACATAAGCAATTTGTTTTATTTACACTGCTCAGTATCATTCCATTTCCTTATTCTTCTTCTTAACCACACCTAAAGCCACCTACTCGACCTCTGTTCCACTCGTTTACCTTCCAACTCTTCCATTGCCCACGTAGCTCCATTTTCTTGACCTTTCGTTGCTTCCATCCTTCTATCCACCAACCAACTTCGTGCACTCTTTCTCCATCTTATTTCTCTGCCCCTGAGCCATCACAAGCTCCATCTCCATCTTACCTATCCACCCATACCGCTCCATCACTTCACCATCACCCAAAACTCCCACGGGAGAACATCCTGTAGAAGTTAGCAGACTTCCTGTAGAATTCCTGAGTTTCCTGTAGGATCCCCTGCAGACATCCTGTAGAAGCCTGCAAACTCGGTTGCCGAGCACCTGAACGTTGTGGACTTCTGTGGACTGATGCTAGGGATCCCCTGGGACCTCTCCTAGCCCTCCTGACCTTTCCCAAGCTTTCTCTCCCTTCGCACCACCTCTGCACAGCCAAACCCTAATAAGAAACAAAATCATAATCACTCCAACCACTTAAGCAAAAATACATAAACAATGTTCTTTTCAATGGAAGTAGTTTAAGTGCATGCATTTCATATCACTAGCAGTAATGGCATCATTCTTAGACACTTGCACTCCCACCATTGCATCATAGAGATTAAGCTAGTCAGATTAGGGTTTACTAGGGTTTCCATGTTTTGGTTCGCTTTCAGTTCATTTTTGCAAAGTAGATTAATTTCCTTTGAGATAGCCTTCGTCTATCATTTAGAAAGCTTCTTCTGAGAGCATATAGAAGTTGGCTTGAGCCCTAGCGGACTTGTGCCAGCTGACCAAGTGACAGCTGCGACAAGAGCTAGTACTTGTGCATACAACATCGTCGCTTCCAAGTTTGTACGAACTACTAGGTTGATAAAATTAGAGATAGGAAGCCCCAGGAGTTGTAGCATTATTGCTACAATACTGGAGCCCACCAGCGCCAACACAAGGTTATCCTTTAAGAGTTGGAGAACTTGTTGTTGATGCTCGATGTGATGTTCCACTACTTGAACCTTAGAATTTTATTTTAAATATGATGTGATGGATGGTGGTTGATAACCATCAAGTACCATAAATGGGGTCATTTTTGTTGCAGTATGGAAGGAAGTGTTATACCACCATTCAGCCAGAGGCAACCATTTGACCCATTGTGTCTGTTTATCAGATACAAAGCAACGAAGATATCCTTCCAAACATTTGTTTACTATCTCTGTTTTCCCATCAGATTGAGGATGATAAGATGAGCTATGAGCTAATTGAGTACCAAGACAAGAAAATAATTCTGTCCAAAAATTTCCTGTAAAAATGGGATCTCTATCACTTACAATAATTTTTGGGTTTCCATGTAGCGTTTGAATTGTTTCCATAAATGTCGTAGAGACTGTATTGGCTTTAAATGGATGTGATAATGCACAAAAGTGTGCATACTTGGTAAGTCTGTCAACTACCACCATGATGACACTCTTTCCCTCAGACTTGGGCAAACTTGTGATAAAATCCATTGAAACCTCCTCCCAATGTTGGCTTGGAATGGATAAAGGTTGTAATAAACCTGGTGTCTTAATTATTTCAGCTTTATTTTGTTGGCATACCAAACATTCCGCCACAAACTTTTGAATATCCGATTTAAGGCCATCCCAAAAAAATTCCTTCTTAACCCTGTGGTAAGTTTTTAAAAATCCTGAGTGCCCTCCTAAGGGAGAAGCGTGCAATTCCAGAAGAATATTTTGTTTGAGTTGGGAATTCTTACAGAGGTATAAGCGATCTTTGTACCATAACGAATCATTTTTCTAGCTAAATGTATCAGATGTACTAGAATCTTGTTGTAACTTTCGAATAAGTTCCCACACTTCTTCATCATTCTTCCACTCCTCCCTTGCTTCGTTTATCCAATCTGGTTGGATAATAGAAATGGCGCACAACAATGCTTCCACATCCTCATCCTTTCTTGAGAGTGCATCTGCCACAACATTTTGCTCTCCTTTTTTGTATATGATTTCAAAGTCATAACCCAACATCTTTGTGACCCATTTTTATTGTTCTTCAAAGGATAATCTTTGTTCTAAAAAGTATTTAAGGCTATCATGATCCATTTTTACCTTGAAGTGTCTTCCCATTAGGTAGGGTTGCCATTTCTTAAGTGCATGTAGTATTGCCAACATTTCCTTCTCATAAATAGCTTTGTGTAAATACTTTCCCTTGATTGGACAACTTTTGAAAGAAATGGGTCTTTCATCTTGCATTAAAACAACACCAATTCCATTTCCAAAAGCATCACATTCCACAATAAAGGTTTTTGTGAATTCTGGTGTAGCTAAGACCGGTGCTTGGCACATTGCCTCTTTAAGATCTTCGAAGGCCTTTGTTGCTTCTGGAGTCCATGAAAATGCATCTTTCTTCAACAATGTTGTTTGAGGTGATGTTCTTTTCCCATAATTCTTAACAAACTTGCAATAATGCCCTGTCAACCCGAGAAATCCTCGCAAATGCTTTATGGATGTGAGAATTTCCCTTTCCTTAATGGCTTTAATTTTGCTAGGGTCTACCTTAACTCCTTCATGAGATACAATATGACCTAGATATTCCACCTCTTGTACTCCAGAGAAACATTTAGACCTTTTTGCATATAATTGTTTCTCCTCCAATAGTTGTAGCACCCTATCAATGTGTTCAACATGATCCTTCCAAGACTTGTTGTAAATTAGTATATCATCAAAAAATACTAACACAAATTTTGTAAGGAAGGGTTTGAAAATGGAATTCATCAAACCTTGAAATGTAGAAGGTGCATTGGTAAGGCCAAAAGGCATGACCAAAAACTCATAGTGGCCCTCATGAGTTCTAAATGCTGTTTTCGGAATGTCTTGAGTCTTCATTCTAATTTGATGATATCTTGAACGAAGATCTAACTTGGTGAAGTAAATTGATCCATGCAATTCATCCAATAATTCATCAATGGCAGGAATGGGAAACTTATCTTTAATAGTGAGCTTGTTGAGCTCCCTACAATCCGGACACATGCGCCATGATCCATCCTTCTTGTACACCAATACTACTGGAGCAGAGAAAGAACTTTGGCTAGGTTGAATTATACCAGCCTCAAGCATTTCTGCAATCATACGTTCAATTCCACTCTTTTGGGCATAGGGATATTTGTACGGCCTGATGTTTGGAGGAACACTTCCTGGAATCAAATGAATAGCATGATCATGATCACGAATAGGTGGGAGACCTTTGGGAGTCTCAAATACCTTGAAATGATTGTCCAAGACTTTTTGGAGATCTGGAGCAATAGATGAATTCGATGTGGAAACATCTAGCGAACATAATTGTGCAATTACACCTTGTTGTTCCTTTTTTAGAAGCTTTGTCATACCGTTAGAGCTTATTAGTTTTCCCAGTTTCCCTGCAATACCCCTTAATTCAACTTTCTTTCCTTCCGCATAAAATTTCATGAAAAGTTCTTGAAAGTTAAAAGCTATTGTACCCAAGGATTATAGCCATTGGACTCCTAGTACAATATCAGCACCTCCCATTGGAATGGAAAGAATTGGGCTTTTCAATACATATTCTCCCATGGATAGCTTGATATTATGGCACTTTCTCGAGAAATTTATCGTTCCTCCATTTGCAACCATCACTTGACACTCTGGTGCTGGATATAGGAAGCAATTCAATTCTTTTGCTATCTTACAATGAATAAAATTGTGGGTACTTCTTGAATCAATCAACACTCTTACCTTTTTCTTCTTGATTTGTCCTTCTTTCTTGATGGTTTGAGAAGTGGTAATTCCAGCCAATGCATTACAAGATATGGTCGGATTCATTTCTTCTTTATCTAGGCTTTGTTCCTGGAGTATATCCTCTTCTTTTTACCTTTCTTGCTCATTTTCTTCTTCCTCTTCACGATCTATGTAGGATAATTTCTTCTCAGCACACTTATGACCTTTAGTGTAT
This sequence comes from Pinus tabuliformis, assembly GCA_031772625.1. Taxonomy (NCBI): domain Eukaryota; kingdom Viridiplantae; phylum Streptophyta; class Pinopsida; order Pinales; family Pinaceae; genus Pinus; species Pinus tabuliformis. Next base: position 937,175,767 of record CM062815.1, read on the forward strand.
TTGCTATCACAACTGTAACAAAGCCCTTTTTCTCTTTTTTCTTCCAATTGTTGTGGTGTCAACCTTATAGGTTGTGGAAGGCTAAGGGCAACAACACTTCCATCGTTATAGTTGTGAGTGGTATGCTTCCTGGTTGCCATAATTTTGCTTTCCACTTTCCTTATTAACCTGAATGCCTTCTCTAATGAATCAAGTTCCCAAAGGCGAACATCATGTTGGATATTATCCTTTAAATTCCCTATAAAAACATCAATCCTATGCTCCTCTGGAATATTTTTTACCCTTATGTTCAATTTTTGGAACTCCTCAATGTGCTCCATTATTGAACTCTTTTGTTTGAGACTTATCAATTGGCTAAAAAAAGTGTTGCTTTTTGTATCCTCATAATGTGCTGTCAATTCTTCCGTAAAAATTGCCCAAGTGATAATTTGTTTATGAGAGCAAAGCCATTGATACCATACAAACTGATTTGGTTCCAAATATAAATTTGCAATATGTATTTTTTGTGTGTTTTGCACATTATTGAGATCGAAAAATTGTTCCATCTGTAATATCCATGTTGCGGGATCCTTGCCATCAAACTTATTCATATCAATTTTGGAATATGGTGGGTCTTCGATCCAACATTAGAGTCTATGGAATCATGATTAACATTTCTTTTGTTTTCATCGTGAGTTTCCTTTACTACCCTTTCGCCATTAGTGACCATTTCTTGTAGCAACTTATTCATATTTATCTTCAATTCTTCCATCTTATCATCCATTCCATCTATTTTAGCGTCCATGCAATTCATCTTAGCTTCCATGCCATCCATCTTAGCTTCTACGTCTTTCTTGAAACAATCCATCTTAGCTTCTACACCTTTCTTTAAACCATCCATCTTAGCTTCTACATCTTTCTTTAAACTATCCATCTTAGATTCTGTTACTTTTGTGCAAGTGACACTAGTTGCACTTGGCCTCGTAATTTTGATATATCATGTTGCATTTATTCCTCTTCTTCATGAGTCATGCTAGAGCTTTCAGGTTGCTTACTAGGTATTTGCATTTTCTTTCCTCGGGACATCAATTACCGATAATAATGCTTTACTATGCCCTTTGAATTCCTTCAAACTAATTTTTCAAACCAAGCTTATGTAAAAATTTAAAAAAAATTACACACATTTTTTCACTTTGTAGGAGCTTGATATTGAATCTGTTGTATCTCTATAATTTCGGATCATCTAGTTCTGAAATTGCAACTTGTAGTAGCCCTCTGCGTCCTCTTTCCAATGCTACCAGTCTGATCCAAATTAGATTCTCCAGGGAAGAGTTATGCAAAATCTCCCAAGATGACCTGATTATAGACCTTTCCAGAAGATCGAACTTGTATGAAGTGCCACGTGTCACTGTTTCGACCTTTGGTTCTGACAAATATATACAAGAAACTAGAGTCTGTCTTCTTTCTGTACCTTTTTACAAAATTTCAATCCGATGCTCGGAGAGAAAGTTATGACGATTTTCCCCAGGTCACCTGTTTGGAATGTAATTTAGGAGTCTGCAAAAAGACCAACTTCCTTAGATCATATCTCCGCAAATATAGCGCTAAAAGCTTTGAAATTTGGACTCGAGTTTCAGTGCGATTTCGTTTCAAATGGGCTTTTTTCGTTTTTGAAACGTCACAGAAAAAAAAGTTATAGCGAAAATGTTACGATGACCTATTTAATGCCGCGAAACCCTAGAATCCAAAGCTCTGATACCAAATGTTATGAAACCAGCTCACAAAAAGATAGAAAAGATAAATCAACGTCTTAGAATTCAACATTTTCGAGGGGGCAACCTCCTTTACATTACATAAATGAACAATTCTTGGATAATTCAAATGACAAAATCTCATTTCTATATATAAGAGTCTAAGGGGTCACAATATAACTAAGCCAACCTAACAATAATAATATAAGGACACAAAAATAACAATAGAGAGATTCTATGAGGCACAGTAATAACAATATGGAGACAATAGGGGCACAACAATATTAATAAGGGATACAACTACAATATTAATGGGGGCATCACTAGTATTATAGAACTTAACATTTATGAACCCGACTCAACGTTACCTTCGATGCGATAAGTCAAACGTTGACTTTCGCTTTGGGCTCATCCATTTATCTGTTGTTTTGAAATAGTATAATAAGTACGTTACCATATGAGTGAAGTAAGGTAGTTTAGTTTATTTTATATTAATTTTAATATTTATTAATTTAAATAATAAATTTTATATTAATTAATTTAATTAAATTTAAATTTGATGATGATGATGATGATGATCGTTAACGTCCGCTGAGACCAAATAATGATCTATCGGACCTAAAAAGACAAATTATTTATTTTGATTTAAGATTTAGATTAATATTAATTAGTTAATATTATTTAGATTAATATTAATTAGTTAATTATATTAATGAGCTAGATTAATTAATAACAGTTTATTAAATAATTAGATTCATTCATAATTAACAATTTAATTAAAATTAATTATCAGATAATTAGAATTTAATTTATGATTAAATTTTTAATTAAAATTCTAATTTTTTTAGCCCAGCAACAGAAATTTTAGAATTATGCCAAATTTGACTCATGAACTTTGAAAGCTCATAGATTGAGTTTTACTTGGCCAAATGAAGTCCAGGACGGCTCATTGGAAAGATAAAATCAAGGAGAACATTTCTGAGGAGGTTTTACTAACAGATTTGGTCATTTATTTGGTCAAAAATTAGGCAGAAGATCAAGCTACGAATTTTTAAAACAAAATCAATTTTCTGAGTTTTATTTTCTGCATTTTCATTTGTCAAAGTCTCTTCTGAAAGCAGATCCATTCGTCAATGATATCTTTGGCCAATTAAACCATCCCAGGCATCAATAGAGAGCTTATATTTTATTTTCAATTATTTATTTAAATTAAATTTGATTGGATTTGTTTCAATGACAGAAATGATATATTGATTTTATTGTTGCATCTTAATTTATTTTGATTTCTTTTTGAAGGAAAACAGTAGAAGGGATATGGAGAAAAAGATCTCAATCAATGAAAAGGCTCCAACAATTAAAGATTGAAATTTTTGAGCAAATAAAATTGGATTGGGCAAATTTACCTTCAACAAACTTTCCTCTCAAGAATTCCTTTGCAAATATCATAAATAATAGATTGGAGGAATATAATAAGGGCTACTCTCCTCTGCAATTTTGGACTTCTAAAAGCACTTTTGTAATAGGAATTTAAAGTTGTAGGAGGGAGTAGAGAAAATCTCAGATCTGGGGATTATTGAAGATTTTTCCTTTGTCTCTTGAATTATGTATGATAGGCAGAGTTTGCGCTATTGTGGCTCTAGCTTTGAAAACAGAAGTTCAAGCAATGTAAAAGACTGTTGGAAACCAGGGTCAGAGAAATGGATGCAATAAATTGGTATTTCTAATACTACTATTTCAAATATCAGTTTCATTTTTATGATAACAAGAATGTGTCATTTTATTCATGTTTGTGCACTTGTGTTGATATGGGTAATTTGTCTCAATATTGTTATTATGTATCTCTATTCCTATGGATTAAATTCTGATTTTTGAGTAACTATTTATTCAGAAAGTTGTCTTATAAAACTGATCTATTAAATACTGATGTGCTATGAACTATTTCTGCATATTATTGTTTAATTATTGGATTTACTGAAATGACAATCAATATCATTTTTGTGAATTTCTTCCTGAGTGTTGTTGATTGATTATTTTAGTTAAGAGGTCTTAATAAGATGTGTTTTGGTATCCACAATGTCAGTTAATTGAACTACTTCATTAACTTGATGTTCATTATAAACAAGACATATTTAAATCTCAATACTTTAATTATCTTGCTCTTAGTTGGGTTAGATCTATATCTGCCTAATTAAGATAGGATTAAGATAGTTTCTTTTTTCTTATAGAATAAGCTTGCATTTAGATTAAGTTCTACATTCTTCTAAGTCCTCTTCTCAAAGAGGCAAAATTCTAGTTGTGGCTTGAATGAACCCAAATCAGCTTAAGGGTCATTCTCTTGCCTGATCAGCAAGAATAAGTGATCTGATATCCCTGTCTATTGGTAGTAAAGGATACATTATAAACCAATAGCGATAGGGAGAAGGTAACTGGAACTAGTTAAACCAGTCGGAGCCATAATCCAAACGGAATAGGAGTTGTTTTAAGGTCCGGACCGGGTGGTTATCCCCCAATGTTGAGGTAGATATTTTTGGCCCTCAACACTTTTGGCGCTAGAAGGAGGGCCTGGGACTTGTTGTCTATTGGAGCCTTTTCAATTTTAAATCACAATGGCTCCTCTTAAACTTCCAATTTGGAGTTATATCCATGAACGAGCATCTTCCAATACTCTATCCGAAGTGGTAATACTCGTCTCGGGTAAAGTTTAATGGTAAGAGGAATTCTTATGCGTTTAATCATGTCTTTCAATTTATTCAAAATGTTTCAAATTATGATTTTCAAGGAATTGATGAAGGCATTTTATGCAGAATTTTTACTCTCACATTTGCGTCAAAAGCCAGAAACTGGTGTAGAACTCTTCTAGTTACCTCAATTCACCGCTGGGATCAACTTCTGACAGTTTTCATTTGAAAATTTGATGGCTATGATTATGAACAGATATGTATTGAAATTGAATATCTAGAAAGGTTTGAAAATGAGTCTGTTATTGATTTTAATATTCGATTTCGTTTGAATTGTTTAAGATTCAAAATTGAAGATAAACTTACAGAAGAATAATCACTAGATCGGTTTGAATATATTTGTTCTCTTCCTCCCATTCTCAATCCATATGAAATTAGTTCAAGTTTTGTTTCATCCCCTTCAAACATAAATAAGAATTCTAATATGGATGTCCAAATAAATTGTGATGAAGTGGTTTCACAAAGCTTAGAAAATATTTATATTCAAATGCAAAAAGACAACAACAACAATTTTGGAAAAAGAGTTGCATTGCAATCTGAAAATTACTCTGCATTAAATTCAGAAAATCAGATCACAAATCAACAAATGCAAGCAACAATCAAAGTAAATAATAAAATGCAAACTGCTGTACAAATTTCTGAATTTTTCCATAATGAACAAATGCTGAAATTAGAGCAGCAAAACAGTCTTCTTCAAGAAAGCGTGAGTACACAAAGAAATGATCTACAATCTGAAATTTACAATGAGTATAAGGTACAAGAGTTCTCAAACAGAGATGGTTTTAAATGCATTGTTTTAGGTTCACATTTTTCCCTTTATCTTGATATTTTTAATGATGGTAATTTTTCCCCTCTTGGTATTAATGATATTTCAGAAAATAAAGAGGATGATTTAAATGAATTACCAATAAGTTTTTATCAAGATAGAGAAACAATTATTGATCATTCTTTTGCCATTAATAAACATGAAAATTTTATTCCTCCTTGTTTTGATATATTGGATGAGATCAAAGTGAATTCTAGAGAATATTGTGAAGTCATTTATGATAATTATTCTGACATTGAGGATGTTGATTACTATTCTCATGAGAAAATTCAAATAACATCTGAGAATGAGGAACATTTCAATTTATAAATTATTCTGACTAATCCTCATTCTAGAGCAAAAAATTATCTTCATGATTTCACCATTCGAGAAAACATTCCAATTTATGATTCATATCATGATCAAGCTCTCATTCCTACTCATAATCATAATTTTCTTTCTAATTCACATGTTGTAAGTGGCAATTACTTAAATTCCATAATTTTAGTCAATCCTTGTGAAAAATAAATTATTTCAAAACAATCCCAACTGTGTTGTAACATTAGTTGTACAAATAGTAATTTCATTTTATTTTTTCTTTTACACTTAGTTTTTTTAAATTTAAATTTATTTTCTGATTTTGTTGTTAAGATTTTTGACACTTTATGCTGGTACATTGAGCACTTTAATAATAAACACTCAATTGATGCATTGCCCTGTTGGGAAATTGAGGTTTTATATTATAACCATGAACACCAAAAGCTATTAATATGTCAATTTCAATCGATGTTCATCTCTTATCAAAAGCTTCTATCTTTTCAAAGGCAATGTCAACAAGAGAATGTATTTTTACAATCTGGCCAACAATCCAATTCAATTAATAATCTTCCATTATATCTAACAAACTTTCATCCATTTTTCATTAACTCATTTGAAAAATATTTGGAAAGTTTCCTTCATGGAATATTGTTAATAGCTTAATATTTGTACATAACACCAACAATTTTTTCCAGGCCTTTGAATTTAAAAGCTCATATCCCCAATTTGGCCTGTCATCTCCTCTTTTGAACATTTCCCAATCCTAAATGGAAACCCATCTAGATTTTTATGATCCAATTGGAATTCAGTTGGAAAGGACATTTCAAAAGAAGGTGATTGTAGATAAGCTGTTAACAATAACTGTACATTCTGATTACAGATTTAATTTTCTTAGTATAATTAGATTTGTATTTCTATTATTAATGTTTGAATTGTACATACATGCAGGAATTCAAATGAGAGAATGGTTACATTGGAAATATGACTATAGCTAGCCATTTTCCTGCATAAGGTTAGAATAGGAGTAGAATGAATGTACTTAATTTATTTTCAATAGTTCTGCAGATAAAAAATAAAGCAAGCAATCAACCCTTCTCATATCATATACATGTTCAGGGAAATATCATCAGAAAATTTATAATTCTTGCTTCCCATTTTTAAATCAAGATTTATTGCAGCAATATCTCTACTCTGCCTATTTTGAATAACGTCTTGACTAAATTCAATTGAGGTTGCACTTGGCACCAATCACCTCAAAGCTACTTTTCCCCATTTCGAAATGTCCTTATATAATTTTCTTCTGAAATGTATTTGTTAAAGGTTTTGAGGATATAAAGCGTCATGATCTCATTATCCCATGAAATATATGACTCTCTATTATAAGCTTAATTCCAATTCAATCATTATTAGTCAGTCTAACCTTTTCAGTATAATCACATGAAGTTTATGTTATTTTCCTTGGAATTTGTTAAAATTATCTTAAGGGTGTCCATTTTGCTGTGTGCACACATTCAAATCTGCTTTGATATTTTTCCATAATTAGTGGCTTTATCCCATTCTGATCTTTAGTTTATTATCTGATGCTGCAATATGCATCATATTTATTTACTAAAAGCATTATTGAACAGTCACTATAACAATACAGATTTTTCTCAAGTTAATTCGGAATGAGCAGAGGTAATAAATTACTGTTGCAATTCAAAAGGGAAGCATATTTACATATTATTTCTGGTGAATTTTATGAATTTCAGATATCCTAAACATGGATAAACAAATTTTATTCTGATTGATTGCCAATTCTAATTAGAATAAATAATGAGATGAGTTTGAACAAAGTAAGAATTTTGATAAATCGAAGGAAAAATTGTAAGATTCATGAAGTAAAATCCACAGACAATTCTCTTCCAGATACGCATTTACAAATTTATTTTCATCTATTATTAGTCTCTCTTTTCCTTAGTTTATTTTTTATTATTGTTCTGTTTTATTTGCAGGTTTTCATTTGTTTTCAAAACTTGAAGTAAGCAGCAAACCCATTCCAAATTTGCAACAGGTTCAGGGAAATTTTATTTGTGATTCATTAGAATTTGAGCATTCTTTAACTTTGCTTTCATTCATTAGAAAACCCAATTGAAATTTAAAACAGTATCGCAAAATTCATGTCTGAAACGTTTCAACTTGATTTTCATATTGTTGATACTACAATGGATATATATTCGCAATATCCCATCGAAAGCGACTCTTAGTGTTTACCGATAAAAAATTGCTTATACAAAACCTCCGATGTGCTACTTCATTCAGTTTCTCATAAAATTCCATATCGTGTTTCACATATAAGAGTTTTTCAATTGAATATATTTTCAGTTATCTTGAATCACCGATCTCCGATAATCGACTTACCAATATTGTGATGTACACATAATTCTAGACCCGATATGAAATTTAAATCAAGTTCATAAGAAATATCGTGTCTATTCAATCGCAATAATGGTAGAGGCATAATTTTAAAAGTACCGATGTCTCGGATCCGATATGATATTAAATGGTCATAATAAATCCATCGGGTCCATTTTTCATCGCATATCGGCGTATCAAGAATGTTACATCGGGTACTTAATTTTGCCGATCGCCGATTTCTTTTGAGGTCCAAAGCCGGTCCCACCTAAGAGCCCCATCATTCATCGCATATCGGCATCACAAGAATCATATTGTATTACATCATGTACTTAAAGTTTGTCGATCGCCGAGAGCCACATCATCCATCGCATTCTCGTTATCGCAAGAATCATATTGGCATTTCCGACATGACTACTTTCTAATATCTCAATACACTGATATCACAATCGCTTCATCACATTTTTATTTATGCTTGCATCACAATTCCGAATCTACAATGTGCGATGTGCAACGTGCAAAGCACAATGTGGCTATTCCCCGATCCTCAATATAGCATTTCTTCAATGGTGTGATCGCTCCATCTCATCGCACATATTCTTTTCGCATGATCTCATATTAGTAATTTGCTATTGCAACCTCCGATGCGCTAGACTCCAACGCATGCCTCTATGCCATTAAAATTTAATTGATATATGGCATATCAACAAAAGGTGAAATTTTGGTAGATCGAATTTTAAGCATAGTGAAGAAACATGCAATGTGGATCATCGGATAAGGCATTGTGTTAATTTAAAGCAATCTTGGGTAACCATTATGGTAAGAAAGCGATTGATGACAAATTTGCAGCATATTCAAATCATTTTGATTTCTCATATATTTTAGTTTTAAATATATAATTCCAGAATTTAATAAGAAATTCAAGACCTTTCTATCTTCATATTTAAATTTTATTATCTTGGATTCGATCTTAATTCTGGACAATTTATAAAAATCATGGAGTTTATAGGAAACTTATAATATTTTGAGAACATTCATTACTGCAAATTCTCATTCTCATTTTTTATGCATTTGTATTACTTTCAATTCCCTTGAACACGAAACATTCCATTTTTACATTTCACTGTTTGCTTTAGTTTAAATAAAATAAATAATGATTTTGGGTTATAGGCTTTTGGTTAGTTTGACTTTTTCATGTTTTTAATGTTAATTAAAATTAAAAGTTAGCTAGTTTGGAGAAACTGATACCTTTCAGGTAAGATCAAAAGCAATTATCCAATGGTAAGATTCATATACCCACTTTCATTAATTTCCATTTCGTTACTTTAGTTTCATTTTTTTTTTTTAAATTATGCTGATATAAAAATCTGTTTTTCAGCTCTTCATAAAAGCTTCCAATCCTCCACTAGATCATATTTTGGAAGTCCTATACTCTTCTCCTGGTTTTATTTCAAGAAGCAGCGATAATCTTTGTTGAAACAACGACACTTAGAAGTTTCTGAACCTTTAGTTTGTTTCTTTAAAGCATTCATTTTATTAGAAAATGATTAAGATGATGCTTTGAAACAAAGAGATTGACATCAAACAGAAATTTTTCATTGTGGCTGAATTTTATCATCACTGCTATCTAAAGCCTGAAACATTTACAACCTTGCAAGGTATAATCTTTCCGAATCTCAACATAAGAAAGAATGATTACATGATTATTTTCTTTTACTTCATGTTGTTGAGACATTGGTATAACCATTCTTGTCAAAGTTTGTGTTTTAAAACTTGGATTTTCCTTTCACTTTTCAAATTTCTTCATTTTTATTTTTGTTTGCTGATTTATTTTTTCACTTTGGCTTAAGAATTATTTTCTTTTGGTTTTCAGTTTTAATTTTGGTGCGTTGGCATGATTTATATGGAATGCCTTCTTGTTACCTAACAATGGTCGGCATACATAGGGAAAAATTATTAATAGTCACCTATTAGCTTTTTTTCAAAAACTCTCCTAATAAAGTGTGATTTTCTTAATTATAAAGGTAGACATACTTGAAGAGATTACCAATCAAGAGAAGTTGACAAAGTATCATAAAATCTGAAATTTATTTTTCATCAAAATTGTATTCTTTTTGAGATTTCAATATTTTATTAAGATTTTTCAAAGTTTTATTATCAGTCAAGGAAAGTTATTTTTAACCAAGTAAAGACACTTTATAACAAAACACCTTTAACTCTGATTGTCATTCTTAACTCTTAAAGACTCAATGATTCTCTCTGTCCAAAGAGTCTTATTTTTCTAGAGTGTAATCCAGAAATATATTTAAAATTAAAAGATAAGAGGTCTCATCATGAGCCTAATTACTAAGATCATAGGGGAATAATAGGCTGACATTACTAACACTGCTAAACAAACCAGGGTAATGGCTTATGATTGCAAACAATTATAAGACAAAGGGTCTCATCACGAGCCAGCTTGTTCAATCTAATTATAACTAGTGAATGACATTGTAAACTATCTGGTTACCAAACCAGGACAATAGCTTTTAAGAATATAAAAATAAAAATAAAGAAAATAAAGAAAATAAACATATATAAATGGATTTATCTCTAGATCAATAACTCTTAAATAGATGAGATTCTGAATCATTTATGATTAAAAGGTAACCCTGTTGAGACTATAGATGTTTGCTAGCAGCAGTGGCTCTACTTGTGACAAGTAAGTATATTTTAAAAGCTAAGCTGTAAAGTGACCCGTGCTTTATCTTTACAACTAATTAAGGACTAATATAGAGTCTTGAAATATTTTAATTCATGAGAAATTTTGAGAAAAATTACAGTATGATTCTTGTTTTTATTCAGATTAATAAACCTAGTCAAGCATTTCAAAAAATAATTTTCTCTTCTTAAATTATTTTTACTTTAATTTTAGGAAAATCTCATTCATATCAAACAGAGATAACTAGTTCTTCTCCCGTGTGTTGCCATTGTTGTGGTAAAAACACAACTCCCCATTATTGATTTGTTCACTTCAAATAATGGGGACCCTTTCTATAAAAATTTTGGTTAAACACCTTTTAGGATTTTTATTTAGTTGATTATCCTACGCTTTTGTCAATTTTTCATTTTCTTTGGATTCTTGTTTTGATTGTTTTGTTAAAATCGATTTTTTTATAAGCTGTCCATTGACACTTGTTTCGCCTCATTTGGTCAATTAATTTGTAAACGTCACTCCTTTGAAGTCTAATCATTTATGTTGCTTAGGTTAAAAATGTGTAAAATGTATAATATTCTATTTTTGTAAATAAATTAGTTCAATGATGCATTTATTTTATATATCAACCCCTTGTTAGTTATTATTAACATTTTTTATTTTTTTACTTATACAACAAAATTATGGAGCATTGGGATTTCAGTAATTTATTCCAATTTTCTATTTTCAAAAAAATTACTAATCTCGAAAAATCAAAATGACAAAATGGTTGAAGTTTATTTTTTTTATTTATTTTCAAAGTAGCTGTAATTTAGATAATTTCACAACTTAATTTAAACACTTCATTAAAAAATAAAACCAATAAAATAAAATAATATATATAAAATAACAAAAAATATATATAATAAAAAATTGTTCCGATCGCATCGAGGCTTTTGATCGGATTGGAGGATTTAATTGCAACCTGTTTAACAAAAGCCCCTGACACCACATTTCCCTGATTGTCGATATGCAATGGCTCTTCAAGCATTAATCAAAGTTTAAAATACCATATGTTTAAGTTTCAATGCGATCACTCCATCACATCGGGAGTCCTCAACTTATACAAGCTTTATGAACCCGACTCAACATTACCTCCAATGCGATGAGTCAAACGTTGACTTTCACTTTGGGCTCATCCATTAATCCGTTGTTTTGAAATGGTATAATAAGTACGTTACCATACGAGTGAAGTAAGGTAGTTTAGTTTATTTTATATTAGTTTTAATATTTATTAATTTAAATAATAAATTTTATATTAATTAATTTAAATATAAAATTTAATTAATTTAATTAAATTAAAATTTAAATATTATTTAGATTAATATTAATTAGCTAGATTGATTAATAACAGTTTATTAATGAGAACCTGCAGAGGCATGGCATTAATGGCCCGTCGAGATGCTCGTTATGCAGAGAGAAGGCAGAGTGTGTCACCCGTCTGATATTAAACTGCAATTTTTCAGAGCAGGTTTGGAGAGAGCTGATGGAGCAATGGAATCCAAATTTCGTTCTGCCTGCCTCCATATCCGAACTCTTCACTAACTGGCAGAATAGATATCCAGCTCCCCCGCCTAAAAATAAAAAGATAAAGGTCGCCTGGTCCTCTCTTCTCAAAATTTGTTGTTGGCAAATCTGGCTAGAGAGGAACAGTAGAATATTCAGAAATACCCAGCACGATGTAAAAGTGGTAGTGGCTAAAATAAAAACCCAGCTAAAAGAATGCCTGGAGGATTTTAAAGACGATTCGAATCTTAGTCAACTTGACATTATATGGGGGGCTTCTTTAAATCTTCAATTACGCCAAGCCAACAGAAGCATTATTCCGGTTGAGGAATGGCAAGAGGCATAAATAAGGAAGAGTTTCGAGCCTGGATCTCCAATCATAAGGTTCATTCTCTCTTTTTCGATGGGGCAGCAAAAGGAAATCCTGGCAAGGCTGGGGCAGGAGGAACTGTTAATAGCACGGAAGGCACTCTGATTCACAGCTTTGCCTGGGGGCTGGGGTTCAATTCCAGCATTCAAGCAGAAGCATTGGCCCTGTATCAAGGTCTCAAACTGCTATTGAGCCTGGAAATCAAGGAGGCAATCATTCTAGGTGACTCTCAAGTGATCATAAAGCTCATGGTAACCAACACAGCCCTCCGGGACTTAAGATTAGCAAGGCAGATTCAAAGAATTCGAAGCCTGGGAAAGTTGTTCCAAAATCTGAAATATTTCCATGTACTAAGAGAAAATAATAAAGAAGCAGATCGTGAAGCAAATAAGGCCGCTCTTCTCTCCGCAGGGGCAATGATAAGGGACGGGATAGAAACTTGGGATCCAATACCATAATCACTTCAGCAGTTATGTTTTATTATCTGATTCTAAATCAGTTTGTTTGCATTTTCAAGCTTGGACAAAATACAGAAATCAACTCCATTGTAGAGCCCAAAAAGAGCTGGAAGAGGAACACAAATTCAATACTTCAGGAGGTCAGTTCTATTATGGACCTGGACAACTCCCATTGTAATTAGAACTCTAGAAATTAGGCCAATCAACTAATATAATCCATAGCCGTTCTTGTGAAAAAAAGAAGAAGAAAATAACAATTTATTAAATAATTAGTTTAGTTCATAATTAACAATTTAATTAGAATTAATTATCAGATTAGAATTTAATTTATGATTAAATTTTTAATTAAAATTCTATTTTTTTAGCCCAGCGACAGAAATTTCAGAATTATGCCAGATTTGACTCATCAACTTTGGAAACTCATAGATTGAGTTTTACTTGGCCAAATGAGGCCTAGGACAACTCATTGGAAAGATAAAATCAAAGAGAACATTACTGAAGAGGTTTCACTAACAGATTTGGTCATTTATTGGGTCAAAAATCAGGCAGAAGATCAAGCTACGAATTTTTAAAACAAATTCAATTTTCTGAGTTTTATTTTTTGCATTTTCATTTGTCCAAGCCTCTTCTGAATGCAGATCCATTCGTCAATGATGTCCTTGGCCAATTAAATCATCTCAGACATCAATAGAGAGCTTATATTTTATTTTCAATTATTTATTTAAATTAAATTTGATTGGATTTATTTCAATGCCAGAAATGATATTTTGATTTTATTGTTGCATCTTAATTTGTTTTGATTTCTTTTTGCAGGAAAACAGTAGAAGAGATATGGAGAAAAAGATTTCAATCAATGAGAAGGCTTCAACAATTAAAGATTGAAATTTTTGAGCAAATAAAATTGGATTGGGCAGAGTTACCTTCAACAAACTTTTCTCTCAAGAATTCCTTTACAAATGTTATAAATAATAGATTGCATAATGTAATAAGGGATGTTCTCCTCTACAATTTTGGACTTCTAAAAGCACTTTTGTAATAGGAATTTAAAGTCGTAGGAGGAAGTAGAGAAAATTTCAGATTTAGGGATTATTGAGGATTGTTCCTTTGTATCTTGAATTATGTATGATGGGCAGAGTTTGCACTATTGGGGCTCTAGCTTTGAAAACAGAAGTTCAAGCAATGTAAAGAACTGTTGGAGACCAGGGTCAGAGAAATGGATGCAATAAATTGGTATTTCTAATACTACTATTTCAAATATCAATTTCATTTTTATGATAACAAGAATGTGACATTTTATTTATGTTTGTGCACTTGTGTTGATATGGGTAATTTGTCTCAATATTGTTATTATGTATCTATGTTCCTATGGATTAAATTCTGATTTTTGAGTAACTATTTATTCAGAAAGTTGTCTTATAAAATTGATCTATTAAATAGTGTTGTGCTATGAACTATTTCTGCATATTATTGTTTAATTATTGGATTTACTGAAATGACAATCAATATCATTTTTGTGAATTTCTTCCTGAGTGTTGTTGATTAATTATTTCAGTTAAGAGGTCTCAATAGGATGTGTTTTGGTATCCATAATGTCAATTAATTGAACTACTTTATTAACTTGATGTTTATTATAAACAAGACATATTTAAATCCCAATACTTTAATTATCTTGCTCTTAGTTGGGTTAGATCTATATCTGCCTAATTAAAATAGGATTAAGATTAGTTTCTTTTTGCTTATAGAATAAGCTTGCATTTAGATTAAGTTCTACATTCTTTTAAGTCCTCTTCTCAAAGAGGAAAAATTTTAGTTGTGGCTTGGCTGAACTCAAATCAGCTTAAGGATCATTCTCTTGCTTGATCAGTAAGAATAAGTGCTCTGATATCCCTATCTATTGGTAGTCAAAGATACATCGTAAACCAATAGCGATAGGGAGAAGGTAACTGGACCTAGTTAAACCAGTCAGAGCCACTAATCCAAATGGAAAAGAAGCTGCTTTAAGGTCCGGACCAGGTGGTTATCCCCCAATGTTGAGGTAGACATTTTTGGCCCGGGTGGTTATCATTTCCTTCACTAATGGGATTCCAAGCTATATGAAGTGACTCCATTTTATTTGTACCAGTATTTCCATTATGTGGGAAATTCTCTGCATTGTGTTTATAGAAATATTCCAGTTGTATATTCTACATTTGATGTTGTTTAAAAGCCCTCATGAGACAAGAAGAAAATCATCTAAAACTTTTTTAAAACATTTTGCAATAATACAAGATGCTCCCCCTATGAGGAGGGTATCGTCTTCAAAAAGAGAATGATTTATCTCTTTGACTCCTCCTGAGATTTAAATGTTTGTTATTTTTTTCTCTTTCTGATGTTCTAATTGTACACTTAATGATTCTGCCATAATAATGTAAAGGAAGAGGAAGAGAGGACATCCTTGTCTTAATCCTATAGAACTTTGGAAAAACTTACTTGGCCTTCCATTAATCAGAGGAGCAATCTAGGGGTTGGCAATACAAGCCATAATGGTGTCTATGGACTTCGTTGAAAAGCCAAACTTTTTGAGAACCGCTACAAGAAATTTGTGATTCACTCTATCAAAGGCATTGGCCATATCTAGCTTGATGACCATTCCCTTTTCTTTTCTTTGGACACTATTGTGTATGGCTTCCTGTATAATTATTACATTGTCTGTGATTTGTATTTTTTGTACAAAACCACCTTGGTTCTCTGAAATGATGGTTGGCAGAATTTTTTTATTCTATTTGCCAAAAATTTTGTGATTATTTTGTATGAAGAGTTGCACAAAGAGATAGGCCTATATCTGTAAAAGGAAGTTGAGTTTGGCTCTTTGGGGATGAGAGCCAAAAAGGAGGTTTTTGTACTTCTCCCAACTTTATTTTTTTTGAAGACATTTTTGATCATTCTCATCAAATCTTTCATGATACTTTCCCAATGATTCCTGTAGATAGCAATAGTGAATCCGTCCGGTCCTGAGGATTTTTCTGGGTGTAGACTACACACTACCTCTCTGATTTTCTCCTTAGTGACATCTTTATCCAATTCTCAATTTTGTTTTTCGCTAATTTTTTTGTTTTAATTTGCTGTAAAAAATCCTCACTATCCATCTGTGGTTCACTAGCTAAAAGAAGACTTTTGTAGTGGTTATGTGCTGCCTGCTTAATTTATTCTATTCCTTTTATTTCTTGGCCTTCTACTTGTATTTTTTCAATCTGATTTCTAGCTCTCCTTATTTTCATTATGTTGTGAAAAAAGCAGTGTTTTTATCACCCGCTTTCAACCATAAACAACGTGATTTGTGCCTGCTTTCTTCTTCCTCTCGCCGATTTTGCTTGTATAATTCCAAAAATATATATTCTTCTTGTGCATGATCTTGCTCACAATCTTGTTTGCCCTCTCTTTCCTTACTGATATTATCCATTTTTCTTTGAAGTTCTATTTTGTTTGCCTTCTCTCTGAGCTCATTTTCTCTTTCCTAAGCTTTTAAGTGAAGTCTTAAATTTTTTAGCTTCGTTTCCCACACATACTGAGGAGAGTGATCCGGATTTAAACGGGAACGCAATAGATTACAGAGATCACCATAAATACAGAGATGCAATAACCATAAACACATAGATGCAGCGGAAATAATGCTTCATTTCATTAATGGAAAATACTGAAATCTGCTTACAACCAGAAATGGAAAGAAACTAGCTAGGGCGATGGTAGCTTATCTCTGAGAAGAGATGTGCGGCTACATGCCTCTGAACTGTTCCGAACTGTGTTACAATGAGGCTCGAAGGCCTATTTATTGTTGAGAAACAATGGAAAACCCTTCACATCCCGAAACCTAACCCTAGAAGATGAAACGCCAAATTGTGGGCCCCGTTTGGGTAAATTGGTACATCAATTTCCCGGGGTCGTAACTTTGGCATACGATCTCCGTTTGACGCGTACGATAGCTCGTTAGAAAGATCTATCCGAGAACTACCACTTTGGGAAGGGCAACATCGATCTATAGACCCATGTTGCCCCCAGATTCCCAAAAAAACGTCGTTTAGGGCCTCAAAACGGCTCCGGAAGTTCAGGACCCGAAAAACTGCTAAAAATAGTAAGTTGTGCTACAATTAAGGAAACTGAAAATGCTGAGAGAGACAGTTGTGGGGGTCCAAATGGGTTGGTGGGTGGCCACCAACATCCACCTGGATCATTCCTCCCCCCTTAGGAAGCAATGGTCCCCATTGCGTTGAGTTCCTCCCTGAGACGAGGAAGCTTCTGCTGAGTTGGTTCTCTGGTGAGCTGTTCTGCAATCTCTGATGTGTCCAGAAATGGTGGAAAGCATGGTCGACGATGGTCTACATTGGATACTCGGTGCAAGCGAAGGAATGGAGGAATGCTGTGCTTCAAAGCATTGTTTCCCATAGCCTTGGTACTGCTGTGAGGACCATGTCGGAGTGGTCGGAGCTGCTGATGGGCTCTTGTAAGGCGTTCTTTTTGCAGATGTAACCAAACTTTGTCGCCCACCTGAAACTTGTGTGGTACCCCTGTGGATGAGGAGAAGTTGTTCCTGTGTTCTGTCATGACCGTATCCCTTTGCTGCTGCTGCTGCGTGGAGGAACCCTTTGCAGGGGTCATGGATGTAGCAACGATCTTCCCCTTACTTTGGGAGTGAACTAGACAGATGAATTTCCTGGTCTGTGATATGAGCTTGCTGCCTTTCTTGGTAGTGATCAAGGATGTGGCGGTAGGTGGCGCTACCTCCGGTATCCTGTATAATGAATTATTCAAAGAAATAATGACAGCACGAGGCCTGGACTCATACACAGCATGTCGCCTCCACAAGTATGGCTGGCCTAATAGTACATCACAAACATCCAGAGGTGTAACATCACACAATACCTCGTCAGTGAAGGGCTTGATGCTGTAGGGAAGGCGACACTGCTGGCGAACTTTGAGATCTCGTCCTTCATGAAGCCACCCGATACTGTACGGCTGTGGGTGTGGTGTAGTCGGTAGGCCCAACCGCTTCACGACCTCTGCTGAAACCAGGTTCTTTTGGCTACCACTGTCGACAATGAATCGCAGCGGTGAACCCTTCACCCACATCTGTGAGTGGAAAAGGCGCTCCCCCTCCTCTGGATCTTCGGGCTCATTTTTCTTGATCTTGGCGGTGGCAACAGTGGCGCTGGGATCCGCATCAATGATCTGCTTCCCTTTGCCATTCCCCTTGTCGGGTTCTGGCTCAGGGTCGGAACATGCATCTGATTCGGAAACCTTCAACTCAGCCACCAGCGACTGCTTGGTCCGACACTCACTTGTGTTATGAGTGGGACTCTTGTGGAACTCACACCACTTTCCCGTGTCCTTCTTCGGCTTCATGGTGTTGTTCTTTTCTTGCGGCTTTGACGGGTTGTCTTGGGTCACCCCGCCTTGGCTTTGTCCTTTGGGCTTCGGATTTGCAGATCCAAAGTCTCGCTTCTTCTGTTTGAACTTTTGCTCGATTTTGACAGCGTATCGGTATGCTGTGCCGAGTGAGGAGATGTTCAAGAACACCATCTCTTCCTGGATGTACTTGTGCAGGCAGCCACGGTATTTGAGTACCAGATGCAGCTCAGAATCTTTGATACCCAACTGTGTGCGAAGGGTATGAAAAATGTTTGTGAACTCCGGCACATCTTGGTCTCGTCCCTGCCGCAGTGTGGTCCATTTGATGTATTTGTCCTCATAGCTTCCGACAGGGTAGTACTGCTCCTTGATGGCATCCCGGAAGTCATTCCAAGTGGGTGCGGCTGAAAATAGTGAGCCTGTACTTTCATCCTTCTGCTCGCAGTAGGTTTCCCACCAGTCCTTGACGTGGGGGGCTGCTTTGAGAAGGGCGAAAACAATCTTTTCCCGACTTGAAAATTCGTGAACAGAAAAATACCCATCTAGCAGATTTAACCATTTATCTACGGCATCTGCATCTATTTGACCCTCGAAGATGGGGATTTCAAAATTAACTTGTACCTTAAACGGCGTGGCGTTTCCAGAGTTGTTGTTGGAAGCCGATGCGTCGCCTCTGGGTAGCCGCTGAAGGATCTGCGCAAAGCTATCCATCATCGCGTTCCTTTGCCGCTCGAGCGCTTCTTCGAGCAAGATTTTGATAGGATCTCCTGCCCCCTCGTCTTTCTTCTCATCCGCCATGGGAGGCCGTCGGGATTTGCGAGGCTGGTCTTGCAAAGGTTCGACCAGTTCAAGCCCTAACTCCTTATATCCCGACCTCGTTGGGGACATGCAAAGAAAAACAGAGAAAAAGCAGACTGCTCTGATACCACTGATCCGGATTTAAACGGGAACGCAATAGATTACAGAGATAACCATAAATACAGAGATGCAATAACCATAAACACATAGATGCAGCGGAAATAATGCTTCATTTCATTAATGGAAAATACTGAAATCTACTTACAACCAGAAATGGAAAGAAACTAGCTAGGGCGATGGTAGCTTATCTCTGAGAAGAGATGTGCGGCTACATGCCTCTGAACTGTTCCGAACTGTGTTACAATGAGGCTCGAAGGCCTATTTATTGTTGAGAAACAATGGAAAACCCTTCACATCCCGAAACCTAACCCTAGAAGATGAAACGCCAAATTGTGGGCCCCGTTTGGGTAAATTGGTACATCAATTTCCCGGGGTCGTAACTTTGGCATACGATCTCCGTTTGACGCGTACGATAGCTCGTTAGAAAGATCTATCCGAGAACTACCACAACATTGGTCTATAGACCCATGTTGCCCCCAGATTCCCAAAAAAACGTCGTTTAGGGCCTCAAAACGGCTCCGGAAGTTCAGGACCCGAAAAACTGCTAAAAATAGTAAGTTGTGCTACAATTAAGGAAACTGAAAATGCTGAGAGAGACAGTTGTGGGGGTCCAAATGGGTTGGTGGGTGGCCACCAACATCCACCTGGATTAGAGAGCCCGTTACATTTGTTTTCCAACTATCTTTGATTTGTTTGCCAAAATCCTCTTTGTTGTCCCATATTTTATTATATTTGAAGGGGAGGGGTCCTTGGTTTTCCAACCTCCCCAAGGCCATGACCATTGGCTTATGATCTGAAGCTGACGCATGAACAATTTTGCTTTTCACAATGGTGAATGTTGCTGCTATATTTTCATGGATGAGTATTCTATCCAGTCTTTCCTTTATGTTGTGTTTTCCTGTTCTTTTGTTGCTCCAAGTGAACTTTCCATTACTTGGAGGGATGTCAATTAATTTTTGTTCTTTAATAATTCTTCCAACGCTGCTCTTGATGGATCATTGTAGTATCTTCCACCAAACTTCTCGTCTATGTTTCTGATCAGATTTAAATCTCCTCCCAAAATTAGATTGCCTCTTTGTCTTTCTGTTGCTTCTTCTTTCACTGACTTCCAACAATGCTCCTTGTCTCTGTAATGGTTGGGGGAGTAAATGTTTATAATGCAATATTCCTCCTTAGTTGTGTTGTTTTTCAGGTCTATTCTTATCGAGTGAGTGCTGATTTTTTGGTTGACTAAGTCCCATTTCCTTTTGTTCCAAATAGTGCATATTCTGCCTGAAGCTCCATTAGATTCTAGAGCTATTCCTTCATATTCTTTTTGTTGTTGGATCATTTTTTGATTTTCTTGCTTGCTTACTTTGGTCTCTTGGATCATGAAGATGTCTGTCTGCTCCTGCTTTATTATGTCTCTAACTGCATTGATTTTAAAGGCGGTTCCAAGACCCCTACAATTCCAAGAGACCGTAATCATTACTTACTATTTTTTTGATGTGTCCCTCTCTTTACTCTATGCTGATGTTTTTCGTTGCTTCCTGTCTATTTACCAAGGTAAGAGTCCATTGGCTGTTGTGTTCCTATGGCCATTTCCTTTGCTGCAACCTCATCCCTTATTTCTTTATTAGATTTTCTTCCCACTTTTTTGGGCTGGTCCCATACTTGGGGGTTTTCTTTTGCTTTGTTTCGAGTTAGAATTCGGTCCACAGAGGGCGGTGGGGGGGATGGAATATGGTTAGGGGAAGAAATGAGAGCTAATGCGTTGGATGGTGAAGGGGATCTCGGGGAGGGCAAATCTTCCCCCAACGGTTCAAAGGGATTTGGGGATGTAATGACTGGAGGTGCGATATTTATTGGTGGTAATGGAGTTGTTTCATTGTTCTCTTGAGGCTGTGAGGAGGTCGATGTGTTCTGTTTATTGAGAGGCTTCTTTATTTTAACTTGTTCCCATGTGTCTTCTTGAACTTCCACACTTTCAGCTTCTTCTTTTTTACTACATCTATTTGCAAAATGACCATATTCATGACATATCTTGCATTTGAACGGAATTTGCTTGTAGTCCAGTTGCTGAATATGGGTCCATTGGTCCACCTTGATCCTTATCGCCTCTGGGAGACCCTTGCCTAGATCTATTTCCATGCATATTCTTGCACAAGCATACATATTGTCTTTGGGTTCACACCTGTCAATATATTTTCCAACTGCATTTCCAATAGCTCTTACCGAGTCATCATCTCAGCAGTGAAGGGGAAGATGCGGTAGCCTGACCCACACTGGAACCGCACTTGGAATGTCCATCTCTGGAGCGAAGTCTGGAGTCCATCTGTTCAGGTATAGTCCTCCCGAGTCCATGAAATAGGGTCTATTTCTGAATATTAAGTCTCTGTCTTCCTTTGTTTCAAATAAGCAGGTATAGTACCCCCTCCCACAAAATCGAATAGCTATCTTCCCCTGTGTATTTGCGTTCCAATTTCTTTCCACCCATTTCTGAACCGATTTGGGGGAAGGCCAAAGTCCTGTAAACTGTCCCACAAGACCTCGTTCTGCTAAGGAAATGGCAACTCTTCTTGGGAGAGTAGGCGGTAGAGATATCTCAGGAATGTCCGCAAGTTTCTTCACAAATTTGTTAACTGATGGCCTGATTCTTGGAGCTCCATTTTCTGTTATCAGTGATGCAAATGCTGCTTCATTTTCATCGATCCCTTGTTGAGCGAAGGAATGTGGGTCTCCCTCTGACGAGGGATGCATGGTTTTAGAGACCTCAACAACAAGAGGCTGCCAAGGAAAGGGACTGTGTATGGTTGCGAAGGTTGGGGATAAGGACGCTCGAGAATTTCATATGATCGAACTGGTCCCTTTAGGAGTCAAGCAGGGCCTGAGAAGGCTCAGCAACAGGGGCTGCCGAGTTGGGGAGCTGCAAAAGGTAGCAACAACGACTAGGTTTCCACAGAGGGTTCGTGCACAGATCAATGCAAATTCAGTTCCATCCTATGTTAATATAAAAATGACATTATGAAAATATTTAACCTTTTATGTTTCATACAAACGGATTTTGTCATTAAAAATGATAAATATCATAACCACACTAATAAACTTTAAATTTAAATTTTCATTTCCATTCTATGTTAATATAAAAATGACATTATGAAAATATTTAACCTATTTCCTCTTTTATATCATACCAACTTTTCTTTGGTCACGAGGGATGACAAATATCATGACCATCGATTTTATTTTTGTTAAGCTTTATTTTATTTATTAGAGAAAGATTTGCTTTTAAAGTTTCAATTTTATATATATAAAGTTTTGTTTAAATTTTATGTATAATTTTTGTTTTATATTTTTACTTTTATAGGGTACTAAAGCAGTGGGGAAAGGTAAAATTAAGGTAATATGACATATGGTCGAGGAAAGTAGAATGAAGGGAAAGGAATTATGGTGGTTGGGAAAAGGGGTGCGAAGATAAATGAGATGAAAGGAAAGAGGAAGAAAAGTGGAAGGTAGATAGGGTTTTAATGAAGTTTGGTGTAGGAATCTCTATGAGGTGTTTGTGGTCTTATTTTTATAAAAAAATAAAAGGGTGATTAATATTGATAATGTTTTATTTTTATTTTTATTTTTTAATAAAACAATATTTATTTTAGGTTCAACTCGTGAGACATGCTCAATGGGATTGAATTTTCGATCACTTGGAATCACAAAGTCTTGCCAATATGTTTTTTTGCCAATTTTACCATCACTTACAAATTTTTCAATAAAACAATATTGTAATATAATTTAATTTTGATGTAATCATTAAATAAAACATTATAATAATTTGAAAAATGAAAGAATATTGTTAATATCATTTACTTTTATTTTAATCATTAAATAAAACATTATATATATATAACTCATATATTATTAAAGAAAAAATCAAACTGAAAAAAAGGGGGAGATCAATTAAATACTACCAAATCTATAACATTATGGTACTATAACCCCACCTGAAAAAGAATGAGTAGAAAAAAATCTTTATTGACCTTGAATTTATTGATTTTTTATATGCCTAAATAATGTATAGTATTTTTGTACTCTCATTTTCTCAAAAGGGTGAGTTTTTTTTTTGTGATATTATTATATTTGAGCATAAATTTTTTGAAAGTATAAAACCATTTTTTTGCATATAGTTATTGTTAACTATTAGTGGGTGACCCCATAGGGGATTTTTTTCTTCTAGATTTGTCTTCAGTCGATAGTTGGCAACCCAGACAACCACTAGTGTAGTCGATATTGTGCTAGTTGATCTTCGCTGCTTGAGCCAGTCATATGTCCCCTCACCCATCTGTCGAGATTGTATGTTTGAAGGTGGGCCATCCAATCCCAAAGGTATGTCCTTCATTATGCAATCAGGTGCTTATGCTTGTTTTTCTTGGGCACACTTGGGTACAAATTATTGGGTGACTTGGAAGGAGGAAGGGTTTTGATTGTAGTCTTGTTCCCTCACCTTAAATGGGGGGTTAATACTCAACCATAGTCTTGTGGGATCTCCCCTACTGGATTATAGCTTTAGGATGGGCACTACTTGGGAAACCCTGATTTTGGTAGCACACTCCCATTTTCTCGTTCCACATTTGTCACTCAACTCCATACATTACATGCCCTATTTCATTATCTTCCCCCTCTCAGTCCACATGACCACTGAGTCCACAAGGCTCTGGTACTCCCCTTCCCTTGTCCACATGAATGGCTCGAGACAATAAAATTTAGCACGTGGGCAAAATACAAACATGAGCTCTACCCCTTATCATTATGGCCATCACCCTGGTTCCTAGGGACCCTATGAGCACCCCTTGCATAATTAAGGAACCCATGCATGTACCAACCCCTACTGGGTGATGAAATGCCCCACCTCAAGGGGGTAATTCACTACTATATCATACACAACATGCTCTCATCCCCTGAAGCCCCGAGTAGTAAAATGAAAAAAAAGGTAAAAATAAAATGGCAAAAGACAAATGAAGAAGGGTGGAAAAACAAAGGTTGGGGTAACTCATGTTGATATGGAGGGATGTTGAGATGTTGTTCAATCCTTGCCAACCTGCAATCATAGTGTTTCTAGTGCACATGCATATGATCCAAAGTATGTAGCAGGTCCCTCTTAGACTCCTAACTATCCAATAATGTGCATCTTAAGAGGAAATTCATATGCTAGTACAAGTATATTGTCTGCATATACTAGTTAGCTCTACCTCATGTATAACAATTACATGTATAATGGTTTCCTATATAATGTTTGGCTCTACCTCATGTATAACAATGCATAACAATGACTTAGACGATACAAGAGGGAATTTCA
Source organism: Pinus tabuliformis (assembly GCA_031772625.1). NCBI lineage: Eukaryota > Viridiplantae > Streptophyta > Pinopsida > Pinales > Pinaceae > Pinus > Pinus tabuliformis. The sequence continues at coordinate 937,200,449 of CM062815.1, forward strand.
CCTTAGTTGCCCAAGCCACATAGTAATGCGCCATTTAGGAGCCTACTTCGTCATTTGAAGGCTAGGCAATGTGCATTCTAACTGTGTCTCGAGGTTGCTTCCCAAATCCACTCGCTCTTTGGGAGCGAGATTTACTAGCCTAAACCCTACTACCAATACCTGACACCATTCTTCTGTGGCCCAACAATCTCCTGTGAGAAGTGCTTTTTCACTTTGTAATTCTCCGAAGGTCTGCTTGTCCCTCTTCCCCTTAACACCTCCTTGCTAACCTCAATCTGGGCTTCAAAGTCCCCTATATGAGTTATTACCAACATGCTCAACATTGTTGCCATCCCCTTCACACACGTAATGCTGCCTACCTTCTTAGCTTGACGTCCTTTCATCCAGCCCAACACTGGAAGAGTTAGTGCCAACTACAGGTTATTATAGTCACCACATTTGGGGTGTTATCCTTCTTTGGTTATAGGAGAGAGAATATGATATTTTATATTTTATAATTCAAGAAATATCTCCACGATGTCGTAGTTAGGCATATCCATCAACCATTACATTAGTAGGAGGGAAATTGTTGCTATGAATGTTGTTGCATAAGGTCATGGCGTATTAGTGCCTTTGTATTATGGTAGACCAAGCTTCATAACCAATACGAGATAAGAGGAGAGGAGATTTTATAGTCATAGAGCAATTCTAATATAACAAAAATTAGCATATCTTACTATCATGTTATTATTGCACCACGATTCCCCCTCGTCCACACACGCACACAAAAGACATTGAGAAGAGAAAGGAAAAGGTCAAGGCACACATCATATCAACCCCATAATAAGCCAACTATTATGTTAATAGGAGGATCACTACCTTTATAAACTCTACATAGGTGTAATGATCATGACATATTTGGGCCTTTATGTTTCCATAAACTCAGCCTCACATCTAATGTGGGACACCAAGATGCAACAAGAAAACATATATAATTGTTATGCAATTATTCAGTTACACATGGACATGACACACAAAGGAGGGATATATCAACAATTCAACCCAATAACCAATCAACCATTATGTTAGTGGAAGGGCCACTACCTCTATGGATGCCCTCATCGTCATAAGGTCATGGCATGTTAGAGCCTTCATGCTATCATACATTAAATATCACTTTTAGTATGGAATAAATGATAGGAGATTTTATAGTCATATAAATAATTATAAAATGCCACAAATAAACATATCTCAATGTTATGTTATTATTCTCACACCCACATGAGCCATGAAGAGAAGGTTGAGTAAACACACATATCAACCCCATAACTAATCAACTAATGTTGATGGGAGGACCACTACCTTTATGAACTTCATCATTAGAATAATGACTATAATATATTGAAATGTTTTTATCATTAACAACCAGTCTAAAATAAAATAATATAGACTTTCATAATAATTAAAATAATCCAAAACGCCACACATAAATATATTCAACTATTACCTTATCTTTCACACATTTATAAATCATACACAAAAGAGGAATGGAAAATTTGACCAATACATACTACACTACATAGAGGAGGAAGGATTAAAATACGTTAACAAGAGGTCACAACTTCACTAAATAAGAGATATGAATAAATGTCAAATTATTAAGATTAATCTTAACTCTGGATCTAAAGTGCCGAGAGGGATCAAATCTCTCGAGTTGCAAGTTTTGCACTCAAAAAAGAGGTTTAAAAATTGAACTTGAGGAAAGGTTTGCGCCTCGAGAGATTTGATCCCTCTTGGTGCTTGATAGATCCACAATTAAGATGGATATATGTTGGTTTACATAATAGATAATTATACAAAAATAAAGTATAAAATTTGAGAGGTAAGGACTATAAATACATGAATCAAAATCATTTAAATGAGGTTCCATAATTTTTTTGAAAACTTTGCCTATAAGACACTAATACAAAAACAAACCCTAACATCTTAAACATAAGGACCATGCACAAAAGCTTGAAAGGAAGAAGTTAATACACTTTCATAAAAATAATCATTTTACACAAACCATTCACAAAAAGATTTAAAATATAATTTAAAAATAAAAATAAAAATAAAGAGAAAATAACTCTTGTTTTATTTTTATATTTAAAATAAGAAATTATATAGAAAACAATTATTTTCCATATATATTTTTTAAACTTTGCCTATGTGAGACTCTCATACAAAAATAAAGCCTAATTTGGTGTTGTGCGGGGAAGACTTACCTTTACCAATAACTCAAGGTCCCAATCCCAAAATCACTTTGTGAATCTTCTATGTCTGTATATAGCTCTAACACAAAGTGATTCAAATCTCAAATTTGACACAACAAATTGATGCTTGGTTGCCTACAAACACTCTATTGCTCGAGGACAACAATAATTATACAAAAGTAAAGCCTATTTTTTCAGACTTAAGGACTATAGATACATAAATCAAAATCATTGAAATGAGATTCCCAATTTTTTTTTCTAGAAACTTTGCCTATAAGGCACTATGATACAAAAGAAAAGGCCCATACAAAAATAAAGCCTAACTTTTTAGACATAAGGACTATAGATACATGAAGCAAAATCATTGAAACTATATAAAAAGAAAATAACCTTTCTTTTGATTTTTTAAATTAAAAAAATATAATGAAAAATGTTTTTATCAAAATTTTCCCTAAACTTTTAAAAAAACTTTGCCCACAAGACACTCCCATATGGAGAACAACATTAATTATACAAAAGTAAAGCCTCATTTTCCAGTCATGAAGGTTATACATACATAAATAAAATGATTGAAATGGGATTCCCTATTTATTTATTTTTAATTTTACCTATAAGAAACTCTCATATAAAAATAGTGGTATTTTTGGGCTAAATTTTTTCTTTTATTTACACAAATCATTCATAAAAGATTTAAAATATGATTAAAAAAGAAATAAAAAATAAACATAAGTTATGAAATCAAGTCAAAATGTTTATATAATAATAAATTAACTATTTTATTTTAAGTAAATAATATTTCATTTTTTTATTGCACCCCCTCTCCAACCAAGTAAAAGATGTTGTCATGTAAACTTTTTGACTCGGTCAAAAAAATAAAAATAAAATAACCTTGTGTTAAAATAAAAATTCTACATTTTATTTTTATTTTTTTATAATTTTTTTGTTGGGTAGTTAAGGGAAATTTGAAAAAAAAAACCTTATCTTAAAATAAAAATTCCAAGTTGTCTTTAGTGCGACATTTTGGAATCCATATATGCAGTAAAAAATCCAATTTAAAGAGCACAAATCAAGATTTCACCACAAATTTTTCCGCTTACACATGAAAGTCCAGATAGTCACACTAAAGACAAATTAATTTTTGTTGGGTATTAAGGTAAACTTGACTAGTCAAGTTACTGGTGGTTTTTGAGCTCCAAGCTTATGAGTCAAATTAAATTGACTATTTTATTTCAATTAAATAATTTTATTTTATTTACTCTATTTTATTTGTATATTATTTTTTTTTTGGTTTATTTCTTGTTTTCTTATTTTATTTTGATGTAATTATATGGAGTCAAAGGTTTTATTAATAATTACAATCATTAACTTTTAAATTTTATTTTGTTGATTAAATTTTAATTTTATTATGTTTTTATTTAATTTCATTAGAGTCAAAATGTTAAAGATTACACTTTTCTCATATTAGCTTGAAGAGTTTTTAAATTTTATTTTATTTGTATTTTTATGAAATTTGATTGAGTAAAATGTTAAATAGGATAAGGCATTACTGCTGGGTTGTGTTATATACTTTCCACCCGAGTAGTTAAATCGGGGGGTTAGAGGGGGGGCCGCCGATGGGAACCCTATATTAGGTGGACGAACCTACCTATAATTTTGTGTTTATTTCTTGTTTTCTTATTTTAGTTTTATGTAATTATATGGAGTCAAAGGTTTTATTAATAATTACAATCATTAACTTTTAAATTTTATTTTGTTTATTAAATTTTAATTTTATTATGTTTTTATGCAATTTCATCAGAGTCAAAATGTTAAAGATTACATTTTTCTCATATTAGCTTGAAGAGTTTTTAAATTTTATTTTATTTGTATTTTTATGAAATTTGATCGAGTCTATTAGGTGGACGAACCTACCTATAATTTTGTGTTTATTTCTTGTTTTCTTATTTTATTTTTATGTAATCATATGGAGTCAAAAGTTTTATTAATAATTACAATCATTAACTTTTAAATTTTATTTTGTTTATTAAATTTTAATTTTATTATGTTTTTATGCAATTTCATGAGAGTCAAAATGTTAAAGATTATATTTTTCTTATATTAGCTTGAAGAGTTTTTAAATTTTATTTTATTTGTGTTTTTATGAAATTTGATCGAGTCAAAATGTTATTACTGCTGGGTTGTGTTATATTCTTTCCACCCCCATTAGTTAAATTGGGGGGTTAGAGGGGGGTGGTGATGCGCAGCCGGGGACCCTATATTAAGTGGGCTAAGTTTTGTGCATGGATTTTGAGGCATTACTGCTGGGTTGTGTTATATTCTTTCCACCCCCACCCCCATTAGTTAAATTGGGGTGTTAGAGGGGGGTGGTGATGCACACCCTATATTAAGTGGGCTAAGTTTTGTGCATGGATTTTGAGGCATGACCCTATATTAAGTGGGCTAAGTTTTGTGCATGGATTTTGAGGCATGACCCTATATTAAGTGGGCTAAGTTTTGTGCATGGATTTTGAGGCATTACTGCTGGGTTGTGTTATATTCTTTCCACCCCCACCCCCATTAGTTAAATTGGGACGTTAGAGGGGGGTGGTGATGCACAGCCGGGGACCCTATATTAAGTGGGCTAAGTTTTGTGCATGGATTTTGAGGCATTACTGCTGGGTTGTGTTATATTCTTTCCACCCCCGTAGTTAAATTGGGGGGTTATTAAGTGGGCTAAGTTTTGTGCATGGATTTCGAGGCATTACTGCTGGGTTGCGTTATATTCTCTCCACCCCTAGTAGTTAAATTGGGGGGTTAGAGGGGGGTGGTGATGCGCAGGGGACCCTATATTAAGTGGGCTAAGTTTTGTGCATGGATTTCGTACATGGTTTTGGGCCTGATGGTTTTTTGTCTATGGTATTGGATGCTTTGGCATATATATATATATATATATATATATATAGGTACATAATGAAAAATCAATTTAGTAGTCCCAGTTTTGGGATCCCAGAAAAAATATCTATATATATTTATTTTATAGGTTATGTTTTGCCTTTTGTTTATTTTCTGCATTTGTATATAGGTAATTTGTATTGGTTAAAACCTACGATTACAACCTCTTTTCCACGATACTTCAAAATCACCCCTAAAATTGAAGAACCACGAGGTACCAGATATTAAGATTCAATTTATTTTCAATAATCTTTAGTGGAAAGAAAATAATTGAGATGAATAAATTACAAATAACATGAAAATAAAGAACAATTTAAGGCAAGTTATTACAATAGACGTATGGCAAAATCACCCATAAGATTGAAGAACCACAAGGTACTAGATATTAGCATTCAATTTATTTTCAAGAATCTTATAGTGGAAAGAAAATAATTGAGATGGCTAACTAGATATTGGGATTCAATTTCTTTTTTCAAGAATCTTTACTAGAAAGAAAATAATTGAGATGCCTAACTGAACATTGAAAACTCGTCTGTAATCATTATATCATTGCAGGAACAGTTGCTAATGAGGAAGTTCCACTTTTGCAAGTAACGACCTCACCAACGGCCTAATCGCGGAAAGAATTTCTACTGAGCTCAAGCCCCCATCGAATCTGGACAAGCTCGCCCTTCCCAACGAAGTAATCAAGGCAAGGACTCAGGGTTTCCAAGACGGGGAACGCCATGGCTTGTAGCAGGTCTTCTTCGGGACCGGCAACAACACCAGCTGGCTCTCGCAACAACAAAACAATCAGCATTCCCAGCGCCCTGAAGTTGACTGACAGGAACGCAATTCTGACGCAGGCCTCCGATCTGAACAATGATCTGCGCGTGGCTCTTACGCTCGCTCAGCTTAACGCTTGCTCTGAGTCTCTGAGCATTCTCAAGAAGATCCGTAACATCCCCAGAAAAGTTTCTAAAGAATTCGAGATGCTACAGGTAAGGAATTTTGCTTTCCTTTTGTATTAAATGAAATGAATTTTCAGTAAAAACAAATTTAGAGACCAAATAAGAAAATTTTAATTTTTTTTTTCCGGGGAAAATAGAGTTCGTAATTTCTATTAAGAGGTATAATAGATATTACATGCTGTAGATGCCAAGGCATATGCCATAGAGTGGTAAACCACTGATCTGAAAGTTACAATATCTGTCCTGTTGGTGTCTCTATGGATACGATGGGGCTGTATCCATTACAAAAAATAAACAGTATTACATAGAAGTTCAAAATTATGCATAATATAGAGGTGAACCTCTGTTCAAGTACTAAACAAAATAGCGTCTATCAAAGCCATGCCGATTTATACAATAAGAGACAAGTGTATCAAAAATTCATAAGGGGAGGATGTCCCCTTGATGTAGGCCATCGATGTAGGGGCGGTGGTAGTATCTGTGCACCCCATCCGGACTGTATTCATCAATCATCCAATCGCCTAGAGGCCGATCCGCCGCTTCTTTCGAGAGCCGGTCAGCAGTTGTATTTCTTTCCCTGTAGATATGAGAAACAGTGATCCGGTCAAAAAATGTTTTGAAAAAAACAATTTCTTCCAAGATATGTTTCAATGAATAAGTATGACAGACTGATTTATTGTTTGCCCAATCAATCACAATCTTAGAGTCCCCAAAAATTTGAATTTGACGGCAATTTTTAGATAGTGCAAAGTAAAGAAGGTGTCTCAAAGTGATAATCTCTGCATGATTGTTGGTACCCAGACCAAGACCCAGTCTCAGATGGAAGAAATGTGTATCAGTTAAGTGAAAAAGTATTCCCCCTCCACATCCCTGAGCCGAAGCGGCACCATCGAAATAGGCCCAGGGCAAATCCCTGTCTATATTTTCAGGAATAATGTGCCTGTGTGTATTGGTTTTGTCTTCGAAAGGGATTTCTGTGTAGGCTGCACAGATGGAAGGCGGAATAATTTGCCAGTTGCGCCTGCCAGCTGAAAAGATGATGTCGTTGCGTTTGAACCAGATGTACGCGGAAACAACTAATGGAAGATTTCTTGCTTTTTCCTCAGACACAGCAGACCACCAATGTGCCCAGGCTGTGAGGATATCATCTGCGTGCCAGTCGGTAGTGATGTTAAGGGAGTGTTTGACCTGCTGCCAGATCCTGATGGTGACTTCGCAGGTGAGGAAAAGATGAGAAGTAGTTTCCTCCGCCTTATTGCAGAGTACACACCAGGTGGGTCCTGCAAAAGTTCTTCTTTTAAGGTTTTCCCCTGTTGGAATTTTATTCGCCAAAATGTTCCACATAAGGAGTCTGGTCCTTGGCTGAGCTTGTAGCTGCCAGATGTCCGACCACCAATTTTTAAGTATATCAGGCTTCTTGTCCTCTATGAGCTTTAAGTAACCCAGCTTTGGTGTATATATGCCTGTTTTAGCTGGAGCCCAGATGAGTTCATCTTCGTGCTCATGTAGCTTAATATGGGTTTCAGTAAGAGCCTGTATGTATCGATGCCAATGATCCGCCCATTCTTCAGTCAGCTGCCACTGTTGATCCGATATCCAAGCCTGAGTGAAAATGGTTGATCGTTGTGGGTCACCAACCTGTGCTAGATGTTTGATGCCCTTATTGTTGAGGTGTCGAATCATGTCTTCTGGCAAAAGATGGGCATTCCCTGACCCAGGCCAAGGGTCCAGCCCTATGCGAACTTGTATACCATTACCTATTTTCCATAATAGGTTATCCTTGATGAGAGGCATAGCTCTAAGCGTAGCTCTCCAGATCACAGAAACGCCCTGTTGGTTCCATGTAGATCTGCGAAGCCAGTCTGTGATATTGGAAGGCCAAATGTATTTTTTATGTATAACTTCGGCCCATAGACTATCCATCTTGAGTAGAGACCAACCCTGCTTTGCTGTTAAGGCTTGTGCGAAATCTGAGATGGATTTTAATCCCCACCCACCCCATTTTTTAGGCAGGGAGACAAGGGACCATCTTGTCCATGCAAAAATCCTTCCCTTTTTGTTGCCATTCCACAGGAATCTGTTGCAGATTTGTTGTATTCTTTGTAAAATGCCCTTCGGAATCCATGTGAGGGACATCCAATAAACTGGTGTGGCCTCAAGCACAGATTTGATCAGCTGTAATCTACCAGCTTTTGATAGTAAGCGGTGGTGCCAGCAGTTGATCCTATTCTCAATTTTGTTAATGAGCCACAGCCAGTGTTCCGATTTGTATCCATCCGGCCTTAATCTGAATCCAAGATACTTAATACCTTCCAGAAGATTAATTTCCAGAAATGGAAAGAACTGAACCGCCAACAGAGTTTCTTGCTGCGAACATCTCGTCAATGATCTGGTGGATTTGTTCCTGTTGATTTCCATACCCGTAGCTTTACTGAAGAGGAGAAGGATATTATGTAAAGTAGTGCTATCTCTGACACTACCATTGAGGAAGATGAGTATGTCATCAACAAACAAGAGGTGGGTAATGGAAATTTGATCAGAAATTTTGAGACCACTCAGCTCCCCATTCCTTTTTGCATCCGCAATAAGTCTGCTTAGACCTTCCATGACAATGAGAAAGAGTAGTGGGGAGAGAGGGCAGCCTTGTCTGATACCCCTGTTGATGTTAAAACGATCCGAAGCTGCACCATTGATGAGGATGGCAAAGGAGACAGAAGAAACACATCCCATAATCCAATTTATTAATTGATGAGGAAACCCCAGGTGGATAAGGATCATTTTGAGATATAGCCAGTTCACTTTGTCAAATGCCTTAGCAAGGTCTATTTTTAAGGATACCCCTTTCAGGTTCTTCAACTTGATAGAATGAAGAGTCTCCTGGGCAGTGCCAATAGCTTCTTGGATATGGCGATTACGGAGGAATGCAAATTGTTCAGCTGAAATATGGGAGGAAAGAATAGGCTTAATACGATTGGCTATGATCTTGGCAATGATTTTGTATAGACAATTACAAAGGGAGATAGGACGAAAATCATTAAAAGATGAGGGTTCATCGGATTTGGGGATCAGGGCAATATAGGACTGATTCATAGGAGGATGGATGTGTCCCGAGATCCGGCTTTCCTCCACAACAGCAAGCAGATCCTCTCCCAGCAGATCATAAAATGCCAGATAGAATTCCACAGGCCATCCATCTGGTCCCGGGCTCTTGTCTTTCTTGAACCATTTAAGTGTACTTTCAAGCTCCTGAGTAGTGACTGGGTTTGTGAGGTCTTCAATATCATCCTGTGCAACAAACCGGGGAAACTTTTCTGCCACTCTAATGATATCAGGAAGGTTAACATCAGGTGGAGCTGTGAAGAGACCCTTGAAATGGGATACCCCGAGACTAGCCAATTGCTGGTGTGTAGTAGCCCATCCGTCTGGCTCCCTAGGTAGTCGCCATATAGTGTTCGATGCCTTCCTGCCGTTGGCAAGGTTATGAAAGAATTTAGTATTACAGTCCCCCGCTTTGAGCCAAATGGCTCTACTTTTAAGCCTCCACTGCTCCTCCTTTTCTTGTAAAATTTTTGCTTGTTGCCCAATCAGTTGGTTGAGTAGAGCTTTGGAGTCGTCATTAATATAGCCCGACCCTTTGTCATCAGTCATTGAAGCTATTTGTGCTTCAGTCTCCTTCAGAATCTGTTCATCTCTGTTCCGCTTGTTTGTCGCCCAAATCTCTGTTAATCCTTTAAGTTTTTTGAGCCGCTCACAGAAATCCAATGCTTTCCTCTGCTCCCGCATAGGGACCTGTGATGCCCAAAAATCCGTAACCATCTTGATATAATCCGGATCCTGGAGATAACCAGCAAAAAATTTGAAAGGGGCCCGCGGCTTAGGGTTGTTATCACTCATTTGAAGAAAAATCGGTTGATGATCGGATAGTCCCCCTGTGCCAACCCACTGTCTGTACAATGGGCATATCTGAATTAGTTCCTGATGCATCATAAACCTGTCCAGTCGCCTCCCCAAAGCAGCCTCCCCAGTGCGCTGATTGTGCCAAGTAGGTAGTTTCTTGTTCATCGGGATATCCACAAGGTGATGTGAGTCTAGGAGCAGTTTCATTTGATCCATAATGGGATCCCACTGTGCATTATGTCCCCAGGATTCACCAGCTCCCAATGAAAAATTGAAGTCCCCCCCAATCACAGTACTCTGGGTGATATGGTCACCAGAGAGAAAATCTTGCCAGAAGGGGAGACGGTTCTGGTTAGGTCCGTATATATTGATAATTCTGATAGGTATACCCAGGTCACCAACAATAATATCCATTCCGAGGAACCCTCTGCCCCCCCAGGCAGAGAGAGGCCTACATTTCCTTGGGTTAATACCAATGAGTAAACCACCTGAACGACCACAGGCATCCAGACCATGCAGAATCCATCCCGGAAGCAAAGCATGAAGACATCTCACCGCCACTTCAGCAGAGCATAAGGTTTCTTGAAGAAAAATAATATCACATCTAGAAACATGGAGGAGTCTTTTAAGAGCCAGACGTTTTTTGGGGTTGGCTAATCCCCTGCAATTGAAGGAGAGCCAGATCATGGATCACCACAGGACATGGGCTCGATAGCTCTAAGTGCCCGTTCAATAGTAGCTTGTCTCCCCATGGCAACATCAGCGACCGCATTTAACTTAGCCGAGGAGATATGGGAGGGTCTGCCACGCTTCTGTTTACGATGGCGCCCGGGGGAAGAGCCCAACCCTAAAATACGGGGCCGAGCTCGAGGTCTCAGATGGTAAGGATGAGAACCAGAAACATCCGGCGAAGATGGGATGTCAGGATCTCCCAGATTCAGATTGTGCGAGGGAGGGGTGGTAGATATGGTGGGCGGAGGAGGGGCGATGGTGCAGAGTATGGAAGGGATAGGCACAAATTCAGATTGAGGAGCATGTATAGAAGTATGAACAATAGATTGCAAATCAATAGAGTAAGATTGAGCGAGAGGGGAAATGGAGTCATTACCCGTTCGAGCCGGTGCAGTCTCGGACGGTTTTGATGCCTTCACAGCGGTCTTCGATCGGGTTCGCGGCGGTCCAGGTGCAGCCGAGTCCTTACTGCGAGCAATATTTGTAGCGCTGACACCCTTCTTCATGGAAAGGTTCTCCTGTAGATTCTGAGCGCCATCCGTAGGAATGTTATCACCAACATTTTGATTCACCGTGGCCTGTTGACGGGGTCCCTTGGCCTCCTCAGAAACCACCCTTGAATTCAGAGGGCAATCTTTGTAGAGGTGCCCAACTTTGTGGCACCTCCTGCAGCGGTATGGAACGCCCTCATAATCCAGAGGCTGCTTGCGCGAAACATGATTATGGTGCAGGGTGATCTTTTCCACCAGTCCGGGCCTGATATCCATATGAACTAGAATTCGCGCCATGGTCCTAGTACCTGACTTCTCGTATGACCTATCGTGTTCCAGGTAAGTGCCAAGAGTGTCCCCAATTTTTTTGAAGGTATACTGATTCCAGAATTGCCATGGTAGCCCAGGAAGGCGAACCCAAATGGGTCCTTCCCCCAGTTGTTCTCGTTCTGGGTCGAAAAGGGGATCCCACCTCTTGAGCAAGACCGGGGCGAGCTCGATGTGCCAATATTGGGTAAGGACCCACTGTGTGTATTCGGGACGCTGAAAATGCAAGGCAAACCAGCCTCTTGTAAGTACCATAACCTCGGGGAGTTCTTTGAAGAAAGACCCCCATATCTCATCCACCCAAAGCTTTAGTCGATCCGCTGTGTAAGTTCGTCCCCTGACCCGTCCCACCAGAACTTTCTTAGCGGCGTCCATAACGTCCGGGAGCGGAGCTTCAGGCCCCAAATTGATGTTGTAGTCAGGATCAATGGACCGGAGGCAGCGGCCTTTGGTCACCTTCTCAGAGCGTTTTCCAAAAGGGATGCTCTTTAGCAAATTGCGACACGGGTCAGAGGTACTATGCTGAGCGGAAGCAGCTGAGCGCACCGGAAGAGGCGGGGTAGTGAAACAGCCTGAATGTATCGGAGTGCAAGGTGTCGTAGAGCTGGTGCCGGGGAAGTAGGATGCAGAGGGGTGGATGTATGGCAGATGAGCTTGCGGCATAAAGGATACAGAAGGAGAATGGGAGCTCGATGGGGGCGGAGGCGGAGGAGGCGGAGGTAAACCAGGGCGGGCATGAAACGGAAGCGGGGCGTCGGAAAATGGAGAGCTAAGAAGGCAAGTGCCTAAGAGCTGTGCCGTCGCTGGGGAGAGAGGAGGGCAGTCAAGGGGCGAGGCGTCCGCGGGCGAAGGAACCGGCTCTTTGTTTTTACCTGATGAAGCCAACTGTGGAAGCTGAGACTGTGCACCTGTCGCAATACCCAGCGCAACGCTTCTTGGAATCATTTGGGGCCGCCTTGTATGTGCCCATATATCCTGATGCGGCATGGGGTCCGCCTCGTAATCAACCAACTCCTCGTCACCCATATTGAACGGTCAGTAGTAGGCGTAGAGGGATTCGAACGGGGGTCCGTCTGCGAGGTGTAAGGGAAAGACAGTGCGGCAGAGCGTTCACCGGGGGGACCGCAGAAAGTGACAAAAAAACCGCCGCGAGTTACGATAATAATGCCTCAAACAACCGACATTACACCCAAAACCCGGATGCTGTGCCAGTAATCCGCCATGGGAAGAAGATCTGTAACAAACCCTAGCTAGGGTTCAACCATTTTCGCCTTCCTCCGTCCTCAGCTCTTTCTTTCATAAGAGGCCAAAAAAAACCAAATAAGAAAATTTTAATTATTTAAGAAAGGAAAAGATTAAATAAGGATTTTATTTTATAATAAGATGAATTTGTGAAAGGCACGACTTCTTTAAAGATCCATGTTTAAATTGATGATGAAGGACATGTTTAAATGATGAGGCTAACGTTTAACAAATGAAGGACATGGCTGAGAAATATAATGTAATTCAATTTGTACCGTGTTAATGCTGTGGAACTTTCTTGAGAAAAACAGAAGCCTTTACAAATACCCCAAAAAAGGTTTTTATGTAAACTTTATGTTAATATTTGTAAGATATGTAAACTGGTCTTGGTTAGATGTCACACCAGGGAAAAAAGAAGTACTTAAAAAAATCAGTGTTCCACGGGGACGCGTCCCCCAGGGTGGGGTGCACGCACCCCTCGCACCCCACGCACCCGGGACGGGGAGACTCTCGGGGGTGCGTTTCCCCACGGCCCCCTTTTGGGGAGACTCGGGGAGACGCAAGGGGGTGCGTTTCCCCAATGTGGGAGACTCGACTCCCCGAAAGGGGTACTTCTGGGCGTCCCCCCCAAAAATGGGGTTCTTCTGGGCGTCCCCCCAAAAATGGGGTTCTTCTGGGCGTCCCCCCGAAAATGGGGTTCTTCTGGGCGTCCCCCCTTCATTTTTGTCTAATTACCCTTTATAAACCAAAAAAAAAAATAAAAAAAATGAAAATTAATTTATTAAAAAAACATAAAAAATAAAAATAAACTAAATTAACAATTACAAATAAAAAATTACATGAACAAGTTAGGGTTAACTCCACTTTTGAAGTTTTCATTCTGCCGCCATTCATTATGCTCTTACCTCAACGCATTTTTTTCTTCCATCTGCTCTCACTGCGCCCACGAGAGCTTCAACGCATCCTCACGCAGCGGCTTGCTGTTAGCACTTAGCAGTCGTTGCCCAACAGGTGTTGGCAAAACAGAATTAGCTAAGGCTCTTGCATCCTATTTATTTAATACTGATGAAGCTCTAGTGAGGATTGACATGAGTGAATAGATGGAGAAGCATGCAGTTTCAAGGTTGATTGGAGCACCACCAGGGTATGTGGGTTATGAAGAAGGGGGATAGTTGACTGAGTCTATACGTGGAAGGCCTTATGCAGTTATTCTGTTTGATGAAATTGAGAAGGCACATACAGATGCCTTCAATATTCTACTTCAGATTTTAGATGACGGAAGGGTCACTGATTCTTAGGGTCGAACTGTAAGCTTCACCAACACTGTGATTATTATGACTTCAAACATTGGTTCTCAGTACATTCAAAGTAGGCTTGATGATGAACCTGGCTCAAAAGAGGAACTGTATGAGAGAATGAAGAACAGGGTTATGGAAGTGGCTCAAACGACATTCCGCCGTAATTTCATGAATCATATTGATGAGTATATTGTTTTCCAACCTCTAGACTGTGAACAAATTAAGAGCATTGTAAGATTACAGTATGTGGTTCATCTATCGTCATTCTTTTAGTGAAAACCAAAGCGAAATAGCGGAGGTTGGTCAGATACATTAGAAGTTAGAATTTATTTATAACTTTTTGATTTAATCATATAGAAACAACTGTTTGGAATATATGTTAGTTTCAGTTATTATTTTGGTTTTCAATGTAAATTATAGAATGATGATTGATGAATGATATGGATCAATGTACATTGTATTTGAATATTTGAATTTCATATTGAATTTTATTATTGAATCTTATGGTATTGAATCTTGATGAATTAGCATTATTGAACAATGAATATGAACATGAAAATTTCAAAATTATATACATATATATATATATATAAATTTATAATATATATAATTAAAAATTATATTATATATACCTCAACGTCTCCCCGTCTCCCCTAAATTTCCCTAAAATTTCAGGGTTCTCCCACACGTCCCCTTTGTGCGTCTCCCCGCACCCACGTCTCCCCGTCCCGGAGACTTGGTGGAACATTGAAAAAAATCAACAGGCTGAGAAAAAAGTTTCACTTTTTCTAGTATGATGTAAACTTTATGTTTTGATGTCTGTAGGACATGGGACCAAATGAGATAGTTAAGGTCAACTGGTCTTCATTACATCTTAAAATGTCGGATGTTTTATAACCTAGCGAGGTTTAAATCTCCTTGAGACAGATTTTGCCCCCTATGTGCTGTCTTACTTATGCAAACAACTCATTTAATGTGATTGAGGTTAGGTGCAAGTCTTTAGCGGAATAGATGCCCTTACCTATGTGGTTGAGGTTATGTGCAAGTCCTTTAGGTGATTGAGGTTAGGTGCAAGTCAGTCCTTGGTGAAATAGAAGCTCTTGCACATGATGTTTCAAGTGGAGGTAATCTTTTGAGTTTTGTCGAACAACTATATTTTATTTTGATACTGCTAGAGTGGAAATGAAAGGGGACACCTGTTGCAGTGATGATCGAAATCATCTTTTTGAAAAAAATTTGAAAAGGTGAGGCTTAAGTGGTTAAACCATCGTAACCAATTATGTTTGTTATAAATATAACGATGAGACATTATGTAAAGATGAGAGACTAGTACGTGTAGGTGGTTAAGCAATCATAACTACTTAAGATTTGTCATAAATATAACAATAAGACATTATGTAAGGATTAGAGAGTGCTAGATATACATTGGTTGTCTATTTTGGGATGGTTGGTGTGTATTTTGGGATCTTTCGTTTGTGGATATATTTATTGTGGTATTGGTATGTAAAGACATTTATTATTATCCCTATATGTATATTTGTTTATGATGTGCACGCACCTAAATTCCTGCAATTAAGTCCTCTTAAAGATCTTTCCTTTCCTGCAATTAAGTCCTCTTAAAGATCTTTCCTTTAGGTTGGATTAGATAGTCATCCAAGGAAGTATTCTTCTTTAGAGGCATACTCAGTGTTCTCCAATTGAGATTGGACCTCTTCCAATTTACCATCCTAGAAAATTTCTTTTGCTACTAGATTTTTGGGGTGTTTTTTTATCCAAGCTTTTACATATACATCTAAACTTCTTTTGGTTTTAGTTAATTGCTTAAACAAAAAAGATGTAATGGCAAACACACACATTAACACATAGACATAGACTTTACCTTGGAAACCCAAAATTGAGAAAACCAAAAATATTTTCAATATATTATTCTTTATAGTATTACAATACTATATATATGTATGTATCTATGTATGTTATATTTAGTGTAGATTTTAACCCTGCATAGTTAATTGCTGAAACAAAAAACACACACATTAACACACATAGACTTTACCTTGGAAACCCAAAATTGAGAAAACCAAAAATATTTTCAATATATTATTCTTTATATTATTACAATACTATATATATGTATGTATCTATGTATGTTATATTTAGTGTAGGTTTTAACCCTGCATAGTTAATTGCTAAAACAAAAACAAAAAAGACGTAATGGCAAACACACACATTAACACATAGACTTTACCTTGGAAACCCAAAATTGAGAAAACCAAAAATATTTTCAATATATTATTCTTTATAGTATTACAATACTATATATATGTATGTTATATTTTCCTCCAAACCTAGCACTAGGCACTTAATGCCTAATAGATTAGATTACATATCTGTTGATTAATTACACATCTAGGTTCCTAACACAATAAATTCAGTGGAAGCAAAATATACCAATCTCAATCACGAAATATATGACACTAGATTCTACCCAATCACAATTATTCATTTACGTTTAGAACTTACTTGGGCTCCTATCTTGGAAAAATGGCCCAACTGAAGAAATACTTATAACAATTGAATCTAATCTAGCTGATCAGCCCTCGCCCAACTGAAGAAATACTTATAACAATTGAATCTAATCTAGCTGATCAGCCCTCGCCCAACTGAAAAAATACTTATAACAATTGAATCTAATCTAGCTGATCAGCCCTCCTTGGCTGATTTGGATCTCCTTGTTGTTTCTTCCCTCAGACCCAACACACTCACTGAGATGCCTCTTTCAATCTTGTGCTGCTGCATGGTGTGCCTTACCCCTCTCTTTAGCCTCTCACCTCATTTGAGATCAAGGGTTGAGATTAAAACATAATTACTAAAGTAATTAATTTACTTTTCCTAAGTTTACTTTAGCACAATAAGTTGATGTAATAATTATGTGCTTTTGTTAACTATAACTTAGTAACTTTCTCACATTAAGTAAGTGTCTAAGAGACTCTGGATGACTTCTGCATATGCTTAGACACACTTAGGCCTGTGCAAAAGTACCTACCTGTGCAAAATGGAGTTGCAGAAAGGATGAACAAGACACTGATGGAGAAAGCAAGGAGCATGCTCAATGGTGCCTGGTTAGGACATGAACTTTTGGGCAGTGGCAGTGCACACTTCATGTTACCTGGTAAATAGATCACCATCATTGGTGTTTGATGATAAGACTCCACATGAGGTATGGATTGGTAAGGAACCTTCTCTTAAACATCTTAAGGTATTTGGCTGTGATGCCTATGTGTATGTTCCAAAGGAGAATAAGAGTAAGCTAGATAAGAAAGTTGGCAAATGTGTCTTTATTGGATATAAAGATGGTTTGAAAGGTTATAAGCTTTGATACCTAGAAACTAAGAAGGTAGTGTATAATAGAAATGTAGTATTTAGAGAAGTCAAAAATGTTGTCAAAAACAAAGTTTCAGTTGCAGGATGATGAATCAACTCTATAGAAGAAACTTTTGGGCAATGGCAGTGCACACTTCATGTTACCTGGTAAATAGATCACCATCATTGGTGTTTGATGATAAGACTCCACATGAGGTATGGATTGGTAAGGAACCTTCTCTTAAACATCTTAAGGTATTTGGCTGTGATGCCTATGTGTATGTTCCAAAGGAGAATAAGAGTAAGCTAGATAAGAAAGTTGGCAAATGTGTCTTTATTGGATATAAAGATGGTTTGAAAGGTTATAAGCTTTGATACCTAGAAACTAAGAAGGTAGTGTATAATCGAAATGTAGTATTTAGAGAAGTCAAAAATGTTGTCAAAAACAAAGTTTCAGTTGCAGGATGATGAATCAACTCTATAGAAGAACATGAATCAGAAAAAAAGAATTGCATACTCCAATATTGAGGAGACTGGTTCAGAAAAGAAGGAAGCTAGAAATGTATACTCCTTCCAATTTCTGTTCAAATTTTTCTTTCTTTATCACTGATGACGATCCTACAATTGTTAAGGAGGTAGTGGGTTCAAAGAATGACAAACTTTGGAAAAAGGCCATGGTTGAAGAAATGGCATCCTTATACAAGAATAAATCTTAGGATCTATTGGAGTTGTTGGTTGGAAGGAATCCCATTGGAAGCAAATGGGTATTTGAGAAGTTGACATACCCTTCTACCATACCATTACCATGTAGTACTCGAAGGCCCTTCCCTCCAATAATCTCCCAGCCTTTGATGCCATAGCAAAGTCTTTTCTCGAGAGGCTGTAGGAGTTTTTCCTTTTTTTACTCCACTCTCAGGGATCATGGAAATGTTATACCCATCACTAATAGTGCTTCCCAACAACTTATACGAGAGTTCCAATTTGAACTCCCCTCAACAATACCTTTGCTTCTCTAAATATCCTATAAATATCTTTTTCACACTGTTTTTACACATGCATCGCCTATCTTACTTACATAAATCAAATTTCTAGCCAATCCTTGGATGTGTAGAAGACCAGGAAATGTTCTAATTCTTCCACCCATGGGCTTCAACTCGACCTTTCCTTGTCCTATTATTCAAGTTGTCAAGTCATCTCCAGTGAAAACATCAACACCATCATATCTTTCATGTTCGCAATACTACTCTTTGTGAGGAGTCATATGAAAGGATGCACCCAAATCAACCAATAATGCCTCATGATCTACATGTGTTCTTGAAGAAGCCAAATACATATCCCTTCCTTCATCTGAGGATGTTTTTGCTTCTGTGGAAGGAGAATCATTAGATCCCTTTCCTTTCTCAACAATTTTGGATTTACAGTCTTTCTTGTAATGCCCTATTTTTTTGCATCTCCAACATACCTTTACAAATTCTCTTGGAGATTTAGATCTTCCTCTAGATTTAGATCTCCCAATTGAGGATTTATTTTTATTTCTATGATGGGAGCGTCCTTTTACAAACAAGGCATCTATGTTCTGAATTCCCATATTTTTTTGCCTCATCTCCTCCAATGACAAAGAGGATACTATATCATCGAAATTAAAAGTAGTTGAATTACTACCTATGGCAACAACCAAACTATCCCATGATTCTGGTAAATAACACAATAAACTTATACACTTATCTTCATTTGAAATTTTAATATTAATATATAATAGTTAACTTACCACAATATTGAAGGCATTTAGATCCTTTGCCATCGAGTCTCTATCCCTCATCCTTAGGTTATACAACATTTTCTGTAGGAACAATTTGTTCACTAGGGGACTTAGACTGATACAAAGTCCCCAACTTGTTCCATAATGCCTTTGCTATAACTTCTCTTGAAACATTCAATAACATTGAATTTGAGAGACATAGTCATATTGTGCTCTTTTCCTTTCAATCCCACATGGTCTAGTCTTTTGTCGACATCCTTGTTGGTGTAGTGCCGAGATCCACAGGTATCCACTGATCTATGTCCACCAACAAATCTTTCATTTTGAGCTTTTATAGCTCAAAGCTCTTCTCAGTGAATTTCTCAATCTCTATCTTTGAACTGCTCGCCATTTCCTTTCACCACAAGAATTTATTTCACATATCTCCTACTGTAATAGGGTCTACCACAAGCCCGAGCAAAACTCTTTAGCCACAAAAGCATCCCCTTGAAGACAATACTGCTTTGATACCAAATGTAGGTTTTAACCTTGTATGGTTAATTGTTGCAAACAGATTATTAATAAAAATAGAAAAGATGCAATGGAAAACACACACATTAACACAATAATTTTACTATGGAAATTCCTTTCCTTTGTTTTTTCTGAGCTCTCCGGCTGATCAACTACGCTTTGATACCATGTGAAAATTCCACAACTGGAATCCTATTGTAGCAACTGATATTATTTCTCCCAATTGTGAATTAATTAACAATTTATCTGCTACGACAAATATCGAAATAAATACGCTGCAACCTTCACAAATAAAATACTGCGGAAAAATAATGCGTTGGAAACTGAGAAATGCTAGCACACACAAAAAAAATAACACAATTGTTTTTGGACGAAGTCCCTGGAAAAACCCAACTTGGGAAAATCGGTGCAACAACTGAGGGTTTTATCATCAAGCAACAGAGAGAAAATCTGAGTATAACTAGATGCCAAAATATGGCAATCCTACAGAGAAATATACTTGCAGAAATCTAGTGAGGAATTTTCCTCACCCCACAAAGAAACTCCTGACACGTCTTGCCTTCAAAAATTCGGCCCTTTGACCCTTTGCGTCAGCCTCTACGTTGCGCTGCATAGCTTGTTGGACGTCTAGCCTCGGATTGGTCTTTGATGAAGTCGTTTTGCCTTGTGCTGGCTGGAAAGATGCTTCTCCGACACTCTGGGACTCCTTCCCAGCCTTTGGTACTGAAAACGTCTCTCCCTCTCAACAAATCGATCTTGCCTCTAGAGGCTGCTGCATTGCCCCAACGTTAGCCTCTCTATGGCTCTTCTGCCTCTCTGCAAATGCACTCGCTGGATCTGAAAGCCTCCTCTAGCCTTATTGTATCTGCCCCTCTCACTGCTTCGATCTCTAGCTCTATCCGACAACTGGCTGTTGCTACTTTGGAATTCGATCTGCCAAGAAATTGAACTGCTCAAGTGTATTCTCCATCACCACATCGACCTCCTCTTATAATCCTTTGTTGGGGCACCAACGACCAAGATTAAAACATAATCGATGGCTAGGATCTTCTCTGGATCGATCTGTGTGAGTTTCTAGATGACTCACGCCTTGACTTAATTAATACTGATTAATTAACCATATTCTACGCGGAGTTTCCAGAAACGATTTCTAGGTTTTAGAGATCTCATGTATTCTAGCCTCTCCACCAAATTTTGTGGCTAGAACACATCTGATACTACAAAAACTAATAGGCTGGTGGCTGAAGACAAATCTAAGAGATTTTTTTCTCCTACAAGGTCACCCACTGGTGGTGGGTAAGAGGCCCTCCAAACAGGCCTTTTGGCCCTCTTGAACAACTATTACAAGGGCTCAAACCTACCTCCAAAAGACACAAAAATTTCGGCTTGTTTTGCAAAGAATTACACCATCAAAACGTGCACAAAACTTCCCTCCAACTCGGCTAGCAATGTAGAAATTTTGAATAATATAACACTTATTCACAGAGATTATCCTGATTATACACTATTTGCGGAATGCATGCATAATACATAACCTCCTCTACGTTGATCATCAATTTTGCAGAATTAAGAAACAATCGCATGCACACATTGAAACATCAATCACACATATCAACACAGTATGTACTGGGGAAAGCATACAACTGAAAACCCCCAACTATCTTTATATTATAATGATAGAGAACATGTAACAATACATAGTACAATACTCCTCACAAGTACTCAGTACTATCTCCACCTACTACACACAAACTAGCTCAGATCTGAATCAAGTCACAGGTTCAAATCTCCTCCTCTGTTTGCCTGCCTCTACTGCGCAATCCAAAGCAAGAATATGAATGATCCAAGCTCGTTTTCCTTGGCTTGTACTGCGCAATCCTCATTGGCAATCTCAATCACTGATTGTGCAAATCTCAGGCACAACTATGGTCACAACTGATAGTAGTCTCCACCTCTAACATTTGTCTCCATTGAACTGTCCATGCACTGAGTTAATTGATGTATTATTTAGTTGCTTTATGAGTTAATAACTAGTGAATTAATTAATAATTAATTCACATCACTCATCACTAGTGTATTCTGCAGTTAGACTAAATACAACTAGTTCAACTAAGTCAAACTGAACACAATTCCATCAACTCCTCAATCAACTCCACCAAACTCAATCACTTGAGTTCTAACTGAAGTCCATCGTGCAATAGCTCAACTGACCCATAAGAAAAGCGTATTTCCTTCTGGCAGTTGCATGTGCCACATCCGTAGCTCGAACTGAAGTGCTCCAAGAGGATAAAATAATGTTTATAGTCCAAATATTATTAAGAGCTAATAATATTCAACTGTTCTATTTTTAGTCTGGTAGTCTAAAAATAGACTCCGCCCATATGTCTAAAAATAGAAGTCCATCTATTTTTACCAACATGACCAATCATCCACAAATAGCATCTTGCAACTCATAGACCATGATCCATATGTCTAAAAATAGACTTTGCGCCAAAAATAGCCTGCGGGCTCACTTAGTGAAGGCGACTCCTTTCCACTAAGCTCCATCATCTTGTTGCATTTTCAACACTCCCTCTCAACAAGATATTGATTATCTGCAACCCCTATCCTGCCTCGGTGGTATTCGAATTTTCTCCTGGTGAGCGCCTTCGTCAAGGTATCAGCATCCTGATCCTCCGTTGGAATGTATGAAAGTAAGATGATTCTCTGCTGCACACAATCTCTGATATGATGGTACCTGATGTCAATGTGCTTGGATCTATCATGAAATACTGGATTAGCTGAGAGTTTAATGCAACTCTGGTTATCACAATAAATCACTGTAGGCTCCAAGTGTAACCCGAACAACCCGACCAGGATCTTCCTCATCCATATAGCCTCGCACGCAGCCAAACTTGCTGCCATATACTCGACTGCTGAACTGAGTGCCACGGATCTCTGCTTCCTGCTGTACCAAGAAACTGCTGTCGACTTGATATTGAAAATCCCTCCAGATGTGCTCTTTCTGTCCGTTGGGCTCCCTGCCCAATCTGCATCTGTGAAGCCACATAGCTTCACCTCATCCTCCTTTCTGTACCACAATCCATATCCCGATGTGCCTTTGAGATAACGCAATACATGCTTGCCTGCCTTCCAGAAGAGCTTGGTTGGCTTAACCATAACTTATGAAAGCTGGTTAACAGCATAGCATATATCGGGTCGTGTATTGACCAGATACATAAGCGACCCCACCAACTGTCGATAAACAGTGGCGTCCACTACCTCCACTGAAGTAGCATCCTCCTTCCTCCAACCTCCAGGAAGAGGAGTATCAACAGGCTTGTAGCCATGCATGTTGAACTTCTCCAGTATCTCCCGAACATACTTACCCTGAGAAACAAATAGTCCATCACTGCGCTGCCAAATTTCCAATCCCAGGAAATAATGAAGGAGGCCCAAGTCCTTCATCTCAAACTGTCTAGCAAGATCATCCTTGCATGAAAGTATCAACAGCTCATCTCCTGTCAAAATCAAATCATCTACATAAAGTACAATGATAAGCAACTTACCCTCCACCACAATCTGGTATAGGTTAGGATCCGCCTCACTCTTGGAGAATCCGAGTCTGGTGAAATAACTGTCTATCCGTGTGTACCAAGCACGTGGTGCTTGTTTCAACCCATACAACGCTCTCTTGAGCTTGCACACATGCGACTCGCTGCTGAAGATCTCGAAACCTTCGGGCTGCTCTATGTACACCTCCTCCTCAATGATTCCATTGAGGAACGTAGTCTTCACATCCATCTGATGAATGTGCCACCCCATCTGCGCTGAGAGAGCAAGAATCGTCCATATGGAAGAATACCTTGCGACAGGTGTAAAGGTCTCCTCATAATTGATTCCCTCTATCTGTGAGAAGCCTCGGGCAACAAATCTTGCCTTGTACTTCTCCACACTGCCATCAGTTGCTTGCTTCACTTTGTAGATCCATCTCGAACCCACCACTGATTTCCCTTCCGGTCTTGGGACAATCTCCCATGCACTGTTTCTGACAATCGAATCATACTCTTCCACCATGGCATCTACCCATGCGGGATCCTCCACAACTTCCTCGAAAAAGGATGGCTCAGTCACAACACATTTGCTCACAAGAGCCATGTATCCAGTGTACCGATCAGGTGATTGTCTCTGTCTGCGTTGTCCTGTAGGTGGTCCTACAACCTTCTCTGCATCTTGAGCCAGTGAGTCAGCTTCTGTAGTGCGCTTTCGCCCTCTGATGGTTGGCGCTGCATGAGTGGTCTCTTCCACTCCATGAACTTCATCTTGTGGCTGATCCACGTCCTGAAGCTCATCCTTAGGAACTAATAGCTCCTCATCTGCATGCAAGTGTGGCTCCCTCTCAAGCGAACACTTCATGGCTTTCTCCTCTTGAAATTTGATATCCCGTCGCACAACAGTCTTGTGACTGTCTGGCAAATACACACGATAGTTGTGGGGCGTATCAGTGTACCCCACAAATATCCCAACCTCTGCGGTCGGCTCCAGCTTCTTCCTGGCATCCTTCGTCACATGCATGTAAACGTTAGAACCAAAAATCCTCAAATGGGAAATATCAGACCTCTTACCAGAATAAGCTTCCTCGGGTGTACTCATGCCAAGTATCCTGTGAGGACAACGGTTCTGCACATATACTGCAGTATTGCATGCCTCCGCCCACAAGTGAAGGGGTAGGCCTTGATCATGCAACATCGCCCGTGTAGCATCCACAATCGTTTTGTTCTTCCGCTCAGCAACCCCGTTCTGCTGTGGGTTATGGGGAGCTACGAGCTCTCTTCGAATCCCTTTTGCGCTGCAGAAGTCCTTGAACTCGCCAGAGATGAATTCACCACCATTGTCACTCCTAAGAGCCTTCACCTTCTTCCCTGATTCCTTCTCGACCAGTGCTTTGAATTCACAGAACTTTGAGTATGTCTCGCTCCTCTTCTGCATGAAGAAGATCCAACACTTTCGAGAGAAATCATCAACAAAGATCACATAGTACCTGTGCTTTGCTGTCGAAGCTACTGAGAAAGGTCCACACACGTCTGTGTGAATTCTCTCAAGGATTGTCATGGCGCGACTATCCTTCTCGTGAAAGGTGGCTTTCACAAATTTTCCCAAAGTACACCCCTTGCACTGATCTGACTGCGCAAGAGTGCCTTTAGGAAGCCCAGTAGTAATCTGCTGCAGTATCTTCAAGGCTCCATGGTGAAGGTGGCCCAATCTCCTGTGCCACAGCTCGCCATCATCCTGGCTCACCAATCCTTCTGCCTTGCATGCCATTGCTGCGCAGCCATCTACATGCAACTGATAAAGGTTCCTGACTCGAACCCCTATCTTTCGGGTTTCTCCAGTTGTCTTACTGCGCAGGAAAGCCTTTCCCTCGCTGAAAACAACATCATATCCCTTGTCTTCTAACATCGCCACAGAGATAAGATTCTTCTTCAATCCTCGAACATGCATCACTTCCTTCAATACGAAGGGTTTACCAGACTCCCTCTCAAAGGAAATGGTACCGATACCGGTCGCACTGTATCTACCATCATCGCCCATCTCGATGTGCACTCCAAGATCTTTCTCCTCCAGATCAAAAAACAAATCTCGATCTCCTGTCATGTGAAAAGATGCACCACTATCCAAGAACCATACCGATCCCATCACACTTGATACCAAGCATGCGATCAACGAAAAATCTAGCTCAAACTGCGAGGCTAAGGCCTCTTCCGCTGCAGATCCAACATCTTGCTTATTTTTCTTCTTCTGCGGACAATTTGTGGCATAATGTCCGTGCTGGTGACAGTGAAAGCACTTCACCTTGGACATGTCCTGCTTCTTGCCTTTCGCACCGGAATGAGAAGCTTTCTTATTCTTCCCCTTCTTTGTTTTGGCAGCTAAAGCACAATTTTCTTCATCAGGTGCCTTTGATGAAGATCCGTCCCTGGTATTCCGCCTGATCTCCTCTTGCACAAGATCTGACCAAAGTCTCTCCCATCCTGGCAATTTCTCCCGACCATTGACAGAGTCTTGATAGGAATGCCAACTCTTCGGAAGACCAAGGAGAGTCAAGCTCACCAAGTCCTCATCATCGACAGTCACCCCCACACTTCCCAGCTCATCCCTGCATTGGGTGAACTTCGTGAGATACTTGGGCATACTGTCTCCTTTCTCACACTTAATGTTTCTGAGTTTATCCTTGAGCGCCAACTTCCTCTGGTCGCTCTTGCTTTGGAATAGATCTGTCAACGCTTTCCACATCAAGTATGGAGAAGCCTTTCCATCCAGGCTGGATACAATGTGATCCTTCACGCCCTCCAACAGAATCCTTCGACACTTTGCTGTCTTCTTTTGCCAAACCTCAACGTGAGCAGCATTAGTAGGCTTTGGGACCTCAGCCTCTATGAACTCCTTTAGCCCATTGTTATCTAACACCGCCTCCATCCTGTCTTTCCATGCAATATAATTCGAGCTGCCTTCAAGGGCATACTCCAATCGCAATCCGTTGAAAGACATTTCAACTTTGACACCAAGAAAACACTGCTGCAAATTCGAATTCCACCAGCTCAAAACTCAACCGCTTTTGATCTAAAATTCGTGAGAACAAAGTATTTCTCGTACAGAGATTGACTGTATGGGCTTTTACCGGATATCTCACCTTCCAAAAGAAGGATGAATCCAGAGGCTACCTGGCCCGATTACAGACTCTGCCTGAAGAAATAAAATGTAACCACTTTCTGAATAATAGATCTGATGATCAACTCTGCTCTGATACCATGTAGAAATTTTGAATAATATAACACTTATTCACAGAGATTATCCTGATTATACACTATTTGCGGAATGCATGCATAATACATAACCTCCTCTACGTTGATCATCAATTTTGCAGAATTAAGAAACAATCGCATGCGCACATTGAAACATCAATCACACATATCAACACAGTATGTACTAGGGAAAGCATACAGCTGAAAACCCCCAACTATCTGTATATTATAATGATAGAGAACATGTAACAATACATAGTACAATACTCCTCACAAGTACTCAGTACTATCTCCACCTGCTACACACAAACTAGCTCAGATCTGAATCAAGTCACAGGTTCAAATCTCCTCTGTTTGCCTACCTCTACTGCGCAATCCAAAGCAAGAATAGGAATGATCCAAGCTTGTTTTCCTTGGCTTGTACTGCGAAATCCTCATTGGCAATCTCAATCACTGATTGTGCAAATCTCATGCACAACTATAGTCACAACTGATAGTAGTCTCCACCTCTAACACCTGTCTCCACTGAACTGTCCATGCACTGAGTTAACTGATGTATTCTTTAGTTGCTTTATGAGTTAATAACTAGTGAATTAATTAATAATTAATTCACATCACTCATCACTAGTGTATTCTGCAGTTAGACTAAATACAACTAGTTCAACTAAGTCAAACTGAACACAACTCCATCAACTCCTCAATCAACTCCACCAAACTCAATCACTTGAGTTCTAACTGAAGTCCATCATGCAATAGCACAACTGACCCATAAGAAAAACGTATTTCCTTCTGGCAGTTGCATGTGCCACATCTGTAGCTCGAACTGAAGTGCTCCAAGAGGATAAAATAATGTTTATAGTCTAAATATTATTAAGAGCTAATAATATTCGACTGTTCTATTTTTAGCCTGGCAGTCTAAAAATAGACTCCGCCCATATGTCTAAAAATAGAAGTCCATCTATTTTTACCAACATGACCAATCATCCACAAATAGCATCCTGCAACTCATAGACCATGATCCATATGTCTAAAAATAGACTTTGCGCCAAAAATAGCCTGCGGGCCCACTTAGTGAAGGCGACTCCTTTCCACTAAGCTCCATCATCTTGTTGCATTTTCAACAAGCAAGTTGCCTAACTCGGCCCTGTCCAAACACATAAAGAGGTGAGAACTTCGACCTCTTCTTCACTTGGGAAAGGCTCCTATAGGCCTGCGACTCCTCAAATGTATTTCTCCTATGATGCGTTGCACTTGGATGTGATGTGAATGAGGTCACATCGTCTCCTTTCTATAGAGTTCAAGGTGGGATTTACTAGCCACCAAGGGTCACCATATAACATCAAAACCAACCTTAACAAAATGTTAAAACTCCATAAAATCACATGAAAAAATTTCTTTTCATTCTTTCAACGCCACATCATTGGTGCCTTTGGTGCTCCTTAGTCCTTCAAGGGTGCCCCACATGCCCTCAATGATCGAATCATCCAAAACACCACTTGGTTTTGTGCCTACATCTTTGGGTGCAATATCCACTACTTGGGTACTTTGCCCACAGAAGTCCTCCTGGGTCATTTTCTCCCAAATCCTTTACTTTAGCATGTGGGAGTACCTACCAAGCTACATAAATCAACACTCCCTCTTAGCGAGGGAGGTACTTCCACCACTTGGAAGTATCTCGTCATCATCATCACTACTAGTGACACTAGCCCAACTTATTGGCGTTCACTACTGCAACATACCCTGTAGAATGAACCATACTCTTCTTGGTAGTGTCTGCCACGAGAAGCCTCCCGCTTATTCCTCTTTTCTTGACAGGCCTTCATGCCATCCCACAGTTCCTTCTTGCTAGCTGTAGAAGTCCCCTTACTTCCCACTTACCACACGCTCTTCTTGGGTTGTGGATTCTCCCTCTGAACTTGCATACTCCTGTTAGAACTTGGCTCCCTTTGAGCCTTTAGAACCTGCACCTACTTCTTCTCAAGCCGATATAGACCATGCTCTTTAACTCTAATGGAAACTCCAACAGAGTTAGAGTCTTTGGGCTTGAGTCTTGCTTTCCCATCCTAGAAAATCATTTCAAACCCCTTTGCCTAAATCACTGAGACATACAATACTTTGTATTTGAGCTTTGGTACTGATAGTACATCTTGAACTTGCAACAATTGACCTGACTCTATCTTGAATGGCACGACACCTAATCCTTTGATCTCTTTTCGACTCTTGTTGCCATTCCCATGTGCAACTTCGAGTCCCATTCAGTTAGAGTCTCAAACACATCACGCGAACTTGTCACATGCTTCAATGCACCATTTTCTACGTACCATGTAGTCTCATCGATGGTACTCTTGGAAAAATGAGAAACCAGAGCAAAATCCTTGCCCTCCAATCTTCTCGAGAGGTCATCCAGGTCGGAAGAAGTAGCGACACTTGCTATCTCCTTCCCCTTCTTCTCATTATCTCCCTTCTTCCTCGGACACTTCGTCGAATAATGACCATATACGTGACAACTGAAACACTTAAGCTTGCTCAAGTCCTTCTTTGGCTTGTACCCTGAATATCTCGCTGGTGGTCTCCTGTCCCTGGTGCTTGATCTAGGAGTTCCTGCAAACTCCTACACATCTCTCAATGTTTGAAGCACCTCGCGATTCCTTTTGTTAATTTTCTTAGGGCTATATTGTTCTTTGCTTTAGATAATTGCAATTTTATACTTTACATCATTTACATATGCATTCACCCCAAAACATCATCACATCATTAGCAATTATGTAGAAAGAACAATATCAACAACAATGCAGCGGAACACTAAAAGGAACATGAGAAGAAAAATATGCAGAACTAGAGACACTAAGGAGTGGTCGGAGACTAGGGCAAAACCTGAAATTCAGTTCTCCTCCTTCTATTAGATTTCATCAATTGTTCAGCTGAGATACAAAGTACCAATATCATGAGACATACATTAGGCTACCAAGGGCCTATACATGACTTGTTCACAACGTCGCTTGTGAACAAGATTCATTGTCAATACTGGTCATAAAATATTGCTGTCAATAATTGCGAAGTCAAAGATCGTGGAACGAGGTTGTTGCAACTGTATCATCATCCCTGTGAAAGGTCATTGATATCATATAATTGTAGCTAGAGAATTTGGTCATGGGAAATCTCTGTTATCAATAGAACCAATCATATGAGCACTGCTACCTTCTATCATCAAAACATTGGCCCCAGACCATAGTTATATTAATCTCCAAGACTTCATTACTCCCATGGTATCGCTGCTATGCTGTCAATAAGAAGAATATAGATTCGAGGTACAGTCACAACATAGTGAGCCAAAAATAATACGAGTTTTCACAACAACTTATCGAGCCAGAGAAGAATGCAATCCATAGTACAGTTGATGCCATTGAGCCAATGCCACAAGACATATTGTAAAGAAATAATGCCACATGTATATTCAAGACAAAGTATCTATAGAGGAACAATGATGCCATGCATGGAGTGTGATGAT
Organism: Pinus tabuliformis; assembly: GCA_031772625.1. Taxonomy (NCBI): domain Eukaryota; kingdom Viridiplantae; phylum Streptophyta; class Pinopsida; order Pinales; family Pinaceae; genus Pinus; species Pinus tabuliformis. The sequence continues at coordinate 937,230,467 of CM062815.1, forward strand.
TGCAATTATATTGCAGAGATACTAAACATACAAAGAACCAACTATATTATAGAGATACCATACGTCAAGGAACTGTGCATAGATGCCATACATGTAACACAGAGGAATTGTGTATATCGCAGAGATATCATGTAATAGATTGATGCTCGATCGAGGCCCTATGATGTGAGACCATATGCCATCACCGTGCAATATGAAGCAACCCATCTCGAACTACGCGTAGAATAGGAGTATTAGCATGCATATAATAGCTACATATGCATGCACACATGCACTACACTAGTATCCATATTAAATTATGAAGAATTTCCAAGCATAGAATAAAAGACGTAATTATTGAAAATGTTAAATAAATACCTAACTCACAAGAATACATTGAATACATTAAAGTAGTTATTTATGTGTGTGTCGTCATCATAATAAGTAACCATAGAATATTATTCAAAATAAAAGGTTAATGCTATAAATTATACAAATTAAAATGGAAATATAATTTATACAAAATAAAATGAAAAGGGAATTATAAATAAAGCAAATTATCATTTAAAAAAAAGGATATTATGTATGGTATACAATGAAAGTAAGTATGTTATACAAAATTAAATAAAAGTGTATTAGGTAAAGCAAAAATAAAATATAATGTGTTGTATCTTATCTAACCCAAACCAAATAATGAAGGCACACTACACCATTAGTATTTAAGGAGGGTGATTGATATTATACGCTCATGTTTCAAAAATGAGGTTGTAAACTTGTCATCTTAGGATGGACCACCACCTCTAATCATAAATACCTTATCCTCCTGACAAGGCCAGCAAGAGATTAATCGACAGGCAACCGACTGAGATGGGAGAGGATTCGATGGAGAGGCAATTGGGGGGGGGAGAACAACTTCGGGGGGGAAATATAAGGAGAGAAGGGAGATGAAGGAGGGAGGAGGGGGAGAGGAAGGTTACACAATTGTGGAGTGAGCCTGCAAATTTGGGGAATTTGAGCAATTGTTCTTGGGGTTTTGGGCACAGGGGCCAGAAGACCTTCATTTTGAAGTCTTCTGGATCTGGGAACCGGATAGGTCGATCCCATATAGGCTAGGAGGAAAATGGTTGGTTTGGTAGCAGGAGCGGGAGCAGCAACAGACCAGGAACACCTCCAAACGAAGTTTTTAGGTAAGTACTTGCAAATGATTTGTTAATATTTAAGATTGTCTGGTTAATTCATAAATTTGTGCAGAAAACTTCATTTATTGTTAAAATGTAAAACTAGGGCTTTCACACAACAGTGTAGAAAGCAAGTTCAATGCTATGAAAATCATGTGGATATAGAGTCACAACATTGCAAGAGGGAGATCATGTCAAGTGATGGAGATCGTTTCAATACAGTGAAATGTCAGACCATTATGTGAGTGCCCGAGAGCAAGAGTCCCATGCCATTCTAGTCATACCAAGAGTGACATTATATGTTATACCTAGAGCGAGAGTCCTGTGTCAGAGTGTTGTGGCCAAGTGAGTCTTATAGACAGAGCGAGAGAGTATAGAGAGTATAGACCTGTAGAAGAATAGTGATGGATCCAAGTTAGTAACTAGTGCCAGCATAGACCTATAGCATGAATGAGTGCATAGTGAGAGTATAATTGTCCTGTAGCATGAGCGAGAATAGACCTGTAGCTTGAGCATAAGTAGATATAGCGAAAGAGTAATCCAGCTAAACCTAAAATCATAACCCTTGCCAAATGCCTCAGTCCTTGACCCTTGCGAAAGATAGAGATGAGATCCATCCGGAGATTTCATAATAGATGTGTGTTTTCTGAAGTTGCATTTTAGAGATCAACACCATAGGGTTTATATAGTTGTTTCCATGGACTTTGAGGGGAGCTGACATTGAAATCTTGGTTGTGAATTCTCATGGCGGGAATCATAATTGTGAAATTTGAATTTCGCTCCAAATATATTCCCCTTCTAATAATTACTTGTTTAATTAATAATTTTGATTCTCATGGGACACAAGGGTTTGTCCTTGGGGACTTAGGGTTTCCCTTAAGGGAATTCGTCCCGAAGCTGCCAAATTTTAACACCTTCTCCCACTTGTGGTGGGTCGAGCTTCAAGATTTTCATCTTGTTGCTTCTCCACAAGCTGCGAACTTTCCTCACCACTTGTACCTATGCCCATACTAGTCACTGTATTGGTACTCGTGCCCTGAGCCTATGATTCTTGTTCAGCACTTGGGGCTTCTACTTGACTCTGATCAACTACTGGCAACTTGCGAGATCTCTTGAAGGATTTCTCCTCGTGGAACTTTACATCCTGTCTCATGATGATCTTCCTACTCCTTGGAATATAGATCCTGCATGCCTTGGACGTTTCACTGTACCCAATGGAAAATCCCTTTTTTGCAGTTGCATCTAGTTTTGTGCGCTTTTCACTTGGAACATGACAATATGTGTTACTGCAAAATATCTTGAAATGTCTGACTTCTATCTTCTTTCCTGTAAATGTCTCCTCATGTGTCATCTTACCCAACACCTTATGCAAGACCCCATTCTAAATGTAAAGTATTGTGCTACATGCCTCTACGCAAAGATTCTTAGGCATATCCTGATCATATAACATGGCCTTTGTTAGTCCAACTGTCATCCTATTATTTCTTTTTGCAACCCCATTCTGCTGCGGGTTGTATAGAGCTGTCCATCCCCTTTTGATTCCCTCCTTCGTACAGAAAACCTTGAAGACTTTATCGATGTACTCACCTCCATTATCTATCCAAAGAGCCTTTATCTTCTTTCTTGTTTAGTTCTCCACAAGAGCCTTAAACTCTTGGAAGTGACTGAAGACTTCATCCCTTGTCTTCAAGAAGTAAATCCAGGTCTTCCTGGAGAAGTCATCAATAAAGGTCACAAAATACTCAACCATTGAGGGACTTAGTGGACAATGGACCACAAATATCAGAATGTATCAGATCTAGCACACCCTTGGCTCTATTGTCACTCCTTGGAAATGTGGCCTTTGCAAACTTCCCAAGTCCACACTTTCTGCACACGTCATCATGTTTCCTGCTTACTTCTGGAACACCTGTCACGGTCTTGTTACCCACAACCGTGGGTGATCTCATGGGAGAATTTTTCTTCTAGATTTTTCTTCAGCCAACAGCCCTTTGACAGCTACCCCTATAGTAGATGTTGTGCCAGATGTCTCTGCTACCTAAGCTAGTCATATGTCCCCTCACCCATCTGTTGAGATCGTATGTTTGAAGGTGGGCCATCAAATCCTAGATGTATGATTTTTCATTATGTAACTGAGTGTTTATGCTTGTTTTTCTTGGGCACACTTAGGTATAGATTACTGGGTGACTTGGAAGGAGGAAGGTTTTTGACTGTAGTCTTGTTCCCTCACCTTAAATCGGGGGTTATTCCTCAACTCTAGTCCCGCAGGATCTCCCTATTGGCTCATAGCTTCAGGATGGGTACTACTTGGGAAACCCTGATTTTGGTAGTGGGGTCTCGTTTCTTGTTTCATATTTTTCACCCCCCTCCACACATTACTTGCCCTATTTCATCATCTTCCCTTTCTGGGTTCAAATGACTACTGGGTCCATAAGGCTCTAGTACTCTCTCTCCCCTTGTCCACATGTTTGGGTCAGGCCTAGAACGATGCCTTGAAGGTTGATGTAGCTAAAAAAAAGATAAAAGCATAATATGGCCACTTACAATAGGAAATGTACCACAAAATGCGAAAGATGGCTTGGACAATAAAATTTAGCGCCTGGGCAAAAGCCAAGCATGAGCTCTAACCCTTATCATTATGGCCGTCACTCTAGTTCCTAGGGCCCCTATGAGTGCGCCTTGCATCATTAAGGAACCCATGTATGTCCCAAGCCTTGGTGGGTGATGAACTGCCCTACCTTAAGGGGGTAATCACTGCTATATCATACACATCATACTCTCATCCCTTGGAGCCCTGAGTAGTAAAATAAAAAAAAATCAATAAAAGGCAAAATGCAAATGAAGAAGGGTGGAAAAAAAAAGGTTGGGGTAACTTATGTACCACAATTGCTCCATTGTACATTCATATACCCAAATATGTGGGCATCCCTCATCATTACCACCCTGGAGCCCATGTCATTTGACCTTGAGACCCTTGTGTCCCTATCCACCTCATCATTATCCACATGACACCTACCACTCGAAGGATGTACCTTGGACATGTCCTTTCCTTTAGGGGTTGGGAACACCTAATAGAGTTGTTTATTAGCCACTCCTACCTAGTGAGGTAACACCATTACATTCTCAAAGCCCCAAATCTGGAAGGGAAACCCAATATGAAGTGTCCATTTCTGCGCTTGATTAACAAGCCCATTCACTCAATTGCACTAATGAATTGTTGTATCTAAAGGCGAGGAGATGCATTGGATCTTATACAGGATTGGCAGGTGGTTTTGCTTTGGTCTTGGCCTCCCTATACGATATCCAAGCCCACAAGAGGATCGTATTGACACTTGTAGGGAAAGTGTTGAGATCCATGGGTGTCCATCATGTGACAGAGCATTATCTTATGCCATGGGCAGCCTCAACACTTTAAACAGATTGTTCATTGCCTTGCATTATATACGAGATGATGCACTTGGACTAGTAGTGCCCCCAATCGGCTTAGCATTTTATACAGGGTTTGGCAGCTAATCTGAGGCCCAGAGGAGGTTTGTCTCATTCTTGAGACATGGGAGGGCAAGCACCATCTTGAGAGCCCTCATTTGGAGCAGTTTACAGGCTTATTTTCATTAGAAGGCCCATGAGACCAATACTTGTGCCCTAGAGTCACTTTGGAGCACAACATGATGATTTACATAGAGATTAGGGGCCATCCCCATTTGTAATTCATGGAGCCCTCTCCCTCACTATGGCACCTTTAGGACTCAACTCAACCTTCCAACGACCCTTCTACGCCACGATTTCATCACTTTGACTCACTTATGGATGGCAAGTAGGTCTGTTACCGCTTAATTTAGCAGGGGTCCTAGGAGGGGTTCCAAAGGGACTACTACTAGATCAAGTGGCAACAATGGGACAAGGATCCATTGTCACCTCAGTCAATGTCCCTTGCTCTTTACAGACTTTCACCGATGGGAGGAGTCTCGGTATAGGGAAATCACTAGAATGATGAGGTCAATAACGATGCACAATGTGATTTCCAATGCCCATTCAAAGGAGAGGCTCAGATAATAGGTTGTTTGTTTTAGAAGCAAAAGAAGGGCTCTCCAAGAAAGGCTTGAGGGAAGGATGACCTCGGGTTTAGGAATATTAAAAAATGATGAATGCCTAAGATCAAAACTTCCAAAATCCCTCACTTGTGATTGATGTGTTTATACTAGGGTTCAAAGTGAGGCAAGGATGGCTCATTCAATGGAAAGATTCAATTAAAGTGTGAGCTTTGGGAGAATCTAGGGTGACTTTCCACGAAAAACCCCTTGAGAGAAATACTATAAAAGACTAAGAGTTGAGATATATACCGTGGTAAAGGCTCATCCAATGATCACCTATAGTTATGACAAAAGGTTTTGAATGATGAATTGCAAAGTGCAAACCTTCAAGAAATCTCCAAGTCAAAGGAGCTTCAAGGGTTCCCTCTTAGTGTGATAGCTAGGGCATCAATTTATTTGTAATTCCACTGTTAGAATTCGTTCAAAACTAGAGGATGCCTAGAGGAGGCATAAATGAAGAAACTTGTCCAAACATAATCCTAAAATTCCTCCTCCCTAAAAGTTTGCACCAAGCCCTAAAAAATCTCCTTATTCATAGGGGACCAAGAAAAGAGGAAGAAAAGAGGTGAAAGAATAATATTTCGTTAAGTTAATGTGATCACCAAGGATCTAGGACTAGTGACTAGTCTATTGGGAGAATGGAGTCAAGAATAAGATTGATTTAGGGTTTTGTTTTATCAAGGAGCTTAATTGTAGCTTCACATGACCTAATGAAGCAACTACTTAGCTACAACAAGGATTTATACTTTGACTTGTCAAATAGTGGAGTTTTAGGGTTTGGTTTTCAAAGACAACCCCTAAGAACATTTCTTTTTTCTTGCCCAATGAATAATGCATGCAATAGATCAAGACTACCAAAGTGATTCAAGATTTTCGCATAGTTTAGAGCACAATCAACATCATGATGCAGTTTTCCATACATTAATCATATAATGAAAATTTCACATAAAAGAGAAGCTTACATGGTAGAAAAAGTATATCCATCCATCAAATTTGCAAGAGAGAAGCTCCAAAATAGGATAGCATTATTAACCCAAACATCAAAATGCATTAAAGAATCTCTAATTCGTCCTTCAATAGATATAGCGAAATTCCAAAAGAAACAATGATCCAAATCCAAGTGATGATGAGTTACAAATGAGGCCTCACTTGTATTTATATGAGCCTCTAATAGTTCAATGGGTCTAATTAGCCTAACAAACCCCTAAAAGTGTCTCTAATGTGCAAAATAACACCCTAATTGGTGACAAGCCCACCAAATAGCTCCATAACATGAAAAATAAGCCTCTCAGGAGGGTCGAAATGATAATACAATAGCTAGGAGGGCCGTTGGAAGGCCTAGTGAAGTCCAACATGTGCCAAAATGGATGGAAGGGCTCCAAAAATAGTGATGAAGGGGGTGGCCCCTTGATCTCCAAGCAAATGACCTGTGGTGCTCCCAAGTGGGGGCACAAAAACATCCTCATGGGTCTCCAAGTGGATCGAACAAGCCTGTATCCCATCTGTAAGGGTTGGAACAATGATGCAAGCCCTCCCTTTGTCTCCCATGGTGAGACACATCCTCAATTGGGCCCTTGAATAACTGCCAAGTGTGTGGTGCAAGTGTGTAGCCGGCTACACAAGGTGGTCTAGGTACATCATCATCGTCAAATAAATGGAACACAAGCGAGCATTGAGTGGAGCTGAAGGATCCCATGATGTGGCTATTTGCTTTTTGCTATAGTGGAGGCCATGGCTCTCTATGCTCACCCTACAAATGCTAATATGACCCTCTGGAGGGCTTGGACCCCGTATAGGGAGACCAAACCCTAAGAAAAAGACCCCCCTGTAATCTTGTATAAGATCCAATGCATCTCCTCACCTTCCAGTACAACAAATCATCAGTGTAATTGAGTAAATGAGCTTATAAATCATGGAACCAAGTGGACACTTCACAGTGGCATGCCCTTCCATAATGGGCTTTAGAACATACAAGTGTCTCCAAGTTCAAGAAGGAGATTAATCAAGGACCCTATTAAGTGGTTTCAACCTCTAAGGGAGCGACAGGTCATGGTACATCCCTTAAGTGGCAGATGTCACGTGATATAATGATGGAATAGAGTGGGACTTTAGGGGAAGGCTCCAAGTCACATGCGATAGTACAAAGGTAGCCATGATGAGGGAAGCCCACACTTGGGTGTATGAATGTAGGAGGGAGCAATCGTGGTACATGAGTTACCCTGGCCTTTGTTTTTCCACCCTTCTTCATATGCCTTTGGCTTTTTATTGATTTTTCTTATATAACTGTTCATTGCTCCAGGGGATGAGAGCATGGTGTGAATGATGTAGCAGAGAATACCCCCTTAAGGTTGGGCAATTCATCGCTCACCAGGGTTGGGACAATCATGGGTTCCTTAATGATGCGGGGGGCTCATATAGGGGCCCTATGAACCAGGGTGATGGCCATAATGATAGAGGGTAGAGCTCATGTTGGCTTTTGCCCACGTGCTAAATTTGTATGTCCCAAGAAACTTTTGTATCTTATGGTACATTTCCTGTTGAGAGTAGCCAAATTATGCTTTTTACTTTCTTTTTTGCTGCATCAACCTCCGAGGCATCGTTTCAGGCCCAATTCAAAGTGTGGACAAGGGGAGGGGGAGGCTAACTCCTTGTGGACACAATGGACAAATGTGGACCCAGATGGGAAATATGGTTGAAGGGGTTGTAATGAGTGGAGGGGAGTGATGTATGTGGTGTTGGGAAATAGGACCACACAACCAAAATAAGGATTTGCCATTCCTAAATCTAGTAGCCAATAAAGGAGATCCCACGAGATTAAGATACAAGGTTAACCACCAAGTTGGACAAAGGAGACAAGAGTACAAACCAAGCCCGTTCTTTCCTCTGACCCCCCCCACTAATCCATGCCCAAAAGTGTCCATGATAAGTAAGCCAAAATACCCAACTACATAATGAAAGGCTATACCTTCGGGGTTGGAAGGTCCACCTTCAAACAAACGATCATAATAGATGGGTGAGGGAGCATAATAGTTGGCTCAAGTGGTCAAGATGGTGGCACATCGAGCTATCTGGTGGTTGCAAGAGGCTACTGGTTGCCCGTTGAGGACCATGATATCACCCTCAGGTAGTAGGTAACAAGGCCTCCTAGAGTTAGTGGCCAAGTGAGAGAGTGGTCGTAGCCCTAACGGCTAGGGCTAGAAAGCTTATTTGGCCCACAAAACCCCTTCCAAAGTGAATGTTAGCCTTGCAAAACAAGTAATTAGCCTACTAGACAAGAAATCCAAGGCAATGATAAATTTTCAATGGAAAGATTACCTCAAAACCCTTTGCAAAAATAATATTAGGCCTGCAATCACAAAATATTAGTGCCAAAAATTAATTGAAATACAAAATTCAAGCCCAACTAGGCCTGTGGCCTAGTCCAAGATGCCTTTTAGGGGTTGCGGCTAAGGCTAAAGGCCCTAGAAACCCTTGTGGCCAAGCCAAAAAGGCCTCAAATCCCCAACGGCTAGGTCAAAAAGGCCTCCTAGGCCTGTGACTACCCTAAATGAAGCAAATGGATGAGAATGAGCCACAAAAAATTCATTTTCTCCACAAAAATTAGCTTGCCAAGTCTTTCAGTGACAAATTCTATTGACAAACCCTAGTTGCAACAGCAAACATGCCCTCTAGGGCTAGCGACGCCCTCTTAGAGTCTAGGCATTGAGAATATGGGAGTTAGATCTTGTAGATCGGGACCTCTAGACCATAAATCCACCTCCAAAAGCTGAACGACCTCCTTCTTTAGGCTAGACGACCCCTTCCAAAGGCTGAATACTACCTCAAACCCTAGCCGTCTAGGCTAGGTTAGAACTATGATCTTCACATTTGAATTTTTCTTTGAAAATTTGATCCTTTGGCACTTGTAAGTCAAATAAATAGGGCCAAGGCACAAGATTTAGAAAATTCTAAAATAAAAACCCCAAAATATTTTTACAAAATAAGAAAAGTAATATACAAGGGTTAGTAGGAAAATATTTACAAATTATTCACGCTATTTACAATTAAATCCAAGCTCTAATTAGCAAATAAATGTTTTTAGACCAAATAAAAATTTGAAAATAATTGATAGAGATAATTTTGATTAAGGTATCCTGCATCATGAAATCGTTAGATAAGCTCGGTGTTGAAACAAGGTGTGGTCACCTCAAAGTCCATGTACTTGGGGGAGTACCCAAGGGATGAATATCTGAAGATTTCTACACAAAAGAAGAACTATTAGTTTCAGAGGGGTTCTAATCACACAAGAAAACTAATCTAGAGATACCTGCTAGATTTGGTAGCCTCAATGTGTTTACTCTAGTCCAATACCTAAAGCAAGATACCTATGCTAATAGATAATCCAACCATTGGCTATGAAACAATAATCTTTAGATAAAGACAATTAGAGCATTAAAACCAATTCAACACATACCATGAATCATCGAGTGAGAGACATCTTGAATTGAAACTCCAAAGACATTTATTAAAAATATTTCAGCAGACCTTAGCTCAGAACAAAATTTTTTGATAATCAAATGAGGAGCAAAATGTTTCCTTATATAGAAAATGAGAGGGATCAACCCTTCCAAGTGGAAAATAACAACTAGTTGCATCGATCCACGGCTTGATCCTTATCACAGAAAATTCGAACCCTTGATTAGCTGGCACAAAACTCTAAAAGAACTCGATCTTCCTTGTTCACTGTGCTGGAGGGTCAACCTTTCACTTTTGGACCACTGGAGGACCTTCAAAAAATCAAATTATCGTTACTTGTGCAAAATATTCAACTTCTTGGTCCAAAAATTTTGATTTGTTGGGAAATAGTCTTCTCTGGCCCAACGAATTTCTGCACTTGGTCCTTCTGCTTTGGATATGAGGTTTTTATCTTTGACTTTGATTTTTCCTTTGAAAATAGCCTCAAATAATTTTTCCACTTGGAGGGTAATTAATTTTTCCCTTCATTTTATTTTTTAGACAATTTGTGGCTAATTTTATTATTTATTTTTGCCAGAAAATAAAATTAACAGACTCAATAGGGGATTAAATATTTTTCCACCCTTTATAAGTATCTAAAAAATATTTTAGTAATGGTGTTCTAACTTCTAATTATGAGGAACCATTCACCAAAAATATTTCTAGACACTTTTACAACAAAATATTACAAATAATTCAACCCTTAGAAGGGGAAATTACACATAGACACAAACCTCTTAAGACTCAACCAAATTCTGTGACACAAGACATATGCTAGTATGATAAAATACATAGACTTGATAACCTTAAGACTCACCTAAGACCTTGTCAACGAGCTCCACCCTAGCTCTGGGGTATATCTAGGAGAAAAACTTTTCCAATTATTTGTGTTTACAAACACAGACAATTTAGGGAGGTTAAAAAACTCCCTAGAGTGAAACCCTTTGAGAAGAATCATAGGCTTACCTAGGTGTTGTTACATGGCTTAGTAGTGATAATAGAATTATTGTTACAATACAAAAGCAGAATTTGGGTTTACAATGTTGATACTGACTCAAATTTTTTATTTTATTTATACTCTGCTTCTTGGACTGTTGATATGTACATGGTCAACATGTTCTTAAGCAAACTTAGTTGATTAACTAGCCAGAGTGAAGTGACTTATAGTAATATATGAAGCACTTATTCTGTAGGCTGTATGTGGAATATCATAGGAGCTAATGAAGAAGTTCTTTTCAGGCTCCCAAAAATTTGTTGAAACCATAGAGAATAAGTGCACCATACCTGAAAAATTAAGTAACTTTATGAGAAACCTTCTGAAAGAATAAAAGTAATTATATCGATGTTGTTTAATGACCAAAATGTGTTAATTACAATGCCTATATTACCCTCAAAGGACTAGCCTTTCTATGTTCCCTAATGTGGACAAGCAGGAGTCTTCAGTAGTGAATTCAAAGATGGGGAAAAACTGTTATACTAATGGGGACTCCTTTTTGCAAAAAATGCCCAAAAACGTTTTAAAACCCAGTGTACTTCTAGAATCTTGATTATGAGACACCTCATATATTTATCGAAATTTTTAGCTCTTGTCATTGATTGATTTCACTTTCAACTTTACTAAGGAATGTGTTATATATTCAAGGGTGTGTTGAAGGCTTCTTGTTTATGTTCCAGTGTTTGCATGTGCCATTTATCTTCTATATTATTATTTATGTTTACATTTTCAAGATTGTGTCTACTAATATCAAAATAAACCTGTTTATGAGAAGAAAATGTTGGGCTAATTAGTTTGACTCAGTTTTCTGTTATTTTATAGTCGCGCAGAGCAAAGGGGGCAGAGCTTATGAGAAGGACTTTGGTTGCACGTCAAAATGGCAATATATACAAAAATCGTTACCCAGATGTTATACCTTGTATCCTTAAGCATATTGAAAGTTGAGAAGAATATTAGAGTAGCATTCTAGTATGTTCCATTTGGAACAATTAATTTTAATTAAAGCATAGTCATCATAAGAATGTACATGCTTTTTTAAAGATCGATTTCATAAATTGTTAGGGAGTTACAAAGGACATTGTATTTGTCTTTGCACAGTCATAGAAGTTCGTCTCTCGGTTGCCTTTCTGGGATTTTTTAGCAAGGGAATTTGTTCAGGCTTGACTCTCATTCAGTTGATGACACACGGGTTGTGCTAAATTATAATAAAGGAAGCCCATTTGCAGGGAATGACTACATCAATGCCAGCTACATTGTGGTATGGAAGCATATTTGGTCAGACTGATATGCAGGATTAGAGAATATTACAGGGGATTGAGGCAGTAGTTGTTGCATTTTTTTTTTGTATGTTATTATTTATGCAGTTTATTCAATTAATATAACTATTTGCAACTGAGAGTTTCTTCTGGAGTCAAGAAATTTAAAGCATTCTGACAGCATCTATAATTTGTGATCTAGAGCTCTGCAAGTGAAAATATTCCAAAGTTTATAGCCACACAGGGTCCTTTACAAGAGACAACAGAAGACTTTTGGGAGATGATAATTCAGCATCGTTGTCCTGTAATTGTTATGCTCACTCGGTTGATTGACAACTACAAGGTATTTCATCGTATGAGGTTAATTCAATACTGTAGTTAGTGTCGAAATTTCTTCATTCCAGGAGTTTTATTGCAAACTAAATATCTCACCTCTATCTTAAAGGTTTCCTGTATCTTAGCTCTCTGAATTTTCAGCCTTAGGGATGCTATAAATGCTAAAGTAAATATTAGATTATAATGGTCACTTAAAGGGATTAATAAAGTCCCTTGGTCTTTAGATTATTTTATGTTCTATTTTACTTTAGTGTTCTTTTTGGTTTATCCCACATTCATAAAGTGGAATGTGGAGTGACTCAACTAGCTTGCTGTTGTAACCCTTTATAAGAAAGCTTGTGCTTTCTCATTATTAATGCAATCTTTGTTCTCTTTATGTGTTTGTGTTATCACTATATGATATCAATAATCTCTGATATCATTATATGGTATTAGAGCCCAGCATTTTCAAAGCCGTCTCAAGAGTTTTGAGCCTTTGAAAGACAAGGTTTTAACTCTTGCAACTTCAATGTTTTTGAAGACACATCAAGAGTCTTGGGCCTTGGAAAGACAAAGTTTCCATTCTTGAAACTTGCTGTTGTAACCCTTTATAAGAAAGCTTGTGCTTTCTCATTATTAATGCAATCTTTGTTCTCTTTATGTGTTTGTGTTATCACTATATGATATCAATAATCTCTGATATCATTATATGGTATTAGAGCCCAGCATTTTCAAAGCCGTCTCAAGAGTTTTGAGCCTTTGAAAGACAAGGTTTTAACTCTTGCAACTTCAATGTTTTTGAAGACACATCAAGAGTCTTGGGCCTTGGAAAGACAAAGTTTCCATTCTTGAAACTTCAACAGTTTTGAAGCCGTATTCAGAGACTTGGGCCTTTGAGACAAGGTGTTTGCTCTTGTTAAATTTCTAATACCAACCAAATTTATTTTCTCACAACAATTTATTTTATCCCCAATTTATTTATTTACCCAAATAAACACTAAATCACCAAAAAATAATATCACTGGTATTTTTAACTTCTAGAATTAAATATATGCTTTGGAAATAAACCAAAGAGATCTGTTGTTTACATTCAGAGTAGGGGCTGTCACTCTGATCCCTACTCACTCCATTTAAGCTATCTCCTGGAAGTAGGCTAAGGGGGATAGTCCTTAAAGGTGAAATGGATGAGGACTTGTTGAGGATCAACAAGTTTTAGGAGATACAAATGAATATCCTAGCAACTTGATTCAAATTATATGGTAAGTAAGATTAATGAGCACCAACAATTAGATTATTTGAGATATATCAGTGATAAACCAGTGCCTTAGAATTGAGAAATACATGCACAACAATGATTAATATGTCAAGCTAAAGGATAGACAAATGTTGCAAGGATGATATGCAATATCTATCCTAGATGAAATGCAGATACTAATCTAGATGTGAAGTGCATGATCTTGGTTTATTTTAGTTAGATGCTTAATCTAAATGAGAGCCTTCACCTCAATTGTTTTGAAGCAAGTCTCGCACAGGGTTGTAGAAAGAAGTCCAGGGTAAGAAGGTTAAGGCCTCATTAACAATACCTACCCTAGAGTTCTAACTGTTAACCTAGGTTGTCATTGATGTCAATATGGCAATATTCTGGACAAGTAAATGATGATATGAAGCCAAGTAGAGTAGATCCATGAAGCAACAAGAGTATGTCAATATGGCAATATTCTAGGAGCAAAGAAACTAGAGGAGAAACCAGAGGAAAGCCAAGACAGTCAAGCCATTGGAGAGACTATCGGAGGCGGAGGAATTCATCAAAAGAGGAGTTAACGCATCAGAGGAGTATTGCAGAATATCAAAGCAAAACAGAGCTATCAGAGGAGCATAAATAGAGCTATCGGAGTGGAAGATTGAGGAGGAGTAACGTTGGAGGAGCCATATCGGGAGTATCGGGAGTAATATATGCCAAAGAAGAACTATCGGAATCCAAAGGAAGACCGATCAGAGGAGCATAGAGGAAGAGCGGAAGAGTACAAAGAGCAGAGGACATAGAAGCAGAGGCGGAGCAATATATACTATCGGAGGTAGAGTACATATATATCTAAGAAATCATATTGGGGGGTTCTATTATGTGCCACTACCTGAAACCCCCGACTGCGATATACATGTGCGGACCCGACGATATATATGTCTGGGTGTATAAACAGTTGAAGTCCGGCTAAGTGTTTCGAAGTGGGATTTTCAGTGTATTTCATATGTATCCTTGTATTCCAGCTCTAAGCCTTGCCCCCCACACACACACACACACACACACACACACACACATATATATTGCAATACGTATGCGGACTCGCTGCAACATTATAAAATGCCCTATTGATCTATTGCATCCATGGTAATTGCAAGTTATAAAGGGTTGTCACCCCCGAAAGCGCTGATTGCGATATATGTTGCGGACCCGATGGTCCTATTGTAACACACCCTAATGCTATATCGCGTCCGCCATGTCGGAAGTTATCCATTGCAAGTTATAAAGGGATGGCGCTATAAATTGTGATTGCGATTACACACGGACCCGAAGGGTTTATCAACTACAGCTTAATATCATATTGCATCCGCAACAATCACAAGTCTTAAAGGGATGGCGCTACAATCTGCCAATTGCGATAACGTTGTGGAGGAGCGGACCTGATGAAGTTATAGATGTGGGCGTAATGCATTTGAAGTCTGGTCTTAAGCGTTTGGTCGGGTTTTTCCATGTATTCCTGTGTATTCCAATAAATGTATTGCCCGGGGTTCTTAAGGCCAAATGCATAAATAAATGCTTCCGATAGTTCAGTGGGCCTGAACGATTGCAATTGTGATTGTGACGTGGCATGTGGGGCCTCCCTGATTGGTACAGTCTCTCCGTAAACAATAAAGTCCAGTGTATGAATATTATTATTGAAAAAAGGGCCTCTCTGTTATAGTTTTAATATGCAACATTTTTTCTTTGTATTTCGGCCCTCTCTTCTGAATTAACGTGTCCTTGGAGTATTGGTGAACTCGAAGAGATAGAGGAAGCTGAAAGCCGAGAAGCCGAAGGACAAGCGAGCGCAGAGGAAGCTAAAGCGACTGAAGGATCGGGAAAGCTGAAGAAGCAAGTGAGCGCAAAGGAAACTACAGCGACCGAGGAGGGAAGCCAAAAGGTCGAACGAGCGTTGAGGAAACAGAAACTCAAGCGAGCAAGGAGGAAGCCAAAAGGTCAGGCGCATCAGGCATATAAAAATAGAGAACAAGGAAAGTTTAAGGTTGTTGAAAAACTGGAAGAAACAAAGGCAACCATAGGTCCAACAGAACAGAACAGGGCTGAAGGTCCAACAGGACAAGAGGCATTCGAAGGACGAGCATCTTTGTTGATCATGTTACCCTGTGAAAGACTCAGACCTGTGATGAATTAATCAAGTACACAATGCAGTCTGAAGAACTATTCTGTGATGTAATAAATAAAGTTTTTGAAGATTCTTCGACATCTAGCTGTTGTCATTTTAGCCGTTACCTTGTCTGGAAAATTGGTCATGGGATATTCTGCCTTGTCTATTTAATGTGCAAAGCGAGATCTGCTCATTCAACTTGTCCTGACGATGAACCACACTGGTTGGTTCGAAACGCGTCGTCAAAAGTTTCTCTATGTGATTTTCGCCGAAGAATCTTCAAAAATTTGATATGGATCACAGAAGTCTAAATTCAATAAATAAAGTTTTATCTGACATTGTTTGAAGGGAGAAGTAGCCAGCAGAGAATCAGTCACGCTGAAGCATTCACAGTGACAGTTAGAACAGATGCTTGAACAGAAAGTTGGTTCTTGTGCAGAGCTTAGTGCAACTAATAGTAGACTCACTAAAGCTGTGTGGAGACATTATCAGAGATCATGAAGGCTATTGCAGACTCTGTGTGGACAGTATGAAGAGTTGTAAAGACTCCTTCATAAGAAGACTGGTTGCCATTGATGCTATAGCATGGAGACTATAGTGAAGCTGTAAACAGACAGAACTCAATAAAGAAGAGTTCTGAGAGCAGAACATTACTATCAAACATGCCTTGACAAGATTGGGTCGGAGCCCTTGGGGTTGGTGCCTTAGAAGTTGGAAGGATTGGAGTCCTTGGGAGTTGGTGCTCCTAAGTCCTTGGGATTGGTGCCTCAGGAACTGGAAGGATTGGTGTCCTGGGAGTTGGTGCTCCTAAGTCCAAGGTTGGTGCCTTGACAAAACAGAGTTGGTGCTCTGGAGGTTGGAGCCTCACAAAAGTCCAAGTTGGTGCTTGGCAACAGATTGGAACTATATATATATTGTATCTATTTTACTGCAAAGATGATATTAATAAAAGCATTTATTCTTGTTGTTCATCTTGTGTTCTGAATGTAAATGTTTTAACTGGTAAAATAATAGTTGAAAAAGAAATATTGATTCACCCCCCCCTCAGTATTTCCAACAATTGGTATCAGAGCCAGTACCTTCATTCAAAGCCTAACAGCTTGAAGGTTGATCTTTAGAACACAAATGGCGAAGTCAAGGAAGAAAGTCTCCAATCCTCCTAAGGATGTGTCTCCCTCTACCACTAAAATAGAAGACAATCAATTTGAGGAGGCTCCATGGTTCAATGGAAACTTTAACATATGGGAAGCAAGAATTAGGAATTTCTTACAGACTCAAGGCATTGAAATCTGGAAATCAGTGATTGTTGATAGCAGGATGGATGGAGAATTCAAGGAGTACAATGCAAAAGCAATGAAGGCAATCTTGAATGGGCTACTTGATTTCATAAAGAACAATCTAGGAAAATATTCATCAGCAAAGGGTATATTGGACAAACTTCATGACCTTCACTCAAAAGGAGCATTGACCATGACCATCAATCAAGAAGATGATGGAAATCAAGAAGGAAATCCAGAACTCATCATTGGAGCTGAAAATGAGAATGATGACATCAAGGCTAAGGCATACCTAGAAGATGAAGAGAATGAAAAAGATTTTGTAGAAGATCTCCTCGCTCAACTTATGGCTGCCATGGAAGAGATTAACAATTTGAAAAAGGAAAATGAGGAACTTAAGAAAATAGCACTAGCTGGTGACCAAGATCAAACAAGGGAGAAAGTTGACCTTGTCTTCAAGTACAAGAAAGGGATGAAGAGCTTGCCAAGCTTAAGAAGGAATTTCATCAAAGCAAAGGAAACATAATGAAGAAGTCATATCCATGACAAATCAATTGGATAAAGCAAAGAAACAGGAAGATACCTTGTCAAGTCAACTTGAACAAAGGCACAAGAGCTTGAACAAACTTGAAGAAGAGATTGGTCAGTACAAGGTAGAGGTCTCCTCTCTGAGCCAACCATGTGGTCCCTAGATGGGCGAGGGACCACATGGTTGGCTCAGGTGGTGGAGAAAATGGCACATTGAGCTATCTAGGGGCTGTAGGCTGAGGACCATCTAGGAGATTTTTTTTTTCATATATGCACTACCCACAGGTGGTGGGTAACATTTGGCTCCAACCGGGACATGAGCTCTGGGAAAGGTGTGCAAAGCTACTACTCGAACGAGAGGTCATGAGAACACCAACAATATCTTGGTAACGTAGGCCTGTTACCTGCACATATCAAAGGCCAAGCACACGAGGCAACATGTTCTTGTGGTGTCTTATGATCACCCATGCTTAGTATTAGGCCATACAAATCAATAGGAAAGTAAGATCATTTTCCATGCAAATTTAATCTAAACACAACTAATTTATCATGATAATATCATATGATGTTAGCTCTAATGAGAAAATTAGCATGCAATGCATCCTATCCTAACATGCATATCACATCATGCAAGTGCTAATTATAATCATAGATCCAATGCAACCAACATGTCAATTGATCAATACAAGGATACATGTTTATGTGCTTATGCTTTCAATGGATCTAAATACATAAATGGGAACAATAATATGAGGGGTTACGAGGGTGGGATGTGGGAAAAGAAGAGACCCATATGCCATAGAAAGGAACCCTAGAAGAAGGGAAAGACACCAACTGAGAGGATTGAATTTGATCATCTAACCAGGAGATGGAAATGTCAATGATCAAGTATATGAATGTTTGATGAAGAACTATCTCGGGCCTATCATCCTCAGGGTAAGGAGTAAATGACTCAGACATATTTAGGATGGTATTATCTTGGTTATTGGGAAAACATGAGGTGGGATCATCATCATATTTGGGGAAAAACATGATTCCTAGTTTTTCATAGGGGAAACTGGTTCTTCGTCAAAACTAGGGGGATGAAATTCATCACAAACATCGATTTTTGGGATAGGGATATAACAAGGGGAGGAATGCTCAAACATGAAGAAAAACCCTTTGTCTGTGATATGGCCAAAGGAAGCATTTTCCTCAATCTCTTTTACATTAGAATCATCAGAATTACCCACAATTTTGGAAGACTCTTCTTTGATTGGATCATCTTGAACATAAAGAAGAGACCCTTCCAATCATTAGGAGGGAATTCATAAGGGCCAACATTGTCATTCATAAGGGGTGGAGCATTTTCTTCTTCCTTGGGCTTATTTTTATGGATTTGGGATAGCATGGCATCTTCATTTTTACAATCCTACCCAATTCCCCTATCAACAACCCAAACATCACTCATAGTTTCTTCACTTATTTGATGATTATGATTTCCCCTAGAAACATCCCGTTCTTCATTATATATTTGATGTTGGCTAAGCTGCAATTCATTTTCTTCTTTGTTAGGTAGTGAGGACTGTTCTTCCCTCATTCTTTCTCAAAGAATGCTATCTAAAGTTTTTACTACATGATTTTGATAGAATGCTTCAAGAAGAAGGTCATTGGTAGGGCTCTTGCTATATTAACATTTCATGTTATGGAGCCTTTTTGATTGCTCATAATAGTAGGAGAAAATATCTTTGGAGTTATATGTAGCGATCAACTGCTTGTCGGACTTTTCATATTCCATCATCATTTCTTGCAACACTTGAAGGCTTTCGAGATCTAGGTCTTCTTTATCATCCTTGGAGGATATGCCTTCCGATTCATGGGTCTCCTTTTCAGCACAATCCTCAATGTATGCATCAATCACTTAATCTTGATGATTTGGAGAAGGATCAAAATACTCTTCCTCAAGCATAAAACCATATTCAATAACTTCCTCCTCTTGAAGGGCCATGTCCAACATTTGGCATATGTCTTCATGAGATTGGAAACCCAGCCCTTCGTGCAACAAGAAGTGCACAACCAACATTAGAAGAGAAGGAATGATTTTAGGTTCGCATGACTCAAGCCGATCGATATTGGGGGCAATGGATAGGACAAACAATTCCATTTGGTCACAGGGTTGAGTTATATTTTTCTTTGAAAGTAAACCTTACCATGTGATTGGCTACGGAATGTGGATCCCCATCGAACGTTGGCATATTCTTCATGGATTCCAATGAGGGATATCTTGGGATCCCTGTCATATCTATGGCGGGAATATATGTGGTCAACATGTTGCTAGAGTGAATGAAATTTCCTTGACAAATGCTTGCTTCACCCTACAAGCATTTACCTTAGATAGCAATGAAGAACTAGGGCGTCGTTCCTCCAATGGAGTTGCTAAGAATGATATCTCAATATTTTCATATGGAGAACAAGACACGTGTCTTGTGTCCCTAGCAACAATGCCAAAATGTTACCACTCTAACTAGCAGGGTTCCTAAGATGGGATCCTAAAAGGGCAACTGCTAGGTCAAGGGCAATAATGGAGCGATAGCCCACTGTCACCTCAGCTAAGGCTCGTTACTATTTGCAGATTTTCACCGATGGGAGGAGACCCGATATAAAGGGAATCACTAGATGAATGAGCCAATGAAAGGATGAGGAGTGATTCCTAAGGCCTATTCACAAGAGAGACTCAATTGTATGGTTTGTTTACTTGAGAAGCAAGGTATAAGGCTCCCTAGGAAGGGCCAAGGGGATTTCAAGGGCTAGGATTTGAGGATAAGACTTTTAAGGAAGATACCTAGTCCTAGAAGTCCTCGTGAAAACTTGGTTTCCAAGTTGTCTTTGTGAAATTAACTTCAATAGGTTGTGGGACCACACGGGACCAAGCAAACCCAAAATTAGGTCAAGGGTATGGTGTTGATTACCCAATGACGGACTTGACCTAATTAGGGAGGAGAAGAGGATCAAAGGACAAATTTTCTTTTAGGTTTGAATTCATTGATTTTAATGAGGACACTAGCCAAGTGGAAATTAGGGCAAAAAAATGGTCCTTGAGCTAGGGCTTGATATATCGGGAGATCCCACCGTTGGGTTTGCTTCAAATTTGGAGGGCTTCTAGAGCAAACATCAACACAGTTGTGGACCAAAAATTGAAGTGTTTGGATGGCTAGATTGTGAGATAATTGATACCCTAGTTGACCTATGTAGGCTAGGCCTAGAAAAAGAGGGAGGTGAAAAGAATAAGCGATGAAATTGATCACCTATGGAGGATTAGTGCCTTGTCCTTTTTGGAGAGATGGAGTCAAGGATAATTTATGGTTTGAAAAGAGTTCACCCAATCAATGAGGCCTTAAAACAACTTCGCATGGCATTAGGGCATGAGAGTAGTTGCTTCAAGGACTTTATACTTCGATTTGCAAGAATTGATGACTTATAGAGATACATTTATCACAAATTATCTCTAGGAACATTCACCCATTCTTACATGGCCCATGACATGATGCAACGCTATAAAAGATCACAATTTCCACTAATTCGTATAGAAAAGCAGTAAATTTTCAGATTTTTATAGCAAAAATTCCAGCAACATTCATGTGACAAAGTAGATAACAATAATAAGCATGAAAAGAGAACTTACATGTACAAAAGAGTATAACCAATTATCAAATTATGCTAATAATGAAGATCAGATATCCAAACATCCAAATTCATCCATAACATCCAAATTCATCCTCCAAAAGAGATAGCGAAAATCTCATAAGAGCAAATAACCCAATCCAAGTGATGATGATCAAAATGAATCATCTCACTTCTATTTACACACACTCTAATGAATTTGATTTAGCGAAATTGGCCTAATTGAGCCTTTAAAATAAAATAATGTGCATAAAAACAATACTTTTGGTGACAAGCCCACGAAATAGCTTGATTATAAATGAATAAGCCTCTTAAGAGGACCAAATGATGAGTAAAGTGAGTCGTTGGGCCCTTGAGGAGGCCTAATGAAGTCCAAGGGGTGCAATGATGTAGAAATGTACTCCCAACATAGTGGACAAGGGGTTGACCCCTTGTTCTTCCAAGCAAGAACCTGTGGTGCTCCTAAGTGGGTGTGGGGGCACAAGAACATCCTCATGGGTCTCCAAGTGGATTGAAAATGCCTGTAGACCATCTGTAAGGGCCAAGATGGTAATGTAAGACCTCCCTCTGCTATGAGAGACATCCTCTAGACCTTGGAACATCTGCCAAGTGTATGGTGCAAGTGTGGAGCCGACTGGGCATGGTGAACCAAGTGCATCATCCTCATCCAAAAAGGTGGAACACGAGCAATCAATGATCAGTGTTGGGGATCCATGAAGTAATATCTGCTATGACGGAGGCCCATGTTTTTCAACGCTCACCCTACAAGTGCCAAAGTGGCCCTCTGGAGGGATAGGATCTCGTATAGGGAGACCAAGCCCCAAATGAAGACCCACCTGCAATCCTGCATAAGATCCAATGCGTCCCCTTTCCCTCCAATACAACAAGTCATTAGAATACTCAAGTAATAACGCTTACAAGTCATGGGATCAATGGGGCACTTCATGGTCACATGCCCTTCAATTGTGGGCTTTGGCATGTACAAGTGCCTCTAAGCTCAATAGGGGGTTAACCAAGGACCCTATTAGGTGGTTTCGACGTATAGAGAGGGTGATATGTCCATGGTATAACCTTTAAGTGGTAGGTGGCAAATGATATAATAATGGAATGGAGTGGGGATTAGGGGAATCATCTAGACCACATGTCAAGGTTCATTGGCAACTATAATAAGGGAAACCCACACCTGGGTATGTGAGTGTAAGAGGGAGCAAATCGTGGTACATGATTTACCCCGACCTTTGTTTTTCCACCCTTCTTCATATGCCTTTTGCCTTTTATTAATTTTTCTTCATAACTGCTCTCCAGGAGATGAAAGCTTGATGTGTAATATGTAGCAGTGGATACCAAGGTGGGGCGGTTCATCGTCCACCAGGGGTTGGGACAATCATGGGTTCCTTAATGATAGAGGGGGGCTCATCTAGGACCTATTACCGCTCAAACTAGCAGGGGGTCCTAGAGGGGCACTTGCTAGGTCAAGAGAAACAATGAAGCTAAAGCCCACTGTCAACACAGCTAAAGCTTCCTACTCTTTACAGACTTTCACTGATGGGAGGAGACCTATTATATAGAGAATCAATTATGAAGGATAGATCAACTAAGATGGGTGTGAAGTGATCTCGGGGACCCTTTCCTAGGGGAGGCTAAAGAATGGGACTTGCTTGCTTCTTAAGCAAGGTACAATTCTTTCCAGGAGAAGGGGATGAGGATTTAAGGGCTAGGTTTAAGGAGTGTGAATTGTAAAGGAGCTTCCAAAACTCTAAAATCCTTGTTGAACTTGGTTTCCATCGTGGTTTTTGAAGAGTTGACTTTTCAAAGGTATGGGACCACACGAGACCAAGTGGATCGGGGTTAGGTCAAGAGGAAGGAGTCTAGCAACCAATGATAGATTTGTGACCTAAACAAGGAGAAGAGGATCAAAGAAGTGATTTTCACTCAAAGATGCAAAATGATCCCTATGAGGAACTAGCCTAGGGAAACTTAGGGCAAAAACCAATCTCGAGGCTAGGGCTTGAGATATCTCACAACACCACTGTTGGAATTCCCTCAAATATGGAGGAGGTCTAGGAGAGACACCAACACAGTAGAGGCCAAGAGATCAAAGTTTTTCCAATGTTTTTAAAACCGGAACCAGTGACCGGACCGGTCCACCTAATGAATCGGTTTACCGACCGGAACCAGTCTAACCGGGACTGGTTTGGTCTAAACGAACCGGTTTTAGAAAAATACATTAAATAATTATTTTTTAATGTAAAAAACTATTTTTAAGATTTAAAACCATGATTCCAAGCCAATAGAGACAAAATATGCAAAGATTGCTCATTTATATACCATGTAAAGGTGAATATATCAAAATGGCACCGAGTGCAATACATATCATCGACAAAATACATAAGCAATGAGGCTCTAAATGGCCTCTAGAGTGCAAAAACAAAGCCTACAAACTATGGGGCCAGTGGCCTACTACAAGACTTCAGTCTAGACTCTACATATATGATAATAGTAAATACTATAATAGTGATCAACATTATCACTTGAAGTTGAAACTTCTCATGTGTCTCAAGTCATCATGATCAAACTCAGTTGGTTGAGTCTCGACTCCCAAACTTTGCAGTCACAAACTTCTCTATTGGTTCAGTGACTTGAGTCTCAAACTTCTGAAGGTATTCTGCCCTAATATGCCCTATTATTTCATTTGGTGCTCCACATGGCTTTACATGGCCTCCTATCCCAGCCAAGTGTTGCTTGAACCTGTTAATACCCCCTCCTTGAATGGATTTTTGGCAATATTTGCAGTTCATTTTGCCATCAATCATATCACAATGAGCCCATGCAGTATCTCTGGCTTTTGAAGGCATGATGACTCCCTGGATGGTAGATCATAGAAGTGAGAAGTTTATAACACATAAAAAAATTAATTCATGGACAACAGTCAAATAAGGAATTTTCAAGTGCAAATCCTTACCTGGAAATGCAAATTAGCTTCCTTAGCCTCCTCTTGAAGATGGAAACTCCACTGACAGCTACACACTATCTCCAAAATAGCTCCAACAACTCCAAGATGACTACTTCAGCAAAAACTCAACACTCTCCAAGCTCACAAACAAACTCACAAACACTCCAAATCAGTTGTGTGAGACAAATGAGAGTGAGAGGGGCCTCTTATAGCTTGGAGAGGGTGTTTTTGGAGGGAAAACACCCTTAGTTCCCCCCCAAAACCCCAAAACCATAGTTAGAAATCCGCTTTTTTTCAAGTTATGGTGGACATGCCTAAAACCGACCGGTTTAGGACGGAACCGACCGGTTTGATACAAACGGCCGGTTCCGTCCTAAACCGGTCGGTTTTCACCGGTTAGGGCCAAAAATTGGAGAAACTGCCTTCCAAACCGGGTTTTTTGGCCGGTTCGGACCGGCCAGCTTGCTAACCGGCCGGTTTGACCGGTAACCGGTTTTTGAAAAGGGTTTTTAAAACAGTGAGTTTTTCTATGGGTGGTTTGTTGGGAAGATGATGCCTTAGGAGCCCTAATGTGGCTAGACCTAAAATAAAGGAGAGGTGAAGAAAAATAATTCTTTAAGTGATCAACTTATAGTATACCAGTGCCTAATCCTTTGGGCAGATTGGAGTCAAGACGAATATGAAAATGGACTTTGTTTCTAGGTCAAGGAGGCTCTAAGATCAATTTCGCATGTCATTAGAGCAAAGGAGAGAGATCTTAAAAGATTTATACTTCGTTTTACAAGGTAAGGTGGCTTGTCAAGATAAATTCAATCATAGAATTATCCCTAAGAGAATTCGTTCAACATACATGGCCCATACATGGAGATATGCTATATAGAAACATAATTCCACATTTTCGCAGTAAATGCATGCAACTGCTAGCCCTAGTATAGCGAAAATCTCATCATTAATCCATGTGACAAAGTAAAGGAATAAATAGCATTAAATTTGTACTTACATGTATGAGAATATATCGAATCACTAATAAACTTGCCAATCATGAATCTCTAAGATAAGAAAAGACAGTCCATACATCGAAATTCATCCATGCTCCAAAATTTTGTCCACCAAGAAGGAATAGTGAAAATCTCAAGAGAGATACAAGTCCAAACCAAGTGATAATGAGAAATGAACTCTCATCATTTGCATTTATACACCTCTAATGAGTTTGATTTAGCTACTTGAGCCTACATTAGCCCCTAAAATAAAAATAATGTAGGCTCAAAACTAGCTCATAAACAAAATAACAAGCCTCTCAAGAGTATTAGTTTTTGTAGCATCAAATGTGTTCTAGCCTTGAAATTTTGTGGAATACATAAGATATCCAAAACCCAAAAAGTGTTTTTGGAAATTCTGCCTAGAAATGACTTTAATTAGATTATTAACTAGTTTTTAAATATTTCCTAAGTCTAAACTTAGGGAATATGGTTAATTGATCAGTATTAATTAAGTCAAGGCGAGAATCGTCTAGAAACTCACACGAATCGATCCAGAGATGATCCTAGCCATTGATTACGTTTTATTCTTGGCCGTTGGTGCTCCAACAGAGGATTATAAGAGGAGGTCGATGTGGTGATGGAGAAGACACTTGAGAGGTTTGATTTCTGAGCAGATTGATTTTCAGAGTAGCAACGGTCAGTTGTCGGAGGGAGAGCTAGAGATCGAAGCAGTGTGAGAGTTGCAGGGACTATGAGTTCGGAGGAAATATTTCTAGATCCGGAAAGGCAGTAACAAGAGGGTTGAGTTACCCTAGAGAGGTAGTGCAGAGGCTCTGCGTAGTAGCTTCAGCAAGGTAGATCGATTTGCTCGAGAGAAAAATCGTTATTAGTTCCAGAGGCTAGGCAGAAGTTCCAGAAGGCCAGAGAGACGATTTCCTCAGCAGCTGGAGGCAGAACGACTTCATAAGAGGTAGTTTCGAGCCACACGTATGGGAGACAACGCATAAGGGCTCACGCTGGGGTTTGGATGGCCAATTTGCTGAAGGCAAGTCATGCCAGAGATTTCATGTGGGAGAAGGGAAATTCCCTTCAGTACTTTGCCAAATTTTCTTCTTGTGGATTTCTAGTTTCAAGCATCCAGATTGTACTCAGATTTTTCACTATTGCATAATATTAAAACCTTCATTTGCTGCATTGGTTTTCCCAAGTTGGATTTTTTCAGGGACTTTTGTCCAAAAATAATTGTGTTATTTTTTTACGTATGTGTCCTAACATTTCTTCCAACGTTTATTCTTCCGTAGTTTTATTTGTGTAGATTGCAGTGTGATTTATTCAGTATTTGTCGTAGCAAACAACAAATAAATTGTTAAATTAAATTAACAATTAGGAGAATAATTTCTAGTTGCTACAATAGGATACATGTTTGGAATTTTCAAATGGTCTTAGAGGGCAGTTGATCAGCGGGAGAGCTCACAGGCGAAAGGAAGGAATTTCGCTACTCAGTGTGGGCAGCAGGCTGAAATTCCTAAGGGCAACGCAGTCATTATGCCAGGAGGCCAAGTTATTTATGGAGGTTCGATTTTTCCTAGTGGGGAAAAAAATTCAATCCTACTAGATCGAGTGATTTTAGAGACAGAGGGAGAAGCTCAGATTTTTTGTTGAGTAGATCTCTAGCTGGACGTAGTGTTTTTTGCAGCAGTTCGTTAGAGCGGAGCCAACATCTGGATGGAAGGGACAAGAGCGCACATAGAGGGGAAATTTTTCTCAGGGAACTTCTAATCTCAAGAAGTTTGATTTTTCTTTGCAGATCAACTGTCGTTGTGAGCAGATCTTCTCATTCCAGAAGGGAGTGCAAATAGCAGAGCAGCAATTGAGCAGAAAGAAAGAGGAAGTTTTCGACAGTTCATTGAGGTGGCCATTGCGGGGCTTTGTGATCGGGACAGGTTGGATGGAGCTTCCAACTACATCATCTGGAAGGCAAGGATGTCTTTCTTCTAGATGAATATGGCATGAAAGCCTATATTGATGCAATGGTAGTAATTTCCACAGATGCAGATTAGCTGAAAGAGTACAGAAAGGAGATGAGACTCTCTCCACGCTATAGCAAGGTACTTCTGAGCAACAAAATATGTACTAAGAGGAGAAGCTGAGATGCATCACGATGCAGAAGGGGGAAGGCATAGATCCTTTCCTCACTAGGATTTAGGAGGTCCGAGACCAATTATCAACTGTTGGGGCAGTGTCTCAATCCACATAGCTAGTGCGATTAGCACTAAATAGTGTCTTAGAGGAGTGGCAGGTATTCGTCCAAAGCAATGTTGCACGAAGCGGAAGCGTTTTTTGGAAGCGGGGATGCTGAAGCGTCATTTTCCAAAAATCTAGGAAGCGAAGCGTCCGCGGAAGCGTCTGCTATATATATATATATATTTTGCATTTATACTCAAAACAAACATCCCAAATACCAAATTAATTGTAGAAGACATGAAAACATGCATATTTTTGCATAAATCAAGATAGATATGGCATCCATTGTACATTAATGATTAATTATTCGAGCATCAACCATTTAGAATCTAGATTCTTCTCCTCTTGTCTAGCCTTTGCCTCTACCTCGATTGTCTAGGGATATTAGTCAACATTGCCCAATTTTGATCAAACTACCTAACTCAAGACTTAAAATATGGTAGAAAAAGCTTAAGATGCTTGATCGATGATTTTGACTTGATTGAAAGGTAATTTTTTGCTAAGGGCGTGCCACGTGACAAAGGAGTTCAACAATTAACACCACCAACACTAGGTACATATAGGGCTTGGTGCTCTTGATTAAATGCTAATCGCATACCTTCATACTTGATATAATCTAATGAAATGCCACAATCCCATTGATCCTGAATTCCTGAAAACTATTAAGTTTGCTGGGAATTTTGAATAGGATATGAAATTCTATTTTCTCCATATGAAGTCCAATGAGGCTGGAACCACTCTCAAACATCCTGAGTCATTTCATGGTAATGTTAAAAATTTAAGTAAAAGTCACATTCTCCTTTATTTCACTTTTACTTTAAGAATTTAACATTACTATGAGGGAGCATCTACTATATTTATATATTTTTTTGCCTTCATTCGTCACCCTAACCCAAGGTGGACCCACCCTCAACAAGCAAACTCACCAAAAATAAAAATAAAAATTGAAAAAAATGATTTTCTAATCGCTTTTTCGGAAGCTTTTCCAGAACTGTACGGAAAGCGTATGCTTCCCCCTTCGAAGCGCCGTACGAAGCGCGCTTCGGAAGCGCCACGCTTCCGAAAAGTCCAGGAAGCGGCAAAAAATGCAGAAGCGACGCTTCCGAATTCGGAAGCGTCGCTTCCGACCAAGCTTCTTAGGTGCTTCCGTACGGGACGCGCTTCGGGGCTTGGAACCGTGGGGGGGGGGCGCTTCGTGCAACACTGGTCCAAAGTATCTTGGGTAGAGATACCTTGCCAAGGTGGGACATGATGTGGGCCGATTTGCAGTAGGAGGAGTTGAGATGAGCTCTATTGAAGAGTTCCATCAGTGGTAGTAAAAGCGGATCGAAGCAGGTGAAGGTGGAGGAGAATGTGGCCCTCGCATCTAAGGGTCCCAGTTAGGGACAGTGGGAGCAGAGGAAGAAGAAGGACTTGTCGAAGGTCAAGTGCTTTAAATGTGGCGAGCTTGGTTGCTATAGTACCCAATGTCCTCTCAGGAAGAAGGACAAGGAGGAGAAGTAGGACCAACAAGTAGCTTCAATAGAGATTGATAGGTTGTCCTCCAGGCTCAAGGAAGTCTTCACCATGTTCGTTGATATACCTCCAGGAGTGAGGTGGGGTGACTTGGTGTTGTAGCCCCAGAGCGCTACAGATGGGCAGGATCCTTGAGGAGTCCAACTCATGAATCAATACCTTGCTACGGGGGCCCACAAGTTTTCAGTAGCAGGATGGATTAGTGACAGTTGATACAATCAGATACCAGAGTGATAATTGCAGAGACTAGTAGCAGTAAGATGTTGGGGAGCACAGTGTTGAGTTGGCAGAGTGTAGAGTCAGCAGCGGCGCAGATTATTTAGTGACAATGCAGATCCTAGCAGTAGTTAGAGACTCAGGGGACAAATGCATTATACTGATTTTTGACCACTACGTGTCAACGACCCATAGTAGTACAACCCATTTTTTTTACAAAAGGGATAGCGCTTGGTTGATGTATTCCTGCTATTCAGCTATCATCATTAGCTTGAGGATCATCTTATAATGTAAACCCAGTCTACATGTGTATAATGTAAATAACCTCAAAAGATCTATGTTGTGTATGTAATCACCTAGGTAGACTTACTTTTTTGGTGACGATCTACATTCCGGGAGGTTTTTTGTCTCACCAATCCATTCTCGGATGTTCGGCATAGTTTTCCTTCAACCTTACCCCAAAGCCGGAATGGATTTTGTCATTGGGATCTTAGGGGAGTCCTAGTGTTCTAGATCGAGTCTATGTAAAAGTGATTTAAGAATAATCCTAACTATTTGGTTAGGTTATTTTATTACAAATTGCTTGATCTACTAGATTATATTTGTGTCGCAGAACTGGGTAATCTATGAGGGTCTTTTGTAAATGGGGTTTTTCCCCTTGAGATGTTAAAAATCACGATATATAGTGTCTTGAGGGTTATAAAATAATTTATCCCCTCATAGGTTAATTAATTAAATTTTCTAGACAAAATTAATTAAAATCCTAAGCCAAAAATTTAATTAATTATAGGGTCTAGGTAAATTTAAATTTTCCAAAGGCAAAATTCGTGGGTCCTTTAAAAATTAAATTTTAAAAGGTCCAAGGACTAAGGTTAATTGATTTTTTTGCTAAATTTTAAGCCTTTGGTACTTGGGGTTAAGTCAAAGTCAAACTTTTGAGGAAATTAATTCAAAAATTTAATTTTTGAATTAATTAAAATGCATTTAATTGAAAAATTCGAAATTTCCTCAATATTTAAAATTTCGACGGATGAGATTAAAAGAAATTTTGATCCTCATCAACGGTCGAGTTTGCTTTGACAAGGATCACTCGAGCTAGCCGTTGGAGGATTTATCTTTAAATAGGAGGTTATTTATCAGTCAGTATCATCCGATCTTTTGATTGTGTGCTAAGCGAAAAGCTCTCTTGTAATCCTTTTATGAGCAATAAAGAAAGACTTGGGGTTAATTTTTGTTGGTGTTACTCTTCGTGGAAGTACTGTAAGATGTGTCATTTTCATGCATAGATTTCTTTTTAGCCATTGATGATAGCTTTCTGAAGAGTGATTTGAATACAGGTATCTTGCTCAGTCGCTGGGGTTTAAATGATAATTTAAATTTTGAATAAAATAGCAAGTATCTCTATTAAATCTGAATTTTATTATCGTTTTTTCACTCTACGTTGATGGTTAAATAGAGCTTTTTGCAGAGAATCCTTGATTATTAGATCATCGGGCGTTCGAGGAATTTCTCTACTGAACCAGCCGACTCCCGATCTGTGTTTTTTGAAGAGCTCAACATAAATTTGATCCCGGGCTTATCATACGATATTTTTATGGGTGATTCATAGAGGGTTTTGAGCTCAATACCTCCTCTAAAATTCAAATTTTTTTATTTTTTCTGTGCTAAACCGATAGATCTGTCAGTTGAGAGCCTCAGATCATCAGATCTGGGAGCGGAGTCGGACTCACACTCCCTAGATCTGATAGATCTG
Organism: Pinus tabuliformis; assembly: GCA_031772625.1. Taxonomy (NCBI): domain Eukaryota; kingdom Viridiplantae; phylum Streptophyta; class Pinopsida; order Pinales; family Pinaceae; genus Pinus; species Pinus tabuliformis. The sequence goes on from CM062815.1 coordinate 937,261,304, forward strand.
CCATTTATGTACATAGATCTGTAAAATTATTTTCAGTTTTCTAACTTGGGTTTTCGGGGTTTTAGTTTTGTGGGTCATTGAATATATTGTTTGGGTGTTTCTTGTTGTCTTGCAACTACAAACCTGAAGCAAAAAACTGTGCAGAGTCCAGATCTAGGCCCTGGAGGGTAAGATCTGGATCTCGGGGTTTCATCAGCATCGTTTTTTGCAAGGATCATATCCAGAGTTTGCAGTCCAAGGGTTTGAATTTATTTATTTTCAGATCTGGAAATTTTATAAGGGTTTCAAAGAAATCTGAAGCAGGGCGATTTAAAATTTTAATTAAGATTTCTGGAAAAAAAATTTAGAGGTTCTGGTGGAAGTTCTGGGCCACCATTTTGCAGATTGAATGGCTGCCTGGTTTTGGTGTTTACTGTGCAAATTTTGAATTTTTTTTAGAAGGCCCCAGCCTTGCTGCCTTTCTCTCATCCTGCAAACGTTGTCTGTTGTCTAATCTTCCTATAGTGTTCTCTAGATCTTCAAAGCCCTCTGCTGCTGCCATATACCTACAAAAGCCCTCTCACAGCTTCTCTCTCGTTTGGCTATCAAGTCTCTGCTTTCTACCGTCGTTTTTTTATCTCTCCTCACATGGCCCTCTGTTGTTGCTAGATCTCTACTCTTTCCCTCCACGCAGCTCCATTCCCTTCACACTAAGCCTGTAGCCTGCAAACTGTGACTCCTATGGCTCCCTTCGCTGCCTGTCCTCTATGCGTAGCTGTTTCATTCATCCACGCTGTCCAGTTTCTCTCATTCTCCCCTATCCCCTGTTGTACCTGCGTTTTCTTCCATCTGCGCTGCCATCGATAAGCTCGCACCTGCAAAATCCTCACGTATCCCTATCTCCTTCCTCCATCACCAAACCTTTACCACCATTGAGCTACCAATGTGCCCTCCTTCCGTTACCTCCTCTCCCTTCCTTGACCTGCAATCTGCTGCTCCCTCCATCGATTCACCATACAAACCCCGCGTCCATCCCTCAGGTCTGTCGAGCTGCCAAACTTGCGATTTTTTTTCCTTTCTGCCGTCGATTTCCTCATCCTTCTGCTGCTTCCTTCCCTCTCCTCGGCTTTCCCTTGCATTCTAACTGATACCCCTTGGACCTCCGTCTACCCTCAACCATCTCCACGCTGCCATTCTTGCTTTCAACCTGCAAATAAGAAGCTGAACCCTCCATCGAGTTGCTCCATTCACTTCCACGGACCTGCAGCTGCAAAGCACAACAACAAAAAACTCATTCGATTTTCATTTTTTGTAGTTTAGATTTGGTCTATTGATTTTCTTATGTACGTGTTAGTTTAGTTATTTATTTTCTTTCTTTTTTAATTTCATTTGCATATTTGATTAGGGTTAGTTTAGATTTTAATATTTCCCTTTTTTAATTTTCATTATTTGCTTTAGTTATATTTCATTAAGATTTTAATAAATAAAAAAAAATTCGATTTAGTTTTTATTTCCACTTTTTTATTTTTAATTTTATTTATGATTTCAATTTTACATTAAAAGTCTAAAAACATTTAAAAAGGTTTAAAATTCTAAAACTATCTACCAAAAAAAAATCTAAAAAAAAATTAAAATCTCAATACTTGAAAAATTCTAAAATCCTAAAAATTAAAAATTTAAAAAATCCTCAAAATCCTAAAAATTTAAAAAAGTCTAAAAATTTTAAAATTTTGGTGTCGAATTTAAGAACGAAATAAATTAAACAATTTGCGCGTAGACATCAAAATTTTTAATGTGGCTCATGGGCCATTAAAAATTTCGATATTTTAACCCTTTGATTTGTTTTTCACATTAAATTAAGTTCTTAAGGAATAATTAAAAATATTTAACCTAAAGTTCCTTAGTGTTATTTGGTCATTAAATGCATTTTTATGATTTTCCTATTGTCAAAGTACGATAAACATTTTGAAGTTAGAGTGACTATTGGAGAAAATTAATTCTAGATCTTGGTCGTTAACAATAATCATCTTAAATCTGGAATATCTTGTGTGATATAGTGTTGGGCATTTATATGGATTATTTATGATTGTCACTATTCGTCACATATTGAAAATCGTTTTGGATAGCTTGTTTTATTTAGTTGATGGTTAATTCAAATATTAAAGGCACAGGTCTATAATTATTTTTATCTTGTGGTTGTGTCTTGGTTACATTAGCGCTTGATCTATTCATCTAAGTCAATCGAGATTCGTTTACATTTATCAAGTTGTCCATCATTAAAATCTCCTAGAGCCTGTTTTTCACATGTTATTTCATCCATTTACTTAGGGACTACCCCCCTTGACTTGTCTAGGAGAGAGTCTAAACGGAGTGAGTAAGGATTTAAGAGTGATAGCCTTTACTTTGAGCGTTGTCGCGGTGCCTAGACACAATTTCGCACAACATTTTTGGCGCCGTTGCCGGGGACATTTTATTCTCGGCGTTTCAATGACATTTTATCTCCATTATTCTCATTTCCCATCTTTTCATTTCAACCGACAACGACAACATTTTTGGGCGTCGTTGCTGGGGACATTTTATTCTCGGTGTTTCAACGACATTTCCTCATCATTCATCATTTCAATCATCTCATCTTTTTCGTCGTTCATTAGCCGGTCAAGCGACACAAAATTTCGTGGCGTCATTTTATCTTTTCATTGCTTTATCTTTCGTCATCTCATTAATCATTTCATCTACACTTTTAGCACCTGGACATTTTGGTTCATTTCTTGTTTGGGTGGCGACTCCACTTCTTCCGTTTATTATTTCTCAGACAAGAAACCCTCCCTTGTATCCAGTGGTTTGCCTTTTGGATCTTAAAGCTAGATTCATGTTCAAATGGCAACTCCACTTCTTTCATTTTTTACAAGTATTTCTATTAGAAGCTCGCTTCTTGTGGATCTCTTGATTTTCTTGAGCAGGGGTCTCTCTTTATCATCCATTTGGTCCCTCATTATTCATTCAGGCAATTCATCAGGGATGATTCATTTACCTCGTGTCATTTTATTGACGTTCTCCATGATATTCTGGAAGTGGCCATTCACAAATTGTCTTTGTTCTCGGGTGGTGATTCAGTCGCTATTAGAAAGCATCTATGCAAGTTTACTCATACAATACTCAGATATTGTCGATCTCCCCAATATGATCATGAAGATGTCAAAATGCGTCTATTTTTCTTTTCTTTAGAGGGTGATGCTTTGAATTGGTTTAATAATTGTCTTGAAGATTCTTTCGCTTCTTTACAAGACATCATCAATGATTTTAAAGATAGATATGGTTATCAAGAGATATCGCCTTGTGCCCCTAAAATATGCAACAGAATGAAAGTGATCTTGTGAAGGGTATAGCTATCGATGAAAGGTTTCAAGACAATTCTCCATATCAGAATGTGCCATCCACTTGTACCGTTGCAGATCAAATCCATGATAGTGGGAAAACAGGGACAAGTTATCAAAACGGTGTCGACAATGAAAGGGAAAATGATAATAAAATTATAGAAGAACTAATGCGGATGGTAAAAAATATGGAGCTTAATCAAGAAAAATTTGTAATTGATTACATCAAGGATATGAGAACTTTATACACCCACCTAGAAAAACGTGATAAGGAGATGGAAATCATGAAAATTAAACACTCTGATCACGTAACCACCGTAGTAGAAAAGTGTGCTCAGAATATGGAGGATATGAGGACTGACATGCAGAAGGAAATGGAAACCATGAAAGCTAATCATGGCAGAGAAATTAATTCTATGCAAAGCAAGTTATTAGCCCTAGAGGAAAATATGACGTTCATGGAATTTAATCATTCAAATCACGTGATTGCCATGGAAACAAGTTATCAAGAAGAAATAAGTTTGATTCAGAACAGATTGTCAACTATGGATGAAGAAATGACCATCATGAGGTTTGATTATAATAATCAGTTAGCTATCATACAAGCAAATCATGAGAAAGAGATAAACTCTATGCAACATTGCTTGATGACCATAAAAGCAGATAATGACAAAGTAATAAAAGATATGGAAGCTAGTCAGATATGTCTTCAGAATAAGTTATTGAGCATGGAGGAAGACCATGCCAAGGAAGTCAATGCTATGAAGGTTGAACACTCTAACCAGATGGATGCCATAACAATATAGGTACAGAAACTTCAGCATCAGTCAGAGGATGAAAGAAACAAGGAAACGTCAACAGATCATAAGCCTCCCTATCTGCTGCAGCAAGCTCCATCTTATTATGAGGTCCTTTGTTCCATTGAAAAGTGGCTAATTGAAGGTGACCTGGATAAAATGGAAATTAATAATCAGGTTGATGCTCACACAATTAATCCACCAGTCATAGGAGATCAAGTTATAACTCATGACATGTCTCTCTTCATTCTGCATTCTTGATAGAGCAGATGTAGAATGAAGAGAGACATGTCATGCATATCTTACATATTTCATCAGAGAGTTTTGAAACAGAATGTTCCACATCGTCAGTAATACAGCTCGCCACAAAGAAAAAGTGCAAGAGAAAGAAAATGAGAAAGCGATTTGATGCATCAGATGGTCGCAAGGAACTTGATTTTCGGATAGGAAAAAGTCCTACCGTATGAAGGATTGGACATGGAACATCTGAGAAACAACCGACGGACTTGCCTGAAAGCAGGTAAATGCTCAGTATGCACTGTATTGAACGCATCCGATGCCATGGGGCATCCTTGTATTGTATTACCTTATGCCCTGTTATTTCAGTATTTCATTTTGTAGTTAGATTTGGTTTTTCACGTTGTTAGACTAGTTAATAAACGAAGAGCTTATATCTTTCTTGTGCTTAACGTTCTATGATGATTTTTGGATGGACGCTACTTATATTTTATTGTGTGTTGCGTGGATGCAGATTCTGGATTCTCACATTCCCCCAATGAAACAACATGTCCCCAAGTAGAGCCAAATGTTGACCACTACATGTCAACGACCCATAGTAGTACACCCCCTTTTTTCACAAAAGGGATAGCGCTTGATCGATGTGTTCCTGCCATCCAGCTATCATCATCAGTCTGAGGATCATCTTATAATGTAAACCCAGTCTGCATGTGTATAATGTAAATAATCTTAGCAGATCCGTGTCGTGTATGTAATCACCTAGGTAAACCTACTTTTATGGTGACGATCTACATTCTGGGAGGTTTTTTGTTTCACCGATCCATTCTCGGATGGTCAACAAAGTTTTCCTTCAGCCTTACCCCAAAGCCGGAATGGATTGTCACTGGGATCTCAGGGGATCGAGTCTATGTAAAAGTGATTTGGGAATAATCCTAACTATTTGGTTAGGTTATTTTATTACAAATTGCTTGATCTGCTAGATTATATTTGTGTCACAGAACTGGGTAGTCTGTGAGGGTCTTTTGTAAATGGGTTTTTCTCCTTGATGTAAAAAATCATGATATAAAGCGTCTTGAGGGTTATAAAAATAATTTATCCCCTCATAGGTTAATTAATTAAATTTTCTGGACAAAATTAAATAAAATCCTAAGCCAGAAATTTAATTAATTATAGGTCCTGGTAAATTTAAATTTTCGAAAGGCAAAATTCGTGGGTCCTTTAAAAATTAAATTTTAAGAGGTTCAAGGACTAACGTTAATTGATTACTTTGCTAAATTTTAAGCCTTTGGTCCTTGGTATTAAGTCAAAGTCAAAAGTTTGAGGAAATTAATTCAAAAATTTAATTTTTGAATTAATTAAAATGCATTTAATTGAAAAATTCGAAATTTCCTCAATATTTAAAATTTCGACAGATGAGATTAAAAGAAATTTTGATCCTTATCAACGGTCGATATTGCTTTAACAAGGATCACTTGAACTAGCCGTTGGAGGACTTATCTTTAAATAGGAGGTAATTTGTCAGTCAGTATCATCCGGTCTTTTGATCGTGTGTTAAGTGAAAAGCTCTCTTGTAATCCTTTTATGAGCAATAAAGAAAGACTTTGGGGTTAATTTTTGTTGGTGTTACTCTTCGTGGAAGTACTGTAAGATGTGTCATTTTCATGCATAGATTTCTTTTTAACCATTGATGATAGCTTTTTGAAGAGTGATTTGAGTACAGGTATCTTGCTCAGTCGCTGGGGTTTAAATGATAATTTAAGTTTTGAATATAATAGCAGGTATCTCTATTAAATCTGAATTTTATTATCGTTTTCTCGCTCTACACTGAGGGTTAAATTGAGTTTTTTGCAGGGAATCCTTGATTATTAGATCATCGGGTGTTCAGGGAAGTTCTCGGTTGAACCAACCGACTCCCGATTTGTGTTTTGTGAAGAGCCCAACATAAATTTGATCCCGGGCTTATCATACGATATTTTTATGGGTGATGCATAGAGAGTTTTGAGCTCCTCTAAAATTCAAAAAATTTAATTTTTTCTATGCTAAATCGATTGATTTGGCTATTGAGAGCCTCGATCATCAGATCTGGGAGCAGAGTCAGACTCACACTCAGAGTCAGAGCTCCCAGATCTGATAGATCTGCCATTTATATACATAGATTTGTAAAATTATTTTCAGTTTTCTAACTTGGTTTTCGGGGTTTTAGTTTTTTGGGTCATTGTCTATATCGTTTGGGTGTTTCTTGTTGTCTTGTAGCTACAAACCTGAAGCAGAAAACTATGTAGAGTCCAGATCTAGGCCTTGGAGGGTAAGATCCGGATCTCTGGGTTTCATCAGCATCGTTTTTTCCAGGGATCATATCCAGAGCTTGCAGTCCAAGGGTTTGAATTTGTTTATTTCCAAATCTGGAAATTTTATAAGGGTTTCAAAGAAATCTCAAGCAGGGCGATTTAGAATTTTAATTAAGATTTCTGGAAAAAAATTTAGAGGTTCTGGTGGAAGTTCTGGGCCACCATTTTGTAGATTGATTGGCTGCCTGGTTTTGGCGTTTACTGTGTAAATTTCGATTTATTTTTAGAAGGCCTCAGCGTTGCTGCCTTTCTCTCATCTTGCAAACATTATTTGCTGTCTAATCTTCCTACAACGTTCTCCAGATCTTCAAAGCCCTCTTCCACTGCCATATACTTGCAAAAGTCCTCACGCAACTCCTTTTTCGTCTGGTTGTCAAGTCTCTGCTTTCTACTTGCATTTTTTTAATCTCTCCTCACACGACCCTCCATTGTTGCCAAATCTCTGCTCTTTCCCTCCACGAAGCTCCATTCCCTTCACACTAAGCCCGCAACCTGCAAGCCGTGACTCCTACGGCTCCCTCCGCTGCCTGTCCTCTACGCGTAGCTGTTTCACTCATCCACACTGTCCAGTTTCTCTCATTCTCCGCTATCCTCTGCTGTACATGTGTTTTCTTCCATCTGTGTTGCCATCGATAAGCTCTCACCTGCAAAATCCTCACGTATCCCTATCTCCTTCCTCCATCACCAAACCTTTACCACCATCGAGCTGCTAGTGTGCCCTCCTTTCGTTACCTCCTCTCCCTTCCTTGATTTGCAATCTACTGCTCCCTCCATCGATTCACCATACAAACCCCACGTCCATCCCTCAAGTCTGTCGAGTTGCCAAACCTGCAATTTTTTTTTCCTTTCTGCCGTCGATTTCCATATCCTTTCGCTGCTTCCTTCCCTCTCCTCGGCTTTCCCTTGCATTCTAACTGATGCCCCTTGGACCTCTGTCCACCCTCAACCATCTCCATGTTGCCATCCTTGCTTTCAACCTGCAAATAAGAAGCTGAACCCTCCGTCGAGTTGCTCCATTCACTTCTGTGGACCTGCAGCCGCAAAGCACAACAACAAAAAACTCGTTTCATTTTCATTTTTCGTTTAGTTTAGATTTGGTCTATTGATTTTCTTATGTACGTGTTAGTTTAGTTTTTTATTTATTTTTTTAATTTCATTTGCATATTCGATTAGGGTTAGTTTAGATTTAATATTTCCCTTTTTTAATTTTCATTATTTTCTTTAGTTAGATTTCATTAAGATTTTAATAAAAAAAAAAAAAATTGATTTAGTTTTTATTTCCAATTTTATTTATGATTTCAATTTTACATTAAAAGTCTAAAAACATTTAAAAAGGTTAAAAAATCTAAGAATATCTAAATAAAAAACAAAACAAAAAAACTCTAAAAAAAATTAAAATCTCAACTTAAAAAATTCTAAAATCCTAAAAATTAAAAATTTTAAAAATCCTAAAAACATTAAAAATCCTCAAAATCCTAAAAATTAAAAAAAATCTAAAAATTTTAAAATTTTGGTGTCGAATTTAAGAACGAAATAAATTAAAGGATTTGTGCTTAGCCATCAAAATTTTTAATGTGGCTCATGACCCATTAAAAATTTCGATATTTTAACCCTTTGATTTGTTTTTCACATTAAATTAAGTTCCTAAGGAATAATTAAATTTTTTTAACTTAAAGTTCCTTATTGTTATTTGTTCATTAAATGCATTTTTATGATTTTCCTATGGTCAAAGTACGATAAACGTTTTGAAGTTATAGTGACTATTGGAGAAAATTAATTCTAGATCTTGGTCATTAATGATAATCATCTTAAATCTGGAATATCTTGCGTGATACAGTGTTGGGCATTTATATGGATTATTTATGATTGCACTATTCGTCACATATTGAAAATCGTTCTGGATAGCTTGTTTTCTTTAGTTGATGGTTAATTCAAATATTAAAGGCACTATAATTATTTTTGAATGAGTTACCGGAGAATCCACAGTAAGAACCATTTTTTGCCAACGTTTCAAATCCCAAATGGGATCCATCATCAGGACAATTTGAATGCTTTGATAGAAGAAGAGCTTATTAGAAGGATAAATAGAAATGAGGAGAGGAGGATGAATGCCGGCTCTGAAAAAATAGATGAGAGTCAGCTGACTTATTTATTTAATTATTTATTTATTAATTATTATTATTATTATTATTATTATTTTTTTTTTTAAATTATTATTCAGATACTAACTAATAATTAGCATTATAATAATTAATGATAAAATGATATTCTAATGATTATATCATTAATTATTATAATTAATATAAAAATTAATAAAAAGAAACAACCAATCATAATCTAAGTCACCGGATTCGCCGTTTTTTATGCATAAAATTCGAAATTCGGCGAATTTGAAGGTCAAACGAACATATTCGTTCGAGTTCGCCATTAAATTCGGCGAACTCGAATTTCATGACGAATTCGAATTTCAGCCGAATAAAATCGCGATTAAATTCGTTTCGATACGTTTAAATTCGCCTGCAGCTGATTAAATTCGTGTTTTTTTTCGCGCCCGCGGGTTTTAGTTAGGTTTCATTGACTCGGGTTGTTTTCGACTTTCATTGCCGCCGCTGGTCATTACAGACGCATCGTGATTCCCTTTGACTCCAAATACTCCAGACTGGATCGTGATTCGTAAAGGCTTGCCGCTTGAGTGTTTACCAGGCCGAGAGGCGTGAGATTTATATAGATTTATATTTCTATCTCTAATATACATTTTTTAGGTGACACTTTTCAAGGTGCATTTGTGACTTTCGTGTCCACAGTTGTTCGAATCCATGGAGAGCTCTGAGTGTACGGTTTGTCGAAAGAATAATAAGCAGGTCGAAGAGTGGAATAGGAAGTCCTGGTTACACTGTAAGATGATAATATTCTCTCATCATTCAATATACTCATCCATTTTTTTGGTTGTTATTATACCCTAATTTTGTATTTTTCCATGTTCAATATGAAATTCACATTCATTAATTAAAAAGTTAGGAATAATAGAAATAACATTTCAATGCGTTAATAAATTAAATACTTCACTCTTTATTTTTATATAATTTTTTAATATAAAAAATAATTAAAAAACAATATAGATTTTTAGCATATTATATGTTTTTAACATTTTATAAGGATGTTGTATAATTATTTTACATATAATATTTTAAAAATATTAAAATGTTAATTAGTTTATTAGGTTTGTAATATTAAGAGAATGAAAAACATTTCAATAATTGAGATTTTTTTTTGGCAATAATCTATAGGAGATGTTTTGTTGAGGTCTTTTGAACCATTTAGTGTAATTCATCATCATAACAAGATTTGAACCATCTAATGTGGTTCATTGATGGAGAATGAGATCTGAGTATACGATTAAATAGAGAGAGCAACGTAGAGACCATCAATTTTAACGGTTAGAATATAAGGGCTAGATTTGAATAGATAAATAAAAATATATATGTTAGAATATTAAATATGATTGTTAGAGTAAAACAATTCTTCTAATATAAGTCAACAGCGAAAAAAAATATAAATAAATTATTATCTTTGTGTCAAAAATAAAATCAAATAAAAATTAAAATAAAATGATTTATTTAATTTTAAAAATCATTTTATTTCTACCTTTATATAGTTAAAATAAAATGATTTACTCAATTTTAAAAATCTTTTTATTTTAAATATAAAAGTGAGATTTATATAGATTTATATATCTATCTTTAATATACATTTTTTTTTCGAATTTCTATATGTCGAATTTTATGTCGAATTTTATCGACAAAATTTGAGTTGCCGAACTTTATTCGAATTTCATGGTCCTCGAACTCGAACTCGAACTCGAACCTGGTGACTTAGATCATAATCCAATAAATTAATATAAAGAATGATTAAATACCTTTAGTATGATAGAAATAAATATTAGTATTATTCATAATTATTATTATTAATATTATTATTAATATTAATAATAATTATTATTATTAAAATACTAATTAATAACTAGAAATTTAATAATAATGACAAAGAGATGATATAAAAATGATCAAATCATTCTTAATATTAATTTATTATATTAATCCATAATTCAAATAATAAATAATATTGAGAATGATTAATTAGATACCAATAGTATGATGGAAATTGATATTAATATTATTAAAAATTATTATTATTAATATACTAATTACTAATTCGAAACATAATAATTAATGATAGTGAAATTAAAATGATCATATCATTAATTATTATTATTCATATAATAATTAGTAATTAGTACTAATAATCAAAGAAATTAGAATGAGATTGCTTAATAGGAGTTAGCTATTTATTAATATTATTAATATTCTTGTAATCATACTGATACCGGGTTAATTTTTCTGATTAGGGGGAGCCAGCTACCACTAATTTCCATACCGTTGTCTCTGTTGAGATTATGCGGGTGTTTGATAATTTCAAGAGCTTCTCTGATCTTTCGCTTATGGTGTTGCTCTTCCTTAGCAATAATAGAGGCGCTTTCCAAGCAGACCTGGTGCTTAGTTTTTGAGGAGTTTTCAGCTAGGGCGGAAGTACGAGATCTTTCATTCTTAATGTCAGCACCATGTTCCTTTAGCCTTGTTTGTAGGGAGCGACCTGTTTCACCGATGTAACTTTTTCCACATGAGCAGTCAATTTTGTAGACCCCTTTAAGTTGATGTTTATCAACATTATCTTTGACAGATCTCATGCCTTGTCTGATAGTTCCAGGCAATGTTTTACGACTCCGACTCCGACTCCGACTCGGCCGAGGATCGACTCCGACTCCGACTCCGACTCGGTAATGACTCGGCCGACTCGATTTCAATGACTCGGTCGTTGTAAAAAGTACATTAAATATTTATTTTTTATTATTAAAAAACATAATTTTAAATATTTTAAACATAATTTTAAAGATTTTCATTCATGTTTCCAAACACATAGCATTAAAATATAGATGGAAGACAACATATGATCAAAGTAGGCTCATGAACCAATCCATTATATCAAAATGGTACCCAATGGCAATACATAGTCAACTGTCATACATGATCAAAGACTCAAAACAAAATACAAATAACCAAGGAGGCTAGAAATGGCCTCTACAACAAAAGTAAACTGTGATGCTGACCAGACTCCAATACTAGTACTACTGGCTAGTAGCTACTGCCAGAGGAGCCAAGATCATCTCGACCAATCTCTGGATCAAACTCATCATCATCATCAGAGTCAGACAAGGGGCCCCATGCCTCCTCCTCATCATCATCGTCTCCAACTGCAACTGTAGAAGTGGTGCCAGTACCACTAGCAGGCTGTGCAACAGATGCAAGCTGAGATAGAGTAGATATGCGGCTGCGCTTCTGTCGTGGTTGAGCAGAGGAAGCACCTACAACTGGAGTCCTACTCCTCGTAGTCCTTGCTGGCTGTGAGACTGAGGCTGGTGGATCGGGATCTGCATTCAACTGAACAGGCTGAAGTGGATGTTCCAGTTCAAGTTCATCAAGATCCTCATCAGGATCAAACTCTGGTGCACGACTCTCCACTACCCAATCTGATGTTGGATCAATGTCTTCCAACACAATGGGATCTGAATCAGGTCTTTTGTTCAACAATTGGTTCCGTCTGAGCCGAAGGTTGTATTGGACAAAAACTAGATCATTCAACCGTTTTTGCTCCAAACGGTTTCTCTTCTTTGTGTGAATCCTCTCAAAGACAGACCAATTGCGCTCACACCCAGATGCACTGCAAGTTTGACTCAAAATACGAATTGCAAACTATTGCAATTGAGGGCACTGGCCACCAAAGGCCTCCCACCATTGTGCTGCAAAAAACATAGGAGTGTAATGAATTATGAGTTAGATGAAGGCTGAAGCTCAACAAAATTACAATTACAAATTATATCTAACTTTCAAATTATAAATGATTTAACAAACTTTAGTCTTTAATAAAAAAAGTAAAACTGTAAAACCATTAAGAAATTGAAAATTGAAATTTTTGTTTACCTGGCTCATCTGCTTCTCTTGCAATCTTTGCTAGGTTCTTCCCAAAGGTACCTGTTGCATTGCAGAAGGATGTGACCTGTTGATGTATCTGCAGCTGATCAGACTCCGATGGGATCATGCGTTCAATGCAATCAACCAGTCCATCTCTGACCTCCCCCCTCAAAGCTCCTGACTCCTTAGCTCTATAATGATACCGTGGGTTCAAAAAATACCCAGCTGCATGTATAGGGCGATGGAGTTGATTGTTCCATCTTTCATCAATGATTGCCCAAATGGGCCCATACTTTGCCACTCTATCCTTGTATGCTGTCTTTATTTGCTCCTTTGTTTGATCCATAGCCTCATAAATGAAGCCCATAGCCAACCTTTCCCCATCCACCAACTGCAACACCTTAACTAGTGGCTCAGCAAGCTTCACAATCTCTGCTGCCTTTCTCCAAAAAGTTTCATCATGGACTTTCCTTTTCAATTCTCTACCTTCTGGTTTGTTAGACCAATTGGTTTGATTCCATTCACCACTGGAAAACATCTTTTGCAAGTTTCTATGTTGGGAAAGCATAGATTGCAATGTCAAAAAATGTGTAGCAAATCTAGTGATGGCAGGCCTAATAATATCCTTGCCTCCAGTGTGTTTCCTCATGAGACTCAAAACCAGTGTATGATTGTAGATAAATTTTGTTATGCTTTTGGCATTATCTACAATGTTTTTGACCCAATCTAGTTTTCCAATATCCTCAAGCATGAGGTCTATGCAATGTGCAGCGCATGGGGTCCAAAAGATGGTCTTGTGTTTTTCCTCTAACAGTTTACCAGCAAGAACATAGTTAGAGGCATTGTCTGTGATGATTTGAACAACATTAGCCACCCCCACATCCTCAATAACCTCATCCAATAGCTGAAACAACAAGTGGCCATCTTTTACCTTATCAGATGCATCAACTGATTTTAAAAACATGGTTCCCTGTGGGCAGAAGACAAGAAAGTTTATGATGGTACGGTTTCTTTGATCAGTCCATCCATCTGACATGATGGTACACCCTGTTCTTGCCCATGAGTCCCTGAACTCTTGCAAATACTCATTAATGGATTGAATTTCTTTCTGCAAACGAAACCCCCTTAGCTCTTGCATAGTAGGGCCTTTGAAGCCTTTTCCAGCAGCATGTATGGCATCAAACATAGGCTCATAATATGGTGAACGAGCAGCATTAAAGGGGATATCAGCATCATACCACCATCTAGCTATGTAGTCACAAGCAGTCTCCCTCAATTCTTTCTTCCAATGGTCATCTAAAGTGGGCTGAATTTGACCTTTACTAACTTCAGGACCATGTGCATCTGATGGAGAGGAGGGAGTGAAATAACTTTTGATAGTCACATCACCCTTCATTCTACCCTTTCCCTTATCTTGAACAGAGCCAAAAGAGGGAGGAACATAACGGAAAGGGTTGGATGCCTTAGTTTGAGGGATAGAGGAAGAACCCTCAAAATCATAGTGGGGGTTGGTAACCATCATTCTTTGTATCTCCCTCTTCCTCCCAATCTCAGCCTGTATCTCTTGTTGCCTAGCCTTATCTTCTTTAAATTTTTCAAAGCTGGCCAACAAATTCTTTCTAATCTCCTCAATTTCATCAGAGGGACATGGGGTAATTTGGCCTTTAATCCCTGCCAAGTGTTGTTTCAGCCTATTAATCCCCCCAGGACCTGCCTTAATTTTCCTATGGCAAAACTTGCAACACATCTGACTATCAACCATTTCAACATATGCCCAAGCAGGATCTTTTGCTCTAGGTGCCATTTTTTGACTATGAAAACAATCTGAAAATGAAAAAAAAATAAAAAAATTGATTCAATGTTCATTTATTTGACTAAAAACACTCTCTAAGCTTTCTTGATATGCACCTAAAATTTACTAAGCAAAAACAGATTTATAGAGGTGGAAAAAAATACCTCCAGGCACAAAATGCCTCCTCAAGCTTGCTCCAAAAATCAGCTCCTCAATGCTGCTCCAAATTGCTGCCCAAGAAGCTCCTCACTCCAGCTACAATGCTCCTCCAAGACTCCTCACTGCTGCTCCAAAACAAGCTCAAGAACTGCTCACTAATCCTCAAAGAAGACTCTCACTCAAATGCATAAGACTGCTGTGAGTGAATGAGAGCATTTGGCTGTCTTAAATAGGGTTTGGGAGGGGGAAATGGACCCCAAAAGCACTTAACAATTTACCTAAACCCTTTGGAATCCATAAACTGATTTTAACTTTACCAAAAATCCAAAAAAAAGTGAATAAATTTCATGATTTACGTGCCCAGCCGTCGTTTCATTGACTCGGCCGAGTCAATACGGACCCGGCCGGGTTGACCGAGTCAACTATGACTCGGTCTCCCGAGCCGGGTTGCTGGCCGGGTCATAAAATTTTTTAATGGCTCTGTATGACTCGGCCGTTTCCGAGTTGAATCCGCCGGGTTGTAAAACAATGGTTCCAGGGGCTAAGAATTGCATGCTAATGTTTTTCTTTCTTAGGATTTTCGCAATCTTATCTGTAACTCCATGAATGTAAGGTAGAAAAACCCTACCACCTTCAGGTTGATCCCGGGACCTAGGTTCATGAGATAACACCCTTTTCTCGGCTTTCTGAATTGCTCTTTTTATCTCGTTTTCTTTGTAGCCTATACTCTTAAAGGTTGAGACTAAATGCTTCTTTTCTTCATTCAGATGATCAGCGTCAGAGATTTGGAGGGCCCTGACAGCAAGAGTGTTAAGAACGCCAAGTTTCTGGGCAGGATGATGGTGGGAATCAGCGTGGAGGTAGTTTTCTGTATGGGTTGACTTTCTGAAGACTTTATGCCCTATGGAGCCATCCTCTTTCCTTATGATGAGGATGTCTAAAAAAGGAATGCTCATGTTTTCTTCAAGTTCCATAGTGAATTTTATTTCTGAGGAGATGGAATTTAGGTGAATAAAAAACTTGTCAAGCTCTGCTTTACCATGGGTCCACTTTATATTAGTATCATCGACGAACCGCTTCCACCATGCTGGTTTCAGGGGGTAAGATTCCAGTGCCTTCTTTTCAAAGAATTCCATGTATAAGTTGGCCACGATCGGCGAAAGGGGGGATCCCATTGCCACTCCGGAAGTTTGCTCATAATAAGTTCCTTGGAAGGTGAAAACTGTTGATCGCAAGCAGATTTCGGCCAACCTTGCAGTCACGGGATCAGTAACTTCTTTTATAACCTGAATGGCTTCTTCAAGAGGAATCTTGGTGAATAAGGAAACCACGTCAAAGCTCACAAGGATGTCATCACGTTCTAACTTCTCCTTCTTAATGAGATTCACAAAGTCATGGGAGTCTTTGATGAAAGAATCAGTATTTCCGACGAGGGGCTTGAGGACTTTAGCAACATACTTCGCAAGCTCATAGGTTGGGGATCCAATGGTATTGACAATTGGTCTCAGAGGAATTCCATCTTTATGAATCTTGGGTAACCCATAAATCCTGGGGATGCATTCACTTGAGGGGATTAATTTCTTTTTTATTTTATCCTCAAGGTTGGACTCCAAAATTGCCTTTTTCACATCTTTCATAATCTTGGGTATGGGGTTTTTGCTGAGTTTCTTATAACTACCACATCTGAGGTGCTCGTTCATTTTGAATATATAATCTTCTTTATCCAATATCACAGCTGCTCCTCCCTTATCAGCCTTTAGAACCACAATTTTCTCATTATTACGCAGAGATTTGAAGGCCTTTTGTTCTGCTTTACTCAAATTACTTTTGGGGGCTTTGGCCTTTCTCATAATAAGAGAGCACTCTTGTCTTAATGCTTCCTTGTCTTCCAAAGGAAGGTTGCTGATCCCATCCTCAATGTTGCATATCATATTCTCAAAAGGAAGGTTTTTTGGAGTCACAGCAAATCCAAGGCCTTTTTTGAGGACATTAATGATCTCGGGTTCTAAATCTTGAGAAGACAGATTTACAACCTTCCTTTTTAATTTTGATTCCGAGGGGTTGACCGAAGAAGTTTCATCCTTCATTAAATTGTTGTTAATATTGATTATATCAGTGCTATCAAACTCTTGATTGCTGATAATTATGCTTTTACCCGAGTTATGTGAATTACCTCTGTCCACCTGAATGTGCGCATCATGATTGTCTATATTCCGAATGCCGGTCACCGCATACCTATCTTTGCCAACGGAGTTACTTAAGATAGTTAAATTTTGTTCCTGCGCAGGTTCTTTCAAGCTCACAACAGCCACTTGCGAATATTTGCTTTCTGTACATTCACTTTGATTCAGCCCAGGTTCTAGCGAATATTTGCTGCCATTATTAAGATTATTGGTCTGCGCTGGTTCCTTGTTCTCAACATCATATTGGGCCATACATTCACTTTGATACTGCGCAGGTTCTGGCGATTTCCTTCTTTCAATCGAGATACATTCAGCTCTTTCATGTCCAGGTTTCACAGCGCTGTGGTTAAGAATATCAATCTGCGTTATGATCGGTTCCATGTTCCAGCTACAGCTGTTCAATGAATATCTGCCTACGTTCTTAGCATCGTCATTAACGCTGCAAATCGAGCTGTGGCCACCGGCGCTGTCCGAGTCTTCGGAAACCTCCGATTGCTGAACATTTAATGGATTTAACCTGCTATTGTTGTTAAATCGTTCCTGCGCAGGTTCCATCAAAGCGTTGTGGGTATCCTCATTGTTATTGTTTCCAGGTTCCTTGCGTACCATGTTCTATCAATTGACCGGAGAACGCTGGTTCCAAAGTCGATATTTGAACCGTTAAATTCAGCCTGCGTTATAATTAGATCATTGTTCAGGCTACAGTTGTTTATCAACATTCTGCCTTCGTTCTTTGTGAGGTCATTAACGTTGCAAATCGGATTCATGATGCCGCTGCCAACTGCGCTGTCTGAGCCTTCAGAAACCTTTACTTGCTGAACATTCTTTGGATCTAAGCCATGATTGTCGAATCGTTTCTGCGCAGGTTTCATCAAAGCGATGTGGGAATCGTTGTAGTCATCAATGTCAATGTTTCCCGGGTTACCTGCGTTCTGCGTTCTGTCAATCGCCTGGAGATTGCTGGTTTTAAAGTCGATATCCAAGCCGTTATATTCAGCTTTTCTCTGCGCAGGCTTCATAGCGCTATGGGAATTAAGGTTATTGATCTGCGTTATGATTGGTTTATTGCTCCAGCTACCGCTGTTCATCAGATATCTGCTGCAAATCGAATCTGTGTTGCTGTTGTCACCTGCGCTGTCCGAGCCTTCCGAAACCTTTGATTGCTTAACCTTCAATGGATCAACCGCATGCTTGTTGTTTAATAGATTATGCTCAGGATTTACAAAATTGGTTTGGGTATCGATGCAGTCCTCATTGTTATTATTGCCCAGGCTCCATGCGTTAATTGTCCGGAGATTTTTGGTTACACAACCCAAATTTAAACCGCTATTCATAATGATTCTATTGTCCTCGGCGCTGTCAGAGCCTCCAGATGAATCATAGCCCTTATACTGCGATTTATGAAGTAAATTGGCCAATTTCTTGCGTTGTCGTCTTTCAGTAGCTTGCCCTTCATTAATACTTTTTAGAGCGGCCCTAGCATCAATAACAGACCAGAGATTATTGTTAATGATGCTGGCTAGCTTTAGGTGAGTTGAGAGCGCTAAGCGACCAAGATCATCTAGAGAAGCCCTAACCTTTTTAATTTCTGCCCTTATTAGAGACAGGCTGAGTTGGAAAAAAGCCCTTTTATTATACCAGTTATGCAATTTATGCTTAATTTGAGCGAAAGGGGGAATAAGGTTGTTATCACGATAGTTCTTAAGAAACTGTAGGTCAACGGCTCTTCTTGCTATCTTAGCTCTAGTATTTTCGAGTAAAATGATTTCACTCCAGGTCTCCCCTCCGTGTAGGGACATGATTATGGATTTAAGGCCTTTGTGGTTTATTATTTTTGAATGAGTTACCGGAGAATCCACAGTAAGAACCATTTTTTGCCAATGTTTCAAATCCCAAATGGGATCCATCATCAGGACAACTTGAATGCTTTGATAGAAGAAGAGCTTATTAGAGGGATAAATAGAAATGAGGAGAGGAGGACTATAATTATTTATATCTTGTGGTTGTGTCTTAGTTACATTAGCGCTTGATCTATTCATCTAAGTCAATCGAGATTCGTTTACATTCATCAAGTTGTCCATCATTAAAATCTCCTAGAGCCTGTGTTTCACAGGTTATTTCATCCATTTACCTAGGGATTACTCCCCCTTGACTTGTCTAGGAGAGAGTCTAAACGGAGTGAGTAAGGATTTAAGAGTGACAACCCTTACTCTGAGCGTTGTTGTGGTGCCTAAATACTTTGCGCGACAACACTGATTACAGTGGATTCAGTATTTTGGATGCTTTTCGATTGCAGATGTTGCAGTTGTAGCGCCAAAAGATGTGTAATGTTCCCAATTAAATTAATTTTGCTAAGATGAATTTCTATTTGGCAATTAGGTGTTGGGAAATATTTTGGCATGTAAACCTAGGAAATGTGGGTGGAGGGAGTCCCCACTTAATTTTTGGGGTAATGGAGGCCACCAACATTGAGAAAACGAAAGATTAAATTGATAGTGGAATATGGGGCCCACATAAAGTACACACTTGGGGAAGAAAATTTAAATTCCTTGAGGCAAATCGAATTGGTGGAGGGACCCACAAGCACTGCATGGCCAACAATTATAAAAGGAAAGAATGAGGTAGCAATAGGGGTTTTTTGTCTATTTGAAAATTGAATTTGCCTTAGCTGTTCAACTGAGCCAATATTGTGTTGTTTAGCACAAGAGCTTCCCAAGGAGAGAAGCTCAACCTTTCTTCGGTGGACTTTGAGTGCCACCCTAGGAAGACTTTCCTTCATCACTGAGACTAGAAGAGGCATCAACTACAGGTCCCACGCATTTCTGGAGTAGAGTACGCAGTCTGGGAGCCACCACTGCACAGAGGGAGGATCCATTGCTTATTTGTGGAGTTGGGCTGTTGGGGAATTGACCGAAGAAGCTACATTGTTCTTTGATCATTTTCATGAGTGTGGAGGGCAGTTACAACCAAGAGGACCAACCGACACACAACTCTCACTTTATCATACACAGGACTGCATCATCTCCTCCATCACTATGCAGTCATTGGAGTGAGACTCTTTTGGGGCCGCATCATCTGGGGGACTTTGGAATTGGGGTGCTGGGAAATCATTGAGAGGGCAATTTGAGGAGGATTGCTAGAGTTTGAAGAGAAGAGATTGATAGGAGTAGCCACAGTAGCAAAATTTGAATTTGGTGGAGGGCTAAGCTGTGAAGGGTCAAATTTCGAATGTTGGAACTAAGGAAACGTTTTTTTGGGTTTTGGGCAAGGAATTTTCTGGGCAATCTAGAGTGGGCAAATCAAGGGGCGAAGTCAGGCAATAGTGTAGTTTTGGAGCAACAACACAGTTTTCTAGAGGTGTTGATTAATACAACCATTTGGCTTTCTCGTACTCATCACCATGTACTTGTAGCTTGCCTTGTGCAAGCCCAGGTGCAATTTCTGCAACTAATTGTACCGCAACAGATATTATTGATAAATTTTGGCTAGTTTGGGGATTTGCAGAAATTTTTGGTTTATGTGTATGTATTTTTGAAATTTTCTGTGTTATTTATTTGTGCGAGGGACTTGCAGTGCAAATGCAGTGTTGGCAACAGTTCAATAGCAACACAGATGCAGTGTATATCAGAGTTGTGTAGTGGTTGGTGGGCAGTATGGCCAGATATCAACAACGTGATAGGATGCAGAGACAAGGTCCTGCTACAGGGTGTGCAGTAGCACTATAACGCATTCTTCGCTAATAGGGAGTGTTAGTTTTTGTAGCATTAGATGTGTTCTAGCCTTGAAATTTTGTGGAGAGGCTAGAACACATGAAATCTCCAAAACCCATAAATTGTTTCTAGAAATTCCACCTAGAAATGACTTAATTAGATTATTAACCAGTTTTTAAATATTTCCTAAGTCTAAACTTAGGGAATATGGTTAATTAATCAGTATTAATTAAGTCAAGGCGAAAATCATCTAGAAACTCACATGGATCGATCTAGAGATGATCCTAGCCATTGGTTAAGTTTTAATCTAGGCCATTGGAGCTCCAACAAAGGATTATAGGAGGAGGTCGATGTGGTGCTTGAGAAGACACTTGAGAGATCCAATTTCTGAGTAGATTGATTTCCAGAGTAGCAACAGTTAGTTGCCGGAGAGAGAAGAGAGATCGAAGCAGTGTGAGAGGGGCAGGGACAGTGAGTTTGGAGGAAAGATTTCCAGATCCGGAGAGGCAACAACAAGAGGGTTGAGTTATCCTAGAGAGGCAGTGCGGAGGTTTTGCGCAATAGCTTCAGCAAGGTAGATCGATTTACTAGTGAGAAAAATCATTCTTAGTTCCAGAAGCTAGGCAAAAGTTCCAGACTGGTGGAGAGACGATTTCCTCAGTAGTTGGAGGTAGAATGACTTCATAAGAGGTAGTTTCGAGCCACACGTGTGGGAGACAGCGCAGAAGGTCTCACGCTGGGGTTTGGACGACCAGTTTGCTGAAGGAAAGTCGTGCTAGAGATTACTTGTGGGAGAAGGGAAATTCCCTTCAGTTTTTTGCCCATATTTTCTTGCTGTGGATTGCCAGTTTCAAGCATCCAGATTGTACTCAGATTTTTCTCAAAAGGAGAGTTATCATGAGTGACACCCTCGAGAAAGGTAAGGTCAGTCTCGACTTTTATTTCCATAGCCTCATCCTCCTCAACACATGTGCTCTCAAAATCATCCTGCTCATCCTACGGACCTAACGAGGGCTCATCTTCCTGTTCATCATCGAGATCCTTAAGGTTATCTTCATCTTTGTTGGTTGACAAGTGGGACATTTCTTTTCCTTCTTCTCTTGAAGAACAATGGCTAAGGTATTTGTCACATGATTTTGTAATATGCTTCTAGGAGGAGAGCGCTAGTAGGGTTCTCATTATATTAACCTTTCATCTTATGAAGCTTTACTTCTTCGTGCAAATGGAAGAATACTTCACTATAATTACATCCCCCTACTAATCCCCTGCATGACCTACTATATTCATCCATTCTCTCTTGCATGATTTGAAGGCTTACAAGATCCAACTCTTCACAATCATCAGAGGAGATATTCCCTTTCTCATTGTCATTGTCTTCCAATTCTATAACCAATGCTTGCTCATCATCCTCACCTGCACTTGAGCTCTCTTCAATGTCATCCAATTGATTACCCTTTGGTTGACTATGACATTTGTTGTTGATTAGGTCAGTTAGAATATTCAAAGCATAAGTTAGGCGCGTTGGGTCAAAGAGGCGACTAGGATCCCTTTCATAGGAGTCCTTCATCATGTCGAGTTGTACTTGTTGTGATCTATAAAACCTGAGCATGAGTTCCATATCCATACCTTCCAATACATTTTGATAAGATTCTGCATATTTATCCCCATTCTTTTGCAGTTCTTGAATGTCTTGGTCAGTGAGTTTTGCAAATGTAGGACCAAGATTAATCTCTCTTTTACGATAGTCCATTTTCTATGATTTTGCATATTAGGATTAAAATGGAGTCGCCAGGGTGAATTAAAGTGCCTTGATAAATGCTTGCTTCACCCCACAAGCATTAACTTTGAAGCTTAATGAAGAACTAGGGCTTCGTTCTTCCAACGGAGTCACCAATAATGATATGTCAATATGTCGTATGGGGAACAAAACACATGCTTCGTGACCCCGACAATGACACCAAAATGTTACCGCTCAAACTAGTAGGGGGTCCTAGAGGGGCACTTGCTAGGTCAAGAGCAACAATGAAGGTAAAGCCCATTGTCACCACAGCTAAAGCTTCCTACTCTTTATGAACTTTCACCAATGGGAGGAGACCCGTTATATAGAGAATCACATATGAAGGATAGATCAACTAAGATGGGTGTGAAGTGATCTCGGGGTCCCTTCCCCAAGGGAGGCTCAAGAATGGGACTTGCTTGCTTCTTAAGCAAGGTACAAGGCTTTCTGGGAGAAGGGGATGAGGATTTAAGGGCTAGGTTTAAGGAGTGTGAATTGTAAAGTAGCTTCCAAAACCCTAAAATCCTTGTTGAACTTGGTTTCCTAAGTGGTTTTTGAAGAGTCGGCTTTTCAAAGGTATGGGACCCACACAGGACCAAGTGGACCCAGGTTAGGTCAAGCGGGAGTCTAGCAACCAATGATAGATTTGGCCTAAACAAGGAGGAGAAGAGGATCTAAGAAGTGATTTTCACTCAAAGGTACAAAATGATTCCTATGAGGAACTAGCCTAGGGAAACTTAGGGCAAAAACCAATCTCAAGGCTAGGGCTTGGGATATATCACAACCACAACATCGGAATTCCCTCAAATTTGTAAGAGGCCTAGGAGAGACACCAGCAGTAGAGGCCAAGAGATCAAAGTTTATCTATGGATGGTTTGTCGGGAAAATGATGCCCTAGGAGCCCTAATGTGGCTTGACCTAGAATAAAGAAGGAGAGGCAGAGAAAAATAATTATTTAAGTGATCACCTTATGGTAGACCAGTGCCTAATCCTTTGGGGAGATTGGAGTCAAGAAGAATATGAAAATGGACTTCGTTTCTAGGTCAAGGAGGCTCTAAGATCAACTTCGCTTGTCATTAGGGCAAAGGAGAGTGACCTTAAATGCTTTTATACTTCGTTTTGCAAGAGGTGGCTTGTCTAGATAAATTCAATCATAGAATTATCCCTGGGTGAATTCGTTCAACATACATGGTCCATACATGGAGATATGCTATATAGAAACATAATTCCACAATTTTGTAGTAAATGCATGTAACAACTAGCCCTAGTATAGCGAAAATCTCATCATCAATGCATGTGACAAAGTAAAAGAATAAATAGCATTAAATTTCTACTTACATGTAAGAAAATATATCCAACCACTAATAAAATTGTCAATGATGAAACTCCATGATAAGAAAAGACAATTTATACATCAAAATTCATCCATGTGCCAAAATTTCGCTCACCAAGAAGGAATAGTGAAAATCTCAAGAGAGATACAAGTCCAAAAAGTGATGATGAGAAATAACTCTCACCATTTGCATTTATACACTCCTAATGAGTTCGATTTAGCTACTTGAGCCTACATTAGCCCCTAAAATAAAAATAATGTGCAAATAACTAACTTTAGGTGACAGGCCCACCAAACTAGCTCATAAACAAAATAAGAAACCTCTCAAGATGTCGAATGATCAATAATGCATATCGTTGGGCCCTTTAAGAAGCCTAATCAAGTCCATAAGTGCCATAATGATGAATAAGACTTCCAAAAGTAATGGACAAGGGGTTGGTCCCTTGTTCTCCACATAATAAACCTATGGTGCTCCCAATGGGTGTGACGACACGCAAGTGAGACCTCATGGATCTCCAAGTAAGTCGAAGATGCTTGTAGACCATCTGTAAGGGTTCAATTGATGGAGTAAGTGATGCCACATCAACATACAAGTCCTGGGTCATTTGCCAAGTGTATGGTAAAATTGTGGGGTCGGCTGGGCAAAGGTGAACTAGGTGCATCTTCCTCGTCCAATATGTGAACCTCAAGCAATCTCTAAACATCTCTGGGGATCCATGGAGTGTTGCCTAATGCTGTGGAGGCCCATGGCTCTCAGCACACATTCTACGTGTGCTAATGTAGCCCTCTGGAGGGTTAGGATCCCATATAAGGAGACCAAAACCAAAACAAAGACCACTTGCAATCTTGCATAAGATCCAATATGTCCCCTAACCTTCCAGTACAACAAGTCATCAAGGAAATCGAGTAAAAGAGCTTACAAGCCATGGAGAACAAGTGGGGACTTCATAATGGCATGCCCTTCCATAGTGGGCTTTGGCATGTGCTAATGTCTCCAAGCTCCAAATGGGGTTAACAAAGTATCCTATTAGGTGGTTTCCACTTCTAAAGGGGATAGTATGTCCAAGGTACATCCTTTAAAAGGTGGTGGCATGTGATAAAGAGATGAATGAAATAGGGAATGAAAGGGGCAGCCCAGGGTCACACGCTGGGGTACAAGGGTAGCTAATACAAGGGGAGCTCACACTTGGGTATATAATATATAGGAGGGAGCAATTGTGGTACATGAGGTGCCTCGATATTGATTTTTCCACCCTTCTTTATGCGCCTTTTGCCTTTCATGATTTTTCTTTAATTGACTGCTCGAGGCTCAAGGGGTGAGAGCATGATGTGTGAGATATAGTGGTTCATTTTCCACTAGGGGTTGAGACAATCATGGGTTCCTAAATAATAAAGGAGGCTCATCTAGGGCCCTTAGGAACTAGGGTGATGGCCATCATGATGGGGTAGAGCTCATGTATTGGCTTTTTCCCACATGCTAAATGTGTTTGTCCCGACCATCTTTTGCATTTTGTGCTACATTTTCCTGTTGAATGTGGCAAATTATGCTTTTACGTTTCTTTTTAGCTGCATCAACCTCTGGGCATCATTCCAAGCCTGGCCCAAGGTGTGGGCGAGAGGAAGGGGAAGACTAACCCTATGTGGACCTCGTGGAGGAATATGGACCCAGGTGGGAGAAATGACGAATGGGGTTATAATGAGTGGAAGGGGAGTAATATATATGGATGGGGGAGCGGGACCACAACCAAAATTTGGGTTTCCCATGTAGTACCATCCCTAAAGCCCAAGGGTCAGTAATAAAGATCCCACAGGACTAGGGTCCAAGGTTAACATCCCAAAGAGGTCTAGGGGTCAAGAGCATAGACCTAGCCCACTCTTTCCTCCGAATACCCCCATTAATCCATGCCCAAAAGTGTCCATGATAAACAAACTACAATACTCAATTATCAAATGACAAGGCATACTTTTAGGTTTGGGAAGC
The DNA here is from genome assembly GCA_031772625.1 of Pinus tabuliformis. Taxonomy (NCBI): domain Eukaryota; kingdom Viridiplantae; phylum Streptophyta; class Pinopsida; order Pinales; family Pinaceae; genus Pinus; species Pinus tabuliformis. The sequence continues at coordinate 937,287,000 of CM062815.1, forward strand.
TCACCTTCAAACGTACGATCATGACAGATGGGTGAGGGACCACATGGCTGGCTTTGGTGGCGGAGAAATGACACAACAAGTTAGTTGGTGGCTGCAAGGGGTTGCCGGCTGAGGACCATCTTGGAGAATTTTTTTCTCCTAGGGATATCATCCACAAAATAGCGGGTAACAGGGCCCATAGGAACCAAGGTGATGGCCATGGATAAGGGGTAGAGCTCATGTTTGGCTTTTTCCCATGCATTAAATTTATATGTCCCAACCATCTTTTGCATTTTGTGGTACATTTCCTGTTAAGAGTGGCCAAATTATGCTTTTTCTTTCCTTTTTAGCTGCATCATCAACCTCTGGGGCATCGTTCCAGGCCCGACCCAAGGTGTGGATAGGGGGACGGGGAGGCTAACCCTACGTGGACCCGGATGGGAAATTAAATGAATGGGGCTAAAATGAGTGGAACGGGAGTGATGTATGTGGTATCGGGAAGTGGGACCACATAACCAAAATCGGGAATTCCCATGTAGTGCCAACCCAAAATCCAAATGGTCATTAAAGGAGATCCCATGGGACAAGGCTACAAGGGTAACCACGAAATTGGGCGGTGGAGACAAGAATACAAGCCTAACCCACTCTTTCCGCCGAATCTCCCCACCAATTCATGCCCAAAAGTGCCCATGACAAGTAAGGAAACTTACTCAACTATACCAATGAAAAGCCATACCTTGGGGGTCTGGAGGCCCACCTTCATAACAGATGGGCGAGGGACCACATGGCTGGCTCTGGTGGCAGAGAAAATGGCACATCGATCTATCTGGGGCCTACAAGGGGTTGCTAGTTGCCGACTGAGGACCATCTAAGAGAAATTTTTTCTCCTATATGCACTACCCACAGGTAGTGGGTAACAAGCCTTATCTGTGTACTTGCCTCCATTGTTCGTACGAAGTACCTTGATCTTTTTTCCCATCATGTTCTCCACAAAAGCCTTGAACTCTTGGAAGCCACTGAAGGTCTCGTCCTTTGTTATGCAAAAATAGATCCAAGTTTTCTTGGAGAAGTTATCGATGAAGGTTACGAAATACTCATAACCCCTGAGTGATCTGGTAGACAACGGGTCACAAATATTTGATTATATTAATTGAAGCAAACCACTAGCTCTATTGTCACTTCTTGGGAATGCTGCCCTGATACCATCTGAAATTTCCTTAATTGCACCAAATGGAATTTAATCTTCTATCTACTAGAGATTATTTGTCTTCAAAATTTAATTACGAGAAATAACTATTAAATCACTACTGCAATCTTCACAAATAATAACAGGAACTGAGAAATAATGCACGCATTCAAAATAATTGACACCAGTATTTTTGGACAAATTGTCCCTGGAAATCCCCGAAGGGAGAACCAGTTCTGCAGATGAGTGTTTTATTCTTATTCTTTAGCAAAAATGAGAATTACAATTTGCTTGCCTCTCACTGGTAGAGTTTCGACAAATATTTTCTCCACTGGCAAAATCGATCTGGAAACACAAGTTTCCCTTTAGCGAAACCACATGACCTCTTGCTTGCAACTCGCACCTCTTACCTACAACTTGCACTAGAAAATATGGAATGCGTATGACCCTCTCTGGAACCCGCACTGCCTTCGGAAATTAGTTTTGGTGATGATCTTGGCCTCCTGCAACTCAACTGAGCAACTTGCACCTCCTCCAATACCTATCTCCGGCTACTAAAATCGAACTGCTGCCCAGCTATGCACACTGGCTAATTCACACTGGTATGGGCTCACTGCAGAATAATACGGCCTTCCTTCCTCTTTCCGGAAACTGGAAATTACTAAGAAAAATTTCTCATAAAATCCTCTCTACCGAAACCCCTGTCCATGTCTCCCTCTTTCAAACTGCACCCTTGCTATCACTGCAAACTGGGTTATTCAAACTCCTAGATTTGTCTCCGACTGACCCATCGATTTGCTTTTATAATCTCTCATTGTTGAATCAACGGCCATGATCTAATCACAATCAATGACTGATCATCCTGACCCCATCAAGTGACTTTTCTGCAAGTATCTAGACCAAAGGCGATTCACCTCAATTAATCTGATTTATTTAACCAGTTTTCCCAAGTTACACTTAGGAAAATATAATTGGCTAATTAATCTAATTAAAGGCATTTTCCTTACAAACTTTTTCGGGGTCTTGGAGATAGTTATCCTCCTGTGTTCCTTAGCGTCTTAGACAGCAATAGAGACTAAAACACCTGTCCGAGCTGCCAAAAACTAACACAAGCTTACTGTGATTACTCTCCCAGATCAACAAATTAACGACAGTCCAGGTACTGTGCAGAAGAGTAGGGTAAATAGTTGTTAGTATAATTCAGTTAAATTGGCTTAAATAATGGATGTGGTTATTTACAATTGCAGACAGTATTGTATTTGGTGAAGTATTGTCTGTGTTCATTCCTGGTTTATTGCACAATCAGTCTAATTATTTTGGATTTGAGGAATCACATTCTGCTGTTGACTAGATTATTCATACCTGTCTACTGTGACTGATTTGTAGATTATAACTGCTGCCTCGCTAGGATTTATTACGTGGTCTGGCTTGTTGGTCGAGCTTGGTGGGTGGGGAGCTTGGTGTATAAATGAATGAAATTCTGTTGGAAGCCCTAGTTAGAATAAGGAACCCTATGGCAAAAAATTGCCTTATGTCATTACATTGAGTCGCAACTGAGTTTAAATACAAAATAGCTTGTGTACATAGTGTTTAATGCATGATAAAAGTGTTGGGATTAAGTACACAACGAAGATCATTATTTCTAGATTTATGTGGAGAGGTTCTTGGCCCTTGGTGCAAAATTCATTGAAAAACGTTTGCTTTTGTTTGGATAAATAGTTGATGCTGGTTTTTATGCAGCGGAGGCATAATTTGTATATATAGGAATTTTACTTGGTTATTGGATGAAAACTTTATTTGAAAGTAGACTTGCATATTTGTTAGAGTATATGTAAATCTCCTTTTAAGAACAATGAATTTCTCTATATTCATCTATGTCAGAATAACTTACCTGAAAAATTTACTTTTTGTTAGAGTTTGATTTCTCCCTTGTCAAAAATACTAAAGGGGAAAAGGAAAGATAAAGAAAATGAAGGGACTTTCATATCTCAGATTATGATCAAAATATATAAATTATGCAACGTTCCTTTGCATTATTGATGTTTTATTACAGTCCATTTCTCTAACCTGGACAACTTGCAATGACAGACGGTAAAGTGTGCTGATTACTTTCCAGCAGAGGAGGAGTCTAGAATATTTGGAAGAATATTTGTGGCAAACAAAAGTTTGAAGATAAGTCAAAATTCAATAGCACTACGATTTTTGGAGGTGAAATATATAGAGGTAAAGATGCAAAGTAACAAGCTATGTTGTAGAGCTATATATTGTTCACTGTTTGTAGAATTTGCTGATTATTTTTTGTTGATTTTTGAAAGAGCAACACATGTATACATATGAACACAACTAACTCAATGGAGAGCATTATATTAATGCTGCAACAAATATACATCTTTGGGCTAGCTCAAGGCAGGCTGCCTATTTACATCACATTTATTCACATATATCATCTCAAGTTACATATTTAGGGTGCTCTAAGGAAGTTATGGTAGTTTATCCATCTAGCTGTAACCTTATCATTCGATGTTTCATATTTGTCGCATGTTATAACACTCACCATTATCATTACTTGATCTCCAACCTATAAATGGTGACATGATAGTAACATTAAAATCCTGTGTGTTAATATCCTGAACCTAGCACCTGGCAATGAGTTCCCAGCATATTTATCACAGATCTACTGAATAAATGCACAATTAGGTTCTTAACACAATTATTCAAGTGAAACAAAATTATAACTAATCTTAGTCACATGGGACACATACAAATTCTGCCCAATCAAATCAGTTCTTCATTGAAACTTAGTCAAAATCTACTTGGAAGTTGGGCTCTTGTCTTGAGATACTGGCCCAACTTAGAAATTTATAGTTATAATATACCCTGGATCTGATCCAGCTGATCAGACCCTAGATCTATCCTTGATGTCTTCGCTGATTTGGATCTCCTATGCTACACCCCTGTGCCTTCCTTAGATCCAGCACGCTAAAATGGAAGTCATTCTCCTCTCAACACTGAGATGCCTGTCCCAATGTCTTGTGTTGGTGTCAGGCGTGTTTCTCCTCTCTTTAAACTTTCTTTTATAACTTTACATTGAGCTAAATCCCTAACATTAATCTCCAAAGTGATTGATGATCGAGATTAGATCTCGCCTCACTTGAGATCAATGGTTGAGATTAAAACATAATCACTAAAGTAAATACTTTACTTTTCCTAAGTGTTTTAGCTCAATAGCAAAGATAATTAATTATGTGCTTCTCTCTAAGTTAGACTTAGGCTAAAGGTACAATAGCAACTTACTCATACTTGAGTAAGTGTCCGAAGGAGACTTTGGGCGACTTCTGCACACCTAGACACTTAGGCCTGTGTAGAAGTACCTGCCCAAGCTACAAACAGCAACAATATGGTCATATGAGCCATTTACCTCCTCCATTTAACACAAAAAACCAAACCTGGCATTGAGTACAGTGCCTCTCCTTGTTAGAGTATACTGCAAAAATAAGTGTATGTAATATGGTCACATTATAAGTTAGTGACATGTGAACAGCAAAATATTCTAATGTCAAGGTTAGGTGGTTACACCTTCATAACCAAGGGTTCTGAATAACGATGTATTGAATGTCTCTCAATGATGATCTGAACTGCTTACCGGACCCTTTCAAATTGCCCACAACTTGTCTCCTCCTTGGTGGAATATAATATGAAATAGGTGTATATAATATGGTCACATTATAAGTTAGTGACATGTGAACTACGTAATGTTATAATGTTGAAGTTAAGAGTATATGTAATGATTAAATGATGTAATATTATAATGTGTTGTGATGGGGTATGCTACAATGTAATACTATAAGGATGTATTGAGAAATGATTACATGAAAGTGTATATGTATTGTGGGTAGCATACCTCAAGCTACTGCAGACGTTCTTGTTGCATCATCATTAATATATGTGACATATTTATTGTTCTCTTCAATTGTGTTTGTTCATTATTGTGTTATGTATAGTAGTATACTAATACAACCATATGAAATTTTACATATTATCAGAGGAAGTAGAAGTGCGGAGCCTATGACAGAGACTTCGTTAAATTGGACTTTAGGAAGGTTACCATAACCCAATTGGAGATTGAGGATCTTGGACAAGGTCAAAAGTGTCCATGTTGTAAGACAAAACCTTGTTTATTAAAAAGGGGGAGGCAAAGCTGAGTTCCTTTAATTATATAAGGAGAAGATAGGGTTCTTATGTTTTCAAAAGGTTCTTTGTTATATCACCTGGAAATTCCTTCCTGCAAAAAGTCAAGGTGTTCAGATAAGTAATATGTGCAGAGCCATTGTCACCTCATTCTGAATCTTTTTTGCTTTGGGTTGATAGTTGGTACCTTCCAACCATGGGTGCTTCCCAAAATATTCCAAGGTAGGATAAGTACAAACTCAAACTAGTAGTAATACGCTTCTGTCCTGCAAAAACTAGTGAACGGAAAAAGTGGACAGCAGTCTAAAGTGTATAAAATGATGCAAACTATGGTCTGTATTTAAAATCAATCCAAATGAAAAAATTGCTGCTGTCTTGTAAAAACTTGTGAACAGCAGATTAATCTGCACTAAAAATGATTCAAACCTGGAAAGTCTTTCCTGCAAAAGTCAAGGTGTTCAGATAAGTAATATGTGCATAGCCATTGTCACCTCATTCTGAATCTTTCTTGCTTTGGGTGGGTAGTTGGTACCTTCCTACCATGGGTGCTTCCCAAAATATTCCAAGGTAGGATATGTACGACCTCAAACTAGTAGTAATATGCTTCTGTCCTGTAAACACTAGTGAACAGAAAAAGTGAACAGCAGTCTAATGTGCATAAAAAATGATGCAGATTATGGTCTGTATTTAAAATCAATCCAAAGGAAAAAATTGCTGCTGTCTTGTAAAAACTTGTGAAAAGCAGATTAATTTATTCAAACTATTGTATGTATTTAAAATCAATCTAAAGGAAAATGTACTTGTGTTTCTGTGCTAAAATAGTGCAGGACAAGAAGCAGAAAATATTCCAAAACTGTGGGAAACACACTAAAATTGATGCAATATATGCTCACTAAAGGTAGGCACACAAACAATTGCAAATAAGATGAAAAAATGATAATTTCCATGTAAATACAGTGATAAATAGCAAACTGTTCTTTCCTAGTTAAATGCTATTTTTGGGTTTTAGATATTTCTATATGCATGTAAACAACCACGTAAATTGACTGATGCCTTATATGGAGTTGAAAATGAATGAAAGCAAGGATGGCGAACGAAAGTTATTTGTTTTCTACTAAATTTCCTATCAAGAATGCAACATGAACAAATAAAAATATTTGAACTATAGAATTCTTTGCGTGATTGAACGGCACATAAAATGGTAAGCCAAATGAGTACTTGATAGATATTGATTGCCAAGGGTTCTAGAACAAACAGGTTCCTGGATAAATAGGAACAAAACAGTCACTCTGCAAGAATATCAGGAAAACCAATATTCTTCGACTCCTCCAGATCACATGGGGTTGGAAACAATGACATCTTTAACTGCAGAGTTATTCAGCTAGTTCTTGCACTCTACTGCTAACTCTCAATCACAAACTCTCTAGGGGAAATAATGAAGCAAGGAGGGAAAGAAGAAAGAACTGTTTTGTTCTTCCATTGCTTGTACAATGATTTATAGGGAAAGAGAGAAATAATAATAGAAGTGGACTAAAGATAGACGAGACCAACACTAGCATAATATCTAATAATGAAGCCAAGCAAAATGTCCAAAACTAAACCCCGAAAGGTCTCAAGATGAAGCACCCCATCTCCAAGGGAAGAAATAACTCATGAATATGCTTAGAAAGGCTCCATAAGTGTCTCCTATCTCTCTAGAGATAGCCCATGCATGTATATAATAAGTGGAACTGCCAAAAATAGTGTCCAACAAAAGCCTCCATTGTTGAATTTGTAATTATGGTTGGTCTTTAGAATGTACATTTGGTCAGTTGATGCAATTATATGATAAATTTGAAAAAGAAAATTGGTCATTTAAATCATATTTATAAATGCTCGAGTCAAAAGAAAATTGATTTTGAGTCAAAGCCCTGTTGACCACTACGTGTCAACGACCCATAACAATACACCCCCTTTTTTCAATTAAGGGACAGCGCCTGATCGACTTGTCCGTGCCGTTCAATTATCATCATCAGCCTGATCATCATGTTATATTGTAAATCCTTTCTGCATGTGTGTAATGTAAATAATCTCAGCAGATCCGTGTCGTGTATGTAATCACCTAGGTAAACCTACTTTTCTGGTGACGATCTACATTTCGGGAGGTTTTTGTCTCACCGATCCATTCTTGGATGGTCGACAGAGTTTTCCTTCAGCCTGACCCCAAAGCTGGAATGGATTTTGTCACTGGGATCTTAGGGGAGTCCTAGTTTTCTAGATCGAGTTTATGTAAAAGTGATTTGGGAATAATCCTAACTATTTGGTTAGGTTATTTTATTACAAATTGCTTGATATGTTAGATTATATTTGTGTCACAGAATTGGGTAGTTTGTGAGGGTCCTTTTCAGATGGGTTTTCCCCCTTGTGATGTAAAAAATGTGAAAATCATAATGTAAAGTGTCCTGAGGGTTGGAAAAATAATTTATCCTCTCATAGGTTAATTAATTAAATTTTCTGGCCAAAATTAATTAAAATCTTAAGCTAGAAATTTGATTAATTCTAGGTCCTAGGTAAATTTAAATTCTCCGAAGGAAAAATTCGTTGGTCCTTAAAAATTAAATTTTAAGAGGCATAGGGACTTATTAGAATATTCCTATTTAGTATTTAATACTCAGTCTTTTAGATGTTGCTATTTTTTCTTTTAAGCAGTTTCTTAGACGAAACTGAGTGTTTCCATATTCAACATAGAAACCTGATGTTTCTATTATTGTAAATATCTCTGTATTATCATTGAGCTGTTTGCTCATTCTGAATTAATTCATTCAACATTCTTTTATGGTATCAGAGCGAGGTTAAGAGATTTCTTAAACAGTTATTGTCTCTGCATCTTAATCTCTTGAGTCCTTTCTAAGGTCGAGCCCTCTGTAAGCCAGGTAGCCTTCACTGAGTCTTAGCCTCAGCTTTGCTCGCTGTGATAAAAGCTTACAGTCGTCCATCTCGATACAGAAATGGATTCTTCTCCTGCATGATTATTTTTCTGAGGAATTAACTTTGTGGCTGTGACCGTTTCATGGGAGGGGATTTGTTTTTTTGGCGGGCCAGTTTGCTCGGAATCGTGAAAGTCATTTTGGCTTTCCGGCTTGGAATTGTGAAATCGCCTTGAAATTAAAATCCGACATTTCGAATCCGGCTATTTCTTCGGCAAAGGTGACCCAGGTGTTTCTTCTCATTCAAATCTCATTTGTTTTGAAAATCGGAGTCGTGTAATTATTTTGGATTGGTGATCGAGCTATCGCTATTCCCGGGTTGCATGGTTCGTCTGGTCTGAAAATACGCTCTGCGTGTTATGGGCAGCAGTCTATTTTGTTTTTTGAACCCCTGTCATCTCATCGTGGCTCTCGTATTTTCTATTGGTCTCATCGTGATACGTCATTTTGCCATTGAAGACCGATAATTAATTACTGTGAAGCAGCAGCGTTTTTGTATCAGAGATCCAGCAAGAAGACCGATAAATAATTACTGTGAAGCAGGGATCGGGATATGAAAGGAGTCTGTAAGATTTTCAGAGTAGTCGCTGGAAATTTGTGATATTCGTCGTTCATCTTCCGTCCTATCAAGGCTTTCTGACGTGGCATGGAGACTTTGGAACTCTTTCTGTCCCGTGAATGACCTTGCATATTTTATTGGGCCGAAAAATAATTTCTTGGCAGGCTTTGATTCGACAAAGCACAGAAGCTCCCGCTGGCTCATTGGGAATCGAACTCGACATTGATTGTAGACGTTCGATTATATTTTCAAGATTCTTGTGCAATTTTTTGGCAGAGACGTGAAGCCTTGACGGCATTCGACGGCTCACGTGGGTTCAATCTACGTATTTGTTTTAACATCAACGGTCTTGTCTGCCGGCAGTTTTTCCAATTAGGGATATTTCAGATGATCGCTCCAATCTATTGAATACAACCGTATCATATACAAGTCAGCGGATTTTTTTTCCATCGTGAATATTTATTGTAAAATTTAAAAGAAGGGTACAGCTACAGCAGTGGAACCTGCTCTATTGCTATTTTTTTAGACTGGGGAGATATATTTTTGCTGGGTAAATATTTTTTCTAGCAGAACAAAGTCTGTTTTGATTTACACCAGGATAAGCAGGCAGCTACATTTTTTTTGTGTGTCAGACTTCTGTATTTTCTTTGGGAAAATGGCCACGCTCACCAATCTGATGTTAGAAGGAAATCAACGCTTTAATGGCAGCAACTATAACATTTGGAAACAAAGAATGTTGACCATTTTTGAATACAGGCGTCTTGATCAGCTCATTTTGGGCAAAGAGCTTCGTCCCGGTACAGCTGGTACCGATCAAGATAAATTTGATGATCGAAATCGAGAGGCTGTTATGCTTCTCAAGCTCTCTGTCGTTGATGATCAGTTACCACAAATTCCTTCTGGCAAGACAACTGCCGAAATCTGGCAACAGTTGAAAGAACTGCACGAGACATCGGACAAAAGCAGAGCTTTTTTTCTCAAAAATCAGTTGTTCTCCATCATGATGGACGAACATATGTCTTTACAGGAACATCTCAACAAAATTAAAGACATTCGAGATCAGCTCGAAGCCATTGGTCGGACCATGGAGGAAGAAGATATGGTAGTCATTACTTTGAAAAGTCTACCGAAATCTTATGAACACTTCATCGAAACACTCAACATTACCACCACAAATGTTGATCTGAAGTTTCCAGAATTATGTACCAAACTTCTGCAACAGGATCGGTGGAAACAACAGTTTGGTAGTAGTGCTTCATCAGTGTCCTCGGAAAATGCATTTGCTGCAAAATATCAGTCCTCTCAGTCCTTTCAGCAGAAAGGCTCTTCTCAGCCTTTTGATCCTGCTAGGAAGAAAAGTGTGCAGTGTAATTACTGTCATAGGTTCGGTCACATGAAGAAAGATTGCCGACAGAGGATTGCTTCTGAACAGAAGAAACAGGGAGGGCCACATCAGACAGCAAATGTTGCAGAACATTCCGAGCAGACAGAGTCTGCCTTTTACGCCTTTATGGCTAAAAGGTCTTCAGATCATGTTCCTTCCTCTGCATGGTACATTGATTCTGGTGCATCACGCCATTTCTCTCACAGGCGTGACTGGTTTATTGACTTCTCACCTTTCAGTGATTCTGTGGTATTTGGCGGAGGTGAGAAGTACACAGTAGCTGGCAGAGGTACAGTTCAAATTCAGTCTGGTGGACGCACACTCATATTTCTGAATGTATACTATGTTCCTGGTATGGAAATTAATCTGCTATCTGTCAGCCAGATTATGAGGAATTTTCCTCAGCTTGATGTTGTGTTTAGTGCACACAAGTGCTCCATCATTGACAGGGAGACCAATCTAACAGTTGCTGTTGGCCTAGAGGACCATGGTCTATACAGGCTACTTGATACCGGTGACTCTCCAGAAGTGGCTCTAGCAGCACGTGTCTCTCCCATCAGCACTCTATGGCATCAGCGATATGGGCATCTAAATATGCAGTATCTCTCTCAGCTCTCTCGGGAGGGACTTGTGTCAGGATTACTTGATATTCAGACTCAGCAGTTGGGGGTATGCAACGCCTGTCAAGCGGGAAAGCAACATCGGTCTTCATTCAAAGATGGAGAATCTTGGCGCGCATCTAAGGTACTTCAGTTACTTCATGCTGATATTTGTGGTCCTATGAATACAACTTCTATCACTGCTTGCAAATATTTTTTTACTTATTGTAGATGATTTCAGTAGAAAGATGTGGGTGTATTTTCTAAAAAATAAATCTGATGCTTTTAGTACCTTTCAAAAGTTTAAAACCTTAGTTGAAAAAGAATCTGGTTGTAATATCATGACCCTTAGGACCGACAATGGGGGGGAATTTTGTTCCTCAGCTTTTGCCAACTTCTGTGATATTCATGGCATCAAACGTCAATTAACCACACCTTACACTCCCCAGCAGAACAGTGTTGTCGAGCGTCGCAACCGCACGGTTGTTGAAATGGCTCGTTCCATGTTACAACACAGGAGTGTTCCAAACATATTCTGGGCTGAAGCAGTATTTACTGCTGTTTACCTTCTTAACCGATCACCCACTCAGGCTGTTACAGGGAAGACTCCTGAAGAGGTTTGGTCTGGCCGTAAGCCTAAGATCAGTCATCTCAAAGTATTTGGCTCAGTTGCATATGTTTGGATTCCAGCTGCTAAGCGCTCTAAATTGGATTCCAAAAGCCAGAAACTCATGATGACAGGGTACAGTGATCATCATAAGGCCTATAGGCTGATAGATATAGCCACTGGTCGTCTTAGCTTCAGTCGGGATGTAGTATTTGATGAAGACAGAGGATTCTTTCAGTCTTCTTCTTCTGAGCAGTGTTCTGAGGATCCGCCTCACAGTGTTCGTCTTCCGGTCGGTCCACCTGATGGGAGGGATGATGTAGCATCAGTATTTGATACTACTCTATCTGAGCTTCCTCCAGAAAATAACCCTCCTCTTGCGGCCCCTATTGCTCTTGAGTCTTCTCCACCTCCTCCTGATATTGGTTCCTCTACTCCTGATATTGGTTCTTCTACTCTTCGGCCTAAATGGTGGGCTAAAACCATTGGTGATCTCCGGGATGATGAGCTCCTTGAAGGTAGAACTTCTAGACATAAGAACAGACAACAGTCTACAGTCAATTTTGCTCTTATGGCTAACTTACACAGTATTTTTGAGCCTCAAACCTATTCAGAGGCTAAGGGTACATCTGAGTGGGAACAGGCTATGGAAGCCGAATTCCAGAGTCTTCAGAAGAATCACACATGGACACTTTCTGATCTTCCTGCAGGGAAAAAGCCCATAGGCTGCAAATGGGTGTATAAAGTGAAATACAAAGCTGATGGAACCATAGACAAGTATAAAGCTCGGCTTGTGGCTCGAGGGTTCTCACAGAAGGAAGGCATCGACTATGAGGAGACTTTTGCTCCTACAGCCAAGATGAGTACCATAAGGCTTGTCCTTGCCCTAGCAACTCAGTTCAATTGGAAAGTTCATCAGATGGATATAAAAAGTGCTTTCCTAAATGGTAATCTCCAAGAAGAAGTGTACATGACGCAGCCTCCAGGATTCAAGGTTGCTGGTCAAGAACAGAAAGTGTGTCGGTTAGCTAAAGCAATCTATGGATTGAAACAAGCTCCTCGGGCTTGGTACATGAAAATTGATCAGTACCTGACAGAGCAGGGTTTTCAGCGGAGCCCTTCTGATGCAAACCTGTACATCAAGCATACTGGTGATGATATCTTGTTTGTGGTTGTCTATGTGGATGATCTTATCATTACTGGCAGCTCTGCACATTTGATCCATGGGATCAAACAAGATTTATGCAGAACTTTTGAGATGACAGACTTGGGACTTCTTCATTACTGTCTGGGGGTTGAAGTTTGGCAGACTGAAAATCAGATCTTTCTCTCTCAGTCCAAGTATGCCAAAAATCTTGTGGATAGGTTCAGAATGCAGGATTGCAAACCGGCCACGACTCCTATGGAACCAGGGCTCAAACTTTCAGCTCAGTCATCCTCTCCCCTTGTGGATGAAACTTTATTCAGGCAATTAGTGGGCAGTCTCATCTATCTTACTGCTACCAAACCTGACATCAGTTTTGCAGTAAGCTACATTTCTCGCTTCATGTCCGCTCCTAAAGCTGATCATTGGCAAGCAGCAAAGCGTGTGCTACGATATGTGCGTGGCAATTCTGATTATGGCCTCCTATACACTCGAAGTTCCAATCCTATACTCAGTGGTTACACTGATTCTGACTGGGCCGGTTCGGTTGATGACCGTAAATCTACAGCTGGGTATGTGTTTAATCTAGGATCCGGTGCTGTTACTTGGACTAGTAAGAAGCAACAGGCAGTGGCTCTCTCCTCAACAGAAGCAGAGTATCGGGGAGCAGTTAAGGCATCCTGTGAGGCAGTTTGGCTTCGACGTATGCTGGCAGATATGCATGTTTCCCAGACAGGGCCTACTTCTTTGTTTTGTGATAATCAGGGAGTGCTCAAACTTGCCAAGAATCCAGTCTTTCATGAACGAACAAAGCATGTGGAAACTCATTGCCACTACATTCGCCAGCTTGTTGAAGACGACTCAGTTCAGTTGCAATATGTTCCCACAACAGAGCAGCCCGCCGACATCTTCACCAAGCCTCTTGGTCCTGATAAATTTGTAAAACTCAGAGGGTCTATTGGTGTTGTAAATAGATTGAGTATTAAGGGAGGGTATTAGAATATTCCTATTTAGTATTTAATACTCAGTCTTTTAGATGTTGCTATTTTTTCTTTTAAGCAGTTTCTTAGACGAAACTGAGTGTTTCCATATTCAACATAGAAACCTGATGTTTCTATTATTGTAAATATCTCTGTATTATCATTGAGCTGTTTGCTCATTTTGAATTAATTCATTCAACATTCTTTTAGGACTAAAGTAAGTTAATTATTTTGCTAAATGTTAAGCATTTGGTCCCTGGGGTTAAGTCAAAGTCAAAATTTTGAGGAAATTAATTCAAAAATTTAATTTTTGAATTAATTAAAACACTTTTAATTGAAAAACTCGAATTTTTTCAATAATTTAAAATTTCGACGGATGAGATTAAAAGAAATTTTGATCCTCATCAACGGTCGAGATTTCTTTGATGAGGATCACTCGAACTAGCCGTTGGAGGATTTATCTTTAAATAGGAGGTCATTTGCCAATCAAGATCATCCGATCTCTAGATCATGTACTAAGCTCTCAAGCTCTCTTGTATACTTTTTTGAATTAATGCAAAAGTCTTTGGGGTTTCAACGTGCTGTAGTGTTCCTCTTCATGAATTTATGGTAACATTGTTTTAATTTCTGCTTAATATTATGTGAAAATTATCAATCAATAGCTCTCTTAGAATAATCTGATTACATGTATCTTATTCAGTTTGTTGGATCTAGGGTAACATTTTTAATTTTGATTGAAGTAGCAGGTATCTCTATTTTTTCAAAATTTTATTGTTGTTTTATTTCTCTACTTGATTTGATGGTTGATCTAGTGTTTGCAGAAGATCTCTCAGGTTTTTATTTAGCGTTTGGGATGGTCCTCGGTTGGACCAGCCAACTCTCAACACATATTTTCTGAAGAGCCTACTTCATATAAGCCTCAGGATTTATCTAATGATAATCTTTTTTCTGCAGGGTGTTTTTGGGCTAGTACCTCTCTAAAATTTCAATGTTTTTAAATATTTTGTGGAAATTTTGATAGATGTGGCTATTAAGAGCCTTAGATTATCAGATCTGGAGGCGGAGTTGGACTCATACTCCTCAGATCTGATAGATCTGTAAATTATTTGTATAGATCTAAAATTTTGTAACATAATTTTGAATTTTAACACTTTGGTTTTTTCAGATTTTCTCTATTTTTGTACATATTGGGTATTGGGTTTTTCTCTTTTCACTTGTGCAGGGATAGATCTGAGAAATCAGCCAAGAAAATCTTCAGATCTGAGCTAGATATAAACCTTGGAGGGCAAGATCTGGGCTCAAAGATTGTTTGCAGGAATAGTTTTGAGAAATCAGCCAAGTAAATCTTCAGATTTGAGATTTTTCAAGCAGATCTGGGGGTTTTGAGACAGATCTAGGCCCTGGAGGGCAATATCTTATCCCAAATCTTTTTACAAGGCCATCCATTAAAGATTTTGCAATAAATCTGAAGATCTTAAGCAAAATAATTTTTTCAGAACAAGGGTTTCAAGTTTTGGGGCTCCTAAGCCCAGATATGCCTTCTCCTAGCCCAACGCTAGTTCTATTTGACCTAGTGCTAGCTTTCATTGGCCCTAGATTCTTTTGCTCCATTTCTGTTTTGAATATTTGATTTTCTGAAGATAATCATTGGTGGGTTTTTGCAGAAAATTTGGTAAAATTTTGTGTTTCAGATATTGAAGTTTTTTTAGCAACTTGGGCAAGTGATCTTCAAGGCCTAGGGCCTAAGGGTTTGATCTCTAAACCATTTTTTTCCTCACTGTTTGCTATAGCAGTCATGTACCTTTCTAATAGTGGTAAAAACCACCTCTAAGTGGTTTGAAATTAACTAAAAAAATTGCTAAATACATTAATAAGTCATTTATGTTTGATGGGTATAAAAATTTTGGCCAAGATCTACATTTTGAGTGACTGTTATCTCTGAATAATTCTGTTTTTGAAGTCTGAAATATAACAATGGTAAAATTTCATGTGGGTTAGCCGAAAATCAATTCTTAAGTTGTTTAATACATTAAGGAATTAATTTCTTGAGTTGGGCATTTATCATTAGGCTTATTTCATGTTTTAATTGCTGACTGTAATAAGTATATCAGATCTGATATAATTCCGGAAATCACATCATAACATGTTGAAAATTTTTGATAATTCATGTGGGCAAACTTGGAAAAATTTCGGTAAATTTTTGGCATAAATATATCATTGATAGCTTACTATTTTCATTGTCATATTGTTGCTATCATAAAGTTTTTCTTATTGCTGTCCTAAAAACTAATTTCTGAAAATTAAGTACTCTGTCATGGAATTGTGATAAATGCATATCTTTTGTTTCATAAATTGAGTATTTTTGAGCATTTGTTGATATTAATTGCAAAGAAGTTTTTGTTCTTTTTGGGCTATAACTGTATCAGAAAGATTTGAAATAAGCTTGTGTTCTAATTGTAATATTTTCAGGGGTTTAATTTTGAGTCTTCATTTAAAAAAGCGAACATTTCATTTGGGTATTGGAAGTTTCTGTGACATAAGCATTTTCCCATCCTCGAGTCTAACTTCATCTCATCTTCCGCTGCATTTGCATATAAGTTAACTTTGCATAGATAAAATTTACTTCCAAGCATAAGCTTGGTCGATAGAGAGATAGGTATCCATCAATCTTTGCTTGGGAAGCCTGATTTAATAGTACTTAAAACAGTGACCTTGTAGTCGTCAGAGCCACAGTTCTTTGCAGCGCCGAAGGCACTACGTATGTTAGAATTTCAAGAGAGGTACCGTTAATCACACCTTAGTGTGCTTCTCCTTCTCTTCTCTCTACCAATTACTATGAAATCAGGCTCAACATAGAAATGATTAAATGATTCACATTTAAATAGGCATTTAACTAAAATTAACCAAGATTTTTACATCTCACATTAGTTTTAGGGTCTGCATTTCATATAAGATAGTCATTCATCTAAGCAGTAGTTGCTAATCGATTACTTGGTCTTCATTTCCCTAGCAAGATCGTTGACTCCAAAAGGCACTAGTATCAATCGTTTAAAATCTAATCAAATCCTATAATTCTTGCTAAATCTTAATGAGGTACTTGATCGCTTCACTGTGTCTCCCGAACTGGTTGGTTCTCAACTAGTTCTTCTTCATTCCACTTTTCAATAGGGTCTACCCCCCTTAGCATGCTCTAGGGAGATAGCTTAAACAGAGAGATTGGGGATCAGGGTGACAACCCCCGATCTAAGCCATTGTCGTGGTGCCTAGACATTCTGTGTGGCAACAAGCCCCATTGCGACTTTTAAAATATGTAAATTTGATTTTTTGAAATGTATTTTTTGGCTCCAAAAGTGACAAGTCGGCTTCCCTCCAAGTCAAGTCGGTCGTGGCCAAGGGACACATCCATTCACCTTAGACAGATTGCTATATAAAGATAACTCGAGTCTCGACCTCCTCATTTGGACAATTTCGCATTCCACACACATGACGATTTCTAGGCAAGTGAACGAAGGACGAAAAGAAGGTTGAGTTTTCTCTCTACTCTCTCTCTCTCTCTCTAACATTTCGCATGTGTGAAGTGATCTCTCTCTTTGTGGTCTGCATTTTTTGGGGCAACTGTTGCAGGGGGACGAAATTTTCTGGGTTACTAGGGCAATTGTTGCGGGGCTGAAATTCTGGGGCAACTGATTATTACAGTGGGCAAAAATTCTAGAAGTGCAGGATTAAGAGCAAAGTGCAAGATCAGTTTGGGTACTTGACTTGGAGGAGTAAACTAGGTTTGACCATAGGTTTAGGTGTGTCTCTCATTGAACAAGAATAATTTCTCTATTGAAAAGGTTGTTGGGTTTTTCCCTGTAGTGGGTTTTCCTAGGGTAAATCTCGTCTCTCTTTTGTGCATTGTGATTTCTACTGTTCTACTATTCTTTGTTGTTGGATTTTTGAAGTATAATTGTTGAATGATATATTGGAATAAGTTAAAAGATCTACATCAAAGGTAATTATCAAAATTTTAGAAATATTGTGCTAACCCTAATTGCACTAGAATCTTAACATCCATCTCCCTAAATAACACAGGCACTTGCAATAAACCTCCCACACTCCCATAATAGCTCCATGAAAACACTTCATGAATGGTGGATGCATGGAGTTAAAGGGAAGAAGTGAAAGGTTAAGGGTGGCATATCTATGTAGGCAAGCATAGATGGAGTTGATATCCCCTCTCATCTAGGGTAACTAGAGGATATTTTTCTTTGATGATCCACATTTTAGATAGTGATCCAGGGATGATGACCAACATTCTCCACTTACAATAGCCTACATATGCCTCTTATATATCATGCTTAGCCCACTTGCCTAATCAATTCACTCATTTGATGATGGTGACCCAACATATATGAAGTACTTTAGCCATTGTTTCATACGAAGTGTTAAGTTTAAAGTACTTGTCATTTAAGTTAGGACCATGGGCTGAAATTAGATAATGAATCATGATGCTTGGAAGTTATTCTTGTTACTTTGTTTCACCTTGGTGGACACCATAGTAACTCTTGGGGAGAGGGGTACTATTGGGGGGCCTTAAGGGGGTAACATACCCATATCCTTTCCATATTCATTCCATTGCCTCCCATTATGTTGTCCTTTCTTTAGGGTTAACTATTACATGTATCTTAAAAAGGTCCTTAACTCACACTATTGTGGGAAGAAGGGGCTAGGACATTGAAAATTGGCAGCTTTCGTTGGTATTTTCATTAGCAAATCAAAGGAGAAAATTTGTACTTTTCATGTTGACCAAGTTGGCCTCATTTGCACAAGTCGACCATATAAAATGGAGTTCAAATGACCTCATTTGGCACCTCACTCGCATTATCCATTTGATCTAAAATAAGGAGATCTATCCACACGTTCGAAGGAGAAAGAAGAAGATTATTTCTGCATTGACCAACTCTCTTGACTTCTGTTTGACCAACGTTGAATTTGGTTCATTCTTCTTTGTTTGACCGAGTTCTTGACTAATCTTGGAGGTTGAAAGTTCCAGTGATTCGTTCTCTTTGATTGACCGAAGTTTTACTCCTGTTTTGGCTCATTGACTGAGGGTTGATCGCAGGCCAACTTCTATGTTTTGATCAAACTTTCACTATGGTATTACAGGCTGAATTCAACCCTTTGACTAGGTGCCTCAGGCGGAAATTCGGCCCCTTTGTTGTAGACTTTGACTTGGATCAACGTTGACTATTTCTCTCTCATTTGATTGGTTTGACTTTGCATTTATTGAGGTTAGAAGTTGGAATTTTGATTGGAATATTCTAATGTGCATTTTGATGAATTGAACTCTCTTATAAGGAAAAATTTCTAGGTTTTCCCCTTGTGGGTTTTGCCCTGGTCATTGACCTAAATTTTGGTATCTCTTGTCTCATTGTTTATTGTGATCTCTATTGCTTTATTAAAGAAGTTAATGGTTAAAATTTTTCATGTATAATTGCTTAATGATTGGAATGCTCCAAAGAAGTCTAATTATATCATTAGAAGTAGTTATCAGTTTGAAAAATTGTACTAGTCTTGATTGCACTAGAAAATCAACATGGTATTAGAGCTTTGGTGAAAGGAAAGAGCATTGAGATCACCTTGAAGAGCATTGTGTGCACCTTGAAGAGCATTTGGATTATACATCTTTTGTTTTGATTAATCATCTTCATCATGAATTCCTTCATGAAGACAGAGAACAAGCTTGAAGGAGTTACAAACTTCAAGGCATGGAAGACTAGGGTTGACCTAGTGCTTGCAAGACATAAGGCCTTGGGTATTGTTTTGGGAAAAGTTACTGAACTAGTTGATGAAGTAGGAAAAGAGAAGTTTTAGGAAGATGACATCTTGGCCATGAGCATCATTGTGGAATTTGTTAGGGATCATTTGATTCCTTATATTGTTGATCACAAATCTTCCAAGGAGATGTATGATGCCCTCATTGGATTGTACACCATCAACAACATCAATCAATCTATAAGTCTAAGGGGTCAACTTCATGATGTTAAGATGACAAAGAATGATACTGTGGCATCATACTTTGTAAGAATATCTCAAATAAGAGATCAACTCAAAGCTATTGATGAACAAGTATTCGACAAAGAATTGGTAGCTGTGGCAATGGGTGGTTTGCCTAAATCTTGGGACTCTTTTGCAACAAGTATTAGTGGCAGAGAAAATCCACCTTCCTTTGATAAGCTATGGGCTGCTTGCACTCAAGAAGAATCAAGGCTCCTATCTAGAGGAAAGATTTCAAATCCAGGTGAAGATTCTCAAGCTTTTGCAGCCCACTCAAAGAATAACAAAGGTAGAAGAAATTTTGGAAGATTTCAAAGAAGTACAGGTAGAAGACCTAATTCAAGACCTGCTCCAAGAAGAGGACCTGCTCCACAAAGAAGACCTCCTTCTCCCTCTCAAGAAAGAAGACACAACAAATGTTCAATGTTATCATTGCCAAGCATATGGTGATTATCAAAATAGGTGTCCTCAAAGGAATGATCCTCAAAGGGATGATGATCGAAAAAGGAAAGTGAAGCAACATGCTTCTGTATCTCACCTTAAGGTACCCTAACGTAAGAGGAGGCCTAGAAAGAGTGATTTTGATGATGAATATTCTTTTTATTCTACTTTTACAGGTTCCATTGTAGGTCATTATGAAATTTGGTTGGTGGATAGTGGTGCCTTTAGGCGCATGATTGGAAGTCGTGAGAATTTCTCTGAATTGGTTGAAAAGAAGATAACTCAAAGGGTTGAGCTTGGAGATAATGACATGTACGAAGTCAAAGGCATTGGTTCATCGTCCTTCCAATTGGATTCAAGAGGTCATGTCTCTAGTAATAATATCTTATATGTCCCTGGTTTAAAGAAGAATTTATTGTCCATTTCTCTCTTGAAGATAAAGGGTATAAAATTGCATTCGTTGATGGACAAGTTCTAATATGGAAGAAGGATTCCTCCTTTGAATCTACCAAAGTAATTGGTGTACAAATTGGAGGCCTATACTGTCTCCTTGACACTCAATTCAAGCATTGATACACAACACCATTGATCTTTGTGAACTATGGCATCGAAGGTATGCTTATTTTCATTATAAAGCTTTGTCTAGAATGAAGGGTTTTGTTAAAGGTGTATCTGAAATCAAGATTAAACATGATGGAGTTTGCAATGGATGTGCTCTTAGGAAGAATGTCAAAGGACGATGTACTAGTGGTGTTAGTAGATCCAAAGGAATCTTGGATCTTGTGCATTTTGATGTTTGTGGGCCCATGTCTAACAAATCCTTGGGTGTTCATTTGTACAATGTCACTTTAATTGATGATTACTCTTGTAAAACATGGATTTCTTTCTTGAAATCCAAGGATGAGATGTTTGAAAAGTTTCAAGAATTCAAGGCACAGGTTGAAAATGCTACAGGAAGAAGGATCAAGACTTTAATATCTGACAAGTGAGGAGAGTATGTATCCAAGGCGCTGATTTCTTTTTGCAGGGATGTTGGAATTAATAGGGAGCTGATATTCCCTATTATCCTCAACAAAATGGAATTGTCGAAAGGTAGAACAAAACTATTATCGAAGTTGCAAAATCCATGCTTCATGATCAAGAGTTGCCAATATTTGTATCAGGAGAAGCTTCAAGGAAAAATGTTTATGTTCAAAATAGATGTCCACACCAAATCTTGGATTATAAGACTCCTGAAGAAGTTTTCACAGGTGAGAGACCCAATGTTGAACATTTAAGAATCTTTAGTTGTCCTGTTTATGTTCATGTGCCCAAGGAGAAAAGGACGAAGTTGGAACCTTCTGGGAAGAAAGGGAACTTTTGTTGGCTACAATGAAAATTCAAAGGCCTTCAGGGTCTATGTACCAAGACAACGTTCTATTGAAACTTGCAGGGATGTCATTTTTTATGAGGATGTTGCTTTTTGGAAGTCTAAGGGATCACACTTGGACTCTAATGATGAAATGTAGGTGGCTCCTAAGAATGTGGAATCGAAATCTAAAGAACTTGAACCTATGGAACAAGATCCTCAAGAAGAGTTTGATGATCCACATGAATTTGTTGACTCACCAAGAGTCACTGTACTTGAGACTAGAAAGAGACATGCTAGCTTGAAAGAAATTTGAAGGAAATTGAAGGACATGCAACACCTCATGGGACTTCAGGGAAAGCAAGAGGTTGAAGAAATATTCAAGTTATGCAACATTGATGAGCAAGATCATTGAATTCAAGCCATCCACCTCTGAAGAAGCAATTGAACATGAAGTTTGGAAATATGCTATGATTAAAGGGTACTGGTCCATATTGAAGAATGATGTATGGGAAATTGTGCCAAGGCTTGAAGGGAAATATTTTGTCTTCCAAATGGATCTACAAAATCAAGCATGCGACTAATGGAAGCATTAAGAAGTACAAGGCAAGATTTGTAGCCTGTGGATTCTCCCAGAAAGAGGGAGGGGATTTTGAAGACACATTTGCTCCCGTTGCCAGGTCTTCTTTTATTAGATCCATTATTGCTCTTGCTTCTATTGTAGATTGGAAATTGCATCAAATGGATGTCAAGACTACTTTTTTGTATGGAGTCATTGAAGAGGAAGTTTATATTGGGCAACCTCAAGGCTTTGAGATTCATGATAGAGAGACACATGTTTATAAATTGAAGAAAACCTTGTATGGGCTTAAGCAACCTCCTTGTGCATGGTACTTTCGTATTTATCGCTATTTGTTGAGTCTTGGTTTCAAAAAAAGGGATGCCAATCCAAATTTGTACTTCAACGTTGTTGAAGGTGACCCTTAATTTTGCTACTATATGTAGATGATCTATTTCTGACAGGAGCTGAGGTTCTCATTGTCCAATGTAAGAGGGCGCTGATTTCTGAATTTGAGATGAAAGATCTTGGCCTTATGCATTACTATTTGGGATTGGAAATTTGGCAAAAGCCTTGTTGCCGCACAAACTAGCAGGCCTAGAGAATAAGCTAAAGCTAGAGGGCACAACAACAATTTGGGACAAAGGCCCATTGTCACCACAGCCTATGTCCCCTTCTTAGATTTTCATCGACAAGAGGAGTCCTAGTGAGGGGGAAATCGCTAAGGAGGATGAGATGAATGATAGGATATGTAGTGATTCCTAAGGCCCATTCATAGGAGAGGCTCAAATAACAAGCTTGGTTGCTTCAAAATCAAGTTAAAGGGCTCTCCTAGAAAGGCTAATTGGGGAATGTCAAGACGTAGGTAAAGATGGATCAATATGATGGCTATGCCTAGATCAAGGCTTCCCGAGGAAAGGAGAATGATCTCTATTGTAGTTTTTGTAAGATGATTTGTCATACAATGAATGGGACCACAAAGAGACCAAGGACACCCAAACAAGGCCTGGGGTTTAGGGTGATCTTCAACCAAATGTCTAGGTCAAGTAAGGGTGAAAGGAGGGATCAATAATAGATGAACTTCCATTGAGTTTTCAAGCACACTAGACCCTTTGAAAGGATGCTAACCAAGAAAGACCTAAGCCAAAACAATTTTGGAGCTAGGGCTTGGTGTTTCCCACAAATTGACTGTGGGATTGGCTTCAAACTTGGAGGGCTAGTAGGAGACACCCTAACGCAGTTCCTCACGAACTCACTCTACAAGAGGATGACTCAAATGGATTTCGCTAGATGCCCTAGCTAGGTCGTCTAGGGTTAGGGCCGAAATTTTTGGAAGAAGGTAAAGATAGGTTTTGAAGTGATGACCAAGGACAAGGGTCAATGCCTAGCCAATTGGGATGAGTGGAGTCAAGATTGAATTTAATTTTTGTGATTCTTGCTCTACAAAGGAGTCCTTGCAGCTTCGCTAGCCTAGAGAGGCACTAGTTAGGTCACAAGAGGAATTTACACTTCGATTTGCAAGGTTTGATGGAGTTTCAAGGTCTAAGGTGCATAACCCACCCCTAGGAACATTTGCTCTTGTTGCCAAGATGAATAACATATGCAATGAATCAAGATTTCATGTGTTTGACAATTTTGCATTAATTATTACGGCACAAGTAAATCATGATATAGAGTTCCATACATTAGACCTAAATCACAAGAAAAGTTTGCATGAAAAAGCACTTACATGACAAAAAGAGTATATCCATACATCACATTTGCAAACATGTAGCTCCAAGATAAGATGACAATAACCCAAACATCCAAATGCATCAAGAATCATCCAATTCGCCTATCGATTGTAGGTTTGAATTCCTTTCGAGAGAAGAAACCCAATTCAAGTGATGATGAATGAATAAGAGTGCGTCTCTCATATTTATACAATCCTCTAAGGAATTCGAATGGCCTAATTTAGCCTAATGATGCCCCTAGAATAGTATAATGTGCAAAATAACAATAATAATTGGTGACAAGCCCACCAAATGGCTCTAAATCATGGATAATTAGCCTCTCAAAAGGGCCGAAATGATAAAACAATAGCTAGAAAGGCTGTTGGAAGGCCAAATCAAGTCCCTCATGTGCCAAAACAGAATAGGAGGGCTCCAATAACAGTGATAAGGGTGGTGGCCCCTTAATCTCCAAGCAACTTGTAGTGCTCCCAAGTGGATGTAGGGGCACAGGAATGGTCTCGTGTGTCACCAACTAGATTGAACACGTCTATGCTGCATCAATAAGGGTTGGAATGATGACACAAGTCCTCCCTTGTCTCCCTAGGTGAGATAACACCACATTTGGGCTTTGGATCAACTGCCAAGTGTGTGGTGCAAGTATGTAGCCGACTGGGCAATGTGGTCCAAATGCATCATCATCATTGAATAACTAGGGCATGAACACGCAATAGGTAGTGCTGAAGGATCCCATGGCGTGGCTATCTGCTCTCTGTTGCAGAGGAAGCCCATGGCTCTCAACACTCACCCTATAAATGCCATCATGATCCTCTGGAGGCCTTGGATCCCGTATAGGGAGACCAAACCCCAAGATGAAGACCCACCTACAATCCTGTATAAGATCCAATTCATCTCCTCACCTTCCTGCTCAATAGTTCATTAGAGAAATTGAGGAAATGAACTTACAAACCATGGAACCAAGTGGACACTTCATACTGGCATGCCCTTCCATAATGAACTTTAGAATGTACAGGTGTCACTAGGTGCAAGAAAAAGGTTAATCAAGGAACCCATTAGGTGGTTTCAGCGTCCAAGGGAGTGACAGGTCCATGGTACATCCTTTAAATGGCAGGTTTCATGTGACATGATGATGGAACTCATTGGGGCATTAGGGGGAGAGGGTCCAAGCCACATGCCATGGTACAAGGGCAACAATAATGAGGGAAGTCCACACATGGGTGTATTGTTGGGAAATCCAAGGAGTTGGCAGTTAGACAATTTCCCTTATTAATGACTTTAACTTGTGATGTTTTCATTATTAGTATTAGATCTCTTAATTATATTTTCTTATCACCAAGATTAATGCCAAGCAACAAATAGAAGAACACAAGATATAGGCATGTTGCCAGGGCAAAACTCCCCTCGAAGGGAAAACCCAGTCACACAATTCTTCCTTCATTAGATTTAAGATGAGATGACCAAGGCCCTTGCAATCTAGACCCAAGACATCCTCCATCAAGTCATCCTTGTAACCGTGAGAGCACCGAGTCATCATCACTGCGGTAGCACCGAGATATCATCACTGTGGTAGCACCGAGTTCATTCCTGTGCCTAATCTGAGCTCCTGAAACATCGTTTTTGAGCTCCTTATTGTGATAGTGAGACACCTTCTCTGTAATCCGAACTACTCACTGTGGTGCCACCGAAACTATCCAAAGAGAAAGCCTTCACTCTTGTGATAGCGAATCTTTCTTACTGTATTAACTGAAGTTGTCTTCAGATATAAATGTGAGCTTATTATCCTCTGTTCTAGCATCGAATTTGCTTCTTTGAAATCCGAGCCATCTTCTGAGATGCATCGAAACTTCTTTTCTATGATTATCAAAATTTCTCTTTGAAATTGCGAGCTCTGAGTTGGTGTAATATGAAGATCCTAGGCTGGTATATATAGTGGTTCGTCCATCCTAAATGAGTCGACATGTATCATGAAGAGATGTGTCTTTGAATTGAGCCGACATGTGTTCTTTTGATAATAATTCTTTTGAGGCCGACTTTGAAGAGGTTGTCTTGAAGACTTTGATGAGTAGATGACTTTGCTGAAGAGGATGACTTGATGGAGGAGTCAAACAATGACTTTGACAATAACCTAAAGCCTACAATGGAGGCTTGACCTATAATTGACCCAAGCATGAAACCCATGCTTTAATAAGTCAATTCAATTTAATAATAAAATTATTTTCACTTTCTTTTGACAAATAAATTACATTTTGACTTCAAGTGCAATAATGAAGACTGAACCTAGTTACATTTTCCAACACTCCCTCTTAACTAGGGAGGTATTCATATTTACATATAATCAAGGAGGTACATGGAAGATCTCAACACATCATCTATGAAGAAGTTTAGGCACCGCAATGCCATGGACTAGATTCCTGACCAAGGCAATCTATCCATTGGTCTCTCAGTAATTTAGGCACCGCAATGCCAAGGACTAGATTCTTGACCAGGGCAATCTATCTGGGTAGGACTAAGATGGACTCAAGCTTTCAGCGTCTCTAGGTACCATCAAGCTTACTTGCAAACCATCAAACCAGAAATCCAGGTGCGTGTCAGAGCTCAATGACCAACGCCACCTTTCCAACTTTAGGACCTAGACATCAACATAAAGTGTTGGCCAGATGTCCTCCCAGGCAATGCTTCACTCACAAAGCCTCAACACTCCTTGATCCAGTCGATCAAGGACAACAAATCTTTCCCAATCAAACTGATTGGTAACCAACACGTTATCAAAATCCTTCGAGAGATTTACCTGTACAAACACAACCCCAATCATTAATACACTTTCACATGTACATAATCAAATACAAACCTTTGGGGTTTTCTTGACAACTTAATGTTGCTTCTCAATTTTTCATAGTAGGACTGTCAATCAAATCTTTGATATAATATTCCTTAATCATACACTTTCCTTTCCTACTTCACATGCAACAACGTTTCCTTCATTCTCCAATCAAAACTATGCTTTCCCTCCCAACCAGGGAGATTTCTTTTATCTAGGCTCCCTCTTAACTCAGGGAGATTTCTTCTATCCAGGCTCCCTCTTAACTTAGGGAGATCAATTTCTTCTTTTCGTCATCGAAGAATCTTTCGTGGCTTCCAATCATCTCATCAGAGTTATCACTATTCACATCATGCTTATCATATCAACGAACATCTTCACCATCTTGAAGATTGTGTACCTGCACCACTTAGATAACAAGTACAACCAACTATAGAAGCATGAAGTTAGCCACATTCAAATATTATAATAACAGAAGCATTTACAAACATAATTAGCAAGAGACTATACTTCAATACTTCAACTTCTTGCCCAGGTTTTGTTACAAACCCTAAATCACATCCACAACTCATCAAGATATTAAGCTCATTATATCTAGGGTTTCAATATTCTTTCAATGACAAGTTCCTTCATATAGCAAACCCTAGAAGAAAATCAAATCAATGAATCTAACAACTTTCAAAATTCATATGTTAGACTCTTCACTAAGATTTCATACATATCCTAGATTTCATACATGAGCTTCAACAATCAAAACCAATCACAACTTAATCGACATCATGACTAGCATCTACTAGAGTTTGATGTAAACCCTAGATTTCCATTTACAAATTCTCAGCAATCACTATATAAATTTATAGATTCTAGATTGTCATACATACCAGAGAATTTAACTACTACTAGGGTTTAGCTCCAAAACCCTAGATTTCCAAATATCATCATCCTAGAATCATCAAACGTTGACTAGGGCTTGTTTCCAAACCCTAGGACTCATGACCATTAACAATTAGGTCAACACATATATCTAGGAATTCATTAGCATATCATATGTCAGACATCATTAATACCTTAGACATATACTTGGCCTAGACCAAGCTAGGGTTTCAATCAAATGGTGTTAGGTCCCTATACTACTAATGTAACCCCTTATTGTTATTAGTGCAACCCCCTTATTGTATTATTGTGCCCATATAGTCCCCATGTTGTTATTATTGTGCCCCATAGAAGCCCACTATTGTTATTGTTGTGCCCCTAAAATTGTTATGTAGGCTTTGATTGTATTGGGACCTCTTAGACTCCTATATATAGAAAGGAGGTCTTGTCATTTGTATCATCCAAAAATTGTTCATTTGTGTAATGTAAAGGAGATGGCCCCCTGGAAGAGGCTGATTTTGAAGTCGTTGATCTATCTTTTCTTCTGTTTTGTGAGTTGGTTGCATAACATTTTGTATCAGAGCTTTGGATTCTAGGGTTTTGCTGCTTCAAACAGGTCATCGTGGCATTTGCGTTATAACTTTTTTTTCTACCAAGTTTCAAAAGATGAAATAAAAACCCATTTGAGCCTAAAGCTTGATGAACCTCAGGACCAAATTTCAAATCTTGTCTCACTATATTTTCGGAGATATGATCCGAGGAAGTTAGGGTTTTTGCAGGCTCCCGAATTATATCTCAAACATGTGACCTGGGGAAAATCGTCATAGCTTTCTCTTTGAGCATCAGATTGCACTTTCGTAAAAAGTTATAGAAAGAGGACAGACTGTAGTTTTTTGTGTATTGTTTCTAGGTCCGAAAGTCGAAACATTGACACGTGGCACTTCATACAAATTCGCTCTACTGAACAAGTCTATAATCAGGCTATTGTGGGATATTTGAAATAAATCTTTCTTGGAGAATCCAATCTTGGTCAGACTTGTGGGGCTGGAAAGAGGACTCAA
Source organism: Pinus tabuliformis (assembly GCA_031772625.1). Classification (NCBI taxonomy): domain Eukaryota; kingdom Viridiplantae; phylum Streptophyta; class Pinopsida; order Pinales; family Pinaceae; genus Pinus; species Pinus tabuliformis. The sequence goes on from CM062815.1 coordinate 937,315,461, forward strand.
AGGGCTACCACAAGACGAATTTCAGACGTCGGAGATCTGAAATTACAGAGATACAACAGATTCAATATTGAGCTCCTACAAAGCGAAAAACAGTGTGTAGTCTTTTTAAAATTTTGCATAAGTTTGGTTTGAAAAATTAGTTTGAAGTAATTGAAAGGGCATAGTGAAGCATAATTATAATTAATTGATGCCTCGAAGAAAGAAAATGGAAACACCTAGTAAGCAACCTGAAAGCTCTACCATGACTCATGAAGAAGAGGAATAAATGCAACATGATATATCAAAATTACAAGACCAAATGCAACAAATTTCACTCTCACAAAAAGTAACAAAAGCTAAGATGGATGGTTTAAAGAAAAGTGTGGAAGCTAATATGAATGGCATGGAAGCTAAGATGAATGACATGGAAGCTAAGATCGATGACGTGGAATCTAAGATGTATGGTTTAGAAGTAAACATTGAAGATTTGAAGAAAGACATGGAAGGTTTGAAAGGAGGTTTGTCAAAGTTGCTTAAGGAAATGTTCCGAATGGCAAAAAGGTAGTAGAGAAAACTCATGATGAGAACAAAAGAAACGTTAATCATGATTCCATAGAATCTAATGTTGGATTGAAGACCCACCATGTTCCAAAGATCGTTATGAGAAAGTTTGATGGCAAGGATCCCGTAACATGGATATTATAGATGGAGCAATATTTCGATCTTCATAATGTGCAAAACACACAAAAGGTACACATTGAAACTTTATATTTAGAACCCAATCAGTTTTTATGGTATTGATGGCTTTGCTCTCGTAAACAAATTGTCACTTGGTCAATTTTTATGGAGGAAATGATAGCACATTATGAGGATACAAAAAACAACACCTTCTTTAACCAATTGATAAATTTCAAACAAAAGGGTTCAGTGGTGGAGCACATTGAGGAATTCCAAAAATTCAATATAAGGGTAAAAGATATTCCAGAAGAGCATAGAATTGATGTGTTCATAGGGACTTTAATAGATAACATCCAACATGAAGTTTGCCTTTGGGACCCTAATTCACTGGAGAAGGAATTCAGGTTGGCAAGAAAAATTGAAAGAAAAATTATGGCAACAAGGAAGCCTACCACTCAAAACTATAAAGATGGAAGTGTTGCTTCCCCTAGCCTTCCACAACCTACAAGGTTGACACCACAACAATTGGAAGTAAAAAGAGTAAAAGGGCTTTGTTACAGTTGTGATAGCAAATATACTAAAGGTCATAAGTGTGTTGAAAATGAATGCTTCTACATGGATTGTGAAGAGGAGGAAGAAAAGGAACAAGAAACATCAAAAGAAGAGGATATACACCAGGAACTAACCCTAGAGAAAGAAGAAATGAATCTGACCATATCTTGTAATGCATTGGCAGGAATTACCACTCCTTAAACTCTCAAGATAGGATGACATATCAAGAAGAAAAAGGTAATAGTGTTGATTGATTTGGGTAGTACCCATAATTTTATTCATTGTAAGATAGCCAAGGAATTAAATTGCTTCCTATATCCAACACCAAAGTGTCAAGTGATGGTTGCAAATGGAGGAACCATAAATTGCTTTGGAACGTGCCATAATATCAAGCTATTCAAGGGAGAATATGTAATGAATAGGTCGACGCTTTCCATTCCAATGGGTGGCACTGATGTTGTACTAGGAGACCAATGGCTACAATCTTTGGGTACGATAGCTTTTAAATTTGAAGAACTTTTCTTGAAATTTTTTTGGGAAGGAAAGGAAGTTGAATTAAGGGGTATCACATGGAAACCAGGAAGGATAATCAGCTCTAATAGCATGACAAAACTTCTAAAGCAAGAACAATGGGGCGTAATTGCACAATTATGTTCACTAGAGGTTCCCACATCGAAATCATCTAATTCTCCAGATCTCCAAAAAGTTTTGGACAATCATTCCAAGGTATTTGAGACTCCCAAAGGCCTCCTACCTATTCGTGATCATGATCATGCTATTCATTTGATTCCAGGAAGTGTTCCCCCAAACATCAGGCCTTACAGATATCTATATGCCCAAAAGAGTGAAATTGAACGTATGGTTTCAGAAATGCTAGAGGTTGGTATAATTCGACCTAGTCAAAGTTCTTTCTCTGCTCCAGTGGTATTGGTACACAAGAAGGATGGATCATGGCACATGTGTCTAGATTATAGGGAGCTCAACAAGCTTACTATTAAAGATAAATTTCCCATTCTTGTCATTGATGAATTATTGGATGAATTACATGGAGCAATTTACTTCACTAAGTTGGATCTTATATCATCAAATCAGAATGAAGACTGAAGACATTCCAAAAACAACATTTAGAACTCATGAGGGTCATTATGAATTTTTGGTCATGCCTTTTGGCCTTACCAATGCACCCTCTACATTTCAAGGTTTGATGAATTCCATCTTCAAAACCTTCCTTAGAAAATTAGTGTTAGTATTTTTTGATGATATACTAATCTACAAGTCTTGGAAGGATCATGTTCAACATGTTGACAGGGTGCTCAAACTATTGGAGGAGAAACAATTATATGCAAAAAACTCCAAATGTTTCTTTGGAGTACAAGAGGTGGAATATTTGGGTCATATTGTATCTCATGAATGTGTTAAGGTAGACCCTAGCAAAATTAAAGCCATTAAGGAATGAAAAATTCCCACATCTATAAAGCATCTGCGAGGATTTCTCGGGTTGATAGGGTATTATCACAAGTTTGTTAAGAATTATGGGAGAATAGCAGCACCTCTAACAACATTACTAAAGAAACATGCATTTTCTTGGACTCCAGAAGCAATGAAGGCTTTTGAACATGTTAAAGAGGCATTGTGCCAAGCACCAGTCTTAGCTACGCTAAACTTCACAAAATCCTTTATTGTGGAATGTGATACCTCAAGAAATGGAATTGGTGTTGTTTTAATGCAAGAAGAAAGACCCATTGCTTTTGAAAGTCGTCAAATCAAAGGAAAGTATTTACGCAAAGCTATTTATGAAAAGGAAATGTTGGCAATACTACATGCACTTAAGAAATGACGACCTTACCTAATGGGAAGATACTTCAAGGTAAAAATGGATCATGATAGTCTTAAATACTTTTTAGAACAAAGATTATCTTCATAAGAACAACAAAAATGGATCACAAAGATGTTGTGTTATGACTTTGAAATCATTTAAAAAAAAGGGAAGCAAAATGTTGTTGCAGATGCACTCTCAAGAAAGGATGAGGATGTGGAAGCATTGTTTTGTGCCATTTCTATTATCCAACTAGATTAGATAAACGAAGCAAGGGATGAATGGAAGAGTGACGAAGAAGTGTGGACACTCATTCAAAAGTTGCAGCAAGATCCCAGTAGATCTAATACATTTAACTGGAAAAATGATTCGTTATGGTACAAAGATCGTTTATACCTTTGTGAGAATTTCCAACTCAAACAAAAGATTCTTCTAGAATTGCACACCTTTCCCTTAGGAGGGCACTCAGGATCTTTAAAAACTTACCATAGGGTTAAGAATGAGTTTTTTTGGGATGGCCTCAAATCTGATATTCAAAAGTTTGTGGCAGAATGTTTGGTTTACCAGCAAAATAAAGTTGAGACAATTAAGACCCCATGTTTGTTACAACCTTTATCCATTCCAAGTGAACATTGGGAGGAAGTTTCAATGGATTTTATCATAGGTTTACCGAAGTTCGAAGGAAAGTGTGTCATCATGGTGGTCACTGGTAGTTGATAGACTTACCAAGTATGCACACTTTTGTGCATTATTTCATCCATTTAAAGCCAATACAGTTGCTACTACATTTATGGAAACAATTCAAAAGCTACATGGAAACCCAAAAACTATTAAGCGACAGAGATCCCATTTTCACTGGAAATTTTTGGACATAATTATTTTCTTGTCTGGGTACTCAGTTGGCTCATAGCTCATCTTATCATCCTCAATCTAATGGGCAAACTGAGATAGTAGACAAATGTTTGGAAGGATATCTTCGTTGCTTTGTATCTGATAAACAAACACAATGGGTCAAATGGTTGCCTCTGGATGAATGGTGGTATTCCACACTGCAGCAAAAATTACCCCATTTATGGCACTTTATGGATATCATCCTCTGTCCATCACATCATCTTTAAAAGAAAATTCTAAGGTTCAAGCAGTGGAAGAACACATTGAACATCAACAACAAGTTCTCAAACTCTTAGAGGATAACCTCACTTTGGTGTAGAATAGAATGAAACAACAGGCATATCAACATCGTAGCGAAAGAAGTTTTGGTGTAGGTGATTGGATATTTCTACGGCTACAACCATACAAACAAATGTCCCTCAAACAAGATACGAAGGATAATAAATTATCACCAAAGTATTATGGTCCGTACAAGGTGTTACAAAAGATTGGTACTATGGCATACAAATTGGAGCTTCCTGCATCTTCCTGAGTGCACCCAATTTTCTATGTTTCATTCTTAAAGAATGTTATAGGTGAGAAGACCCCAGTTCAAACAATATTGCCAGAACTTGACGAGGAAGGAAAAATCATATTGGAATCTGAAGCAGTCACAAAAACAAGAAATTGACAGCTACGAAATCGATCAATTTTAGAGTATCTCATCAAGTGGAAGAAGTTGCTGGCTGAAGATTCCACATGGGAGGATGAAACGAAGTGTCGAAAGTAGGAAGTGTTGGGGAACAAAGTGTAGAAAGGAGGAAGGACTTGACTTGTGCTTGGAGGATATTCTTGTCAAAGGTATAGAGTTTGGCATTGATCAATAAGAAGCTTCAATAAGAGAGTTACTCAAGGGTTTTCCTCTCAAGAGAAGAGAGGTTTTGGCCTTGGCAGAGAGCCAACATCTTGTGTTCTTGTTCTTATGTTTTTGGTAGCAGTTTGATAAAGTACACACACATGCATTAATAAGAAGAAGAAGATTAAGCTTACAAGAAAAGTAAGAAGACTCCACAAATTGTTATCAAGTCAAAGAAGAATCACAATACACCTAATTGCCCTAGATTCTTCAACATGGTATCAGAGCTAAGGTGACACATCAAGGAAAGGGCAACTCAAGAACACTCATAAAGGAAAGGCATCTACAAGGTTGAAGCATTAAGCTAAATCTACTTAAAGAAAAGAAGGAAGAAATAAATCAGAAAGTACATGAAGGATTTCTAACAATTAGACTTAGAAATTCCAACATGGTATCAGAGTGTGGTTGTAGATCATAGGAGAACTAAGGGCATCAGCCGAGCAGAGCAGCAGCAACAGAAATAGTTGTCCTGAGTGACAAAAGCTATTCCTAGCAGAGAAGCAACAAGGGGTGACGTAGTCCCTGTGTCATCAAGTTTGAGTCGGCAGGAGGATCAACGTAGTGGTAGAAGGGAGCAGACCTGACCTACGCAGTCCCTAGTCATCTTTCTCAGTCAGGAAGGATTGACGCCAGGAGGTGTGGATTTTGTTGGTGCCGGGATTGCACAAAGCCTAGAAGCTCTAACCTTCAGTTTGCTGAGGCATAGGAGGCTGTGGGTGAGTTGCGGAGTGAAGGTGGTGGGGTACTGTGGTCAGAACAGTACCTAATGGGGCAAGACCAAGGAGGAGGGAGTTGCTGCCAAGGATTTCTAGCCAAGAAATTTGGATCAGTGGTGCAGCTGCAATAGCGATTGGAGTGGGGGCATCTTGACATTGGCATAGGGGTTTCCAGGAAGGAAATCGAGGCTTAGAGGGAGTCACACCGAGAACTTCCAGGAGGGAAGTAGAGGAGCAGCGAAATAGCAGTGAACGGGGTAAGAGATCAGGACAGACTGGACGGAGCCTCAAACTTCGTAGTCTGGAAGGCCAAAATCTTGCCCGTTCTAGATAGGAATCGTCTCAAGGACTTCGCCTTGAAAACGATAGCGGTCCCAGTTGACCTAGTTGAGAACGATAAGTACGAGGAGGCAATGGCGAGGGCCAAGAGCATCATCCTTGACAGGGTCAAGGACCATGTAATACCACATATTTCCGAAAAGGACACGACAAATGCAATGTGGGAGGCCCTGATGAAATTGTATCAACATACTTCCGTGCAGAGGAAGATGTTACTAGAAAATCAACTGCGGTCATATCAGATGCAGAAAGGAGAACAAATCGAGATCTTCCTCGGTGGATTGAAGGAGATCCGGGATCAATTGACTTCCATAGGGGCCACGTCGGATCAGGAATTAATGGTGAGGACCGCATTGAACGTAGTTTCATAGGACTGGGAGGTATTTGTCTAGAGCATACTGGGCAGATCGACCCTTCCAGATTGGGAGGAACTGTGGGTAGCTTTTTGTCAGGAAGAGATAAGAAGGCTAACCAAGGCAGGAAGCAGTGGCAAGGGGGTCAGAATCAAGAAGGAGGAAGAGGAGGACGCTGCCCTAGCATCTGAGGGAAAGCAGGAGAAACGAAAGAAGGACCTCTGCAAGGTCAAATGCTTCCATTGTGGAGAACTGGGTCATTATGCGAGCCAGTGTTCGAGGAAGATTAGTAAGGGAGAGGCTTCTGAGACCAAGGCTGCACCAGCAAGGGTGGAGAAAGAAGTGGAGACAGATGATGACTATGCCATGAGTGCTCATGTACCTCGTGAGAGGAAGTGGGGAGACATAGAGCTGTAGTCAGACAGATTACAGGTGATGAGGGGCAGGATCCTTGAGGTACCCAACCTCTTGGATTATACCTTGCTACGGGAGCCCCGAAGAGGAGTAGCAGAATAGACGGAGATGTTAGAGTTGGGAGATAAGTTGCTTACTTCTCAGTGATTGAGTTGCAGTGCAACAGTTAGCAGTGGCAGTGCTATGGGCAACACGATGCAACATGATGAGAGGGATTACAATGCAGATGCAACAGTGGCAGTGGCAGGGCCATGGGCAACAACACGGATGCAGAGGGAGCTGCTGTACATATGCAACAGTGGCAGTGGCAGGGCCACGGGTAGCAATACATGATGCAGCAGTGTAGAGGATGTTGGGCAACATGCCTAGCATGAGCACAAGGACCAGTGTAACAGGAATCGCTGAGTACTCGCGAGTTAAAATCGGCTCAGCCTTCAAACGAGCAGAGTCAAAACTCTGCGAGTCAAATCGTGTTGATCAAGTTTGACTAGTGGTTAACGCGAGTTTGACTCGCGAGTCTGCGATTGGGCTGATTTTTGCGTTTTTTCCCAAGTCCCACCGGTTTAGGATTGTCACTTCATTGGGTTTTCACTTCGCTGCCGCTAGTTTCCGATTTCATTGTTCACTTTGCTGCTGCAGAGAAGCCACATTCCACGACGCTGCAATTCGCTTTCCAGACAGACGCCGCAGTTCGCTTTCCAGACAGACGGGCAAAGAAGCCGCAATTCACTTTGTTGATAGACGGGTTTTCCAGTTTCCACTGTGAACCGTGGGATAGCCCTAGTCTAGTAATCCTCCATCTTCATGAGAAAACAACTTATCTGAAGCATGCATGTAGCACCACATAGGTTCTTGGCGAAGGAGTGGGCTTCAAAATGGAAATTTCCTGAGCGGTCCAGGAAGTCGCGGAAAATCCTCCGTCAGCTCTATCTAGGTAACTTCTATTTCAAAGTGGGATATAGGTCTATAGGTTCTGTGGGTAGCTTCTTTGTTTTCATCCCTGTTGGGGGATCTACCCCTTCCTAGTCAAGTTACTAAGTAAAGTTGGCAACTTCTTACTAGTTTTTCCTCTAATAAGTTGGAAGTGAAATTGAGTTAGGGGTCTAAAGGACAAAGAGTCGAAGTGTGCTTCGGTAGGCAATAGAAGCGATAGGCTGAGACTGGTTCATAATTGGATGATGATTTATTGGGTGTATGATATTAGTGGCCTCTAGGGTGATTGGGTTTGTGGTAGGAGCCTCACCAAGCATTGGCGAAGTTGGATACAATAAAAATAAAACAGACTGTTAGGGGAAATAATCTTTGAACTCCCTCTATTATGTAAAGTAGACAAAGGAAACAATTAAAATGCCTCATTGGTTTTTAATATAGACAGAGCACCCTCTTATAACTAAGCAAAAACGGATTTCATCTAATTTTTTAGATTTTGAAGCGAACAAAGTTCTTTCTTCAGATTAATTACTCCAAAAGACTTGGACTATCAAGATATCCATGAGGATACAAATATTGTATATTAAATGTATGAATAAGAATGAGAATGAATTACAATGAGAACGAGAGGCTTGTTTATATATTAGGCAAGTGTCTCTTCATGGAGAGTCATGTCTCATTTAGACATGCCTCTTCAACCTAATTACTAGTTTAACTAATCATTATTTATGATTATTATGGTTTACATTATTTTACATTATTTATATATATTTTATTCGTAACATTGTCGCCTTCCTCAAAAAGCTTTGTCCTCAAAGCTTGTCGAAAAAAGGCTTGATCTTTTTTCAGCGTCGAACGTCTTTCTGTCTCGGAACAATCATCTTCGTCGATACAAGCTGATATGATCTTCTAAGTGACAAACAAAACTGTTGCACTGAGAAGGGATCAAACCATCCTAGATTAATCTTTTGTGTAGTACTCTGATCACTGGGATTTTGTAACGACTTGTCAGCGTAAGACGGGATTGATTTTACGCCATTATTCTCTAAAACATTAATTTGTTGTCTCTGGTTTGAATGGTCGCGATACGTAGCTTGGTTGAGTTGTCTATTCTCATGATTTGGATGCCGATAGGGAACTTTTTTGGTTTGATTTTCCCTTATTGGGCATGTGGCAATTTATATATATATATATATTTTTTGGCGAAGATGTTGTTGAGTTGGTTATGGAACATTCACTTGGGAAGTTCATTTTCTGAACTGCAACATCCAAGCGCGTCTTTTCTTCAACTTGCTTGTCTTCTTCCTGAGTTGTGACATTCATTGGATCGATATTTGTTGTTTGTCATCAACTTGAATTCCTACAGTTGATGCTTCCTTCTCGATAAGTTGTTGTACCTTGTTTTCTAATGACTTCTTATCCTTCTTAAGTTTCTTAATTTGCGTCAGTAATTTTTCACTGTGGTTTTTAAGTCGAGAAACTTCTTCATTTTTGTCAACAATGATTTTGTCAATTTCATTTTGCATATTTTGTAATACTTTTTTTCCTTCTTGAGAAATTACTTTTGAAATATCTAACATATCTTCTGGTGTTACTGAATGTTCCATACCTTCTTGAGAAATTACTTTTGAAATATCTGACATATCTTCCAGTGTTGAAGGAAGGACAGATTTCTAGCATATTTTAAATTTTTGGATCATTTTTAAATTTTATTTTTTATTGTCTTTAACAGGAGCCACAAATTAAATAGAAGCCACGACTCCAAATCTTAACAGAAGCCACAAATTAAATACAAGTCCAAAACAACAACAATGCCGAGGGAGAAGGACTTTGCTTGGGCTTATTGTGACAAGATTCCTCGAGACCCTAAGCTCCTTTGTAAATTTTGCAAAGCGAAATGTAGTGGAGGCATTTATAGATTCAAGTTCCACCTTGCACAAATCCTTGGCCTTGATATAGGTCTTTGCAACAAGGTTGACGATAATGTTAAACACCAAGCAACCTTGGCCATTGATATGTTACGTCAGCATAATGCCAAGAAAGCAAAGAAAAATAGTGAAATATGAACTCTTGGAGTTGACGGTTTTTCTTCCACTACCCCCTTGTTACCGCCCTTTGTTGAATCCTCAATGCCGTTCCCAAGTTTCCCACACATGCCTCCAAGTCCAAGTCAAACTCAAGGCCAAATGAGTCCTTCCTTCAACACTGGAGGTGGAAACATAAACACCTTTTTTTCTCCCCACACAAAACCCGGTTCCCAACCTACCTTGGATGCCACTAGTTGGAAAAAAAATATCCATAGTCAGGCAAGGAAGGCCATTGCTAACTTTTGGTACTATTCTGACATACCTTTCCACTGTGACAGAAGTCCTTATTGGCAAGCTATGATTGATGCAGTTGATGTTGTAGGTCCAGGGTTCAAAGCCCCTACATCAGAGACCCTTAGGACAAATTTGTTTTTAGAGAGTGTTGAAGATGTCATGATTGTGCTAGCTAAGTTTTGTTCATCATGGGTAGAAACAACGTGCACCATCATGAGTGATGGATGGACATATTAGAGGAATAGAACTTTAATAAATTTCCTTGTATCTTGTCCCGCGGGCACAATGTTTCTCAAATCAGTGGATGCTTCAGACAAGGTTAAGATTGCCCAACTTATCTGTGAAATGATGGAGGAAGTCATTCAAGAAGTGGGAGAACAACATGTTGTACAAATTGTCACCGATAATGCAACTAATTATATGGCTGCTGGTAGACTTTTTGAGATTAGGCACCCCACTATTTTTTGGACCTCTTGTGCTGCCCATTGCATAGATTTAATGCTTGAGGACGTTGGTAAGCTTCATTGGATACATGAGGTTGTGGAGAAGGCAAAATCCATAACCAAATACCTATACAACCACACTATTGTCCTAAACACGATGAGAAAATACACTGAAGGTAAAGAAATTGTTCGACCTGTAGTGAAGATTTGCAACAAATTTCATATCTTTGCAATTTGTGGTTGAGCAAAAGATAAATCTGAAGAGGATGTTCTTGGGACCTGAGTGGACGGCATCTAAACATTCCAAGACCCTTGAAGGCATTGAAATTGTTGCACTTGTGTTTAATGATGGTTTCTGGAAAGATGCCGAAGAGATTATTGCTTCAGGTACTTAAAGTCTTTTAACTTTTTCATTTTTTAAATTTCATTTCAAGCTTCTTTTTATTTACAATGTTTCATATTTCTTTAAATTTGAATGCTTGAACTTTCAGGATGGTTGATGGTGACAAACCCGCTATGGGTTACATTTATGAGGTGATGGATCTCGCAAAGGAGGCCATCAAAAGAATATATGGGGATGGTGAGACAAAGTATATGCCTCTTTGGGACATTATAGATGCACGTTGGGATAGGCAATTGCATTCCCCCTTACATGTTGTTGGGTACTTCTTAAACTCACAATATTTTTATGATAAGAGCAAATTTAATGAGGATGGGGAGGTTGGCAGAGGACTTATGACATGCATGGAAAGGTGCTTCCCTGATCCAAAATTTCAAAGTCGTGTCTTTTCCCAACTACAAGATTATAGGGCGCCATCTAAATTGTTTGCCTATACTAGTGCTATAAGAGAAAGGTCTAAGATGTTGCCAGGTACCCAGCTTGAAGGCTTCATCAATTCATTAAATTTGTTTAAACTTTATTTTGTATGTTAAATGTTTTATTAAATTTTCTTGTCTTTTTAAGTTTTTACTATTTAGTATTTAGTACTTCTACTCACAAACCCTTGCCACTTGCTAGGTCTTTGGTGGCAAAACTTTGGTAGTGATACGCCAGATTTGAAGAGATTTGCCATTCGAATCTTAAACCAAGCATGCAGTGCTTCAGGTTGTGAGTGCAATTGGAGCATGTTTGAGAAAATACATTCTAAGATGCGCAACTGATTGACACAAAAATGCTTAAATGACCTTGTATTTTTCCATTGCAATCTACGACTTCGCAACAAACAAATACTAGGTGAGACTCGAGAGCTTGAATTTGAAGGCTTCATAATCTAGTTCGTACTTTAAAGTTCAAACTTCAAACTTCAAAGTGAAACTTTAATTCACATTTCAATGTCTCATGATAATGACAGGTTTGGATCATTCACCAATCGACCTTGAAGAGAGATTTGCAAACTACAAATGCAACAGACTGGGTCCAATTAGAGGAGGCTCCTCTTTTAAGCCTTCATGACTTGGAGAACTTTGAGAGTCAAGCAAGCGAAGGAGTCGGAGGAATCGCTTCTAGTTCTCACTCTTAAGAGTCTTAGACTCTTAGTTTCTGATTAGTATGCAATTTTTTGTAAACTTTTAGAAGCATATGCTTCTGGTTCTATGTAGTCACTGGTTAGGAGTCAAGACTTAGTACTTTGGATCATGTTTGGACTCAACATATATGAGATACTTATTCATTCATGATATTATGGACATCTATTGATATTATGCATTGTTTGGACATGCCTTTACCGATTATTAATGAAAAATGTTTTTTTAATTCAATATATGTGTATATTTTTATTTAATGAATTCGCCAATTTTTTGCCTATTTTTTGCCGATCCAATTAAAACTGTTCGCTCTTTTGCCTCGCCAATTTATTGCCGATTTCGAGTTTGGTAACATTGACAAGGACCGATGCCGGATGATCAGGGTGATGCTCGGTGAGGAGTATTACTAGAGCACAGTCCTCGCTAAGAGGGAGTGTTGATTTGGGGTAGCGTGTGCTCTAGCCACAAAAATTGGTGGAGAGGCTAATGCACATGAGATCTACAATACCCAGAAATGGTTTGGTTTGATTCTAAATAGTTTGGGAGATATTAAAATAATTAATATTTTTAATGGAGTCCCTAAGTCTAAACTTAGGGAAAATAAAATATTAGTGTGAATTATTATAAAACTGTGTTAGAAGGGTCCAAAAGTCATGGATCAAGGCAGAGTTAATCTTAGTCATTGATTAGGGACTTAATCTCGGCTGTTGAATTGTCAATGAGAAAAGTATAAGAGGAGGCTTGAGGGTCACTTGGAGAACATTGATTAGGGACTTAATCTCGGCTGTTGAATTGTCAATGAGAAAAGTATAAGAGGAGGCTTGAGGGTCACTTGGAGAACACACCGACTTGATCAAGAATTCGATTTTTTGGGCCAGGGCTTACTGAGGAAATCAGAGGAGTGATCAGAGTTGTAGCTGAGGGGCGATGAATACAGAAGCAGAGAGGCAAAGAGGGTACGGGGAGCATCAGTGCAGAAGCCAGGAGAGAGGGATGCCGAGCCAGCTAGAGGCCATGCAGAGCCAATCAGGGCCCACACAAAGGCTGTCAGGAACTACGCAGTGCCAAAGAGAGCCAGTATGGGTGACACAGAGGCTCTAGAGGCTGACGCAGTGCCTCCAGAGTCTAACGCAGGGCGAGTTGGGGTGACGCTGGGCCAGAGAGGCTGACGCAGTCCCTAGAGGCAGACACTTGAGATTTCGTGGGGCAGATTGGAGCTAAGAGCTATGGGATTGTTCATCCGAGGTTCTAGCCGGAATATCTGTCTTCGATTGAGAGGTACTATTGCCGAGATCACTCTCTGTTGGGTGAGCCAGTTTGGCACCCAGATTGTATTCTGAAACTGCGTAATAATAAAACCCTCAGATAGCTGCACTGGTTTTCCCGCATTGGGTTTTTTCGGGGACATTAGTCCAAAAACAACGGTGTCACTTGTGTGCTTGTTTTACTTTCAGTTGATGATCTGTAATGTGTTGAGAATGTACTTGTATTTATTTTCAGTATTTACATGATAAATAACTTGTTAATTAAATAGAACAAGTAGGTAGAAATAAATCAGAAAGTACATAAAGGATTTCTAACAGTTAGACTTAGAAATTCCAACAGGAACAAGTACACTAAGGGTGAAGTCAAAGTGAAGAAGATCATACGGGACTCTATTGACAAGCACCCGGTGGCCTACATTTTCGAGCTGAACACGTCTAAGGAGATCTACGATAGACTGGTAAGCTTGTTTAAAGTTAGTGATGCAAATCAAGTTTTGTTCCTCAAGAATAAGCTGAAGGATATTAAGAACGACAAAGACAAGGATATTCAATCCTACTTCTTAAGAATCACTAAGATCAAGAATGATCTCCTATCGATTGGAGAAGTCATTGCTGACAAGGAACTGACTATCACTACTCTTGGAGGGCTCCCATCCGAATGGTATGTATTTAGAACCACTCTTCTCAACAATGATTGAATTTCGGGATTTGAGGAATTGATAGCGAGATGCATTCAAGAAGAGACAAGGATGGCAGAGCAAGAAATGCCATCATTCAAAGGCAACCCCACTGCTTTCTCCTCTCATGCTAAAAGGAGAAATAATTCTGGGTCTAAATTCAAAGGAAAGGCCAGATCGAAGGGTGGAAGAAAGGGAAGATGCTTCGCTTGCAATAAATTTGGCCACAATGCGAGGGAGTGTCCAAATAGGAAGGACACATCTCATGACGATGATCAAAATCACTACTGGGGCAACTTCAACCACAATCAAAGGAGTGGCAGAGTTCAATGGCAAAGGAATGAGGAATGTCGGAAATCAAGGAAGTGGTCAACCCTCCAAGAAAGCAAGGAACTCCAGGTATGAATCAAATGTTGTTAACAATAAGCAAGATGAATATTATTTGATATCGGCCCTCTCCACTACCTCTCCTCCGGACTCGTTGGGCAATTGGCTTATTGATAGTGGCGCCTCTAGGCACTTCAATAGTTACAAGGAAGCTATCTCTAATCTGATAGAGAAGGAGACAAACTTGGAGATTATTCTTGGCGAGAATTCCACCTATCCCGTAAAGGGCGTAGGGAATGTTACTTTTCAATTAAATCAGGGTAACACAATTCATTTGCAAGAAGTCCTATATGTACCTGATCTCAAGAAGAATTTGGTGTCCATTTCGGCAATGGAAGACAAAGGCTATAAGGTGGCCTTCATCAATGGCAAGGTACATGTGTGGAAAAAGAATTTTAAAGATGCTTTCACTCTTGGGTTTCAAGTTGACTCTTTATATCAAGTTGGAGGAAGTTTGTTGGCAGTCATGTCTTGCAACACAACTCTTCAGTCTGAACTATGGCATCAGAGGTTTGCCCACCTTCATTATAAGGCTCTACTCGATGTGAGACAGATGGTGACCAGGATGCCTGAGTTTAATGTAGAGCAAGAAGGTGTATGTCCGGGGTGTGCCGAAGGAAAACTCAAAAGGATACCATTCCCTTCAAGCCACAACAAGACCTTCGAAATTTTGCAGTTGGTTCACTCCGACATATCTGGTATGATGCCTGTGAACTCTTTGGGAGAATATTTATATTATCTCAAGTTTACAAATGATTATTCTCGCAAGACTTGGATATACTTCTTGAAAAAGAAGGATGAAGTGTTCTCTTGGTTTTGTCACTTCAAAGCCTTGATCGAGAATCAAACCAAGAAGAGGATCAAGATCTTAAGGACCGAGTATGAATCCAATGAGTTTCATGACTTTTGCAAGGAAGTTGGCATTAAGAGGGAGACCACAACACCATACACTCTTGAGCAGAATGGTGTGGCGGAAAGGAAGAACTGTACGATTTTGGAAGCTGTTTGTTCCATGCTCCATGATCAAAGGCTTTCAAAGTTTCTATGGGCCGAAGTTGTGAATACCGCCATATATGTTCAAAATCGATGCCCTTATCAAGCATTGGATTCCAAGACTCCCGAAGAGATGTTCACTGGTGAGAAACCTGATGTATCTCATTTTAGAATTTTTGAAAGTCCCATATATTTTCATGTGCTAAAGAGAAAAGGAACAAATTGGTTGCATCTCGAAAGAAGGGAATCTTCGTGGGCTATAGCGAAACTTCTAAGGGCTATAGAATCTATGTGGCTGGTCAAAGGGAAGTCGAGATAAGTCATGATGTAACCTTTGACGAAGATATGGCTCTTAGCAAGGTTGACAATCTTCCTATTCTGAGAAAAGATAAAGAAGCTGACACCAAGAAGTCAGATGAGAAGGAAGATGAGACGATGCCTGATGTGGAAGAACCAATGGATCCTATTGATCCCCCTCCACAAGAGCCTTCCTCTTCTAGGAAGATGTCCTCATGGCTTAGGTGGACACTTGATGATGCCGAAGGACATATTACACCCAGAGGGACTTTCCGTGAAAGTAAGAAGCCGACCAGGTATCAGGGATGCTTGACCATTATGAGCACCATTATTCAAAATAAGCCTTCATCGTTCGAAGAAGTCGTGAAGCATTAAGTATGGAAGGATGCTATGAATGAGGAATACGAGTCCATCATGAAGAACGATGTCTGGGATGTGGTCCCCAGACCCCAGGACAAAACAGTTGTCACCTCGAAGTGGCTTTACAAAATAAAGCATGGAGCTGATGGGAGTGCTGAAAAGTATAAGGCTTGCTTTGTCGCTCGTGGCTTCTCTCAAAAGGAAGGTATAGACTATGATGAGATATTTGCACCTGTTGCTCGATACACGACCATCCACTCGATCATAGCCCTTGCTGCTTTGCAAGGATGGAACCTACATCAGATGGATGTCAAAACTGCGTTCTTGCATGGTTTGATCAAAGAGGAAGTCTATGTGGAACAACTCGAGGGGTTTGAGAGTCATAATCGGGAATCTCACGTATGCAGGTTGAAGAAATCCCTCTATGGGTTGAAGCAAGCACCTCGACCTTGGTATGAGAGGATCAATAGCTACTTAATGAAGTTGGGATTTACTAGGAGTAAAGCTGATCCAAACCTTTACTTTAAGGTTGAGGATGATAAGCCTCTCATACTGGTGCTGTATGTTGACGACCTCTTTCTGACAAGTGCAGACCCTCTCATTCACAAATGTAAGAGGGAGTTGGCTTCCGAATTTGAGATGAAGGACCTAGGGTTGATGCACTATTTCCTAGGGCTGGAAGTCTGGTAGAAGCCAGGAGAGATTTTCCTATCTAAAGGAAAATACGTGGTGAAGATATTGGAGAGATTTGGTATGGTGGACTACAAGTCCGTGACTACCCCGATGGAGCTTAACTTCAAGAAGTTATGCAGTAGTGTTGCCGGACCTGCTTTGGGAAATGCTACCGAGTATCGTTAACTAATAGGAGCATTGATGTTCTTAGTGAACTCCCGTCCGGATATATGTTTTGCAGTCAACACGTTGAGCCAGTATATGGTTGAGCCTCATCATTCACATTGGATTGGTGCCAAGAATCTTATGCGGGGCATAATCAGTCATGGGTTGAGATACACTGCCAGAGATGTGAGGCTACATGGATATTCTGATGTTGATTGGGCAGGCAGTGTGGTGGACTGAAAGAGAACTTTTGGGTGCTGTTTCTCTTTGGGTTTTGCCTCGATGTTCTGGATGAGCAGGGAGCAGAAGTCGGTGGCTTTGAGCACCGCTGAGGCACAGTACATTGCAGTGAGTATGGCCTCCTATGAGGCTGTCTAGTTGAGGAAGCTCTTTAGTGAGCTATTTGGACATACATTGGATACTACTGTGATCCTTTGTGACAACCAGAGTGGGATTCGTTTATCCGAGAATCCCGTATTTCATGATCGCTCCAAGCACATCGATATTAGGTACCACTTTATTCGGGATATGGTACAACGATGAGCAATAAGGCTCCATCATATCGGTACAGATGAGCAGGTCGCTGACATTCTGACGAAGCCCCTGGGAAAGGTCAAATTCTTGACTTTCTGAGAACGACTAAGAGTCGTTGAGAGACCCTCTTATGAGGGTCTTGTATGATGCATACATTGTGCTCTGGGAGCTCGGGGGGGCTTGGGGTACTTCTTGGAGCAATGAGCGACCATAGGGTGACTCATCCTCCCCTAGCGGTGCGTTGTGTACAAGGTGAATGGTTCAACCTTCCCCTGTGATACCCCGTGGCGACATGTAGACAGGATGAGTGATTCATCCTTCTCCTGTCGAGACATCCTACCAATGCAGTCTGGGACTCATGGGAAGTACCTCTCATCTGGCCAATGAGTAGGGAAATGAGGATAGGGACCATAGTAGTACCGATGGACGTGTTGACCCTGCCGCCTACACCTACCTACAAGTCAGTGAGAAAAGCCTTCAACCGCACAAGATGTGGTTGGTGGCAGGGAACTCAGAGAAGGGGTTGTGACACTGAATCCCTTCTCTCTTTGTTGAAGCTATCTTCTAGGATAGCTAAGGGGGGTGGTCCCTAATGAAAAGTTAAGTGAAAAAAGAGATGTGAGTTTCTAGGAGAAATGTTAGAGTTAAATAGATTATTTCTTTAAGATTTATAAACAAAAACTGATATGAGCAATAACCATCATAAGATAAGCGTGAAATATATAAACAACCAGTGCCTTCCAAGTATTTGCTCTTTAAGAAATGAAATTGTATTTTGCTTAAAACAAAAGTAGAATGCTTCAAAAATTGAAAGCAAAGCAACCTTGAAATGGAGACAAAGATGACATGAAATAGTCAAAATGATAATCTACAATTAGTGTACAAGAACTAGATCAAGACATGCAAGTAGAACTCCATACTTGTCTAGTTAAAACAATGTTCTAGGTAGCAATAAAATCCTTGAAAGCACAAGATATTGATCAAGAAAAATATTTAATTTAAACTTATGTGATCTTAATAAGCTAGAGGAAATGCAACTCCCTCTTTCAAAATCGTTTGATGAGATCCTTGAGGCAAATTGATTGGGTCCTCCTATTCTTGATCTTGGGAGTTAATTCGTCTATTGGAGAGCTACCCCACACCCAAGTAAATCCTTCAACAAAATCTAAAGATCTCTACACACTTGGAAAAAGATGTCAGCAATCATAAGGGATTAGATTATACAATGGAGGAGAAGGCTAGAGATTTCACCAAAAATCTTCTAGTGCTCCTCTTCCTAGAGTATTTCTCTAACCCAAAAACCATACAAGATAGCTTGCATATGTTAATCCAAACAAGTGGCAAAATGATAACTAGCATAATCCAACATACATGTAGAATGTAAAGCACAAAAATTGAAATAACATCACCTCAAGAAATGGAAGGAGAACACCAACACAATAGTACCCCAAAGTCTCTTTTATTATATGAAAGATGAATACAAAATCCAGCAGAGTCTCCGCAAGCCCAACAACTTGTTCTAAAGATACAAAGATGAGAGCCAAAGCTCATTTAAATAGGCAAATGGGAGCCAATCCCAATGTGAGTGCAAGTGACAAGTGGAAGGGTGAAGATCCCAAAGCAAAAAACGAATTTGCAAGTGGCTGCAAGAACTGTCCAAGTGCTGGAGATCACTGTTGTAAACTGCTCCCTAACTGGCTGTGTATATCTCCCTTGAGAATCAGCGTTCATCCATTGGTAACCTGTGTGTCTCACTGCTGCCATGTGTATGAATGCTGGTGGAATGGGGAGACAACTCCTTACATTCCCAATGAATTTGTAATAAGAAAAAAAACATGGTGTGACACCTTGCAATTTGAAACAACAAACTGTTGTTCATACTTTTTGTAGACTGCTGTGAAGTGGCAACAAGTTCTTCTCTTTGCTGGCAGCGAGTTCCCTTGACTGATATGTTTATTATTTTCATGAGACAACTGCTAGACTAAGTAGGAGAAATATCCCACTCAACGAGCTTCTAACCGAAACATATGAACCATTAGATCAATGCTGTCCCACGTACCCACAGTCCTCCAAACACGTGTAAATTTGTCCATTCATTGACTGTGTGTATAAGCTGATGATAAGTTGAGACAAGTGGAGTTTAATTCCCATGTGAAATTGATTCCAACGTGCTGCTGAAGTGTTGATTGGAGTGACTGCGTGCAGCTGAAATGTACAAGTGGAGACTGCCAGCATAACATGTGCAAACAGCGTGGAAATAAACTTTAATAAAAACTCAATTTATTAACCTTTGACCAGTCACATGGCAGTGTGGACTTCATGCTGGGAAGTTCGAATGGGCATGTGTGTATTGCTGTTTGGATTTCCTCCTATGTAGCTTATATGAGGAATGAAGTGGGGTCCAATCTCCACCCACTCTATTAAAGTTTAGACGTAGACTATGCCCCATCAAATTGTAATCCATAATATTTCAAATGGGCATGGTGTAATTGCTGTTTGGATTTCCTCCTATGTAGCTTATATGAGGAGTGAAGTGGGGTCCAATCTCCACCCACTTTATTAAAGTTTAGACTTAGACTATGCCCCATCAAATTGTAATCCATAATATTTGAATTTTATCGAAGGTGAACTTTTAGCCATATGTGACATTTCATTCAACCAACGTGGTACTTTTGACTTCCATTTGACTTCCCCTCAATTTTCCTTGTCACTTGTTTGCCTTATTTTGACTTTGGAAAAATTTCTAAATTTTTCCAATTATTCATTTTTTGAATTTTTTCCTCATTATTTCTACTAACATTAGGAAAATTGGTTTTTGAGAGACTATAAGTTGTTTTTTGACCCCCAAAGTTGGTCCTAAGATAATGTTAGGTCTCTGAGAATGAATTTCGAGTAGTCACATGCCCTAGACATTTCCTAAGGCATTAATTTACACCATTACATAGAAAATAATTAAAAAATATCGTTTTGCGGGAAATTTTTAATTATTAAAAAATTCTACTTAGACCTAGCCAAATTCCACAATTTTTTGTTTGTGATCTAGTATGCTAATATACCTCGACTCTAGACACTAAGATGTGTTAGGGGTTCAACCTTCAAACCGTCACCCTGGCTTTGGGGTAAAAAATGAGTGACAAAACCCAGAAAACTATTCGCCTCTGAAAAAGAAGGGATAATTAACCGGATAAAAAAAACACTCAAAGGTGTACTCATTTGCTCGTCGAGTCCCATCATCTTAGGCTTGTTACAGACTAAAAAAACTCATCATTACTAGTATCACTTATTACAATTCCCCGTAGGGTGTGGAATCTGAGTACAAGAAAGATGATGAGAAGATAGAAGTAGAGTTAATAAACTCTGTTGATTGATGACATCTGATGGTACAGGTGTCCTCTGGATCATCCTTGGGCATGGAGTCTTCATATAATCATTAGGTTCCACTCCAATGGTCAACATGACGCATCGTGTATCTACCGTACTCATGCTAGGATGACATTGATCTGGGATCAATTGGAACTGACTTCGGGTCAGTGAGAGTGAGATAACTCACTCTATTTTGGAATTGATCTGGGATAAGTAAGAGTGGTATGGCACACTCTCTTCATTGGGACCGACTTCAGGTCAGTAAGAGCGTTATTGAGCACTCTCTTTTATCTGGGACTGAATTCAGGTCAGTAGAGGATGGTATGATACATCCTCGATCATTTCTTCTTCTTCATAGTTCAGCAAAGCAGAGTAGAGCTGAGTAGTGCAGGGCAGTGCATTTGATGGCAGAGATAGTACCGACAAACAGATGGATTAGCAGATGGAGTTCTCCCTAGTTGAGAGGGAGCGTTAAAATTGGCAACTAGGGCCAAACTCCATGTGGATCATCTTATTTATGGCAACTGATATTTTTCTTGGATTTCACCATCACTCATCTTTTGATCTTCTCTCTTCTAATCTGATTGGGCAAGCGTAGGAGCAACTGATCTCTCACACGTGCTAGGAGGACAGATTTTTGTTTTTAAGGCTGTGTTGACTTTCAGCGCTGCTTGACCAAGGTGCAGGGCTGCTGACCATTGACCGTGTTGCTGAGGAATGCATTGACCAAATATGATCTGCGCATTTCTTTTTTAGGTGCCACGTTGACCATCGTTGACCAAAACATTCACTGGTTAGGGCTGACCGTAGGCTGCTGTTCGTTCACTGCTGTTTGACTGTTGACCGAGGGTTGTTTTGGGCTGCCTATGTTTGCTGTTGAAGACCGAGTTCTTGAAGGTTAACTTAAGGTCAAATTGGCGTTGTTTGACCAGCTTTTACTTCACTGGTTGTTGTTGTATTATTGCTGATATAAATTCACAAATTTTTGATATTGTATTATCTCTCTCTGCTGAATTATTGAAGAATATAGAAGAATTGATCAAAGGATTTCCCCGCATTGGGGTTTGTCCCTGGCTAGCTGCCACATCTTGTGTCTCTTGTCTTGGCTTGTCTTCTGTCGATTTTATTTATGTTCTGTCAACGTTTTACTTATATGTTAATGTGATTGCTATACTGAGAATTGACATTGGGTTAATAAGAAGAAATTGAAGTAAATTTCTTTAAGCATAGAACATGCCATAATTTAACAAAATCTCTATTCAATCCAACACAGTAAGATGGAGCTCATGAACAAAGATTTTCTAGGACCAAGTACTCGAGTCAGCCATACAAAAGATTATTTTCGTAACTCAGACATACCTAAGGAATGTTCATGTGGACAAGCCATGTGTGTTTGCTTTATTGATGACTAGTAATCATGTATCTACTATCTTGTCGTACTGGCCAACTAATGTGGAGCCAACCTATTCTCGAGTATCCACTTTGTTTTACTTTAGATTTCGTGGGATTCCTAAAAATATCCATTTTGTAAGATTTTCCCGGTCGACTCTCTGAAGCTTGGAGCACTTCTCCAACTTCAGGTGTGGTTTGACCCACATTTCAAAGAATCTACAGAAAGTATGATTTGTGATGTTTAATTTTAGTACGATTCTTGTGTAATTTGTTAAGGTGTAATAATATGAGGAGATGCCTTACACTCCCCCGAAGTGTTGGAAAGTCAAAAAGGCAAAAATATTTTCTTGTGTTGACTATTTACTTGTGATATTCTTATATTCTTATTAGCTTTCTTTATGTTCTTCTCATCAAGAAATCATCAAATCAAAACATGAAGATCAATGACACCAGATGTAGGCACTCAGCGAGCCAAGGCTAAAGTCCCTATGTAGGGGAAAACCCGGTCAAACTCTTTCACTAATAGATTCAAATAAAATTGAGACAAATCAAGACCTTAGACTGAACCAAAAGACCTTCCTCACTCCAAGTCAGCCTTCAAGATGAGTTCCTAAACTTCAAAAGTTACTGCAACATCACTGCTTCAATACTGCATCAAAACTACATTAGAGACATAATTTCGACCCTCCAACAACATAATTTTGGCTTGCCTGTACTTCTAAAATTTCGACC
This sequence comes from Pinus tabuliformis, assembly GCA_031772625.1. Lineage (NCBI taxonomy): Eukaryota > Viridiplantae > Streptophyta > Pinopsida > Pinales > Pinaceae > Pinus > Pinus tabuliformis. Next base: position 937,338,149 of record CM062815.1, read on the forward strand.
TGTCTGCACTTCTAAAATCTCAGCCTGCCTACACTTTTGAAAATAACCATCATTAGCACCAAACTCAACCTCAACACTTCTTCCAAAAACATCGAATTCTTGTTCACAACTTTATTAATCTCAAATAACCATCAATAGTGCTTCAGCTCTTGTTCGATCTCAAACATCCTCATGGCCTTTTCATCAAATCATTCACTTTTCTTCAAGCTCCCTCTCAACTAGGGAGATATACACTTTCCTTTATCCAAGTAACTAGGGGACAAGTCCATCAACTATCTTATTCTTCCAGTCACATAGGCTCTTTCTTTTGCATCAACAATTCATCGGAGAATTTAGACCTTCCAAAACTTCATCATTCCTTCACATGGCAACAAGGTCATCTATTGAACTTTAATGTAAACATTAATGTCATCGAGGTTCTCACAACTCCCTCTTTCCATCATGCTCAACATCATCATCAAATATGAGGTAAGCATCTTCATCATCTTGAAGACTATGTACCTGTAAACCTTCATCAACAAGTACAACCAAACACAAATATATATGTACAAGAGCATGAAGTTAACTTTATCAATATAGGGTTAGCATGTCATTATAATAGGAGCATAATAAATCAGATTTAAGACATTCAAGACCTAAACCTAGTTAGGTTTTATAGTTACATTCATTAGACTTCTTGCAACAACATTTGCTGGAGTGTCGTCACAAACACTAGATTTCATCATCAAAACTAAATCATACCAATAACCAAGTTAGCATTTTAATCATATCGAAAGCATTATACTTCTAGGGTTTTTACTATCATACCCTAGAATCTAATTTCAATCTTTACTAGGGTTTTATTGTGAACCCTAGATGCATAAAACGTTATTGTTAGATAAATTGATCAAACAAGGGTTTTAGGCGTATAGAAGCACTACCTAGGGTTTCATTCCTGTGATTTTATATTGACTATTACAAGGGTTTTGCCATAAACCCTAAAGATATAGGGTTACATCATATAACTTAGACATCAACAACAAATCCTAAAAAGACTAGGGTTTCAACAATAAACCCAAAATATCAAAAGGTTAGGGTTTTTATAAACGGGTTTTAACAAAATGAACAAACATTAAGAGAATAGGATTTCATCGAGTTCTAAACCCTAAGAAGACTAGCGTTTCATTATTAACATACCCTAAGAACCAAAAGGATAGGGTTTTGTAGCGAACCCTAAAGGTTAGGGTTTTACTAAAGTAAAAGATAGAGAGTATAACAAAGGTTGATATAATCTAAAGGTTAATTAGCTTAACCAAGAATCTTGATGATTCAAAACCCTAGACATAAGAGACTTAGTAATACAAAGCAAATTTTTAAATGAAGAATGATCATACCTCCTTATATAAAGAAGATTTTGCAACAAATCTTGTAATCTAAAACATACCTTGAGTTGTTCTTTAACAAACCTTGTAGGGTATCATCTTCTTGAAAGGGCTTTCTCTGCAACAAGGCTTCTTTCACGATTCAAATCTTTCTTTTGAAGTCTCCCTCTTAATCTAGCCGTAATCCTTATATATTTTTGCAAGATTTCCTACCAAGGAAAATACAAAGAAAGGATTACGAGTATGTAATACAAACAAATCTAAATGTATGGAGGAAATCAAAACATGAAATAGGAAACAAAGTACAAGATACTTGTATTTGGTAAAATGGTGGAGGCTCCCTCTTAATTTACATCACTTTAATCTTTTTGAAGGATACCTTCAACTCATCAAGATTTCTCACAAGAGATATTAGATCTATGAACCCTAGAAATCAAAACATAAAAGAAAAACTTTACAAAAAAAATAGATTAAGTAGAAGGATATGCAAGGGATAGTGTCCCTAAAAGACTTGAGAAAATAAGTCTTTGACTTTGGATTCTTCAACCTTGTTCTTCTTGGCTGGAGCTTCATTTGCAATTGTAGCATGTTCTTTTTCTCTCTTCTTGTTCCTAGGATTATCAGGACATTGATTCTTGAAATGTCCCATGAAAACATTCAATTTTGGATAGGTCAATCTTCTTCTTTGGTCCCTTAAAATTCTTGTATCCTCCTTTCTTCTTGTGGTGAGCAGTGTAAGCATTTGAAGTGTTGTCCTCTTCTTCTTCCTTATTACTAGCTAATGAGATGCAAGCTTCTTCTTGACTGTATGCATTCCACATTTCTTCAAAGGATGGAGTTTCTATCCACCTGCTAATACCTGATGCAAAGGAACTCCAAGATTTTGGTAGACCTAGTAGTGCAACAATAACAAGTTCTTTATCTGGTATGATTTCATCAATAGCTTGGGCTCATCTCATATTCGGGAGATCCTCACAAAATATGAAGATACAATGTCATCTTTGTTGTTCTTAGTTCATTTTTTAGACTAGCCACTTGTCTAATGTTTTTGATGGTAAATAATTTGGAGAGGATTTCATACATCCCTTGAGCAATATCTATATTGGATGTAGGGGATTAGGTTGTCATTTACTCCATCGTCTGTTGGTTCCTTAACTTTTCCTAGTACCAAATCCAATACTTTGTGTTTCGCAAGGATGAGATCTATCCTCTTCTTCCATGCTCTATAGTTGGTGTCTCCTTCTAGCTTGTTTTCTGTCTTCATTGAAGTTGCCATAAATTTTACAATGTCTCCCTTATTAGATGTAGATAATAGCTTTTTATTTTACTCTTTATGATCTTCCTGAAACTTTTCTTGACCTTTCCTTAAATAGATCTTCAATTTGCCTTTTTCCTTCTCTTCCTATAGCTTGGCTCTGAAAACATGTTGGAAAATCAAAAAGGCAGAAAGATTTTCTTGTGTTGACAATTACTTGTGATATTCTTATTAACTTTCTTTATATTCTTCTTTATCTTCTTCTGATCAAGAAATCATTAAATTAAAACATGAAGATCAATGACACCAGATGTAGGTACTCAGCTAGGGCTAAAACCCTTATGCAGGGGAAAACTCGGTCAAACTCTTCCACTAATAGATCCAAATCAAATTGAGACAAACCAAGACCTTAGAATGAACCAAAAGAACTTCCTCACTCCACCAAGTTAGCCTTCACAATGAATTTTGAACTTCAAAAGTTACTGGAACAACACTGCTTCAACACTGCATCAAAACTATAGTAGAGACAAAATTTCAACTATCCAGCAACAAAATTTTGCCCTGCTTGTGCTTTAGAAATTTTGGCCTGCTTGCACTTCTGAAATTTTTGGCCTGCCTATGCCTTGCCTGCGCTTCTGAAATTCACACGTGGGAGAATAGAATAGATTCTCGGTTACTTCTGCTTGACAAATGCTTCCCTCCTCTTTGCTTTAGGTTTCCTTTTCTTCTAGGCTCCTTCACTCTTCTTTTAGATGGAACTTGTTGGATGAGTGAGTGAGCAAATAGGTTGAATTGCATTGTATTTATACTCTTGTTTGTGGGTTCAAATTCCTTCAATGGGGTCGATTTTTCTACTTTAGGGCAATGACATTTGACACAAAAATAAATTTATTTCTTGACTCGAAAAGCCCAAGAAGGGTCTACTAAATGATGACAAAAACTAGGACTCTTGACCTAAACCCTAGAAGCTTGTAATGGAGGTTTTGACCTAGAAATAAAATAATAAATAATATTTCTTTCCTAATAAAATTTCTTTTTCTTTCTTTTGACAAATACATTACATCATGACTCAAAAATAATTATGAAGATCAACACTAGTTACATTCTTCAACACAAAGATCGATAAATAAGGAGGAAGTCCATTCTCCTCATTCAGAGTGAGTGAGTGTAGAGTTTGTGCATGCTTTGTAATTATGCCTTGTGTGATCTGCTTTCATCAAAAGAAAAGCTCTTAATAGTCTGGTTTGGGTGATCTAGGGGCTCCAGACACAGGCAGAAGTCCCAGAGGACTCAGAAAGGGTCAAAATTCAAAGTGGTCAGATTGCTCCCAAACTAGCACCAGATCGAAGTGCTCATCGCCCTGATTCCAACGGTGCAGACGACAATCAAATCTGAGCTCGTATGAGGGAGAAAGAGCCAATCAAAGTTTTGGTCAAAGTTACGCTGTGGGCCAGGTTTAAGTGTCCCACAAATTCACCATCAACCAGTGTGGGAACCTAGCTCTCGAGAGCAGGCAAGATTGTTGCCTCTTTAATTTGTCTAATAACCCTTATATTAGACAAAATCGAAAAATATCTCATTTAATAGAAAAAATAAAAAAAATATATATGTTGGTGGCGAGCCATGACCCTCGCCACCTGTCCTCCCAAACCACAACATATAACAAATTTTATTTTAAAAAATGGCCGATAGGCCATGACCCCCACCGGCCCCAACCAACACACAAAAAACCATATGATATTATGGGTTAGGCGGTCCACCTCTAGTGGACCTGGCCCATGCCCGCACCATACCTCATACGTTAATACAAAACATGGGCGGCAGGGTTTGAACCCGCTCGGCCGGAATGGTTGGCCCACCACTCGGGCGCCCACACAACATCAACGTAACAAAAACGTTACCATAAAACGACACCAAACCCATCACCGCGCCATCACACCAACGGTCATACAAAAACCGACTTACAAAAATATATATGCGCGCTTATTTTTGGAGGGGTCGGGATTTGATCCCCCAACCTCTCCTCAACCAATTTACGATTTTACCAATGTTCCAAACTGCGTCCTTGGTAAACTCCGCAAGAAAAAAAACATAAATCATGCCTTTTTTTCTCATTCGACGGAGTATGTAAGGATAGAACGATGGAACAGAGGACGGAAACAAAGTTCCATGTAGTGGAATCACTCCCAGGTGGAACCATGACGCAGTTCCAGGAGGCGAAACCTTGACACGCATTTCGAGACAAAATATTCCTTGATGTAGAGAGGAATATAAAAGATTCCCTGGGAGGTAAAAATTCATTTTATCAGAATGTAACCAAGTTTAAAGTTAATTTTCTCAGATTTTCGCAGGGAACGATATGGCGAGGTCGAATTTGCTTTTTGAGCAGCAGATTTGCAGATTCCCATTAGAGGAGAATCTTCAAGAATCTTAAGGGAATCTTCCAGGTCCCTTGGACGCTGAAATTCGCTAGAGTCAAAATGTAGCCAACTTCATACTCATTTTTCTCAGAATTTCGTAAGGAACTTGATGGCGCAAATAGAATTTTGATTTGAGCAGCAGATCTTCAGATGGCTCGGAGGAGGGAATCTTTGAGGAATCTAGGGGGAATCTACAAGATTCTTGTAGCCCCATATTTTCACTTTGTTAGAATTCAGAAATTTGACAATCGATTTTACACTATTTGATGACACGAATTTGATGGTGCAATCAGATTTTCCCATTTTTCGGCCACTTTTCAAAGTGGAGTGCAGGTGTTAGCGTTCAATGTGTGAGCAGTGATTTCCATGAGATTCGACGCCACGAGATTGATGGTGCAGCCAGACCCAACAGTTTATCATCCTCTTCTTCAGATAACTCCTTGATGTGAGGTATATGCAGTGTGATCATGTACTTATTTGTCTCTTGTTTGAGATGCATTGTGTTGTATAGATCCTTGTTTGATGTTTGATGTGGGATCTTTTTTTGTTCTTGATGTGAGATGTACTTATTTTCATGTTTTCATTGAGATCCCTTTATCGCCATGTTGACGAGATACTCATGTTGTCGCCATGTATGTTTGGATTGAGATCCTTTTGATGCCATGTTGGCGGGATGCTCATTATTAACATACATGAAATTATGTCATGCTGATAGGAGTCCTTTTTTAAATGAGGGTTACTGGAGCGGAACATTTCTTGGAGCCACTCCTGCGTGAGGGCATATTCCTTGTATAGTAGAGAAAACACATGCATGTACATCATCACCCTTTCCAACACTTAATGCAACAACCTACGCCATCTTAACACCGGGGCTTGGAGACGTAGTCCCTCCAGGACGAACTCCGTTATCAACGTTTTGTGTTTTATGTTGCTGATTCTTGTCATGTTCCTTCTTCTTTACAACATGCATATATGTTCCTTTATGCTCTTTTAAATGCAATTCTAACAACATCACGAAAGTAAAAGATCTTGGTTAAATCTGGGAGTTGAGTGAACTCTGATCAAGTTTGGTATTAGAGCAGCCTTTGCGTGGATGTGAATTGCAAGCGTGTGTTGTCGCACAGATTGTCACGACAACGCTCAGACCGGGGGCTGTCACCCTGATCCCCGATCTCTCCGTTTAAGCCGTCTCCCGAGGCTAAAGGGGGTAGACCCTATGGGACAAAGGAAGACCATCTGCGAACTAGTTGGGTTGGGAGACACAACAAGGCAATTTAGCACTTGATTAATTTTAGAAATTAATAAACCAGTGCCTTATGGAGTTAATGATTAAATGATTATTTGTTAGATGTTGTAGTAATATGAACATTGTAAAACGATCACTTATCATCAAATAACCCAAGCAATGCAAGATATTCGATAAATGTACAATGCTTTAACAATGATCCAGTAATTAAATTTATAAAGATTGAATACATTAAACCACGAAATTTAAATGCTAACCAATTACCACTTTCACATGGCTAACTTTAAATAAACATTTAGGTGCATTTGACTATAGAAAAGTGGAACATAGATACCATGAAAGACACCAAAAATGAATTTTCAATTTTTTGTTAAGCTTTTTCAAAATATTTTTTTTAATTTTTCTATTTTTATATAAATAAAACAAAATTAAACTAAACTAAATGAAACTCAAAATTATTAAAATTAAATCCTAAAATCAAATAAATCTAAAAAAAATAAAACAAAATATCAACCCATTAGAATCTAAAAATTAAAACTTTTTATGATTTTTATTTTTTATTTTTTAGGATTTTAAATTTTTTAAACAAAACTAAATTAAAAATAAAGATTAAACTAAATTAAACTAAAAGCCAGCCTAAAATTAAATCTAATATAAATCTAAAAAAAACTAAAACAAAAATTTAACGAGTTTAAAGCTAAACTAAGCTAACGTAAAGATTTAATTCCTAAAACTAAAATCTAAATAAAACAAAACTAAAATCTATTCTAAACTTAAAAAAAGAAGAAAAGGAACCTTTAGTTTTTTTAAACCATTTGTGATTTTTTATATTTTTTATTGATTTTGGTTTGATTTAAAACCATACAAAATGAAACTTAATTCTAATTCTAGAACTAAACCCTAAGTTAAATTCATGAACTAAAAAAAAATATACAATTTTTTTTTTGATATTAAAATGAATGGGGAATTTAGCCTAAGTTGAAAATTTAGCAAATCATATACATCCTAACTAAAACGCATATATCAAAATAAGAAAAACAAACTACGCTAACCCTAACTTTGATATACAAAAGTGAAGAGATGAAAACATGTTTTAATGTGCTGCTGGACGAATGAAATTTGACGACGGAAAGGAGCAGCGTTTGAAAATGTGTGATTTTTTTTTTATGTGTGTTTTGCAGGTGGACAGAGAAGGGTAGAAATGGCAATGGGTGAATGAGAAACGATGGAGCTGCGGGGTTGATCTGAACGTCGAGGATGGGAGGGATGCACGCAGGTAGAGAGGGTTGAAGGTTTTGAAGAATGAGTGTGTAGGTTTGGAGCAGTGTGGAGGCTTGCGTGCGGAGGAAGTGCAGGTTCTACTGCAGGTTTGCTGAAGGAAAGCTCTGAGGGATATGGGTTTCAGAACCAGCGTGAGGGTTAAGGAGGGTTTTAATGGAAAGAGCTGCGTGAGAATGGGGGAGAAAACGCGTTGGCAATGTTTGGAGAAACCGGAAGAGGCAACACGTGAAGGTGGACGAGGCGAGCTGCGTAGGTTCGATGAGTATCATGGAGTTCTGAGGCAACACGCAAGGAGAAGAGGATAAAACAATGGAGAAATTTATGTGAGGATGCCGGTAGAAAATGCTGGAGAAGGCTGCGGAATGAGGGGAGAATGGTTGCAGGAGGACGGAGTTGCAAAAGTGTGAGAATGGAGCAGGTAAGACCGCGGACAGGAGGAAGGCGCTGAGCAGCTATGACGTTGCTTGAGGATAGAAGAAACTGGGGCAGCGTGAGGAGGAAGCCACGTGTGTGGCAGCAGCAAAAAAATTGCATGCCCTAAAAAAAATTCAAAATTTTTCAATGAAAACGAAACCCCAGGCAGCGGCAGACAGATGACAAAATTCTCTAGAAAAATTGATTAAAAAATTTTAGATCCTTTTGCTTCAGATTTGCCTGTTGAAAACCCCACAAAAAATTCTCCAGATCTGTAACCTGCAATGGCAAAACAAAATACCCAGAAACAATATGTGCAAGAATCAAAACTGAAGGCCCTAAAACCAACTAAAAAGTTACAATATTTACAGATTTTCGACTCTTAAGCAGCCAAATTTGTCAATAATCCATAGTGATATTTTCAGAATACTTCAGAAAAACCTTCATGCATTCATAAAAAAAAATTTCAAATAATAAGCCCGGGATCAAAACTGGTTGGGCTCTTTCAGAAAATGCAATCCGGGAGTTGGCTGGTTCAGCGGAGAACTTCCCCTAATGCCTGGTAAACTCAAAACTAAGATTTCTTGCACAACTTAAAATCAACCATTAACATAGAGGGAGAAAACAATAGTGAAATCTAGATCAAATGGAGATACCCGCCATTATATTTCAGAATCTAAACTATCATTCAAACCCCAGAGATCATACAAGATACCTGTGCCTAAATCAATCTTCATCAAGCTATTATCAATGGCTGAAAATTAAATTATGCAGAAAAATAAATCATCTTACAACACTTCCAGAAGAGTAACACTAGCAAGATTTCAACCCCAAAGTTTTTCTTTATTGCACAAAAAATGACTACAATAGAGCTTTCTTTAGCACCAGAATCTCAGATCTAATCTGATCTCAAATGACCCCTAACACCCTATTTGAAGGAAAATTTCCCAACGGCTAGTTCGAGTGATCCATGTCAAACTAATTTCGACCGTCGATGAGGATCAAAGTCCCTTTTAATCTCATCCGTCGAAATTTTAAATGCATTTTAATATATTAAAAAAATTAAAACTTTGCATTTATTTTCTCAAAACTTTGACTTCTTATTATTATTATTTTTATTTATTACTTTTTTTTTTAAATTTATTTTTTATCTTTTAGTTATTTTTAATTTTTTTATTTTATTTTTAATTTTTTTTATTTATATTTTTATTTTTTATTTTTGGATCCTTTGTAAAAATCACCTAGGACCTAGGACTTAGGACTTATGAAGGGATAAAACATTTTCTAACCCTCAAGACACTTTACATCATGACTTTTACAATTTTACATCTCAAAGGGGAAAACCCATTTGACATAGACCCTCATAGACCACCCAGCTCTGTGACACAAATATAATCTAGCAGATCAAGCAATTTGTAATAACCTAACCAAATAGTTAGGATTATTTCCAAATTAATTTTACATAAACTCGACCTAGCACACTAGGATTCCCCTAAGATTCTAATGACAAAATCCATTTGGGCTTTGGGGTTAGGTTGAAGGAAAACTCTGCCGATCATGGATCGGTGAGACAAAAAACCTTCCGGAACGTAGATTATCACTAGAAAATTAGGTTTTCCTAGGCAATTTACATACATGACTCAGATCTGCTAAGATTATTTACAATTTACACATGCAGACTGGGTTTACAGCATAACATGATTGGGTTGATTATGACAATCGAATGGCACAGACATATCGATCAAGCGCTATCCCTTTTGCGAAAAAGGGGGTGTACTGCTATGGGTAGTTGACACATAGTGGTCAACATCTGGCTCTACTTGGGGACACGTTGCTGCATTGTAGGAATGTGAGAATTCAGAATCTGCATCCACACAACACACAATAAAACATAAGTAGCGTCCATCCAAAATTCATCATATAACATTAACCACATGAAATATATAAGCTCTTCATTTATTAACTATCTAGTAACATGAAAAGTAAATCTAATCCTAAAACATAAATGAAAACGCTGAAAAAACAAGGAGTAGGGTTAGAAATACAGAGGATGCCTCATGGCATCAGATGTGTTCAATGTAGTGTATACTGAGCATTTGCCTGCTTTCAGGCAAATCTGTCGGCTGCTTGTCGGATGTGCCATGTCCAATTCTGCATATGGTAGGGCTTTTCCCTATCCGAAAATCAAGCTGCTCGCGGCCATCTGATGAGTCAAATCTTCTTCTCATTTTCCTTCTCTTGCTCTTTTTCTTCGTGGCAGGCTGTATTACTGATGACGTGGAACTTTCTGCTTTAGATGAAATATGTAAGATATGCATGACATGTCTTTCTTCATCTTGCATCTGATCTTTATCGTTTTTAATTTTATCTGGATCACCTTCAATTAACCACCTTTCAATCGAACCAATGACCTCCTCATAATAAGATGGAGCTTGTTGCAACAAATGAGGAGGCTCCTGATCTATTGATGTTTCCTGGTTTCTTTCATCCTCTAACCGCTGTTGAAATTTATGTACTTGTGTTGTAATGTCATCTATCTGGCTAGAGTGTTCAACTTTCATAACACTGATTTCCCTGGCATGGTTTTCTTCCATATCTTTTATTACTTTATCGTTCTTTTCATTTATGGTCATCAAACAATGCTGCATAGAGTTTATCTCTTTCTTATGATTTGCTTGCATGGTAGCCAACTGATTATTATGATTGAATGTCATGATAGTCATTTCTTCATCCATAGTTAATAACTTGTTTTGCATAAAATTAATTTCCCTATCATGATTAGTTTTCATGGTCGTCATATTTTCCTCTAAGCCTAATAACTTGCTTTGCACAAAACTAATTTCTGTGTCATGATTAGTTTTCATGGCCTCAATTTCCTCAGCATGCTGATTTTGCATGATCTCCATCTCCTTATTACGTTTTTCCAGGTGGGTGCATAAAGTTCTCACATCATTGGTGTAATTAGTTTGATTGATCTCCATATTTTTTACCAGCCGCATTAGTTCTTGTATAATTTGCTTCTGATCTTCCTTTTCATTGTCGACACTGATTTTGTAATTTGTCCTTGCTTTTCCACTATCATGGATTTGATCTGCAATGGTACAGGTGGATGGCACATTTTGATATGAAGAATTGTCTTGAAATCTTTCATCGACAGCTGGACCTTTTATAAGATTACTTTCATTCTGTTGCACAATTTTAGGGGCACAAGGCGAGCTATCTGGATCACCATATCTATCTTTAAAAACATTGTAAATGTCTTGTAAAGAAGTGAAAGAGTCTTTAGGACAATTATTAAACAATTCAAAGCATCACCCTCTAAAGAAAGGACAAATAGATGCATTTTGACATCTTCATGATCATATTGAGGAAGTCTACAATACATGACCGTTATTCAATAAAAACTCCATAAATGCCTTCTAACAACGACTGAACCACCACCCGAGAACAAAGGTAAATTAGAAATGGCCACTTCCGGTAAATCATGGAGATCATCAGTAAAATGACATGGTTTAAACGAATAATCCATGATGAATAACGAGGGACCAAATGGATGGTAGAGAGAGATCTTTGCTCAAGAAAATCAAGAGATGAAATAGGTGGAGTCGCCACTTGAACAATGAATCTAATTCTAGGATCCAGAAAGCAACAAACAAGTAGATATGAGGGAGGCTTCTTGTCTAGGAAAAATAAATGAAAATAAATGGAGTCGCCACCCAAACAAGAAACGCACTGAAGAGTAATTGCTGATATGACGAAAGATAAGGTGATGAAAAGATCCAAATGATGCCAAAAAATGTTGACCCAACAGTTTACCATCCTCTTCTCTAGATAACTCCTTGATGTGAGGTATATGCAGTGTGATCATGTACTTCTTTGTTTCTTGCTTGAGATGCATTGTGCTGTATAGATCCCTATTTGATGATGGTTTAAACGAATAATCCATGATGAATAATGAGGGACCAAATGGATGGTAGAGAGAGATCTCTGCTCAAGAAAATCAAGAGATGAAATAGGTGGAGTCGCCACTTGAACAATGAATCTAATTCTAGGATCCAAAAAGCAACAAACAAGTAGATATGAGGGAGGCTTCTTGTCTAGGAAAAATAAATGAAAAAAAATGGAGTCTCCACCCAAACAAGAAACGCACTGAAGAGTAATTGCTGATATGACGAAAGATAAGGTGATGAAAAGATCCAAATGATGCCAAAAAATGTTGACCCAACAGTTTATCATCCTCTTCTCTAGATAACTCCTTGATGTGAGGTATATGCAGTGTGATCATGTACTTCTTTGTTTCTTGCTTGAGATGCATTGTGCTGTATAGATCCCTGTTTGATGTTTGATGTGGGATCTTGTTTTGTTCTTGATGTGAGATGTACTTATTTTCATGTTTTGATTGAGATCCCTTTGTCGACATGTTGACGGGATACTCATGTTGTCGCCATGTATGTTTGGATTGAGATCCCTTTGATGCCATGTTGGCGGGATGCTCATTATTAACATACGTCATGTTGATAGGAGTCCTTTTTTAAATGAGTTCCTGCAGTGGAACATCTCTTGGAGCCACTCTTGCGTGAAGGCATATTCCTTGTATGATAGAGAAAACACATGCATGTACATCATCACCCTTTCCAGCACTTAATGCAGCGGCCTACACCATCTTGACACCGGGGTCTGGTGATCCAAGATACTTTCGCTTATAGATGTATGAAAAGAATCACATGTAAAAATTGCAGCTTAACATAGAATTATAATGTGCACACAAGAAAAGAAGAAGAAACACATAAAAAGCATGAAGGAAGACACAAAGACTTGATAACGGAGTTCGTCCAACTCGGACTACGTCTCCGGGCCCTACTCGGTCAATGGGGAGGCCTTTATATTAAATGGCATAAAAAGAAGAGAATGCAATCATCTGATACATCAAAAGAGGCTTATACCTCCATTCTGAAAGATGGCTGAGAATAGAAGAACTCAGATGGAGAAGTGGGTGAGAGGGGCTGAAAGCATTTAAAACTTGTCCAAAACAGACAAAATGCACTATCGGCCACCTGAAAGATCTCCTTCCTCGAACAGTGTGCTGAAAATTCTCTCCCCCTTCTTTTTCCAATCATCGAACTTTATAGTGCCTTTGTTAGGACAAATCCCTCTTAAATTAGGGTTGTTTGGCATAAAATAGAGGCCATTTGAATGGAAGGGTTGGCGGGTGCAACGAAGCCTTCAAAATAGTCTTTTAATCGTTGAAGCGATAATACACTAAAAACCCCGTAAAACACTAAAACCTGACCAAAAATTGATTACCCGGATTTTAAAAATTATTAAATTGGGCATATATACTTATCGGGTCCGGGCCCGATATCGCAATCGCAAGTCGCTGAGGTCCAAGGCCCTGTATATCGGGGAACTTTTCCGCTCGCTTGTAATATCTCGTTTCAAAGATTTTCCCCAAAACCCCAGTAAACTCCAACCAAATACGCACAAATAATATAATAACTGGGAAACTCAAAATGATAAAAATAACCGTGGTGTAACATGTAATAATATAAGTAGATACTCGAGAAATGCAGAGAGAAATGCTAAGCCATTTTATTATATTGAGTAATGGAATGAGTACAAGAGGTGATCAGAAGGATGGCACCTCGACTTGCACCAGGCAAGTGAAGAAATACACTCAGAATAACAAAGGAATGGCCTCTGCGTGGATGCTGCTGGAAAACTGCCGTGCTGTTGCTACTGCTGGAAATCAAATGTGGATTTGGGGCTGTTCCCCTCCTCAGAAAATGCTGAAACTTTGGAATCCGCCCCTACTCAGAAAACCCAGAAAAACCCAGAAAGCTTTTCTGAAATGGTCGACCCCCAAAAATCGCCCCCTTGGGGAATCACGCAATCCCTCAAGGCCCTGCGCTGCCACTGAGTAGAATCCTCCAAAATACTGCCTGAAACTCTGCCAAACCACTCCAATATGCAAGAGCTGATCCCTTGCTCAATATCCCAGCTCAACTCCTCCACAAATCCTCAATCCGGAACTGCTCCCAGAAGAACTGCGTCCCTCTCTCTCAAGACTGCGCAGTCTTCCAATGCTCAGCTCCACCTCAATGCCAAAGATCAAAACTACTGCAAAAAGACTGCTGAAAATACCTTGCCCAAGTAGGCACTCAAAGTCCCCTGGGGCTAAGGGTGAGATCTCCGAACGAAGACACTCAGTGCACTAAACAGTGTTGCAGACAGGCTAAACAGCCAGCTTGCTCCAAGTTCAAGTGACTAGCTCAAATGCTCATAATTGAAGGACAAAATGAGGGGGCTCCTCTCTCCTTTATAGCATTGGCCTCTCCCAATCCCAAGGCTCACCTTCTCCAATGTAATCCCCTCTTGCCATGTGTTCCTTTTCCATCTACGCAGTCCCTCCAAGTGTCTGCGTGGGCCCCATCTCTGCGTGGTCCTTTGGCCCCCCTTGGCTCCTCTTTAAGTCACAACGTTGTGCTGCTAGGAAGTGACTTTTATTCGAAAAGTGAGTTATGTCCCCTTTTCCTCAGGCTTTTATTTACAAATAACTATAGAAGGCAAAATTGAGCAAAATCGAATATTCTAATTAGCCATGACTAATTAGGTCGCCGATGTCGGCGTTGGCCGATCGCACTCCCGATCGCCGATATTGGCGTCGGCCGATCACACCTCTGATCGCCGATGCCGATTACCCCGATATCGCCGACACTGATTCCGCCGATCCGATCGCCGATAATCGGAGATCGCTGATCGGAGGATTCTGCTGCTCTCCTTAAGTCCGCCCCTTTGGATGTGCCAATTGCGATTTTGCCTTTTAAAGCTTAAAAGTCCATTTTTAAAGGAAAATGCCTCATTTTCCTAAGGAACAAAGCAACCTTCTTTTCGCGATAACTTCATCATCCAGACTCGGATTGAAGTGTCGTTCGCACCGTTGGAATCAGGACGACGAGATCTACGCTCTAGTCTTGGGTCGACTTCATTTTGAGCACTTTGATTTTGAGGTTTTCCATGCCATTGTATTTGAAGATCCACCTGGATCAATCCTCCCCATTGAGGAGCTTTTGGACCGCCAAAAGCTTTCACTAGTCAATTGGCAAGTGAGGGAATTGTTCCCTCACCTTTTCCTTCTCCAGCCATTTGGCCTTGCTGGGGTGCATTCCCTTAAAACCCACTCGAAGGTATTCCACATCTCCTCGTTGTGAAGTCCTAGTCCTTCTGTTAAGGATGATGTCCTCCAGTAACTCATCGAGATATTCTGGTGCAAAATCATCGACTGTAGGAACTGTGCCCACCTCATCTGTGTCCATGATCAATGGTGGTTCATACAGCTTTAGGTTTTGTACATTCACTACTGAGTACATCTGCATATATACCGGCAAATCAAGATGAAAGGCATTGTTTCCAATCTTTTCCAATATGGTGAATGGACTATATCGGATGGGTTGCAACTTCTTCCCTTCTCCCTTCATCCTGTCCTTGCTGATGTGGAACCATACTTTGTCGCCCACTTGGAATTGGTGGTTGACTCGGTGTTGGTCATGTTGAGCCTTGTAACAGGCTTGACTTTTCTCCAACTGCTCTTGTACTGCTTGGTGAATCAATTAGATTCGTTGAATGAACTGTTGAGCTTTGTCCCTATCATTACGTCCACTGGAGCCATCTTCCCTTCCAAAGACCATATCAAAAGGGTCCTTTGGCAGGTAACCAAAGCATGTCTCAAACGGTGAACACTACGTAGATGAATGCATTGCTCGGTTGTAGGAATGATGTACATAGGGGAGATGTTCATCCCACAACTTGGGATGTTTCCCACAATAGCCTCGTAACAAGTGTACCACGGTACGGTTTACAACCTCTGTCTGTCCGTCAGTCTGCAGATGAAATGCCATGCTTCTTTTCAATTTGGTGTCCATCCTCTTCCACAAACTGGTCCAAAACTCTCCGAGAAAGCGAGTCCCAATCTGACACAATAGATGTGGGTAATCCAAAATGGACCCAAACATGCTGAAAGAAAAGAGAAGCAGTCTGCTCTGCAGTAATCTGCTTTTTACAAGGCATAAGAATACACATCTTGCTAAAATGGTCAACGACAACATACAAATAGTCGTGACTCTTTTTAGACAAAGGTAAACCTCCTACAAAGTCCATTGACACACTTTCCCATGGACGACTTGGAATAGGGAGTGGTGTGTAGAGCCTGAGTTTTCTATTAGAGGGCTTTGAAATAGAACACATCACACACCCTTTTACATAGCGAGTCACAATGTTTTTCATATGAGGCCAAAAACAAAATCTTTGTACATGACATAAAGTATTTTTGTCACCAAAGTGTCCAGACACAAGAGAGGTGTGGGCCTCTCGAATTACATGTACTCTTTCCCCTGTGGGAATACACAATTTACCAAGGTGATACAACAATTTCTCCTGCAAGTGATAGTTGTCCACCTGTGGACCATGGGTTAGTTTTGCATAAATTTCCTTAAAGTCATCATCGTTAGCATATTGTTCAGCATAACTCTCACAAGATAATGAAGCATTATGCAAAATAACAAAAGTAGAAATAGGAGGGTGAGATAGCATATCGACCACTTTATTGCTAGTGCCCTTCTTATATTTTATTACCAGATGAAACTGTTGAAGAAAACCCATCCACCTGAAATACGAGATTGCTGTCACTTGGTTTGTGACTGAAGGTACTGCAAGGGCTGATGATTCGTATGGATGATGGTCTCCTTTCCGATCAGGTAGTGTTTCCACTTTTTCACACTCTGCACCAAGGCATAAAGCTCCTTGTCATATGTGGGATAGTTTATCACAGCTTGAGAAAACTTCTCAGAATGGTAACAAATCGGCTTCTTTCGCTGCATCAATACAGCTCCCATGGCATAACCGCTAGCATCGGTTTCAATCTCGAATTGCTGTTGGAGATTGGGTAATGCTAAGACTGGCGCAGTGCTGATCTTTTCCTTCAATGTTTTGAAGGACCTCTGCTGTCTTCCTCCCCATTGGAAGCCCTGTTTCACACTTGTCAATGTGTGCAAAGGTGCTGCAATAACAGAGAAATTAGCAATAAATCTCCTCCAATACTGGATTTCACCTAAAAAGCTACGGACCTCGGTTACATTAGTAGGCTTAGGCCAATTTACAATTGCTTCAACTTTAGAGGGATCAATTTTTACTGACCATGACCAACAATATGACCTAGGTAACCCAAAGAGGTTTTCCCGAACTCACACTTTGACAATTTTACAAAGAGTTTTTCTTTTTTCAGTACATCAAGCACTTTCTTTACATGACACACATGCTCAGCCCAACTCTTACTAAAGATAAGTATATCATCTAAATATACAAGAACAAATTCATCAATGAAAGGCCGAAAGAGATCATTCATGACCCTCATAAAAGTGGCTGGAGCGTTGCAAAGTCCGAATGGCATCACCATCCATTCGAACAACCCCTGTTTGGTCTTGAAGGCGGTTTTCCACATGTCCTGTTCTACGATTCGGACCTGGTGATAACCACTGCGCAAATCCAACTTGGTGAAATAAACAACATTTTTTAATTGATCTAATAAATCATCTATGAGTGGAAGGGGGTAGCGATTTTTCATCGTAATTTTGTTTAGCGCGTGGTAATCCACGCACATCCTCCATGTGTCGTCTTTCTTTGGCACTAAAACAATCGGTGAGCCACACACGGAGAGGTGCTCGGCCTGATGACCCCTTGGTCCAGCGATTCCTGCACTTGTTTGTTGATTTCCTCCATCTCAATAGTCGACATCTTGTACATGCCAATATTTGGCAAAGGAGCGTCATGTTGCAAATGGATTTCATGTTGGATTTCTCTCTTTGGAGGTAATCCCTTAGGTTTTTGAAACAGCTCATCATAATTAGAAATTAGTTCAGATAATTCCCGTTTATGTTCCTGATCGCAACCTTGGAAAGCATCATTGAATTCTACCTCTTTTTCCCTTACAACCATAAGCATGCAACCTTTACCAGAATTCACCAGTTTTTTCATTTGTCTAGCGCTTACAAGGCTGACATTGATTTTATTTTGATGAGCCCTTACGATATATTCTACCCCATCTTTTGTTATTTGGTATTTGTTTTCATGACGAAAGAAGACTGCGTTTCTATCATACAGGTATGGGCTCCCTAACACCATGCCACATATATCTAGTGGTATTACATCGAGTTCTACTTCGTCTACTAGCTTAGAAGCAATTACAAATTTGACCTTACATTGTTTAGTTACATTCAGTTTTGCTTTATCATGTATCCATCCAAGCGGGTAAGGTTTCGGGTGTGGTTTTGTTTCGAAGCCAAGTTTCTTTACCAAGGATCTTGTAATTAAGTTTGCTTGGGGCCCAGTATCAAACATAGTTTCAACTTTAGTATGATTTACAACTCTGATATGAAACAGTTCAATTCTCTTTCGGTCACTAGGAAGGGACTCATTTACAGAACTGGTGCCTTCATGCGATTCAGAATTGACATGAGGTGTAAGAGTACCTTTTGTTCCTACTGTTGTGATCAATGCTTCATCTCCCGAATTCGATCCAAGGTCTTGCTGCGCTGTTGCCACTGTCTTCTGCTTCCCTTTTCCTCCATACTTCTTTGGACGCTTTTCTGGGTGCTGCTTCCAATAGTGATCGTCATCATGGCCTTCCTTTTTGCAGTGATTGCAATACGACCGTTCTCCTTCTTTGGCTGCTGCTGTTTTCTTCTCCTTTCCCTTCCATTTCACTTTAGATTTGTCATTGGGAGGTTTGAACGGTGGTTTTCTGGAATGATCATCTCTTTCATTTTTGCCCCTGTTCTCAATATGAATTGCCTTTACACTGGCTGAGTCAATAGTGGTTGGTTCAAACAACAACAATGAATGCCTAATATAACTGTGCAATGAGCCAATATACTTAGTTACAACTTCAGGTGTATCAAGTGCAATACCTAATTGCAATGCTTGCTTTCTAAACTCCTCTGTAAAACTCTGAACATCCTGACCTTTGCCTTGCCTTAAATACTGCCAATTCATTAAAGCTTTTTGTTTGTATCCTAAGGGATAAAACTATTCCTTTAACGCAGAAATAAAATCAAGCTATGAGGAAAAGAGTTTACCCACATTCTTACTGCTCTGTAATCTGCTCTCCCACCAAACGAGAGCTGTGCTACTCAGCCGTAGAGAAGCCAGTTGAATCTTTGCCTCATCCTCCACGATTTGCTGAATCCTGCAGTAGACCTCAATATGCCTAATCCAATTATTAAGCTTTTCTGCATTGCTTTCACCATTAAACATAGGAAGATCAAATTTAACATCTAATTTAAAGAAAGGCTTCTTAGATGCATCCTTTGACTTGGTCTCCATTCAGGTTGTAGATGTAACCTACCCGGTATTAAAAAGATGACAGAAAGAAATAGCAAGAAAAGAGCTCCAACATAAAGATATTCGTTAGTGCGTAAGCCAATTGTATACCACCACTGATAAACACCGGAATAAGCAATATTGACTGGATTATGGTGGTGAGAGGAAGGAGAACCTTAACTCCCAGAAGGAGGAGGCGGTTCTTCTCCACCATTCCCATGTGCTGAACCTTGTCCTTCTGGGTTTCTCTCCTCTGCTTTCTCCAGCCTTAAAACTAGCTGACTGATATTCTCTGCCATTAAATAGAAAGTCTTACGGAAATTGCGCTCCTCTTCAAGATGAGCTTCATCTTTTGCCATGTTTCTCCTTCGATGTGCACGCCCCGCTTCGGGATCGAAAGGCTCTAATTCCCCTTCGCCTCTTCGGAGTCTATCTCTTGTTAGCATACAAACATGCAATTCACATCTAAAAAGACCTACTCTGATACCACTTGATCCAGGATACTTTCACTTATAGATGTATGAAAAGAATCACATGTAAAAATTGCAGCTTAACACAGAATTATAATGTGCACACAAGAAAAGAAGAAGAAACGCATAAAAAGCATGAAGGAAGACACAAAGACTTGATAACGGAGTTCGTCCAACTTGGACTACGTCTTCGGGCCCTGCTCGGTCAATGGGGAGGCCTTTATATTAAATGGCATAAAAAGAAGAGAATGCAATCATTTGATACATCAAAAGAGGCTTATACCTCCATTCTGAAAGATGGCTGAGAACAGAAGAACTCAGATGGAGAAGTGGGCAACACCAATGTGTTTGTGGCGTTGAGAGGGGCTGAAAACATCTAAAACTTGTCCAAAACAGACAAAATGCACTATCGGCCACCGGAAAGGTCTCCTGCCTTAAACAATGTGCTAAAAATCCTCTCCCCACTTGCTTTTTCCAATCATCGGACTTTATAGTGCCTCTGTTAGGACAAATCCCTCTTAAATTGGGGTTGTTTGGCATAAAATAGAGGCCATTTGAATGGAAGGGTCGGTGGGTGCAACGAAGCCTTCAAAATAGTCTTTTTATCATTGAAGCGATAATACACTAAAAACCCCGTAAAACACTAAAACCCGACCAAAAACTGTTTACCCGGATTTCAAAAATTATCGGGTCCGGGCCCGATATCGCAATCGCAAGTTGCTGAGGTCCAAGGCCAACTTTGCCACCTTCCGATCGCCAATCACTGATATCGGCGTCGGCCGATCGCACCCCCGATCGCCGATATCGACATCGGCCGATCGCACCTCCAATCGCCAATGTTGATTACCTCGATATCGCCGATACTGATTCTGTTGATCCGATCTAATTGGAGATCGCTGATCGGGGGATTCCGCTGTGCTCCTTAAGTCCACCCCTTTCGATGTGCCGATTGCGATTTTGCCTTTTAAAGCTTAAAAGTCCATTTTTAAAGGAAAATGCCTCATTTTCCTAAGGAACAAAGCAACCTTCTTTTCGCGATAACTTCATCATTCGGATTCGGATTGAAATGTTGTTCGCGCCGTTGGAATCAGGACGATGAGATATACGCTTTGGTCTTGGGTCGACTTCATTTTGAGCACTTTGATTTTCAGGTTTTCCATGCCATTGTATCTGAAGATCCACCTGGATCACCTGGAGACGTAGTCCCTCCTGGACGAACTCCATTTTCAACATCTTGTGTTTTATGTTGTTGATTCTTGTCATGTTCCTTCTTTACAACATGCATAGATGTTCTTTTATGCTCGTTTAAATGCAATTCTAACAACATCACGGAAGTAAAAGATCTTGGTTAAATCCGGGAGTTGAGTTAACTCGGATCATTGGGTTATCTTAGGTAGAGTTATGCGTGCCTGCGTAGGTGCATAAGAGTGCATTTGAGAGTCTAAAGTTATGGGACTCTTAGGTTATTCAAAGTCTATACTGTCAATCCTTAATTGTGAAGGTTGCGTAGTCTGTAAGCCAGTTGAATGTTTAACGCGTATGAGCATAAACAAATGATCCGAAAGTCGTGATATGTCTGTTCAATTGTGAAGGTTGCAAAGTCTATAAGCCAGTTGAATGTTTAACTCATATGAGCATAAGCAAGCGATCTGGCAGTAAAGGATGGGCTGTAGGGCTAAGAGTCAAATGACTAATGAATTTGGCTAGTGTTGTGAAGTTTTGCTGTCATCAACAACTAGTTTGGCCATAGGTTAGAGAGGTTCGAACTAGCTCTGACACCAGTTGTATTGAACCAAACAATTGAGTACCATATCCATTTGTTATGTAAAAATTTAGTAAGTTGCAATCATAGATTAATTAGGCTTTCGATCGTGCCCTTTTGCCAAGAGGCAACCCAAGGCAATATATAAGTAGGGGCCCTTCTATGTAAAGATCATCATTCATCAATTAAAATATATACTTATGTCTATTACTGACTCGTATGCTCCATTTAGTATTAGAGCGGGTCGCTCCTCGGTTACCTGCTGCTCCAGTCATGTTGTTGTCACTGTTTTTCTCTCTGCTATATTCCACTCTTTCTGATTCACCCATCCAACCGTCGTTGTCTTTGTTCCTTGTTACCCTGGTATTTCACCACAGACCCCACCGCTCTGCTCTCATCTCCTCTGCTGCTTTTCTCGTGTCCCCTCTTTCTCGACCGCCATTCCCGATTCGCCACCTTTGTTCCACTGTCCATATATTCTTCGTCTAGCCCCGCTGTCTCACTCGCTGTTTAGCCCCGCTGTCTCATTCGCTGTCTGTCGCGTCTAGTTTCACTTGCTGTCTGACCCACCCTTGTCCACGCTGACAGCCAACACATCCACCGTAACGCGCCGCCTACCTACCTCCTATGGCTCAACTGCTTGCCTAACTACACATCAACTATTTCGGCCGATTCAAAAAAATAATAATTCAACGAGTCACGCTATAGTTATATTAGTGCCTATATAGTTGTAATATTAATTTATTATATGATTTATAACTATATAATTTATTAATATATAATAACCATATATATTAATTAATATTTATGAAGTGATTTAAAAAATAATATATATATATATATATATATATATATATATATATATATAAAAGATTACCACCATAGTTAATAAAAAAATGAGGGTTAAGTAAAAAAAAATAGTTAAGCTGGATAAATATACTCCACCACAAACCCGATCAATGTTTTCATCAATGTCGATGGCCGATTTTAACAAAAAAATGATAGATCTTGAAACTAAGGTCAACGGACATGCCGAAAAAATTGAGGAACTCCAGGATACAACGAAGAGAATAGAGAGTCAGCTCGAGCAAAATCATAACAAATTTTAAAAGGATCATATGATCTTTTCAAATAAGGTTGACCGAAATCATAATGCAGCCTCAATAGCTCATGAACAAGCAATGGTGATGTTGACCTGTATTTGTGACAAGTTGAAAATTACACTTGATCAAACACCCCAAAATAACGAAGGTACTCAACATCCAAATTCTTCGAGTACATCAAACTCATCAGACTCACATGAAACCCCTGAGTCTCCAAAAACATCTTCCATACCTAATCAACAAAATAGTAACACGAATTTTCAAAATATGTAGCTCTGGAATCAATACTCAAATATGCAGTTCTCGAATCAATACCCCTTCTTCACTCCACCAATTACTACATATCAATGAAGAGCAAAACTTGAGCTCTCCAAATTTGACGGTAACAAGAAATGCAGTGTTGCATGGTTCAATAAAGCAGAAGAGTATTTCGAGATTTACGGTATTGACAATGATGATGAGAAGATCAAGCATGCATCCATGCAAATGGAAGGCGAAGCATATAATTGGTATATGTGGTGGAAGAAGACGACGCTTTCTATCAGTTGGAAGAAATTCAAAAATGCATTCTTTAAGAGGTTCCAAGGTGTCAAGAAAGAAGAGTTCTTCTCAGCACTCACTAGACTACAACAAAAAGTAAATGTGGACGAATACACTCAAAAATGGGAAACCTTAGCTACACGAGTACCTGGATTATCAGAAACTCGTCTCATTCAATCATACATCACGAGACTTAAACCCCATCTCCAGGCGGTGCTTGAGCTTCATGAAATCCCTTCTATAGAGGAAGAAGACAAATTCACAAGTTGTTGAAAAGAAGCACGAAAGATGTAATGGCCAAAAGTTGAAAGAGTATATTCGAGACAAAGGTTTCCCCAAACTACGAACGTGGATAATACAAAATATGTTCCACCACATCTTCGTGAAGGAGAAAAAACTAATTTGGAAATGCAAAGAATGAAAGAAGGTAAGTGCAAATGTTGTGGCAAAAAATGGGACCCTAAGCATAGATATGCTAAAGGAAAAGAAACCAAGAACCTGTATACATGTGAAGCAACCAATGATTCAGACAGTGAAGAATTAGACATAGAAGAGATTGAAGATTCTCCACAATTTGCTCTAAAACCAGATAACGAGAATATTCCGCAAGTGTCATTATCGACCATGACTGGTATATCTCAGCCCCATACATTAAAGTTAAAAGGTCATATAAAAAAGAGCAATGTAATGGTTCTAATCAATACCGGTAGCACCCACAACTTTTTCGACTCAACTATGGCGAAAAGGTTCAACTTTTTCGCGTTTCTTATGCTCAACATGAAAGTTATGGTAGCGGACGGTAAGAAAATTGAAAAAGTAGGGAAATTCCATAAATTCAAATCACTGATTCAAGACTATAGTCTACAGTCTCCGTTCTACACTGTACCATTAGGAGTTGATGTGGTCCTAGGTATCCAATGTTTACAAATCGTAGGCAGTTACTCTGCCAACCATCAAAAGCAATTTATAGAATTTAAATGGGAAGGGCAGAAATACAAGTTAGATGGGTTCCAACCCTCAAAGAATCAAATTTTATCATCATCCCAGATGATGAAAATGATTCGAAAGGGAACACCAACTTATTTAGTGTAGTGTCATCAATTAGAGATGCTAACTTCAAATCTAGTTAATGAAGAGTCACTTGAAGTTCAAGAACTAGTTCAAAAGCACAAAAAGTGTTCCAAGATCTTCCAATGAAGATGCCTCCTAAAAGAGAAATTGAGCACACAATAAAAGTTAAATCAGGATCAAATCTCGTCAACATCAAACCATATCAATATCCACATCATCAAAAAATTGAAACCGAGAGATTAGTCTAAAATCTTTTAAAATGTGGTATTATCACAAAAATTAGAAGTCCATATGCTGCTCCAGTTGTATTAGTTCGAAAAAAAGATGGATCATTTAGACTATGCGTAGATTATCAAGGGCTAAACAAGATAATGATTAAGAACAAATTTCCAATTCCTTTTATCGATGAAATGCTGGATGAACTACATGGAGCTAAATACTTTTCAAAATTAGATTTGAGATCAGGGTATTACCAAATAAGGATAAGGTTGGAAGACATAGCAAAAACTGCGTTTCAAACACACGAAGGTCATTAAGAATTTAAGGTAATTCCCTTCAGATTAAATAATGCCACCATGAATGAGGTATTTTGTCCATATTTAAGGAAGTTTGTGTTAGTGTTCTTTGACGATATTCTAATCTATAGCAAAACATGGAAGGAACATCTACAACATCTGGAGCAAGTTCTCACTATATTAGAAGAACATCAGTTCTATGCAAAGATGTCCAAGTGCACCTTCGGAAAAGAAGTAGAGTACCTCAGACACATAATATCCAAGGAAGGAGTAAAAGTAGATCCTAATAAGATCAAGGCTATAAAAGAATGGCCCAAACCAGTTAACATCTCCAAGTTAAGAGGATTTTTAGGATTGACTGGGTACTATCGAAGGTTTATTAAAAACTATGACCATGTAACCGCACCCATAACGAAACTTCTAAAGAAGAACTCATTTCGATGGGATGATAAAGCAAAAGGGTGTTTTAAATATTTGAAGGAAATTATGTCCAATGCACTTGTATTAACAAATCCATATTTTTCAAAGCCGTTTGTAATTGAATGTGATGCTTAAGGTTTTGGCATAGGAGTAGTATTAATGCAGGAAGGTCACCCAATCGCGTTTGAAAGCAGTGAGCTCAACAAGAAAGAATATCTCAAGTCTACATATAACAAAGAAATGCTTGCCATTATGCACACATTAGCCAAGTGGAGACAATATCTCTTGGGAAGTAAGTTCTTAATACGAACAAACCATAATAGTCTTCAACACCTCCTCCAACAAAAAACACTATCTACAGAACAACAAAAGTGGATCGAAAAAATTGCCACCTTCGACATGGATATATTACATAAGAAAGGGAAGGACAACGTAGTAGCTGATGCTCTGTCCAGAAAAGACGAAGAATCGTCATTACTGACAATTTCAGTTGCTATCCCATAATGGCTTAATGAAATTCGAAGTGAGTATGCAAAAGATCCAGAAACAAGTGTTATAATCAATAAACTTCCTTAGAATTCAAGATTTGAATGGAAAAACGATATTCTGTGGTACAAGGGGAGAATTTACCTAAGTCCAAATTCTAAATTTAAAGCCAAAGTTCTCAAAGTGTCCCATGACTCACTATCAACCGGACATGTAGGGTTCTTTAAAACCTATAATAATGCACGTCAGTTTTTTTTTTTTTTTTTTTTTTTTTTTTTTTTTCTTTCTGGAAGGGAATGAATAATGAGTAGCAGATTGCAATAAATGCCAGAGAAATAAAAATGAAAACATTAGGACACCCAGATTGCTCCATCCCTTAAACATTCCAAATCAAAAATGGGAGGAAATATCAATGCATTTTATCGAAGGGTTACCCGTGTCTAATGGCAAGGACAATATTCTCGTAGTAGTTGACAGAGTCACTAAATATGCACACTTCATTGGAATGAAGAAATCAGATTCAGTTTAAGAGATTGCTGGGATATTTTGCAAAAATATCTACAAATTACGTGGATTTCACAAGGTCATTGTTAGTGATAGAGACACTAAATGTAAAGGGAATTTTTGAAAGGAGTTTTTCAAACATATCGGAACGTACCTCAATATGAGTTCTGCATATCATCCTCAAACAGAAACTGTCAATACACATTTAGAAGTTTACCTTCGTTGTTATGCAGCAAACAAACAAAGTAAGTGGGCTCAATGGTTACAACTCGCTGAATGGTAGTACAATTCAACTTATCACACTTCTGCAAAAATGACCCCATTTCAAGCTCTGTACGGATATGAACCTCCTAAATGGAAGGACTTAGCCATCACCGAGACAAAAGTTCCAGCAGTCAAGGATTAGTTAGAAGAAACTCAAAAATCTTTCAAGTGTTAAAAGAAAATCAAGTATTGCGAGAAATCAAATGAAGCAGCAAGCCGACCAACATAGAACACAGAGAGAATTTGAAGTTGGAGAATGGGTATTTGTTAAACTTCAGCCTTACAAGCAATTATCCCTAAAGCGGAAAGGGAAAAACAAATTGGTGCCAAAGTTTTATGGATTGTACCAGATTAACAAAAAGATCAGCGAAGTAGCATACAACTTAAGTCTTCCAGATAATAATCGAGTTCACAATGCTTTCCGTGTATCTTGTCTTAAAAAGGCATTGGGCAAATACCAATCAGCACAAACAATGCTTCTGATATTTAGATGATGAAGGCAAGTTTGTTTTAGAACCAGAAGGAATTGTTACCACCAGGGAAAAAAAATTACAGTCTCGAATAATTAAAGAGTACGTTATCAAGTGGAAGAACCTGAAAAACCCTGTTGGGAGACAAAAGCATTTCGTTAGGACAAAGCATCTTTTCATGAGGAGAACAATGTTATGTAAAAATCTAATAAGTTGTAATCAAAAGATCATGCCCTTTTGCCCTTTCACCAACAGGGACCTGAGGCAATATATAAGCCAGGGGCCTTGCCCTTCTATGTAAAGATCATCATTCATCATTAAAAATATATATTTATGTCGATTACCGAGTTGAATGCTCCACCATCACAGAAAATGGCGTAAATCCATAATGTTGGAAGAAAAGAATGTGATAAATAAATGTTCGAATGATACAATGATGATGCGTACTCAAGAACATTGTCATATGTATAGAACACATGCAATATGACCATTCTAAAGGGCCCACTTTGTGCTAAAGGACATGATCCTCCATAAACACAATTTACATAATTGGATTCACTATATGTTAGAAACTATATTTAGGACTCGGATCATGGGGCTCAGTCTGATATAATAGCTCTTCTATGGCGGTTGGAAGGAGCAAATTCTCAATTGTACATGATGTGTTTTTGTGATTTGGTAATATAAGACTCGGGAACAAAAATACATGAGTCATGCATAGGTTTGCCTTCGAAGCACCGACAAGGAAAACATCCATACACTATTATTTAAAGAAACCAGTCAGGAAGGAGCTAGACTATCGAAAATTAGTTGGGTGTTAACCTTGGAGAGATTGTCTAAGTTTACCCAAGCTATGCACTCATGCTATGAATTAAGCCCAATGATCTCTGAAATAACTCAACATTAACCTGCTTTATTATTTCTTCACTCATAGTATTGGAGAGCTGCTCTTGCCTGAAAGTTCAGATGCTCACGAGTCAGAGCATTCCATAGAAAAGTCCACAGTAGCTTGGTCGAGTTTTAGGCATAATGCACTGTGGGAATTCCATTTATGTTATAATACATCAGTAAGGTTTAAAATAATAAAGTTTTTCTGTTAACTCTTCTTCTCCTCAACTAGGATCTTAGAGGTTCTTGGGATCACGAGGGAAGTTACCTTTATATTCTTCTGAGTTATCTAATATATCCTTTAAATGTTTTATTTTATTCCATTGTGCATTAAGTTTCAGCCGTGGACGTTCCACTGATTTGGCAAAGTTGTCTAAATGTAACGGCTTTGCTTCTTCTCAATGCAGTCAGAGGAGCCCCCCTTGTCTGTTCTTCATCTTCAGTATCCTGACTGGCCAGACCATGGAGTTCCTAACACTACTCAATCAGTCCGTGAACTTATTAAAAGGCTATATTTGATACCTCCAAAGTTGGGTCCATTTGTTGTACATTGCAGGTTGAGTATCTATTGCTGAAATCTCTTATGCATATTAACTATATACATATTCGTGTGGACAGATGTATAATTTGATTGTTTGGCGGTGTTTACAGTGCTGGCATAGGAAGAACTGGTGCATTTTGTACCATAAGTCACACCATTCACAGAATTCTGGAAGGTGATGTATCTGCCCTGGATATCAGCGCAACAATACGTCAATTCAGAAACCAGCGCTTAGGCATGGTTCAGACCCAGGTAAATAAGTCTTTAACAAAGAAGTAATTTAAATTACTTACAATTTCACTTTCCCATTTTAGGAATTTGTTTTACACTCGACGATAGTTCTTCTTTATCTTGATTAACTGCATCCAGGATCAATACATCTTTTGCTATGATGCTGTGGTTCATGAGCTTGAAGATCTCATCTCTCAGCAAAACAAAAGCTAAAGCCTATGGGAGGTACTGATTATTCTTCATCAGATCAACAATAACGTTTGTTATTTGGTGCACAATTATCCATGATTCAATTCGTTCCCCATCTCTGCCTCCTATACAAAGGAGAGTTCTACCAGAAGGGGTCCATGGACTGGAATCTTTGTGGATCGACTTTATAAGTGAATATTTAAACATTGTAGTCCATTTTGTAGGAAAATCTTGATTTGCATTGACAAGAGTAATCTGAATCTTATATTCTTCTCGCAAATTATGCTCCTAATGTCTGACAAGTTACCGTATTGTACGTCTTCATTTATTCGGTAATTGCATGCTAACATCTGCTGCAGGGTAATTAATCTCATTCATTCACCTTTGGCATGAACACAATCTGAAGAATGTCTATGGAATAATTTAAGTTTACTAATGGATCAGAGAGGCTGAAGCAAGGTATTTATGCTTGAAATGGGACTGGGAATAAAGGACAGATATCATACATCACATTGACTTCGTTTAAATTGAGGATCACACTATTGTCTTAATTTCTTTGTTTATATATCCAAGAGAGTAGGTGTCTGCGTGATTTGTGTGTTTCGTTGTGATTGCTGGCTCTGTGATGCCTCTTAATTGAAAGAACTTGTAAGATCATTAAAAATCAAAATGCTTATCATCTCTGTGATGCCTTCTTAATTATATTTATTAAAACTCATAAATTATGAAATTATTAAAATCAAACCAACTAATTCTAAAATTTTGTTCCATTGTTTGGGATAACAATCTATCCAATGACGTATGTTGCTCTGCCAATACTATGAATGTGGACAAAAGCTTAGAAATGGACGGAGTCCTTCCTGCAATGATGTTCAAAAGGATATAGCAAATTATTGCCAAAATTGAAGGACTGATTCGAATTTCTATTTGAATAGTTTTTCTCAAAAAAATTCATAACTTCGTAATTTTTTTGTTTGTTGTTTTTTCGGACGGAAGGAATCAGTAAATTGGGTTTGTATTTATGTGACATGGTTCAATTCTGACTCTTTAACATAATGACCTCTCGCTAAGAGTTTTTCTCAAAAAAAAAAAATAACATAATGACCTCTAGCTAAGAGTATTTTTTTGTTGGTTGGTTTTTTTGAACGGAAGGAATCAGTAAATAAATTGGGTTTGTATTTATGTGACATGGGTCAATTCTGACTCTTAACATAATGATCAGTAAATAAATTGGGTTTGTACTTATGTGATATGGGTCAATTCTGACTCTTAACATAATGACCTCTAGCTAAGGATTTGTCAGGTGTACAGAATTATGCCCACAATGATGTTCAAACAAGGATGTATCAATTAGGGCAATGATGTTCAAACAAGGATTTATCAATTAATGGTTAAAATTAAAGGACTGATTTGAATTTCAATTTGAAGAGTCTTTTTTCAAAAAATGTGTGTTTTTATACTAATGACTAAAGGAATCAGTAAATAGGTTGGTTTTATATTTGTGTCATGGGGTCGATTCTGATTAAGCCGAGAAGCTCATTCTACAACCTAGTATGAGGGGATGTGTAAGTTTGTCCGTCCCTGTGTACTTTAAAATAAACATAAAAAATAAAAATGATGTTCTAAATAGAAAAATAATGTCGGGTATAATAAAAAAAATGCTATAAAGTAATTAGAAGTAAAAAAAAAATGTGTGAAGCACTCTTCAAAAATATTTCAACAATAAATTTAAATAAACTATTTGAAGATCTATGTTAACTAATTTATGTCCATATCAACTTCATATATATCTATATTTAGAAAAAAAGTTTTTATGGTTAATTTTTTTTTGGTCCTATATATACTCTATTTATCATTCAACAATACAATTTAAGCAATGAAAAATAACACATTATCTTTTGCACTCTAAAAAAGTTTGCACGCGAAGAAAATTGATCCCTCTCGGCTCATGTTTGATTTGTACTTAAGATGAATCTATGGTGGTTGTTAACACAATGACCTCTAGTTAAGAGATAGTCAATTGTGATACCCATGAGGTTTTGAACTGGTGTCCATTATGCAAAAAGGAGTACCCTAACAATGTACCATTTCACCCACTATTATATGCCCTATATGGGGAAAATGAAAAATCCATATTGAAGTGTTTGGATTTAATACTTTAAATTAAAATGTGCAAAGCATTGCCTCAAAATATAGCAGACCTTTTAAGGGGAAACCTACGAGGAAAAAATTAGAATAAGTGACAACAATGGGGTGTGGCCCATTGTCACCACAACCACTACCCCCTTGCTCTTTATGAATTTTCACCAATGAGAGGCTTTTCGTTTAAAGGTCACCTATGATAGATATGCTAGGTTTAAGGTTCAAAGTAACAAATGATTTATAGAGGATGCACTGATTTTTCATGACTTTCTAATTTGATAATTACTTCCAATGATTTCTTTATTAATTCATCTTGAGTCACATACACCATTAAGCAATTCTAAAAAATCTGAATAGTAAAACAATAATGACAATAGGATCATGAAGAGATAGTCACATGACACAAATTTTTCTACCCTGGGAAAAGCCTAACTATAGAAAAACCCAACAACCTTTTCTTAGAGAAATTCTCCAATTCAACAATAGATACAATTTTATTTAACCTCAATATCCAATGAGTCAAACCTGGTCGAATAGACCTCATTTTTAGCCTCCTGCGACTTGGCTGAATTTCAACATTTGCAACTATCGTAGAAATTTGATCAACTTACCCAAAAAACCTCAGTCACCGCAAGTCAAACTTTGTTGGTCTTCTCTCTCTCTCCCCTTTGCACATGTGGATAAAAAAACAAAGGAATTTGATTGATCCGAATTGGTCTTCAAGTGAGGAAGTTGATTTGCATTGTATAGTGATTTGATGAGCCCAAATTGGTGTGTTTGTTGGCTGGGGTTGACTTGACTTTTGGAGGTAGTTCAAAAATTATTCTTTTATATTTCTTTTATGCACGGACTTGGAGTAGCTGGGAATATCGATTGCAGCTACCCAAAAAATCAATAGGATGACTCTTCTTAAGGAAAAGGTTCATTAATAAAAAAAATGGCAACTCTCATCCTCTAACAAGGCCAAATTAGGGCACAATTGACCTAGGGCTTGAGAGATGACAAGCCAAGTGGATTAGCCTCGAGTCAATAGGCTAAGAAAAGTTTTCCCAATGAAGAATACCAACAAACAAATGCATCAAGGAACCTTCAATATGTCCACAAGTTGAGGCTTTGCAAATTAGGATTTTCCTAGCGCAAATCTACTTAGGGCAAGAGAATTAGGGCTTGAAATTGAAAGATTGGCCACCAAGGGAGGTTGATTTTGAGGCAACCAAGTCTTCCCTCAATGTTGAACCTTTCCACAAGTCACAACTCTCCTAAGTCAATTCGCGCCAAGCCCTAATTGGCCATTTGTCGTCGAGAGTGCTGAAATTAGAAATAGGGAGAAGAATTCAAGTTTGGGGATGAATTATGTGTGAACACCAATTTGAGAAGGCCGATGCCTAGTCCTTGGGATGATGGAGTCTATGGATGTGAAAGACGTGCTAAATCTTCGAAAGGAGTAAGGATATTTTTGATGCCTTGCCATAAAACCCTAGTTATTATCTTTGTGAAGGATCAAGGCCACTTGGGATAACTAGTTTAAATTTTCACCAAGAGGGTTGCCATTCACATTCCATACGTGAGTAATGCATGCAATGATGATATCTAGATTATATACAATAGATCTTCAATAATAAATAGCACAGTAAAAAAACCCTAGATAATGAACACATTCCATACATTTGACATAAGATTAAAAATTTATCAAATACAAGGCTTACTTACAAGACAAAATGCATGGACAATCCTTTATTGATCTAAGATAACTTCTCCAATGCCAAGAAATAGCTCCAATATACAATAATGGTCCATAGAAGCACATCACAAGAAACGACGAAGGCTGAAATCTTTAAGAGGTTGAATTCAAGTCACAAGTGATGATGATTTGCTACAATGAGCCTCTCCTCTATTTATATGAGTAGGACCTAAAATTAGCCTAATAACACCCCTAAAACAAGTTTGATGACAACATAACCTTGGGTTACAAGCCAACCCACTAGCTTTTCATAAAAATATGCCCTAATTAGCTCACATGTGTGAGCCGCTAGCTCTCTAGAGCTAACATCATGCAATAAATGTGCTCCAAATGGCATGTCCAAGTGTGATGAAGTGTCTAAGATAATGTATAACCCTGTCAAGTCCATGATTTGAGGGTTGGCCCTCAAATCCACCTCAATGCCTCTTGTGGGGTCCAAAGATCTAGCTAGGGAACCACAAAGTCGTCTCCATGGGTTCCAGTTGCTCAAAGTGGCCTCCTCTACTCTAGTGTTGAGGGCTTCTCAAGTGCAATTAGCTTTCGTGGTCTCTCGAGGTGAGACCAACGTCATTTGGGCTCTGAATCAACTGCCATCAATTAATTGGTGTCAAGGACGACCTAAGGGCATGTTGGGTCCATGTGTGTAATCTTGAAGAATCATCAAATCCAGTACAAAGCGATGCAACATCCTCGGTGCAAGAGGTGTCATGGAACATGTCATTTGATGATACTGATAGGAGGCCTAAGAGTCTTGATGCTTCACTTGTTTGTGCCAATATACATCTCTGAATGGATTGGGTACCTATGGAGAAGGTGACCATGACTTGGGTTGTTGAACCACCTGACAAGAAACCATATGAAGTATAGTGAAAGAAACCAGTCGTCAGGGACAAAAACATTAGTGCATCTAAGTGAACTGAACTTGAATGTCATGGGCTATTTAATACTTCAAGTAATAATCCCCTTCCAAAATTAGGACCCTAATCTCGTAATGGTGTTTTCTCCCTAGGTAGGAGTGGTTAAAGGTAAATCTTATTGGGTGTTTCCAGCCCCTAAGGGGGAGTGGCATTTCCTTGGTCCACCTTTCAATTGATAGGTGTTAGTGTTAGAAAATGTAATGTGGCATCTTATGAAATTTATTTTCTTTGACCTTGATACTTGCTTATGAATCTTAGTTATCTTCTTTATGTTCTTTTAATTAGACATGTTCATCAAACAATATCAAGAAGCAATAACAACAAAAGAGGACACAAATGTAGGCTCTCAGCTAGGGAAAAACCCCTCCAAGGGAATACTTGGAAACCCTTCTCTTCTTAGAATCTGCTTCAAATGAGATACAAGACCCAATCCCTAAACCAAGTCCTTATCCCAGTACCAAGTCATCCCTTCCTCAAATCCTTCTTGAATTTACACCAGATTGTTATACATTGCAACTCGATCTGCTAGCTACAATACTGCTACTTGACGTACAACTTTGACCCTGCAATTTCAGCCTTGTAGTTCCTGAAGAAACCCTAACTCAACCTCCTTTTGGGTCCTTCAAAGAGCAAGACATCTCTTCCTAAGGTTAGAGAGGTATAGACAGAGTTTCCTTCCTCCCAGCTACAAGATGTTGCACTTCGTCCTACTACAACTCGGTCCTGCAACTTCGACCTATTCCTACAAGCTAGAAACCATAGAATTACACACATGTGAGAGAGATATAGCCCAAAGATAAGATGTTTTGGCCTTCCAACTTCCAAATCTTCACTCTCCTTTTCTGCTTCTCCCTAGCTAGAGATCGAACTCTTTGATGATGATCGAAATTGTATGTTAGTGTCCCCAAATGAAGTCAGTTGCTCTTTATATAGCCTTCTTAAAGGGTTGAATTCCCTCCTTTAGGCTGACTTGAGGATCCCAGGGCCGACTTGTACTCTTGGAGATTCCAAGACTTTCTAGACTTAAAAAACAATTCTTTTTGCAATTGCAAATTGTTCGGAGGGTCTTATAAACATGATGTTGACTCCTCTGACTCATGACAATAAATCATAAGACCTAAGAAACCCTAGAATAACTAAGAACATGCTTTTACCTAAAACACCATCAATAATGAGCGTGAAACCCATGTTTTAATAATAATATTTTTTCTTTTAGTTTTCTTGTTTATTACATAGGATACATATTGAAATGAGTACAACAATTATGAAGACCAAAACTAGTTACATTTCTCAACATTTAGTGAATGATAGTGTGGTCACAGAGGGGATATGACTTCATTGCTAAGTGCCATGGTTGAAGGGGCCAAATTATGGGGGCTTCGACATCCTAAGAGTATAGATGTGAGGAGGGAGCATTCGTGGATGCATGAGTTACCAACTAGGCCTTTGCTTATCGACCCGTCTTATGTGTTTTTAACTTCTTGATTTTTCTTTGTATTATTGCTTATAGTTTAAGGGTTAGAGCTTGCTTTGAATGATGTAGTAGTTGTATTACCCCTTAATGATGAGTTAGTTTATCACTCAGTGAGATTGGGACATGCAAGGGTTCCTCCCTTCAATGTGGAGCAATGAATGCCCAAGAACCAGTTGATGGCCACATGAGTGAGGTAGAGCTCATGCTAGGTTTTTTCCCATGTGCTAATCTTATGTCCCTGACCATCATTTTTATTTTGTTTTTTCTTTATTTAGTTTTGATGTGGCCATGATATGTGTTTTTTGTTTCTTTTTGCTGCATCAACCTCCCAGGGAAAAACTTTTGGGCTCTACCCAAGTATGTGCACATACGAGTGCTAAATCCCAAAGAACCAATGGTTATTTCAACCTGAGGAATGGAGGTGAGATATGGGCTTGTAATGTAAGATGGAAAATGTTAAGTATGACATACGGAAAGATGGAACTATGTTATCTCAACTAGGGCTTCCCAAGTAGTGCCCTCCTATACTCAAAGGGCCTTAAGGTAGATCCCACTAGACTAGGATAAATGATTAACCTCCCAAGTAAGGTGAGAGAACACAACCACAATCAAAGTCCATCATTCTTCCAAATCAGCTCATAATCTGTATT
Source organism: Pinus tabuliformis (assembly GCA_031772625.1). Lineage (NCBI taxonomy): Eukaryota > Viridiplantae > Streptophyta > Pinopsida > Pinales > Pinaceae > Pinus > Pinus tabuliformis. Next base: position 937,373,874 of record CM062815.1, read on the forward strand.
AAATTCCCAAGAACAAAGAATCATAAGATCTCGATTGCAAAATGACCAAAATACATTTTGATTGGAAGCCCACCTTCATCCATGTGCTTATGCCAGATGGGTGAGAAGAAAATTATCGTTGCAAGTGGCGAAGATATATGGCATATCATCAACTACTGGTGGATGTCTGGGGTTGTTGTCTATCTGGCTGACCAATTGGATTTCAAATGCAGGAGAAAAGTTATCTTATGGGGTTAACCATTTTCGTGGGTAACATCTGGATCCAACTCAAGGACATGAGCTCACCGGAGAGCACATGATCCAATAGCTCTAGGACATGAGCTCACCGGAGAGCACATGATCCAATAGCTCTAACAAGGAGTTTTTGGAAACTCTAGCAATCCATGGGATCACAGATTTGTAACATGCACATACCAATCAACTGGTTTGGGAGCATGTGCATTGGGTGTAGGGTATCACCCGTGTTTTATATGAAAACATAAATTCGTACAGAAAAATAAAATTTATTCTAAATACAGTCAAATCTACCATGAAACATAAAATGAAATGCATGACTTTAGGATGAAAACAATATGCAAAACAAACTAACTAACCTATGCTAGCATATAATGCATGACCTAAGTATAGTCATATAACCAATGCAACCATCATATTATTAGATCAATGTCACACCTCTTTCCCCTATATAGGATAAACCCAAGAATAATCATAATAATTATAATACTTACATGTCAGATTAGAAGTGTGGGAGGTGGGAAAATAAATAGGCCATGGATCATGAAGAGTTATGGATGAAGTGGGAAAATAGGAGTCCAACTTGCACCATTGGATCATTTCTTGCATCTTGAAAATGGAGATATCAATGATCAAACTCAAGAATTTTAACTTGAGATTTCTCAAGCATACAATTGCCTCTAAAGTCCTTAGACACATGCTTTGATTAACAGGAGGAGATATATGGTTGGAGGACAAGATCTTTACACCTAGGCTACTTGTCACAACAATTAAATTCAAGAGGGTCAACCAATGTTTGTTCATTATGTTAAAAATTTACGCACCCTATATATGATTGAGGGATGACAAAAGGAAGATCTAAGGATGGCTCAAATACATCAATAATCATGTCTTCATGATTATATAAGTGTAAGACAAGACAAGGTCATTGTTAACATTATCATAATATCAAAGATTGGAACCTTGTCAAAATGATAGGTATTCATATCCCACTTCCCTTTTATATGCTGGAAATCACAAATTTTAACCTCTAGGGAATGGATGGGAACACCTTTTTCAAGATTTTTAGGAAGTATATCATCAAACTTAACATCAATGAAAAAGGTGGAGCTTTCCTTAACTTCATTTGCGAAAGTGTCATCTTTATCATCACCATGCTCCCTTTTCAAGATCACTTTCAATGAGTTCATCTTGATGATCTAGAAATGATTCTTCCTTTTGCACATGGTATTTTTCTCTAACTTAACCCTGATTTCTTTCATCAATAGAAGAATTATGATTTTCAGGGGCAGTGTTTTTTTGGATGGAAATATCTTCTTAAACTTCTTCAACATAATTTAGGAGGCCCTTCTCTTAGAGAGATATGGTCAAGCCTTGAAGGATAACTTCAAAATGACACATCGGTCCAAAATACTTAGAGAAATTATTCAATGAATACCTTAATGGAAGGGATGCTTTTAGGTCTTCAAGAACATCTAAGCCAGTCTCTTTGATCACCCCCAAAGTAATTAATGAAAAACCTCATTAGAGTATCCTCATGAACCATGTTTAACTCTAAAGTATATTTGATAAGTTTGGCAACCTGATCCACGACTAAAGAAGGATCACCATCGAACTTTAGGACATTTGTCATAGCACTTGTATCCCATCGATTTGGATATCTTGGAATATTGTTGACATCCAAAGTAGGGTACATTTCATGTAGATCCCAAGGAGCCATCTCCTTGAGTTTTGCATAACAACCAAATGTGGAGTTTCCAGGGTGACATTAAAAGGCCTTAAAGATGATTGCTTCACCCTACAAGCATTGAAACATTGAAGCTCAATGAAGAAGTAGGGCTTCATTATTCCAATGGAGTCGCCGAGTGAGCATATTTATCCTTCTCTATGGAACAAGCCCAATCAAGAAAATGAGGCTCTAACTTCAGATAACGAGGAGGTTGAGACAAATCCTCCCGGCTAACGACGACAAAAATGTTTCCTCAAAATCTAGTTGGCCTAGTAAGGAAGAAACCTAAAAGGTAGAAACTAGACTAAGTGACAACAATGGGGTGTGGCCCATTGCACTACAACCACTATCCCTTCCTCCTTATGGATCTTCACCAGTGGGAAGTTTCTCGTTTAAAGGTCACCAGTGATAGATATGAGAGGTGATGAAAAATCGACTAAACTGGGGGGGATGAATCAATTTAATACATTAATTTGATTTTCTTTAAACTCATTAACTAAACTTTTTAAATGAGCAACTTAATGCATAATGAACAAAAAATTTAGTATGCAAACAAAAAGTAATAAGTAAACCAAAACATCACGTAAGCACATTAAAACAACACATATGGACACCAAATATAAGTGGAAACCCATAAAGAGATAAAACTATTAAATTTTCTTAGGGCAACATTGTTCATTTCTATGATAGTTTCATTTCATCATTAATACATTAAGTTCCCCCCATATCATCGTTGCATTATTTAGATCTACACCATAATACATCAACTTATGCAATTACATAGAAAGAAACAACATCACTAACATCATCAACACAACAGAACATAAAAGGAACAATAGAAGAAAAGAATGCACACATATAGAGACACTAGGATTAGTCAGGCTAGGGCAAAACCCACTATGGGGAAAACCCTTGCAAATCTTCTTCTTCTTAGACCGTCCTCAAATGATGCAGCAAAAGAGAGTACAATGATCCATAACTTTGTCTATGCAACAAAATAATAATGATATTTATGAAACATATCTAGTCATGCTCGGAATCAGAATCCTCATACTGATGGATGTAATGTGCTACCACAAACTAATGTCAACTGTTGTATATTGTTGTCACTATGCTGAACACTGTTGAGCACTGTTGTCACTGTCAATGAGCCCAATACATATGTTTGCAGCGGAAACTAACAAATCAGATCTACAAATCTATTATGACATCAAAGAGAAATCAAAATCTACAGATCATTGAAGTCAACTAAATCCAAGATGTCATATCTTAGATCTGAAATCTGGTCGTCCTCATCATGACTGATTATGTGCGACTCGAGCTTCTTGTTCGCTCTCTCTATCATTGTATGCGAGCGACTGTGACTGCAGGGCCGCTCTCAAGAGGTATTGATGCGAGTGATTATGGAACTGAACAACTAAAACCCAAAGTCACCCCCTTACCATTGTTGTGTGAACGACTGAGATGTCAGGGTCGCTCCCAGGGCTACTTTGTGTGAGCGAATGGGCATCAAAACCTTTTGATCTGCCTCTGAACCCAAAGTTGCTCTCACTGAATTGTCTTTGAGCAACTAGAGAGCCAAAATCGCTCTCTTGCCTACTCTGTGCCTACGACTGTGGACACAAAACTTTTGTTTAGTGCCAGCGACCGAGATCTAGAGACCCTAACCTAGAGTGAATTGTTCGCCTGTGATTTTAGACCCCTGAGCGAACTCCTTGCGTTGAACTTGTGTGAACCAAGAAAAAGAGAAGATGTGTCCAAATGATCTTGAGGTATATTCTATTTATAGGTTTTCCTGAGGGTTTGCTTGGGGTTAAGGCTGACCCAAGTAGTTACTCATGTGGTTAGGGCCGACCCATTCCATAATATATGTATGAATAAAATAATTCATAACTCAACTTCAGCTTAACAAAATTGGGTGATCTTTAGGGCGATTTTGGTCCTCTTGAAAAGAGGAATATAGTGAAATCATTATCTAGGTCATTTGAGCTGTCCAAGGTGGAATTTTACAACAGTTTCAAAAATTAACACTCCCTCTCAAATAAGGATAATTCCACCTACCTATATTTGTCCATCGAACAATATGCCATTCTGGAATCTTCGAGTTTTGTCGCATATCGTCATGGATCATCTCTGTCATGTAGTCATCGTTCCATGTCCATCTCAAGTGTCTCATCATCACAAATCATCATTTAACATCTCAATCTATCCTTTTCTTATTCCTGCTTGTCACTTGATTATTCCTGCTCGTATGTTGAACATTCTCCGATCTAGAAGAAGAAGAATTTGTTACCGGACGGGAGATTAAGCTACCACCCTTTATCCAATCAGGCTACTATCTATAATCTCTGTCGGTGGGCTACTTCCTGGAATATTATCATCAATTGTCATTGGAGAGCATATCATCAAGGATCACGTCTCAACCTGGAACTACTTCGAGGAGTGGTAGCTTATACCCATACAAAGCAATAGGATAAATCATCACATAGGGGAGTACACCCTTGACCCTAGAATTTTATCGGGGAGATTACCCTCAACCCATAATCATATCAGTTTATCTCAACCCATCCTATTGCATACTAATATTCCCATCGATGACCCAAAATAGTCACGTGGTAGAAAACCTGCATCATAATTGACTTGGGTTCCCCAAGTACACTCTCTAATTGTTGGCCAAACGATGAGCGATCCCATAAAGCTAGCTTGCTTGAGGGTATGATGCCAAATAGGGTATACTCTGCAAAGACAAAGTAGGGGAGCAACATTCTCCGACCCTATAATGATAGGGGAGAAGCATTCTTCAACCTTGGGTAACAAATAAGGGTAATGCCCTATTTTCCAGAGTTTCCTCAACCCCAGGATCCCTCTATCTCAATTCCTCACCCTGGGAGCTCGAGCAGGGTAGGAAGAGTTTGCTCAGTGTCCTCGATCAACGTTGCTCTCATCATTAGCTTGTCTCAATAGAAATTGTTTCTTGTTCATACAGAACATCAAATCAAATATCATGTCAGATCATATATAATCATATGAATCACAAAAGGATACCATAATCATCCTCCCTCTCAAGGAGGTGCCAACCACAAGCTTGAGCTTGTTTCAAACATCACTGTCTCAATATATGAGAGTATCTTGGTCTCAACTATAAATATGGGACTTATTGCCAATCAAATCATCACAATGTATCCATGTCATATCCAGATCATGCTCAAACAACTCTCTAAGGATCTTCTGTATCCTACCTCATAGCTAGCCATGCTAGCAACATCATGGTCAACCTCAGTCATGCTATGGACCTCTCATCTAAGATATCATGGCATATTGCATACTAAAGCAACATCCAAATGTGCTTATCAACAATACATCTATGCAGATACATATCACAGGAGAAATATCTCATTCTCAAAATAGAATACCTCATGTAGATATTTCAAAGCACGCTTGGTGGAAACTCTATGTAGGTGAAGCAACTCACTCATGAATTTATTCAGGTTCTATGTACATCATACATATATAGATGGATGTTCAAAATGGAACATCAATGCTTCAACCATCAGATGCCATGTCAAGTTCAACAACATCTTGAACTTCAGATCAGAGTATCCAAGGATTTGTAATTTCATTATTCAAAAACATTTTTCAATAGCTTTGCAATATGAAATTTCTTTCCCAAATTCGAGAAATCGATTCATCATGCCATGATATATTATTTTGGGCTTCATAAGCCATATCCCTATGATTTAGATCATCAAAGGCTCATCACCTGACACAAGTGGATATAAAACCAAAACCATAATCAATATCAAAGCTATACCTTGGAATTCATATTTCTGGTTTCATCAAATAACTAACAAATCTAGACATATCTGGATTGCAATGCTCTAAGCATAATGTCTTGCTAAGCCAACATAATCATCCTTACATAACTCAATGTTGTACCATCAACAACAAAATCAACTCATCAGAGTTTAGAAGCCAGATCACGACCATTATCAAAGTCATCATTATCATAGTATTAATACTTTCAACCAGGAGACAGGTGGAGCTCATATCAAATCATGACTTCATCATGCCAACAAGTCATGCATTATCAATCCAAACTTGATTAAGTCATTCTCATAATCATAATACAAGTCATCCTGTCACTAGGTGAAAATGCATACATCAAGGATGCATCATGCAGGTTCCATTTTTCATGCCAAATCACAACTATCATTACTTCAACCATTGTGCTAAGAACAAGGAGGCCAATTTCCACATACGTCATCATGCCCACATAGTATCAATATCAGGGAAAATTGACAATCATCAAATCAGATCACTAGACATCAAGTCAAGTCCAAATGCTATCTTAGAGAGATTTATAGTCAAAGCACATCTCAATCGTCAATTCAAAGTTATTGTCAAGCATCATGACAAAACAATTTTCATATATACCAGTAATGCCAAATCATGCCAACCGCTTGTAGCACAAACATAGTGACATATCTATATGTATGTCCCAGTCACTTGCAAACACAAGGTCAACCTGCATGTTCATGTTATGGAAAACATTAAAGCTTTTCCTTCTAGCAGATCTTGCTGTTATCCGCAATACATTTGTGGTACTGACATCTTCTAGGTGATGATTTGATTTCCTGCACAATACTTCATTATATGACCAACAATTTAACTCAAAAAATTCAGAAATCTGTTAACAATGGCAAAATATGTTAGGGACATCATGATTCAAAGTCCAGATAACTTCAAAAAGCTTCAGATGATGGTCAACAATAGTCAAACCCCTGGTCGCTCTCTTCAGGTTAGCATGAGAGAGACTTTAGCTGCCTGGGCGTTGTCTAGGCCTTAGATCTAAGACTTCGCTGGAGATAAATACTATTAGATGCACATAAATCATGCTTCAACAACATAGAATAATAATAGTAATATGGGTAAGAATCTTGAAAATATATTCTCTCTTTGACTGAGGATCTGCATCATTCATTTTCATTCATGTAAGCAACCTATATCTAGTAGATTCATGCAACAGTAGATCTGTTATATAATAAACATATGGCTATCAACATCATGACATCAATCTTTCATCAAAAGTTAGACTCAAAACAACATTTATATGCAACATCATATCTCAGAGATTATGAACACAATAGCATTTTCTATTAAGCCATTCCATCAAGTTAGAACATTCAATTTAACCATATGCCATCAAGACAAGACATAAGAAGCAAAAGGTCTAGAATATCAATCTGACACTTATACTTCTCACATCAAGGTTATCATGCTCTTCATGACCAATGATATCAAATTAGGTCATTCAATAAAGCTTTATCAAAACAACAAGAGTGTCAATCACTCTTTCCATATGATTTCATCATTGTTATCACAAACATTACCATCATGTATAGTAGTCAATGAGCTATCCTCCTATATGAAATCCATCATGACAAGTATCAAGAGTACCACTTTCTAGAGCCAAGCTGCTAGCCTTCTTTATAGGATCAAGATATCTAACATATAGTTCATAGATGTTAGCCAAACATCAAGTGTATCAATGTATCAACATTAAATAGCCTCATAGAGTTCAAGAAGGTCAAAATGTTCAACACCAAGTGCATGATTTCATCATAGGAGACATATATCCAAGTCACTTTCATATGCATGTATGAGCTGTTAAAGAAAGAGGCATTCTCATCATACCTTAGGGCTTACCGATCCAATAGCTGAAACATAACATACCATGCATATCTTGTGGTATTCAAATACCTGAGCACCTACTCATTAGTCATAGGATGCTTGAAGCACTTTGTCATCTTTTCATCAAGTACATCTTTATATGTTTCCATATCTGCATCTCAAAATGATCCTCAAGAAGGATCTATACATCTCATCTCATCAAGGAGGTTAGAAACATCCATATACTCAAATACATGTGCAGGAAGTAATAAACATAATCATTAGATCCATAAGTCTAACAAGTATGAAGCATCGTAAGTAAAGAAATACTTATCTTCAATGAGAGGTTATCCTCTCCCTCTTGAACCAATCTTCAAGAGCCATCAATGTCCATGGTCCATATACCAATGTTGCCTTAAGGTATCCAAATAGATCTGCTAGGGATTATCCAATATAGGGATTCATTAAATCTCCCACAAGTGCTTGAGAATCTTCTCATTGACCATACTATATCTCATATAATTTCCATAAACCAAGGTTTTCTCTTCAACCCCAACCTCATATAATCCATAAAACCCTAATAATAAAGTTACCTAGGGTTTTCTCCAAACCCTAGAATTCTTTTAGGTCTCCACCATATTCTTCTTGCTTCCATCAATGGTGTCATCATTAGGGTGATCTCCATGGATTTTAATCATCCCAACTCTGATACCATGTTAAATTTTCGTAGGGCGACATTGTTCTTTGCTATGATAGTTGCATTTCATCATTAATACATTAAGTTCACCCCATATCATCATTGCATTATTCAGATCTACACCATAATACATCAACATATGCAATTACATAGAAAGAAACAACATCACCAACATCATGAATGCAACGAAACATAAAAGGAATTGTAGAAGAAAAACATGCACACACATAGAGACACCAGGATTGGTCCAAGACTAGGGAAAAAGCCACTATGGGGAAAACCCTTGAAATATTCTTCTTCTTAGATCATCATCAAATGATGCAGAAAAACAGATTACATTGATCCGTAACTTTGTTTATGCAACAAAATAATAATGATATCTATGAAACAAATCTAATCATGCTAGAAATCTTCACCCTTATACTGATGGTTGTAATGTGTTGTCACAAACTAATGTCAACTATTGTCTATTCCTGTCACTGTGCTGAACACTGTTGAGCACTGTTGTCACTGTCAATGGGCCCAATACATATGTTTGCAGCGAAAACTAACAAATTAGATCTACATATCTACATATCTGTTATGAAAACAAAGAGAAACCAAAATCTACCAGATCACTGAAGTCAACTGAATCCAAGATGTCATATCTTAGATCTGAACTATGGCCGCCCTCATCACGATTGACTGTGTGTGACTATAACTCCTTGTTCCCTCTCTCTGTCACTGTATGCGAGCTACTGTGACTGCATGGTCTCTCTCAGGAGGTCGTGATGCAGGCATTTGTGGCACTAAACAACTAAAACCCAAAGTCACTCCCTTACCGTTGTTGTGTGAGCGAACGAGATGTCAGGATTTCTCCTAGGGCTACTATGTGTGAGAGACCAGGGATTAGAACCTTTCGATCTACTTCTGAACCTAGAGTCACTCTCACTGAACTATCTCCGAGCGACCAAAGATCCAGAGATGCTCTCTTGTCTACTTTGTGCCTGTGACCGTGGACATAAAACTTATGTTCCGTGCTATTGACCGAGATCCGGAAGACCCTAACCTAGAGCGAATGTTTCGCCTATGCTTTTGGACCCTTGAGCGAACTCCTTCCGTCAAACTTGTGTGAACCAAGAAAAAAGAGAAGAGAAGATGTGTCCAAATGATCTTGAGGTATCTTATATTTATAGGTTTGAACCCTGATTTCAGACCCTTAAGTGAACTCCTTCCGTCAAACCTGTGCAATCCAAGAAAAAAAGAGAAGAGAAGATGTGTCCAAATGATCTTGAGGTATCTTATACTTATAGGTTTTCCTGAGGGTTCAATTGGGGTTAAGGCTGACCCAAGAAGTTACTCATGTGGTTAGGGCCAACCCATTCCATAATATATGTATGAATAAAATAATTCATAACTCAACTTTTTCTTAACAAAATTGGGTGATCTTTAGGTCGATTTTAGTCCTCTCGAAAAGAGGAATCTAATGAAATAATTAGTTTGGTCACTTGAGGTGTTTAAGGTGGAATTTTACCAAAGTTTCAAAAATTAACAAAAACTACAATTTTGTTATTATTGTGATGCAAGGCAAACTCCTATTTGATTTTCTGTAGGTTCCAACCTACAAGAGGCTACTAACTCAAATTTTCTACAAACTAAAACATGTAGGTAATCTCCAAATCCCATAATTTTTCTGTAGGCTACAACTCACAAGAGGCTCCTACCTCAATACACTCCAACCTATTATTTATCAAGTTACAACTTGAAAGGAGACTACAATCCCTTGATACATAACGAAAACAACAATGTGTTGGTTACCTAGTCTAGAAATCTACATACATCCATATTTTTTTTCTTCTTCTTCTCCTCAAGTATGCTTCCCATCTGTTTTGTATGTGCCAGGTAATAAACAACTCAAATTAGCTCACATACTCTCCAACTCTTTAACCTCCTTTGCTTGTTAGAAAATTATAAAGGCAGAAAGATTTTATTATGTTGATAATTACTTGTGTTATTCTTGTATACTTTTTATTTTCTTTTTATATTCTTTTCATCAAGCAATCATCAAATCAAAACATGAATATCAACAACACCCGATGTAGGCACTTAGCTAGGGCTAAAACCCATCGCTAGGGGAAAACCCCGTCAAATTGTTCCACTAATCAAATTGAGATAGACCAAGACCTTATACTTGACCAATAGACCTTCCTCATCCACCAAGTCAACCTTCCAATATGATTCAACAACCTTCAATATTATATTATTTTCTAGCGGCTACAACCTAACAACATCCATAATTTCAGCTCAACTACTCTAGAATTTTGACCCAACTACACAAGAATTTTGGCCCTTCCAATAGCCCAACAGATTCACACATGTAAGACAAAGAGAGAGAAAAAATTGACTTTGTATTCTTGACAAAGACTTCCTTCTCCTTCACTAGGGTTTCCTTCCTCTTCCTTGAATTTCACACTCTTTTTTGCCTCCAGCAGTTACAAATGAAACTTGTTGAGGATGTGCTTCAAATGAGGTCAAGTTGTTGTCCTTATATAGTGAATTTGGAGGCTGAATTCCCTTCATGATGCCAACTTGTCCTTCTTGAGGCCAACTTGGTGGAGGATACCTAAAATACCTATTTTTACATTAAAATAAATTTCTTTCTTGATAGATGAAGCCCAAGAAGGGTCTTTTACATATTGACAAATACAAGGACACTTGACATGAAACCTAAGAGCCTACAATGGAGGCTTTGATCTAAAAACCATTGAACAAAGCATGAAACCCATGCTTTAATAAGTCAATTTATTTTATAACAAAATTTATTTTTTCTTTCTTTTCACAAATACATTACATCATGACTAAGTTACATTATGAAGGCCGAAACTAGTTACATTTTTCAACGCTCCCTCTTAACTAGGGAGGCATTCATAATTACACATATATACAGAGGTACATGAAAGATCTCAAAATGATATGCTTTATAAAGAGTCACAACACACGTAGTGCTACAAATTAGATACTGTTATCACCCCAAGAAACTCACCTAGGTTGTATATCAGTGATGCTCAGGAACATTAAAAATTCAACAGTTTTGTTGGATAAAATGATGGATAAATGGAAGATGTGCAGCACCTTTAAGCCAGATAACCACTCCTACTATGATTTACCCCAGACATGGGTGAAGACCCCCAAACTACAAGGCTTTCAACCACCAACTACTCACAACTTAAAGTAAAAGTGATGATGGAGAATACTAATTACACCAGCAGATGCACAGGACCCTGTGATGGCCAGCTACAACCAGCTAGAAGATCTGTGAAACTATTGTTTAACACACAGGTAGGGTGACAACTCCCTGATATCAAACAATAGCAATCTGCAAGCAATTTCAATGAACCACTAAATTATAATACAGAGGTGGGATGACAGCCCCTATGATACTAAAAATCCACAGCACATCAAATAAACGCAAGCAGGCACAGCCTAGAACATAGAAGAAGTGAAAAGCGAGCAGGTGATAGCAAAAGAAGCTTGTATTAGTGGAAATCAAGACTAGAAGCTGTAGGTCTCATAGTATTAACAATCTCCAGAAGTTAAAAGGCTACAATAAGCTCTCATTCATCAAACACTCATCAACCCGTTACATTTTTGTTCTGAGTATATATAGTGTTATAATACAAATCATCTTTTTCAAACCATGCGTGGAGGAGCCCATAAATGGTCACCAACCATATTTACATTCAGGAATGGGCCGCTGATACAAATCTGGCTGTGCTGTAAATGGATTTGACCTCTCTGTTGCTCTGCAGTCCTCTTATGGCGTGAAATACCAATGGAACCATAACCATTGAATGCTCTGATCAAATAAGCGACGTCCTGCTTCCTCCTCGGCCATACTGTTGATTAAATGCAGTCGCCGAACATTAAAATGGCTCCATCATGACTGTTTTGCTTATTAAACAGTGAAATACTGTCAAACTGCTCATTCCCGCCCATTAATGCTTCACTTGGACTCCACAAGGTTCATTCATGGCTTAATCATTTATCGGGTCCGTCATTTGGGCTGCAATGCATATCTTAAGCTGGCCGATCCTCTGTTTCTTTTATATTTGAAAATACTCATAAAACTGCTGCAAAATCACAAAAAATGGCTTTGGCATATTTGAATAATATATATATTTTACTTCAGAACCTTTTCGGATCCGAGACCCATCGCAATCGGCAGCTGTCCAGGCATCCCTTTTATATTCTTTATATTAAGAAAATACATAAAAAACAATGAAAATGCGAAGGGCGCGGATTTGAAAAATTATGAAATGGAGCACTGTGCATATATCGGGTCCGGCCCGTTGACCCGCAACATAACATATGGTAAAACCCCTACCGATAGCGATACTGCCGCGGACCTGAAATGATATAAAATGGAGTGTTGTATGGCCATCGGGTCCGGCTTATCGGGTCGGAACATGATTTATGTTAAAGCCTACCCCTTTGTAATCGCCGATAGCGAAATGCCGACGCGATCTGGACCGTTGATCGGCCAGATCCAACGGCTGAGATTGAAGCGGAGTCTTAAGCCTGTAATCTTGGTTTTTACATAGTTTTTGGGGTATTTCTGCCTCTCGATAGTGTATTTTTGCCCTCCAAAGGGCTTTCCCCTTGCAATTTTTTCGATCGGTGGAAGACTTTTAGCCATGATTTGAGAATTTGAATAGCATCAATGGGTCCTTTGGCATGATTATAAGTGTGTTTGCAGCCTTTGAGAGTGTTTGAATCCATTTTTGATTCTTTTGTACAGCAAAGCTAACACTGGCTCCTTCTGGGGATGTGATCCTCCCTGTGAGGTCTCAAGAACCTGCAGATCAATGCCTTTCCAGTAACAAACAAATTAGCCAAAATTCCTAGGGTTCCATTGGGCATGGAGTCTACTACAGCTACACTAAAAACTATTAACAGCAGAATATTTACAGCTTTTAAGGCCAAAAGACCTTAAATCACATATTTCTTCAGAAACTGCTCATTAACTGGGCCATCAAAGACTGGTTCTCCTCCAATACTTTTCAGTATGAAGGTATTGTTCCCTTGAATATGTGAAATGATGAAAGGGCCTGTCCAGAGAGCATCAAACTTCCCATGATTGCCTTTCTTTTCTTTAAAAGCATCCCATTTCATGACCAAATCCCCAACCTGGAAATTGTTTCTTTTTGTCTTCTTGTCAAAGGCTTCCTTGACCTTTTGTTTATGTGCTGTAGCTTTTTCAATCAGCTTCTCTCTGGTATGATATAATTATGTTAAATCAGTGATTCTGTTGGCCATATCATCTTCTTCATTCTGCGCTGTCTGAAGCAGCTTTGCCACAGGAAGGGTAAGCTGAATGGGAAAAATAGCATCAGTACCATATACCAGCTTGAAAGGAGAGCAGCCTGTAGATCTCTTAATGGTCACTCTGTCCGCCCAAAGTGCATACTTCAGCTTGGCATCCCAATTCTTCTTATTATCCTCTAACAGCTTCTTAATAATCCCGATCAGACTTTTATTAGAGGATTCTGCTAGACCATTCCCTTGGGGGTAATAGGAGGTGGAATGGAGAAGTTTAATGCCCATTGAATCACACATTTCCACCAACTCTTTTGCCTTGAAGGTTGCTGCATTATCTGTTATAAGCTTATGTGGGTGACCGAATCTGCTGAAAACATTTTCTGATAAAAATTTCATTACCACATTATGATTAGCCTTCCTTGTTGGGATTGCTTCAATCCATTTTGTAAAATAATCAGTGGCAACTAATATCCACCTGTGCTGGCCACTGGAATGTGGGTTGATTTCACCAATGAAATCTAAGCCCCACTGCTAAAAAGGTCCTTTTGCAATTATTGGCTTTAGGGGCAGGGATTTCAACTGCTGCTTACCTTCAAATCTCTGGCACCTGTCACAAGATTTAACAAAAGCAAATACATCAGAAAATAAAGAGGGCCAATAGTACCCGGCTCTGAGAATCTTTTGGGCTGTAGTTCTCCAATAATGATGTCCTCCACACATGCTGTCATGGAACTGCTGCATAACTTCTATTGATTGCTGTTTATCCAGGCATCTTAAAAGCACTCCAGATGGATCCCTACAATAAAGCAAGCTACCATTGATGCAATATTTCATTGCCTTGAGCTTTAACGTTCTTTCTTGACTTTGAGAAAATTCTGAAGGAACTTCTAGCTTTAGCAGGAAATTAATTATTGCAACATACCAGCTACATGAAGCTAGGTTCTCGGCCACTGACTGTTCTCTCTGTGTTTCAGCTGTTTCATGCTCTTCTATCTGACCATTTTCTGCTACATTGAACAAGAAATCAATGTCCAAAGACCTGCAATTTTCTTCAGCCAACAGTTTAGCAAGCCCCTGACCTCTTACCAGCTTGGTGGGCTTCAGATCTATGTTGAATTATAACTTTTTTGCAATCCATTTTGCTCTTTTTCCATCAGCATCAGGCTATGTTAAGACATCCTTTATTGCAGCAAAAGGCACATATGCAACTATTTTGGAATGCAAGATGTATACTCTGAAAGCCTTTAAAGAATTGATAAGAGAATAAGCCTGCTTTTCAATAATATCATACCTTAGTTCAGCATCCCTCAAATTCTTGCTAAAAAAGGCCACTGGATGCTCTTGATCTGCTTCGTCTTGCTGCAACAGAACAACTGCAATGGTATCCTTAGAGGCAAATGAGAATAGATGAAACTCCTTGCTATAATCAGGGCTTATTAAAGTAGGAGCTTCTACAATAGCCATCTTAATGGACTCAAAAGATCTTCTAGCCGCATCAGTCCACTTCACCTCTACTCCCTTTTTTAACATGGAGGTTATGTGCTTAACCAGCTCAACAAAATTAGGAATGAACCTCCTTACAAAGTTAATTTTTCCAAGAAACGACTGTATATCTTTCTTTGATCTTGGAAGAGTCAAGGCCTGAATCGCTTTGACTCTTTCTGGGTCAATCTGAACACCTGCAGCAGACACTACATGCCCCACCGGTTTCCCTTCTTCCAAAGCAAATTGGGACTGTTTTGGATTGAGTGAAATTCCAAATTTCCTGCATTTTAAAAACACCCTTTTTAAATGATGTAGATGATCATGATGGCTGCCAGAATAAACAGTTATCTCATCAAGATATATCACCACGAATTTATCCTTTTCACCCACAAAAGCAATATCCATAGCGCGCTGAAAGGTGGCTCCAACATTCATCAGCCCAAATGGCATTTTTGCATACATGAACGTTCCCCAAGGAGTGGTAAATGCTGTCTTTTCTTGATCATCTGGATGCACAACGATTTGATTAAAGCCTGAAAATCCATCTATAAAAGACATTACTTTGGCACCTGAGACTTGCTGCAACAAATGCTCCATTTTTGGTAGAGGATAATTATCCTTTTTGGAGCATTTATTTAGATTCCTGAAATCGACACACAATCTGATTTCTCCATTCTTCTTCCTCACAACAACCAGATTTGCCACCCATTTAGAATATCTGAGAGGCACTATTATTTTAGCAGCCAACAACTTTTTAATTTCTTTCTCCACCAGAGGAAGGAGCATAGGATTCATTGGTCTCAGCTTCTGTTTGAAAGGAGTAGTGTCTTTCTCAAGCGGAATTTTATGCTGAATTATATTCTTGTCATATGTTTTCAGATCACTGTACTCCCAAGTGAACACATCAGCAAACTGTCTCATTAATTTGCAGTATTCAACACTCTGGTCAGCAGATAGATTAGTAGACAGATTTATAACTTTGGGCTGACCTGGACCTCCTATATTATGCTTGCAAACTGCAGATTGATCTTCTTTTTGGGCAGCTTTGTAAGGCACATCATTGTGGTCAAACAATCTCTCAAGAGGAATTAGACCCTTAGGGATATGGTTACTAGGAAGCTGGACTATGCTATTCTTGCCAATCTTATTTCTAAGCTGGGACTTGGGATCTTCTAACAAAGCATCATTATTTTGGTCAATTTTCATTTCAGAGAACTCATCAATGACTTGAAGGAACCTATTTAACTCATCATCATCATCAAAAACCTTGCAATGGTGGACATTATCAGGCACAGAGGGTCTATATTTTATTTGTACCTCATAAACTAGTTTGGGAGGCGATGGAGGGATGAACAAACTAGCAGAGACAACAAGGGAATCAGCAAGTTGATTTTTGGCTCTAGGAATATATGAAATGCAGGAAAAATCAAAGAACTCTTTGACTCTCCATACCTCATTTCTGTAAGCTCTCAGCCTTGGGTGCTTTGCTTGGAATGTTTTATTTACTTGTTGAATTATTAGATCAGCATCTCCGAACACCTTCAGATTTTTTATTCCTCTATCTTTGGCTTCATGAAGGCCCAACAACAATGCTTCATATTCTGCTATGTTGTTTGTCACCTGAAAAACCAGCTTCAGAGACAATTGAATTGTTTCTTGTTGTGGAGATACTAGCACCACCCCTGCTCCTGCAGTCCCTTTGGTACATGCTCCATCAAAGAACATCTCCCAAATCTGACCACCTGTATCATGCTCAACCTGAGCTGTTGGTTTCCTGATCTGCAATGCAACCTTCTGAGATTCTTCTATTTGGAGAATGCAAGCTCCAAAATCAGTGTCCACTGCATATATGGGATGGTTTGTAGGATTCTTCTCATCACTAATGATATATGCCAGTTGTGCTTCTCTATACAACCTCCTGCTTTCTCCTCCAAACACTGGAACAGTTGCATAAGATAAATCATTCTGCAATGTCCCTCCTAGCCTCTTAATCCACCCTCTAGACAACAACATACCAAACTTAGGAGGAACATCGCCACCACTATATCCATCATCATACTTTTCATGGGCAACTGGGTTAAGGTAATGGCCATATCCTTAATTAATCCAAGGCATTTTACCTTCCTTGAATCAAAAGAGAACAAATCATGATAAGGTCTAGCGATATCAAGGCCTAACTCTTCCATGACAGTTTTAGGCATTAGATTGTGGCTGGCCCCTGTGTCTAGCAGGTAATTGTGGAGGATTTTATCATGGATAGTTAATGAAACATAGAAAGATGGAGAACTATTATCAGCAGGTTCAATCATGGGACTAAACACAATAGCAGGCTTGTCATCTTGCAAATTGACAGAGTCAATGGAGGTTTTTTTAGGCTCTAGTTCAAGGGCCTCAAGGATGGGTTTTCTAAATAATTCACTCTTCACCAACTCAACCAGAGGTATGGATATTTTCAATTTCTGAATTTCTGACTCAAAACTAAAAGAAGAGGATGCTTTATCAGCAGTTTTTACCTCTTGAACTGGAGCTTTGAGGGTGATAGGATCAGCTGCTGGTCTTCTTTGCCTACTATTATGTGGCATTATTTGAGCAGCTGCTTCTTGTGCAACATTTTCTTTGAAATTCTTTGCATTGGATCTTAGATTATATCTTTGTTGCTGCTCACTAGATTGCAGAACAACACCATTGTCCCACCTCTGACTGTTTTTCTCTTGCAGTAATGACTCTTCATATTCGGCCAATGTTAAAAACGCAGCGTTGCCTTTATCCTCCAAGCAGTGAATTTCATCCTCATCTTCTTCAAATTGTTCCTCCTCCATGACTGCATTCTGAAAGGGAGCTTTTACTTTATGATCTTCTTTTGATTCTTCACCCCTTTGCATAATTTGTAGCCGCTCATTTGCTTTTCTAAATGGGCTTGGATTTCTTGGAGAAAACGTGTTTTGCTGCCTTGTTTTGCCTTAAGTCTGCTCCACTTTTAGCTTAGAAATTTCAGCAGCCAATGACTCAATCATCTTAGTCATTTTGTCTAATTTAGGCTCTGAAGTTGATGCAGGGGAAGAGGAAGTCTCACCTCTCGGATTTCTTCTATCAACTTGACTCTTTAACTTCTGTGCTGCCAAAATATTGGATTCGACCTCCAAGGCTGCCTCTTGCATATCACCCAGAGTAGCACATCGTCTTTCTCTCAACAATAAGTAGAAATCAGAGTCAAAAGCATTGGCATATGTGAGTTTAGCAGCAGTGGGGGTAGGCTTTACCTCAGCTGGTATCTTACTATACATTCTATTAAATCTTTTATTGAAGTCAGGCAAAGACTCACCCTTTTCTCTTTTCAAGTTTCCACAATCTGTATGATAATACAACAAGTCCTTCTTATCTCCCCATTGCTTCAAAAATGCCTCATCTAATGCTTCAATATCTGTTATAGATCCCTGGGGTAATTCTCTAAACCACTTCCTAGCCTCTCCGTCAAGACTCTGGACAAAAAATCTCATCCATACATCATTCTCACTGATATCCAAATTGTCAGCATAAATATAAAAAGCTTCAAGATGTTATTATGCTGTCACTCCCTCCGTTCCAGTAAATTTGGGCATATATTTTTTATATTCTCCTATAGGCATGGAATTTAAAGGTGCAGGCAAGACCAAAGGTCCATATCTAGCAGCAAAAATCCTTTCAATCCTAGTAGGTGCTTGCTGTCCTGCCATGTTTGGAATATGTGGAAGAATACTAACAGATGGAGCAGTAGGAAATAATGGAATGGATGGGAAAGATATTGGGATGTTTTGGACAGTATGGGAAGCTTTCTTTGGACTAAGATTCAAAGGGGAACTAAATGGACAAGGAGATTTATGAATCTCTGCAGGTATTTCTTCCTTAGCAATACTAGGCTCTAAATCTTCAAACTATGTATCCTCAACTAAAACCTTCTCATGCAGAGACAAATAAGATTTCTTGGGCTTACCTGATCTTGATGCTCCTTTCTGTGATGTTTTCTTCGGGTTAACAATCTTTTTAGGGTCAAGCACTGGAACAGCTGGAGACTTGTGCGAATTTCTTCTAGTATGCCTCACAAACTGAGCTAGAACTTCAAAGTGGAGTCACCAAAGGATGGTCTTCCACCAATGGAGTCGCCAGACAGAAGATTACAACCAATACTGTGTTCAAACCTTGTCTGTCATCAAATCTTGAAACTATGTCGTTCTCCCATGGAAGCTTGAGCTCCAATTCTCCTCTCCCCGGCAACGACGTTAATTAATGTTATCACCCCAAGAAACTCACCTAGGTTGTATATCAATGATTCTCAGGAACATTAAATATTCAACAGTTTTATTGGATAAAATGATGGATAAATGGAAGATGTGCAACACCTTTAAGCTAGATAACCACTCCTACTATGATTTACCCCAGACATGGGTGAAGACCCCCAAACTCACAGCTTAAAGTAAAAGTGATGATGGAGAAGACTAATTACACCAGCAGATGCACAGGACCCTGTGATGGCCAGCTGCAACCAGCTAGAAGATCTGTGAAACTATTGTTTAACACACAGGCAGGGTGACAGCTCCCTGATATCAAACAACAGCAATCTGCAAGCAATTTCAATGAACCACTAAATTATAATACAGAGGTGGGATGACAACCCCTCTGAAATTAAAAATCCACATCACATCAAATAAACACAAGCAGGCACAGCCTAGAACATAGAAGAAGTGAAAAGCGAGCAGGTGATAGCAAAAGAAGCTTGTATTAGTGGAAATCAAGTCCAGAAGCTGCAGGTCTCATAGTATTAACAGTCTCCAGAAGTTAAAAGGATACAATAAGCTCTCGTTCATCAAACACTCATCAACCTGTTACATTTTTGTTCTGAGTATATATAGTGTTATAATACAAATCATCTCTATTAAACCATGTGTGGAGGAGCCCATAAATGGCCACCAACCATATTTACATTCAGGAATGGGCCGCTGATACAAATCTGGCTGTGCTGTAAACGGATTTGACCTCTCTATTGCTCTGCAGTCCTCTTATGGTGTGAAATACCAATGGAACCATAACCATTGAATGCTCTGATCAGATAAGAAGCGTCCCGCTTCCTCCTCGGCCATACTGTTGATTAAATGCAGTCGCCGAACATTAAAATGGCTCCATCATGACTGTTTTGCTTATTAAACAGTGAAATACTATCAAACTGCTCATTCCCGCCCATTAATGCTTCACTTGGACTCCACAAGGTTCATTCATGGCTTAATAATTTATCGGATCCGTCATTTGGGTTGCAATGCATATCTTAAGCTGGCCGATCCTCTGTTTCCTTTATATTTGAAAATACTCATAAAACTGCTGCAAAATCACGAAAAATGGCTTTGGCGGATTTGAATAATATATATATTTTACTTCCGAACCCTTTCGGATCCGAGACCCATCGCAATCGGCAGCTGCCCAGGCATCCCTTGTATTTTCTTTATATTAAGAAAATACATAAAAAACAATGAAAATGTGAAGGGCGCGGATTTGAAAAGTTATGAAATGGAGCACTGTGCATATATCGGGTCTGGCCCGTCGGCCCGCAATATAACATATGGTAAAGCCCCTGCCGATAGCGATACTGCCGCGGACCCGAAATGATATAAAATGGAGTGTTTATGGCCATCGGGTCCGGCTTATCGGGTCAGAACATGATTTATGTTAAAGCCTGCCCCTTTGTAATCGCCGATAGCGAAATGCTGACGCGATCTAGACCGTTGATCGGCCAGATCCAACGACTGAGATTGAAGCAGAGCCTTAAGCCTGTAATCTTGGTTTTTACATAGTTTTTGGGGTATTTCCGCCTCCTGATAGTGTATTTCTGCCCTCCAAAGGGATTTCCCCTTGCAATTTTTTCGATCGGTGGAAGACTTTTAGCCATGATTTGAGAATTTGAACAGCATCAATGGGTCCTTTGGCATGATTATAAGTTTGTTTTCAGCCTTTGAGAGTGTTTGAATCCATTTTTGATTCTTTTATACAGCAAAGCGAACAGATACTTGACTAGGGCACTCTAATCAGGTGGGACTAAGGTGTGCTCAAGCTTTAGCCACTTTAGGTGCCATCAGGGTTTTAATCTCTAACACCAACCCAAAGATATAGTTGTGTATCCAAGGTTGGAGCTCCATGAGCAATGCCACCCTCCCTACTTCGAGATCTAGACATTAACACATAGGTCAGCCAGATGTCCTCCTAAGCATCTTGTGTTAATTTTTCTTAGGGATATATTTTTCTTTGCTATGATAATTGAATTTCTTCATTTACACATTAAATTCACCCCATAACATCATATCATTATTCAATTTTACAACATTATTCGGCAACATATGCAATTATGTAGAAAGAAAAACATCATCATCAATGCAGCAAAACATAAAGGAACAATAGAAGAAAAGAATTCACACATAGGGACACCAGGATTGGTCAGAGATCGGGGAAAAACCCACTATGGGGAAAACCCTTTCAAATTATTCTTCTCATTAGATTGTAATTGAATGATCCAACAAATGAGAGTACACTGATCCATATATTCATCCATACAACTATACAATATCGATGAAGATGATCCCAACAAAATAAATATAACAAGATCCAAAAGACGATTCCAACAAGAGTACTGATTAGATATCACTTCATCAGACCGTAGTCAACTTTAGTCATCTGCTACAATTGACGAAAAACAAACCCTACTTTCCAACCATAGGGAAGGCATTGTGCATGCATATGAAAGGATTCAATTGCATGGATGAGATGTCTTGCATGTGGTTGCAACCGATATTTCTTCGTGACATGCCTCCGGTTGTGACCCAAAACCCTAAAAACAGAGATACGAGCTACAGACCCTGCAATTTCACCTTTGTGCGAGCCCATTGTCCACGGACCTACGTCATACCTGTGCAAGCCAAAACCAAGGAAGTTAAGTAGAAGAACAATCCAAGATAATTTTGCAAATGAGGTTGAGGTCACTTGTATTTATAGCCTTCCAAGGGTGTCCAATTTTCTTTAGAGTCGACTTGATCAAATATGCACATGTGGGATTTAATTTAAAAGTACACTTTTCCTTGTCCAAATTAAGTGCTTCAATAGTCAAAATTGGTCCTCTCAAAAAAAGGAATCTTGTCACATGGTTGGAATTTGTCACCGAACTTACAAATTAAAACTCCCACTCAACTAGGGAGAAATTCCAACTACATCATGTAATTATCGCAAGAATCCTTTCATCAAATCATATACAATCTCAAGTATCTTGTTATCAAAAGTCATCATTGCTCATATCTTCTCATTTCTTCTTATCTCTTGATTGTTCATGATCATATGTTGAACATTATTGAATCTAAAATATGAATTTGACATTGGAGGGGAGCTTAAGCTACCACCCTCTATCATTTTAGAGAGCACATCTCAACCTGAAACCTCATCAGGGAGCTTAGTATCAACCTGGAACTGTATAGGGGAGAATATCTCAACCCAAAAATCACATTGGGGAGCACATATCAACCTAGAATATCATGGGGGAGAAAAACATCTTCAACCCCATATCGAGCGATAGGTGATATAAGGGAGCACATCTCAACCCATCCTATTGACCACTGATCTTCCCAACAATGACCCTCAAGAGTCATGTGGTATAACACCTACATCATAATCTGAGCTTGGGAGAGATACTTGACTTACCAAAGGTAAGGATGAGACACCCCCAAGCCTCCTCAACCTCTTTTCCACACAAGGAGGGACAAGCTGAACAAGCCCAAATTGTGGGTATGATGCCAACTAGGGTATTTTCTGCATAGAAAAAGATAGGAGATACCCGACTTGTCAAAATAGGTAAGGATCACACACACCTTATGGGTGACAGATAGGGGAGCAACATCTACGACCCTATTGTCGACAGATCCATCAACTCCAAGAGCCCTCCATATCAATTCCTCACCCTGGGAGATCAGACAAGGGGGTAGAGTTGGCTCAGTGTTCTCGATCAGTCCTGCTCTTTATAGATCAGAAACATATCATCGTTCTCATATATGGTAATCATCATGTCTCTATAACAGTAGTCTCCTTATTCATCCTCCCTCTCACAGACGCAACAACCACAAGCTTATGCTTGTCTCTTACAACAACATCGACTGAATATATCTTAGTCACAATTATATACGAGTTTCTTTTCCAATCAAATCCCACTCAATATTATCATAATGTATCCATGTCATATCCAGAACCTGCTCAAACAACTCTCCAAATAGCTTCTTCAACCTATCTCATAGCTCTAAGCCATGCCAACATCATCGTATTCAATCTCGGCCATGCTTAAAGCTACAAACTTCTCATCCAAAAATATCATGGAAGATATCATACTAAGGAAACACCCAGATGTGCTCATCTCATCAATAACGATTCCAAATAGCATCAATATATCCATGCAGTCACATATCACAGGAAGAATGTCCCAGACCAAAAATTGATCATCCCATGCAAATATCTCAAAGTGTGCTCGATGGAAAATCAATGTGTATGAAGAGGTTCAATCATGAATTGACTTAGATTCGATGAAAAACATATGAATATACGGACGAGTGTTCACACAAAACATCAATGCTTCAATCAACTGTCATTTTCCAAGGCAGGTCCAACAATATCTGTGCATAATTCAATTGGAGTGTCCAAGGATTTGCATTTCCAATTTCCAAGAACTCTTCAATAAATTCATGATATATTTTTTCTTTTCCAAGCTTCAGAAAGTAATTCATCATGCCATGATTCTTCATTTCAAAATTCAGAGGCCAACTCCCTCTTACTTTGATAATCAAAGGCTCATTATCTGTCAAGAATAGACCATCATTATATAAAACCATTTTTGAAGTAAAGGTTTGGATTGACACATCTTCCTCACTTCACCAGGAAACTGTCAACACGGATATGCAAAGTTCAGGGAGCTTTCTTTTTGCAAACATAACACTTAACCAAACCAATATGCTCAGCCTCATAAAAATCAACACTATGTAATCAAATCAAGTAAGTAAACTTATCAAGCCTTAGATGCCAAATTAAAACTAATATCAAAATTATAAGAGTTTCTATGAATTATCAATGTGACAAAATATTAGGTAGAGCTCACATCCAAATATCAAGTTACAACAACCTTTATATAGCAAGAACTACCCAATCAATCTTTATCAAGCCATCCTTATGATCATAACATGAATCATTTTTGTCACTAAATGCAAATGCATACACCCAGGATAAGTCATATAAGTTTCAGGTATTCATGGTGAGATCATTGCATACTTCAACAATTTGTACTACAACTAATGTGCTTATTCCAATGAAGTCAATATAGAGTTAATGTCTACATTAATCTTTGAAAGTCAGTATGCCCACATAGCACTGTCATCAAGGAAAACCATCAGATATCAAATCAAAACCCTAATTTTTTTTTTAATTTTTTAATTTTTTTTTAATTTTTAATTTTTAATTTTTAATTTAATTTTAATTTATTTTTATTTTTATTTTATTTATTTTTATTTATTTTATTTTATTTTATTTTATTTTTTATTTTTATTATTATCGTAGTGAGTTCAATCAATCCATAATCCAAAACATATTTATGGAATATAATTCTTCAAGTCAAAGTTCTAAAGAATCCTCAATCATCTATGCCAATAAGCCAAATCTTGTCAAACCCTTGCAATCGTTATCAAATATTGTCATATACTAACTTCAATTATCTGATCAAAATACCATAATGATATGCATATTCTGGTCCCCTCTAAACAAAAGTTTAGTCAACATATTCACATTCTCTATAGTAAGTCAAAACTTCCTTGCTCATAGGATATTCTGCTCCATGTCTGTAGGACTGTCATACTTCAGGTGCACTTCTGATCTCATGCATAAGGCTTCAGTTTTTATGATCTACTGGAATAACCACACCCACAGACCTTCTTCTGTGTGGTTGTGAGGCTTATAACCACACTGATAAGATTACTTCCATGTAGTTGGGGCTCAAACTAAGGGAAATCCTCTCTTCTCAGACCAGAACATTATGTAGACTAAAAATGTCAGATATTTGTTTATTTATGTTAGAAAATTTCAATAATAAATTATCGTTTATACATCTAATGCAAATTATATTAGGTGCACGGATGCAATGGAGAGTTTCTCCCTCTGAATGGGAAGTTTCTTCATTCATCATTATTCAAAACACCAATTTGTCTATCATAATACTGTCATGCATCAACATAACTGTTAGATCAAGAAATCAAACTATATAGGGCTCTATAACATATATCCATCACATCCATAACATGTTAACATCAACTACTTCATGATCACACATGAACATGGCATCAAAATTTCATCAAGGGTTAGAGTCTTATGATTAGGGCAACTGACAGGTGTATCATCATACCTCAAAGATCATGAACACAATATCACTTGCATAGCTTAGTCCATCAAGTCAGGTCATCTAGATTACTACATTGTCAAAATTACTAAGCCAAGGTCAACAAGGAGATATTGAGCAATAATCTTATTGTTACACTTTTATCATCATGGTAACATGCTTATAAAAACACTATCAATAGTACCAAATTCAATGCATCTAGGAAATCCATCATGTCTAAAATGAGAGATTCTTTCCAAATATCAAGTATCCCAGTATATCAAAAATCAATGTTTCTAGGTAGCTTCGTCATGACTTAATAGAATGTAAGATACTTGTCTAATACCAAGTGCACCATCTCATCATAAGTAGCATGATTCAAACTTACTTTCATATGCAATATGAGTCATTCATGAAGGTGATATTTCCTTCATACCTTAGGGCTTACCTTGCCATCCAATATTTGCAACAATACATCATATATACCTTGTTGATGCAAAGAACCATTAAATTGTACCTCAACCCACTATGGTCTCTAATCATTATTAAAAGAACAATTGTTTTCCAAATCCCTTAAACTAGAGCAAGGAGGATCCTTTAGCTCCCCTCATTAAATTCACACACTATTTGGATTTCTATATGAGCTATATGAGATTTAATTCTATCTGAATAAAACCACTGGTTCTTGAGCATTCTCTCAGAGTCTTGTACTTATCCACTTTCTTATCCCTCGATACTGGGCCTAGAAGGGTATTAATTTTCCAACGAAGAGCCACATAATTAAGGTATTATTTCTTCCTACCCCTAGTGTTCCCACGGTTAGGGACCTAAGTCAACATGTCCTCCATGAGTTTTGAATCTAACAGTGCTTGTCTTTCAACCCTGCATGTGTCTCAAGCTTATGGATTTCTCTACTTGTTTGTAGCAGAACAGCAACGAAAAAGTGGTGGTCAAATTTTGGGCAAAAGGATGAGAACCATGTTTCCCCTGCTAGGCATAACCACCACCCCTCTGTCTTCTCCTTTCCCTCTGTCTTGGTGGTGTGACCAAATCAAGATCAATTTTTCAAAAATTGTTATGAGAGCCTCTACCTTCAAAAGAACATAATACCAAATTAAACACAATAGCAACACGACCAAGAAACCAACATGATAAGTTGTCATAATAACTCCAGGCACTTGATCCTGACTAAAAAATGTAAATAGGAGCAACTACCTCCTCCATTGATTTCTCTCCACTTACCATCGAACCAAAAAATAACAAAGCAAGGACTAACACAATACATAAACTAAAGTAGCACAACCACCCACTAAGTTTGATACACTAGAGCCTACCCCCCTAGGACTGTATCAAACCATGCAAAGCACTAGAGGATTTCTTTGAAGAAAAACTCCCAACCCCAGGCTTATGACTTGGACGTGGACCACTGATCAAAATTTAAAAGAAAATTGATACCAAACTCCAAAGTATACTACCACCGAAGAGCTAATCAAATCCAAGGCTTCATAACCTAAGACTATCAGACCAAACACAATTGACCACCATAAGAAATAGACTAGGAGAAATTGATATAGAACCTAATAATTCACTCCACAAAATAAACATAACACCAAACATGACCGTCCTCCAAAGAAAACATATAGTGACAAAGCTCAAGAACAAATGACCAAGAATTTTGATGTCTTTTGACTAGGCTTACGCAGACAAGCACATCCACCTCCCAGGTTTTCAAAACCATATATCAACCACAATATAAATAGGATTACATACTCAAATGTTGTCAAAAAGTAGAACCTCAAAATGTTGTTTTCATCAGCTCCTCTCCATTCCCCATTAGCTAATGTCCTACCCATCCATGCCATTAAATAGACACACTTCATTATCTGTTAACTACAAGTGCATGCATGAGAAGGGAGGTCATGGCTTGCCCCCATAAATGCTTAATGGAACTATGGGGTAGAGGGTGCAACCTTTTACGACCCTATTAAATGCACATTAACACCCCCATCGGGGGTTTATGTCGACTATATAAAAAATAATAAAAAAATTTAACGTTTTCTTATATTTTGACTTTCCAATATGAGGGAGATTGTATAATTTATTTCCACTATTAATAAGGATTCCATATATAACATCTAAAAAATATTAATAGAGAACAAGGTTTAATGTGTGTTATAAATCAAATATTTCATTTTGCATGTTGAGTAAAATATTTTAACACCAATGAGAGAGAGAGATATTTCATTCTATTAATAAACACTCTCATACAAGGGATATTTGTTATTTGTTCATCGTTTAAAATAAAGTTGACATGTAATATTTTAGAAAATATTAATAATAAAAGTAATTCTATATATGGATAGACAAACATGTAACTTTAAAAAAAATATTAACAACAAAAAGATTGTATCCTATGGATGTATGTTTTCTATTTCAGAATATAAGGAGGTTTGTATTAACATTTTAATGTGCGAAATTTAAATCATTAAAAAAATATTTCAATGTCAACTATACATATATTATATAAAATAAGTAAAAATTAAAAAAAATCTTATAGTTAAATCATTTTATGAGTGTGTTTTTTAACACCTGCATAGATCCATCATAACTCCAGATTTACCAAGACTCAAGAGGAATCAAATCTGTTGAGGTGAGCTCAAAAGCAAGTTTGCATTCTAAGAGATTTGATCCCTCTTGAGTTGCTTGGGAGAGTTCTGGCTATTTAAAAATATGAAATCACGCATCTATTATTGATATTAAATTATTATTATTTTCAAATTTATTTATATTAAATTCTTTCACCATATCAATAAAATTATATTTGTTTTCCTAAATTCTATGTTAAATTTATATGCAATAACTACAAACTCGTATTTGAGAAAAATATATTTAGGAAGGAGACAAGATGAGGCAAGGAAACTATTACATTGTGAGCAAATAAAATAGTTGTTTCTTGTGAGACTTGTCATTCTTTCAACTTTTGAAACCTAGTTTAGAGAAAGAAAGAAAGAAAGAAATTATTTTAACGTCCATGAGGCTAAAGATAGCCTATGGGACAAATTTATTCTTCATCTGCTTGATGTATTTGGTCCTTGTTCTGTGAAGCTTCAAAATAAATGCTCCTAGATTCTCGACAAACCCCTCGTTAAATAGTTTATCCCAAGAGCTAGCTGCTAGCATATCTGCATAACTTTCCTTGTTGTCTTTGAAGGCATCACATTCTAAAATGAAATGTTTTTCTATTTCCACTTTTCCGAAAGAACAAAAAATTCACTCTTTCCTCCCACACTTCCTTTGGCCTTTTCTAGCGCCCTGTTTCACAACGGACTTGATGAGAATTAGTCCTTAATTGAGCAATAATAATTTTGGCTCTCCAAGAGATATTGGCCTCTATGTATGCTTTTGGTTGATGACTATGAGTGGGATTAAACACTTCAATATAGTAATTTTATTTCTTCCTAGCTCCTTATCCCAAGTATGCTTGTGGAACTTTTCCAAAACAAAGATTTTATCTCTTTGTTGTTTATGGGACACACGTTCAAGCAAATACCCCATTTACTAAACCATTTGTTATTTTGTTGCATCCAAGTTTTTCTTTTCTCTTGCACAATCTATCATTAAAGACAACCTTAGGCCATCTACCCTCTTCCATTTGCTATTTTTTTTTTAAATACCTTATGACTCGCACCATAGAAATTGCTTCAATAGGAGTGGTCCCTATTTGACTTAACAAGATATCATAAGGAACTGCACTTTTAATCTTAAATTTGTTTGTAATCAAATGATTTTGAGTTTTCTCAATTTTTCTCCACTGCATGTCGGATGTACTGTTGGCCCATAGTTCAAAACCATAGAGAATCACCAGAATCACCAGAATCACTAGAAGCCCAAAAAGAGTTTAACTGGGTTTCCAGTCCCATAACCCTGCCTCTCTACACCTATTTTGAAAATCATAAAATGCTTTCCAACCCCCCAAAATTCTTTTCTTTCTACAACCATTCCAAATTAGATTTTTGTTGAAGTCAATTCCGAGGTATTTGTAATCCGCAACTTCTTCCAGAATGTTGCCTTCAAAGTAGAACTTATGCTGGTTATGTTTTATTTTCTTAGAGAAGATCACTACTTTTGTTTTGTTGATATTTAATTGCATCCCCACACTTCTACAAAAATGCTCAAGGGATAGCAAGTGCTCTTGCAAAGAAAGAGTTGATTTAGAAATAAGAATAAGGTCATCTGCATACAAAAGAAACCTTATAACAAACTTGCCCAAATAGATACTATCACCCCCTTGTGAATTTAACCACTCCTCAAGCTTGTCGATATATAAACAAAAAATGGTAGAAGACAGTGGGCCCTTGCTTGACCCTGATATCGCTTCTAAAACTTTCAAAAATGCTTGTTGAAGTTCTAATTTTGACTTTCACCTCTTCATACAGCCTATGCACAATTGCTCTCAAATGTTTAGGAACCCCAAGTTCCTCGATTTTGTGCCAAAGCTTATCCCTAGGAACCGAGTCAAACACTTTTCTGAATCAACAAAGCAACAAAAGACTTCTTCCTTTTTCTCCCAAACTTTTTCAACGATGTGGCTTAAAGTTATACAATGATCAACTGTGGAATGTTTAGGTCTAAAACCTGCTTGCCCTTTAGCACGCTAATCTCTTTCTTCTACCCACTTGCTAATTTTGTTTTCTTGCATGCTTCCAAATAGCTTTGCAAACAAAGGGTTTATCATGATGGTCCTATAATTGAAGGGATTATTGATGTCATCGCTCTTGAAAAGAGGTATTACCATACTAGTTATCCAATCTGTGGGGAGCCCTTGTTGTATGATGTTGTTGAAGATTTTTGTAATGTGAGGTGCAAGAATGTTTGAGCCCCACTTTAGATATTTTGCTTGGAGTTCAACTAAGTCTTTTGCTTTTCCAACACCTAACTTCTTGATACCCATCTCTTCCTCTTGTACCGTGAGGAGTTCAGTATTAGTGTTGACCAAGGGGGGAGGTTCAACCTTGGGAACCTGTTCATAGATTTGTCTTACATAGTCAAACCATTTATAAGTTGTAATATCATTTCCAATTTATATCTTTTTCAGTTGGAGCTCCTTCCAATATAATTTGGGATTATTTTTCCCAAGGAATATTAGTTCTTCCCTCTTTGAAACCATGAAATCAGCCTTTTTCTTGCTTAATAATTGCTTGTAAGCTTTTAGCTTTATGTTATCCTTGTTTGACTCTTTCCACATTCTCCTTGCCTTTTTGCACTCCTCATCAAACCAAGCATTAACTGGAAAGAAATTTGTTTCAAACTTCTTAATTTTTCCTCTTTGCAAGTGCGCATTGAATTAAATGTGTAATTCATGACTATGAAGGTTGTGAATTGTAATTTTCTCCTTCTCAAAGAGCCTCTCTAGCGTCATTTTGAAGGTATTACAATTTTTTGGGGTCAAAAGAATTCTGCCTTGTGGGAGATTTTGTTGGACATGCTGAATTTTTGACTCTAATTGTTTCTTTCCATTCCAAGAGAAACACAAATAAATTGGCTTGTGATCCAATTTCAAGTCCCATAGTTGATCTCCAATCAAAACTTCCTCCATTTTCTCACACAAACCATGCAATCAAATTACATAATCTACCACACTTGCTCCATTGTAAGTATTGCAAGTGAAATTACCAGACTTTGTCCATCTAGTCAAGCCATTACAAATGATTAAATCAAAGGCCCTACATAGAGTAAGCAATTGTTCACCAAACAGATTGCAACACTTGTCCTCTGAAATTCTTTCCCACTGATGATTACTTTCTTCTGTAACCCAAATAGAGTCACAATCATCTTACAACAAAGAATGCCAGCTTGCTCACTTGTAGTCCTAGCATTGAAATCCCCCACTATAAGGCCTTCAACTAGTTGTGAATATGTTGCAATATCTGCTTTTATGTAATATTTAAAAAAATATTAATAACAAAACTAATTCTATGTATGAATAGATAGAAATATAACATTTTAAAAAATATTAACAACAAAAAGACTCTAATGTTATGGGTGTATGTTTTCTACTTTCAAATATAAGGAAGGTTGTATTGACATTTAATGTGCATATATTATATAAAATAAGTGAAAAAAAATTCTTATAATTAAAACATTTTATGAGTGTGTTTTTCAAAACTTGCATAAATCTATTTTAACTCTATATTTACCTCAAATCTATCAAAGTGTGCTCAAGCTTTTTAAATTAATTTATTTTTATTCAAATACTTGAAAGTTATCAATAAATTTTATGAAATTCCTTCACCATATCAATAAAATTCTATTTATTTTTATATATTAAATTGTTAAATTTATATGCAATTACTACAACCTAATATTTGGAAAAATATATTTATGAATTACACAAATATTATTATAACAATTAGCAATATTATAAAAGCGAGTAGAGGAAATGGGGAAATGGGTCTATTATTTGTCAGAAAAATGAGGCCAAAAGAAGCTAGGAAACTATTACATTGTCAATCAGTAAAATAGTTGCTGGTTGTATTTCTAATTAGTAATCAATTTTATTTATATTAAAATTTTATTTTATATTCCTAAATTTAAAATAATGAAATAATTAACGTTATATATATTTAGATAACCCATGGTTAAATATATTGCAGTTGTCTATAACGCGACTTTTTGAAAGTCTTTTCGGCGGTTTTTCTGGTTGAAATCCGGCAGGAATTTATTGGAATCGCAAGTTTGATAGCTAGTTTCTGCAGCAGTTGTCTATAAGGCGACTTTTTGAAAGTCTTTCCGGCGGGTTTTTCCGGTCGAAATCCAGCAGGAATTTATTGGAATCGCAAGTTTATAGCTAGTTTCTCCACAATGAAAGCGTCCCAGGGTTTTCCAGGGTGCTGAATCCAAATATGCAGTTAAAAAACCATTTTAACTGCAACAAATCAAGATTTAGCCTCAATTTCTTCCGCCGGATTCTGTCACCAGAATCTCCAAAAAGTCGCATTATAGACAACTCCGTTTCTGCACAATGCTAGTTTCTGCACAATGAAAGCGTCCCAGGGGTTTTCGAGGGTGCTGAATCGCTAGTTTCTACACAATGCTAGTTTCTGCACAATGAAAGCGTCCCACGGGTTTTCGAGGGTGCTGAATCGCTAGTTTCTACACAATGCTAGTTTCTGCACAATGAAAGCGTCCCAGGGGTTTTCGAGGGTGCTGAATCTAAATATGCAGTTAGAAAACCATTTTAACTGCAATAAATCAAGATTTAACCTCAATTTCTTCCGTACCGGAATCTCTAAAAAGTAACATTATAAACAACTCCAAATACATTTATAACCATCTAAATCTGTATCATACTTTTATACGAGAATTAAAATGAAAAAAAATTAATTATTTTGATTTCAACTTATGACATATTTTATCGCCAAAATTAATATTGAGATACAAAGTTCATACCATATAAATTATATTTGTATTTAGTAATCAATTTTATTTTGTATTCTAAATGTAAAATAATAAACATTATATATATTTAGATAACCCATGATTAAATATATTTATAACTATCTAAATCTCTATCATACTTCTATCCTAGAATTAAAATGAAAAAACTAATTACAATTATTTTGTTTTCATACTTCTATTCTAGAATTAAAATGAAAAAAACTAATATTTTATTTTCAATTGGTAATACATTTTATTACTCAAATTAATATCGAAATACAAAGTTCATACCATATAAACTATATTTCTATTTAAAATCCTCAAATTCCATTAACAATTTTTGGGAAGTATACGAAAATGCCAATCAGAAATACAATTTTGGCTGTACCACCGGGATGATAATTATGAATGAGTTTTACTTTTATGTGTCCTTGCCATCGTTTTCGGATATCTATCATTCTAGTTGAGCGACTCTAACTTAAATCACTGATTAATTTATCACCGGATTCAACTTTCCTGCAGAGATGTGGCAACACCTTCTCGAGTGTTTCATTCTCTATTTTGTCCACTGCTCGTCCTTTCCATATGCCATGGCCATCACATGCTGCATCACACTGTATGTTTTCCCATTTGTTCATTCGTTGGAACTGTGTCCAAGGAGGAGTGATTTCAGTGCTTTAGTTCTTTGCAGGTATCCCTTTCGCAATCTACAACAAGGGCGTGCAATTATCTTCATTCTCTGACTTTCTCATAACCTCTTCTTTCTGAGGTTTCCTTTCTGATAATTCTAGAGTACCATTGTTTCGTTTCGGTTAGAGTGAGAATGAGAATCATATATTATTTAGTTAAACATAATGGTAAATCTTGTGTAATAAGTTTTCATGCCCCATAAAAGCAGTCAAATTAAATACCTCAATTGAGCAACAGAGACGTGATCGGGTGGTCAAGTTTTAGTTTTAGGCACTCGTCCTCATTTCCACGTGTCAACTGAGTTTATCTTGCAGATTCTGTAAGACACCTCCCTATTTCATCAGCGTCTGACTTCACTTGGCCTATAATGCTCAGCTTCTCAATGACTTTGAATTCCGAACACAAAACTCTCTGAACTTGGACTGTATTTTCACAGCAGAAACACCCTGGTCCATCCTGGTAGTCGCCACCTTTGGTTTCACAGACACAGATGGTGATTCGTTGCCATCATAAACGGGAATCGAAATGACTCTCCCCTTTCTACTTGTAGTTGTAGGTGGCTTGGGAGGAGGAGGAGGAGGAGGAGGAATGACTCTCCCCTTTCTACTTGTAGTTGGCTTGGAAGGAGGAGGAGGAGTGGAGTCCCGCCCATAATTTGCGTTTGCATTTGGTTTGGGATCATTGGGTAATCCGTGGCCGGAACCTCGAAAGGCCAGCCCCACGAGCTGTTCTCTTGCATTTGTGGTGTTTGGCTGTTCGGAAGATTGCTGATGAGTGTTGTTTCTGCGTTCTTCTTTGTGGAAATGGATCTCTATCAGTGCCAAACATATAAAAGGGGTTGAATTCCATCTTGTCCTCATCGCAATAATGCGAGCCAACAAAAAGCAAGGGAGGATTGTACTGTCACAGACAAAAGACCAAATTGGAATTTTGAACGTTGCGATGTGGATGTTCCGAAATTGGGCTTTTATGGGCCGCACAAGAAACTTTGTGGGACCCGAAAATGCTAGTTTGTTGTGATACCGGAGCTCTCACAATGCAGAATTGAAAAAATAACTCCGTTTAATCCAATCGTTGGGCACTCAAAGGTCTTATTCATATGACAATGAACGTGGCCTTGTGAGGCCGACACGGTTGGAAATATTGTGAGAGCAAAATATAAAATTTGACCGTTGTTGTTTTTTTATTGATTAAGCAAATTTTATTTTTATAATGAACTCGGTGACGGGTATTTAATTTTTTTTCGTTTAAAATAGTTTCATATGTACACATTCTAAATTTGAGTTTTCCCAAACTATAACTTAACTTGAACTCGCTCAACTTGACTCAGTTAAACCACTCTCCAAATTTAGCTAATTCTTACATGTAAGATTAATTACAATTTCTAACATTCCCCTTTAATTACGACCGTATGACTCAACATAACTCAAACATGACTCGACTATGTCTCCTACGCTCACAATAGAAATTGACTCAATTATCAGCTAGGCCTACAATGACTAAAAACTTTGACAATTTTGCATTTTCTTTTTCTTTGATTCCAAATTCTATATTCTCGAAACTGCTTCATTCTTAGTTGCGCTTTCTTGTTATAGACTCCATATTTCTTTACTTGGCAATTTTTCTTTGACTTTTCTTGAATTTGTGCTGAAACACAATCTAATCTTGTCTCCTACACCTTCCTTTTCAAATATTCGTTCAAACATGGACAACTGCCACAACATTGCATCTTCAAACTATCTTCTTCCCTCTTGTTTGTGCTTCATATTCATGTGTTTCTTTCTGCTATATTTCTTGATAGAACAATCTTATCTCTTCTTGAATCCATTGTTGAAAAATGGTTTTAATACATTCTTCTCTGTTTTTAGAAACTTCCATATCATTCTCTTCACTTTCATCATCAGGTATCGTTGCTTTCTTTCTGTAATATGCACACTCAAGATTATTATTCACCATTTCATTCAATTCTTTTATTACAACTGTTGCTTTAAGACTCACATGAATTTGTTCAATAGGTTTCTGAAGCCATTCTTCAATGATCTTCAAATCTGCGTCAAAATTATTAACAATCCTGCTTTCAATTTTTTCTCCTATGTTATTTTGAACACCTGCATAGTCAAAAGCTATGTTAAAAACATCTTTATTATGCTCTTTAGTGAGAGATTCCTTCTCTACCTCTTCCTTTTCTGCCTTCTTTTCCTTTGCGTTTCCATTTATTGTTGTTAGTAGATAATTTCATAAAAAACTCTTCAACCACTTTATCCTCTTCTTCATCATCAACTACTGCTAGATCATGGACTACTTCATGAGAAATTCCAACTGCTTCATATCTTGCTACTACAATGGCATCTTCAACCTTCATTTCTTCATCAAACATGGAACTTGCCATATTGTCACAATCAATCCCTGTTTCAAAAATGAAACCACGCATAATATCAACATAATGTTCATCCACCCTATGGTGGGTTATCCAAGCATGCATGTGCTCATTGTCAATTTCATTGACAATTTCAACTTCACCAATCCATCAACTACGGCTGGATTCACCAATGCACATATCACTTTGCTGTCATCATCCACATGTTTTGTCATAGTGGGATTCATCATGATCTGCACCATCCACGTTACAGTGGATTCCTTGAGCATTTATATGCTCTTGCCCTATTTCACATATAGAGGCTTCTACTTCTCTCTTTGTAATATTTGTTGCATATTCTTCGTCCATATGCATGCTTGCATAATGGGTTTCAATTTTATGGTATTATAAAAAATGGTCTTGTCAAGGATATTCTCATAAAACACTCTTCAATCACTTTATCCTCTTCTTGATCATTCGCTGCCGCTAGATCACATACCGCTTCATGAGCAATTCCAGCTGCTTCATATCTTGCTACTACATTGGCAACTTCAACATTCAATTCTTTATCAAACATGGCGCCCTAGTGAAAATCTCATGTAATAAAAGTTAATAAACGTAAAATAAGACCACGATTAACGGACACGTATTCCAAGCTGAATGCTGGGAAAATATATCTCAGTGGGAATCACTGGATGTGTTATGGCTAAAGGAATTTAGCAAAGACAATGGAAAAGGAATTAAAAAGGCAAAAATGTGTTTTGGCACACTTGTTTATGAAAATAAAAAAAATCAGGAGAAAATGAAGGTGAAAGGTTATGGGTTGCATGTGAGGAGGAAATTGAAGGAAAATAATGGAAAATGAATAAAATAGAGGCCTAATTAATAAAAAGGCTTCTAAGAATTAGTTGGCAAGCTTGGTCAATTCAGTTTTGGAGCTCTCTCATTATTCTCTCTCTCTCTTTCTCTCTCACTCTTGGACACTTAGAATTTTCTTGGAGCACTCTAGCTTTGGAGCAAGGAAGGAAAAAAAAACAAATGGAAAGGATCAAGCAAGGAAGAGTAGGATCAAGCAGCTTTAGCAGGAATACTTGCAGGTAACATATTTCATGTGTGATTTCCTAGCTGGTTTTGACATGCATGGCTTTCCGTGCTAGTGCATGGCTCTCTTGATTTCTATGACATGGTTGTAGTGATGTCGCCATGTAAAGGTTGAGGATGTTGTTGTGGGATGTGTAGTCATGAGTGTATGATTGCATATGCATTTTTTATGCATGTATGGCAGGTCGAACATGCATTGTGAGGTCATTGTATGTAATTAGGTCATCATGATGTTGTTGGTTTTTATGATGTTGATGTGTTTGCTGAGATAGAGCTAGAGATGCATATCATTAAAGTGAAGTTGTAGCATTGGACCTCGAGGCAAGAGCATGTCGTCATACATGTTTAGATGTTGGGCATGAAGGTATTTTAGTTAATGGATTGTTATATGCATTAGGGTTATATACATTAGGTTTACGTACATGTCTATTGATGTTATGGTTACATACATGATGTATGCTAGCTGATTAGTGTAGTCATATGCACATGCGTTAGATAGTCATGAGTGGTAGTAACATGTGGTTGTATGCATTTTTCTTGTTGTTTTATGTTAGATAACTTGATGATTATGTTATATGTTGTTGATGAGTATGTTGTAGGTTAACTTCTTCTTGTTATATGATAGTTAGCTTGATGATTAGGTTATATGTTGTTATGAGCATGATATATAACTTGTTGTTGTTATATGCTAGTAACTTGATGATTAGGGTTATTACATTAAGATCTTAATTGGATTGGCTTATGCATATGGTTAGGGTTATGACATTAAGATATGACTTGACTTATTTGTGAGATTGTGTTGTACTAATCTAGACTGATCGTACATATGTGGTTGCAATGCATAAATGACAAATGTTTATGAGTTTATGATGTGAACATGTTAGCTAGTGACTTTTATGGATATCATGACCTTATTTATTTTTGAGTTGATATGTTGTGAAGTTATATCATGCTAATCTGAAATGATTGTGCAGACAAGATAGAATCCCCTAAGATACATTAAGGTATGAGATTTCTTATGTCATCTACTTTGTGCTTGAAGGTTTGATTGTGTCGTTTAATTAGTGTTTGAGTTTTGGTGTCTATTATTCCGCCTATCTGTTGTTTGAATGTTTGATTACTTGCATGATATGAGTATGTGTTTGTAAGATTTCCTGAATGAACGATCTTGTTTTCAGATGATTGTACTAACACATATGTGTTGAGATAGCTAACATGTACTTTAGTGTAATAGGTGACAGTTGTAGAATTATTTCTAATGACTATGAGTTGACTATGAATTATGACATGATTGCTAGTCTTGGTAAAGGTTGATTTCAAATTGATAGATACGATTGTCTTGATATTTGGAACGTGTGTTTGAGATGTGTAAACAATGTAGGAAACATGCATGGTTTTAGCTTGATAAGGTAACAATTGATATGTTTACATAACTAATAGTTGGGTGATGTGAAAATACATAGTAAGACTCGATTGCAACAAGGAAAAATGTAAAAGAAAAGAATTGGGAAAGAATTCCTTTGACTATGTCTGGAAACCCTAATTCCAAACGAATGAGTGCTTTACATACAGGAAGTATTCTTAACATTGATTTTGTTTGACAATATGTGGATATGTGCTAGATTCATGAACTTGTATTTGACAAGTATATTAGTTGGTCTCTAGTTATAGGTAGATCTGTCAAGGGAATTGGAGTCCTTTGAGAGATGGCATGGATGTGTTCAGTTGAAGGCAATGTTATTGGCACAACAAGGTAAGGTAACCAATGTATTGGTATGTTTATTTAAGAAATGCCAACTATGTGTTGATGGCAGTATGATGCAAGGGATTACATGGAAAGGAAATTTCCATGGAATCTTAAAGAAGGCTCAACTTGAGCTTTCCCTTGGAAGCACTAGGAACCATGGGGATTAAGTCACGATGTATATTGTTAGTCGTTTGATTTTGGTATTTTGGTGATATGTTGTGCTTGATTACAGTTTCATTTGCATCTTGTGCATGGCCATGCCACTTTTTGTTTTGGCGTCATATTGTTGTTGGTTTTCCATGATTTTCTTCTTGTTTGTTTCTTGTCTTGCCTTTTATGTTTGGGGTCTGGGGAATTGGTTGGGAAAGATGAAAGTTAATTGGGCATAGGGAGAGTTGAATGAAACCCAACAGGTGATGTAAGGCTTGGATGAAGCTCAGTGCATGTATAAGGGAAATGGAAGGCAAGCATATAACAACTAGTTGGATTCGTTGGGTCCACTGGTGTAAATGGACGATGGCGGAACAATCATGAGAAACGTAACCAGGAAAGGTAAAGTAAATAGATTTGAGGCATCAAATGCCTTAGTTATGTTGGTAATTATTGTTCTTATGTTGTACACATGTTGCACGAATAAAAGAAGTTCTCTTAACCTTGACCTTATGATATCTGGGAATTATGTTGTGATCATGATTGTGTCGATGTATATATATGTATACATGTATGCATGTAGGTATGTCATTTTCTGACTAGATCATGACTATTTTTTGCTAATGTTATATATATGTATGTATCTATGTATCTATGTCACTGTCTGACAGGGTCATCAGGAATAATTCTTGTGAACGAATGATTGCTTATGCGGGTTAATGACATGACGAGATTCCTAGTTCACTAGGAATCAAGTGGGAAAGTAGCCTGACAGATCTCTGAAGTCAGTATCATGTGGATATGAATTTATATTATGTGATTATACTATGTTTATGTTATGGATAGACTACTGTTGATATATACATCAGCGAAATGAAAACATTGTGATGCGTGACATGCTAGGATAAACATGGATGATGGAGAAACACTGGAAGCTAGGTTGCTTGGTAGAGACAATGTTTATAGATGTGTGGTACTACTATTGTGCATATATTGTATATGTTTTACATGTTGCATCTGTGATGTTGTGCACATGTGGTGTTGTGTATATAGTGTGTGTACATGTTTTTATGCAATATTATGTACAAGGTGGTACAAATAGTGTTGTGTGAATATTGCATAGATGGTGCTATGTACAAGTTGGATATGCAACGTTGTGTACATATGATGTTGTGTGTATGTTGGATATGTAGTGTTGTGTACATATGATGTTATGTACATGTTGGATATGCAGTGCTATGTACAAGTGGTGTTGCGTGCATGTTATACATGTGGTGCTATGTACATAAGATGTTGTGTGCATGATTGTACAAGTGGTGCTGTGAGCATGTGGTGTTGTGTACATGTTGTACATATGATGCTGTGTGTAGGTGGTGTTCTATACATGTCGTGCATATGGTTATACTATGTACATGTTGTGCATATGGTGTTGTGTATGTCCAGCATTGTGTACACACTATACAAGTGGTACAATGTACATGCGATGTTGTGTACACGTTGTACAGGTGGTTCCGTGTACATATGATCTTGTGTACACATTATGCAGGTGGTGCTATGTATAGGTGGTACTGTATACATGTTGTACATGTAGTATTATGTGCATGTAGTACATGTTGGGTTGTGTACATGTAGTATTATGTATGTGCATGGTGTAGTCATTGTATCATGACATGTGTACTTGTTGTGTTGTACTCTATGTAGGTACATGTATTGTGTAGTGTTACACATTGGGTATAGATGTATGTGTTGTGTTGTATATTAGGTGTAGGTGTATGTATTGCATGGTGTTGTATGTCAAGTGTGGTTGTATGTGTGTGATGCACACTTCGTGTATGTGTATACGGTTGAGGAGAAGGCACTGGGTGTTTTTCGGGTGTGGAAATCGATCTAGAGTGCATACGAAATAAAGACAAAAGTAGAAGCTAAGGATTGATTAAAGGATAAGTATCAATATTTTATTTCAGTTTTATTATGCGTGTGAATTATGATTCTAGTTTATGATGGTTACATGTGATTTATGATTTTGACCTATGATGGTTGTGTTTTGAGCTAACCTGGTGTGACATATTTATGCATGATGAGTTGGTCAAAGATGCTAGTTTGACTTGTTGTGACAGGAAGTAAACAAGATTACAAGTGTACTTTATTGACGAGCTACCAATGAGGTATGATTTGAAGTTATTTAAATTTGATTTAATCTAATTGATGTTACGTGCTTGGTACAAGAAGCACAAAAATGCCCGTTTGGGAGGTTGAAATCGACTGCAACCATTAGTAGCAAAGACAAAAGGAATTGGAACATGCGACAATATGCTGGTAAAGCACTTCAGGAGTAGGGCTATTGTGTGACACTGGTACCCAATAGTTTCCATTTATTTCCATGAGCACGCTATGACCGACATGATGGGTTGAGGCAGCTATATGCCTTGGTTGTTTGAATTTCTGATGCAGGGAAGCCTTGCTAAGGGATGGATCACTCAGGATAGGGGATGTCAGGGAACTTAGAAGATAAGTGACTACATGGAAGGGGTGACCAGATTTCTCGAGTGACTATGTAGCAGGGAAGGGAAGGTCGGGGATATATTTGTTTTGGTCATTAACATTTCTAGATGGAATCAAAT
The DNA here is from genome assembly GCA_031772625.1 of Pinus tabuliformis. Lineage (NCBI taxonomy): Eukaryota > Viridiplantae > Streptophyta > Pinopsida > Pinales > Pinaceae > Pinus > Pinus tabuliformis. The sequence goes on from CM062815.1 coordinate 937,415,500, forward strand.
ACACATTGGGAGTGTGCCCTAGAAAAATGAGCCGATAACCGTTCGTTGAGAGGACAAGTGGCATAGAATTATAATGTTGGAAATTGGATGCAGTTTGACTGTGCCAGTGGATTCTAGACTTCCTGAGAAGGAGGTGAATCCTAATAATACTTTGATGGTGGAGGTGTGAGCCTTTGGATTCCCTTGTTACTGATGCATGCATCATATCCTTTTATTTGTTGGTCTAGAAAATGTGCATAAGTGTATATGTGGTTATTGTAAATACCATAATGAGCTATGTTATAAAGCTCTAGTAAGCGGTATGGTTGTTATCTTGTCATGTTGTCATGATGTTTTTCTTTTGAGCATGTATTTCATTGCAAATATTGCAACGAGCTAAGTATAAAGCTCCATGGGAAGTATGTTTTCTTTTCATCGGTTTTGTTGAGGTCATGATGTGGTTTAACATCGAGGACGATGTTCCCCAAGGGGGAGGGTTCTGTAACAGCCCTGGGGAAAACTTCATGTAATAAAAGTTAATAAAAGAAAAATAAGATCACAGTTAAGGGACACGTATTCCAAACTGAATGTTAGGAAAATATATCGTAGTGGGCATCACTGGATGTGTTATGGCTAAAGTAAATTGGCAAAGGCAATGGAAAAAGGATTAAAAAGGAAAAAAAGGTATTTTGGTACACTTATTTATGAAAATAAAATAAATTAGGATTAAACGAAGGTGAAAGGTCACATGTTGCATGTGAGGAGGAAATTGAAGGAAAACACTGGAAAATGAAGAAAATAGAGGCCTAATTGATAAAAATGCTTCTGAAGATCAGTTGGTAGGCTTGGCCATGAATGCTTGGTCAGTTTGTTTTTGGAGCTCTCTCATTATTCTCTCTCTCTCTCACTCTTGGACACTTAGAATTCTCTTGGAGCACTCTAGCTTTGGAGCAAGGAAGGAAAAACAAGAAAATGAAAGGAAGGAAAGCAAGGAAAGAAAGGATTAAGCAAGGAAGAGCAGGATCGAGCAACTTTAACAAGAATACTTGCAGGTAACATATTACATGTATTATTTCCTAGTTGGTTTTGACATGCATGGCTTTGCATGTTAGTGTATGGTTCTATTTCTTTCGGTGGCATGGTTTTGCCAGGTTATGGTAGTCGTTATCATCCTAGCCTTGCCTTTTTTTGGATCCCATGGTGTGTTGGGATGTTGATCTCAGTTTTGAGCTTTGGAATTGCGGGATGGATTTCAAAATTTTTGGGTAGAGGTGGTCTCAAGGTTCATTTCAAAAGGCCTAGGAATATGTAGACCTGTTTTGGTGGGATACACGGTAAATCCTGAGGGAGGTGTCTCAATTTAGGGCCTAGTGATCCAGGATTGGATTGTGGTAAAGCCTGAGAGACAAGGAGACAAAAAATTCCTCAAGGACAATGATGGATTCCAGATGGCATTCCAAGTTCGGTTCGATTTTGTGTTCAAAGCATCGGTTTTGGTGTGATCACAGTTTGGTGAGGGTGGAGGTGGTTTAACCTCTGGATTACCGTGGTTTTTTTTGGATTGGTTTATCCATGAGATCCCACATTCATGCTTGGAATATCGCACCGGGGTGACTAGCTGAAAGAAATATTTGGTTCAACCATGTCTACGGACTGGTGGTACATGGAAGTCCCAAACCTAGTTGGATTTGCCTATGTTTAATAAAATCTAAGTTTTCTTGCTTTTGTACTTATTTATATGTGGATTTAATGGCTATTATCTCGCTATTGTTTTCATGGTTTTATGTTGGTTAGAAGCATGGCTAATTAACTGGTTCATGTCATAGTTATTTCATGTATTTACTTTTAATTGTTAAAATGATGGATCAAAGGTATAATTGATGTCATAAGAGTTAAAAGGAGAAGGTGGTGATCCTTCTTGTCATGTCTCATAAGAGTTTTTAATTATTCATGCTCTGTCTTGTATCCTAAACCTATATATTGTATTGATTCCAAGTGTTTGAAAGAATGTCAATTCTAGTTGGGGATGGTCAGGCTTAGTCCCAGAGTTAGTTTTTGGTTTATTAGTATTTTAATCACGTGTTTAATTGATTTCGAAAGTTACAACAAGTTTTGCGCAGTGGTCGGAATTTTGGGCTTGAAAAGTGCCTTAAATCCCGTGGACTCTGGCATAGGTTTGTTGGAAATATTCCTTGGACGCAGGCATGTAGGCTTGTGGAAGCATCTAGAGCTCTCTGGATGCTGGCATGCCCATAGCATGGGAACGTCCAGAGGTTTAATAACTTAAAAAATTAGTGGGATCCAGGGGCATGATACTTTAGTGGTTGGGATGGATCCTGGGAGTGTTGTTGCTGATGTGGAAAGTATGGTTGTTGTGTTTCTATCAATTCCACTTCCTTAAGGTCAAGTAGGAGGTTGAATCATATCATAGTAGCTTCTCGTCACATGTTTACCTCGATTGGCCGGTTAGTAGATATGGGAGGAGGGTGTTACAGTGTTGTCATAGTGGGATTCACCATTATCTGCACCATCCACGTTTCAATGGATTCCTTTAGCATTTATATGCTCTTGCTCTATTTCACATATAGAGGCTTCTACTTCTCCCTTTGCATTCTTTGTTGCATATTCTTCATTCATATGCATGCTTACATAATGGGTTTCGATTTTATGATCTTATAAAAAATGGTTTTAGCAATGGATATTCTCATCAAAAACTTTTCAATCACTTTATCCTCTTCTTGATCATTAGCTGCTGCTAGATCACATACTCCTTCATGAGAAGTTCCAACTACTTCATATATTGCTTCTACAGTGGCTACTTCAACATTCAATTCCTTATCAAACATGGCACATACCACATTCCCACAACCAATCCTTGTTTCAAAAAAGAAACCACACATAATATCAACATAATTTTCATCCACCCTATGGTGGGTTATCTGAGCATACATGTGCTCATTGTCAATTTTATTGACAATTTCAACTTCACCAAATCCATTAGCTGTGGTTGGATTCACCAATGCACATATCACTTTGCAGTCATCATAACATGTTTTGTCGCAATGGGATTCACCATCAATTGTGTTAGCGCTCAAATCTTGCCTCAGGCTGAGGAAGGCAAAACTCAAGGCAACATCAAACCAAGCTCAGCCTCGTAGCTAGCCCTACGAGAACAGGAGAGGGCTCTCTCCGGGTCTATCTCGGCAAAAGGTCTTCAAAGGGGCTGAGATGACCAATAAAGAATACTGATTTTAGGCTAGTAAATTGATAGGGAAAGTTCGATTTCAAATTTTTAGGGTTTTGTTGGACAACAGGGCAAGGCAATTTTGGGTGTGGGGATGAGACAAAGTTTTTGCAGAGGTCTTTTTGGGGCAAGGTAGGTGATTTTTTTGATGCCTTTAAAGGAATTGAATGGATAGGTATGACTGGTGAGGAGCTAAGGAGAGCAAGAAACTTTCAGGAGTTCTCCTTAAACAGATGAAAACATAGATATTAAGCAAACTTAAAGGCAGAGCATAGAAAACCATGAATTCTACCTTAACACTTCATTTGCTTAATTTGCAAAAGAGAATAGTAGGAAAATGATACACATAAAAAACTTACAAGTACATGAGAGTAACACACCATCAACACAAATAACCACAGGAATCCCAAATAGTGCTGCAAAACCCTGGTCTTTCCTTTGCCAAAATTGCAGAGATACAAAGTGTAATATAGTCTAAGCTTATCCCTCAAGATTCCAACCATGAAAATGACTAAGAAGATACATAATATAGGCAAGCTAACACATTTCCTTGCCTCTAGGGGTCGAGCTCATCATCCTAGGAGCTGTTTCAACCAATTCTAAACTGAGCACTACAATCTAGGCAATCAAAACAACTTGCCTCTATAAGCTAGGAAACCAATTCATTCATTAATTTTTTGCCATTTCATGAATGAATCATCTAGAATAAGTAAATAAGTGTCAAGTCAACATAAAATTACATTAATTACATCAAATAGGGTGAAAAATCCCATAAAAAGTCAAAACTGGTCAAATAGTTGCGTTGTCCTGTGCTGTAGATGAAAAACTGGAAAATTTCCCTGATGCGTAGCGCGCCAAATCTCTACGCGTATCGCGCCTTTCAGCCCACTTTTGGGGCACTTCCCGGCATCCAAATGAGGCTCAGGTGGGCTTGTTGGAAAGGTCTGGATGTCTACTTTCCAACCCAAGTGGAATTTCTCAATTTCGTGCCCATTTTCCCCTCCAAAAATGAATTCTCCCAAGACTGCTTCCTGTGTGTCCAAAAAGGGGCAGAAGGTCATTTTTTGCATGTTTTTTGACCTTTTGGGGGCCCAAAACTTGATGAAATGTCTTGGCAGTGGCTGAGCAGGTGTATTTTATCATGACAAATCCAAAAATTCAAACCTTTCTTGAATTGGGCCTCCCCATCTTCAGGGTAGCGCGCGGCGCGCTACGCATTGAGGGCAAAAACCTGTTTTGAATACAAAGATTTCAAAATTGACCAAAACTTCTCCAAATTTTTTGAGATTTGAGCTGAGGGTGTATCATCAAGTACCATGCTCCTTCAAGGAGGCTTCGGCCAAAATTTGGAGTGGATCGGGCCTTTTTCGCCGTTTTAATGCCTTGCTCAATTGCCTCTTAAGGATCTTCATTTTCGCTTTGCAAACATGCATGCGGGCCCAATAATGATTCTTCATATGGTGGAGCATATCTTTGTCTCTGTTTGCCTTGGCTAACAATTTCTCTAAATGAGTGTTCACTCGAATGAGCATAGACCCTTGCTCAATAGGTGTGAAATCACCGGGTCTCTTGCTTGCCAAGTTTCGGTCTTCTCGGATTCGCCGCAACTCATCAAGAGTGTGTTCATCTTCTAGCTGCTTGTTACGCTGCTCTAAGTAGTTGATTGTCCAATTGGCCGTTTCCAATTTTTGTTGCAACAAGCGATTTTCAGCCTTCTGTTGCTGAATGATCTCCTTTAGCTCCGAACTAGGAGAGCTGATGTCAAGGTCGATAATATCTATGTCCGGATCTCTTGATGGTCCCTCATCAAACATGGGTTGCTTGCCTCTGTCCTGTACCTGTACATGTGCTGCTGTCGAAAGTGAGGCCCCTTCCACACGAAGTGGAGATAACACTCGATGTGCTGATGAAGAAGGCGAGACCCCTTCCACCTGATGTGGAGATAATACTCGTCGTGCAGATGCAAATAAGGCCCTGTGGCCTCTCTGATATGTAATACATGCTGGAGTGCTGACATGCTCGGGCTCTGGAATGTCAAACTGATGTGAAAGCCCTCCCTCATCATGGACAATCTCAAGAGGTGGTTGTGGCACCGTGAAAAAGTCGCGAGAAATGAAATCCTCCCAAGCAATACCCTGTTGTGCCAACTGATGCATCATTATGATTTTAATCAGTGCATAATGATAAATACTCTTGTGCTGCTGTGCTGGGCTCTTCCTTTGTACCAAGGGCACCATCCTTTCTATATTGCGAGACATGAAAAAAGGAATGTTCATCATCCGTACCCTTGTGAAATGCATCAACAAACGAATATGGTACGAATAGAGATGTGAAAATCTGCCCTCACAAGTGAAATAGCGAATAATGAGTCTCATCAACGGTGCATACTCATCCCTTAGGAATCTGAAAGGAAAAACAGCAGTTAAGTGTCTCATACACCCGGGTTTGATATATGGCTCATAGTGAAATCTGTCTAACTGCTGGCGCTTATTCCATTCCTCCCCTACATTTGGTATCCCGGTGGCTTGAGTAACAATCTCGGGAGATAGGGTGAAGTCCACTCCTACAAGGTTCACATGACCATTCTACAAATGTAGGACAAACAAGTGAGCTAGTTCTCTGTGATGTTGAATTTGTGAGATCCGCTCACAATATCCAAAACATGATTGGTACTGAAAACAGTTCATTGCAAGTGGACAAGCTTGCAAATGAGCCAAAGAAGTGGGCTCCTCCCTGACATGCCGACCACCTTTACCACCCTTGTGATGCCTCCTTGGCACTTCTATCTCTGGTGTTGAATCACTGTCATAACTCTGCTCATAATCTGATTCGGTTTCTGACATAGTTTTGAAGACGGATGGCTGAAATGTATATGCTGACTGTGCACACAATTGATTGTCGTTTGACTTTTTCAAATGCTGTTACCAAGGGGACATAAATACAAGGGAATTGTTAGGGAAAGGGAAACATGAGGGAATTAGGGGCGATGAAAATAAACAAGGAATTTATGGAAGGGAAAGGGCATAGGAAATTATGATATTGTAGGGTTTTGGGGTGAAGTAGGTTTTGGGATTAAGTAGGGTTTGGGATTTTGTGGAGGGATATTATAGAATTTTATGGGAAATTTGAAGGGAAATGCTGGTGAATATGGGGGGAAAAAGAAGGATCAAAATGGGAAAACCTTGGGCAGCATATCACTTTGAAACCCTAGCAAACTTGGCCTTTAAATTCACACAGCAACTTAGGGTTTTTTGCTTTTAATTTTCATGGCATATTTATCATATTTCTTTCACATTCATCTTGCAAAAAACAAAACCAGCCATGGAAAAGGAGCTTACTTGTATTTTGCTTGAGTTAAGAGAGGATTTGTGTGCTTGCTGGCAAGTTACAGGGCGAAAAACCCAACGCGTAGCGCACCTTGCCCAACGCGTAGCGCACCACTGGTGCGTAGCGTTTGAGCAAAATTACACTGAGAAAATCGCGCTGATGCGTAGCGTGCCCTGGGTGCGTAGCGCGCCTCTGTTGATGCGTAGCGCGCACTCAGCTACATAGTGCATTTGGTAGGAGGCTTTTGGAGGCCTTCCCGGTGTCGAAATCAAGTGCAGGATAGCTCGTTGGAAAGGTATTTGAGTCTAATTTCCAACCAGATTTGAATTTTTCAATTTGGAGCTCATTTGCTTTGTCAAAAATCAAATCTCACAAGACTGGTCAAAATGTGCCAAATGAGGCTTCCTCAAGGCAGAGTGCTGTTGCAGTCAACTTTGGTATGCCTTCCTCAACTCCCAATTATGCTCATGATAGCTCATTGGAAAGATATTTGTGTCTAGTTATCATTTAACTCATCAAGAAAGTCATTTGGCCAACCAAGCTAGGAGAAAACTTGATTTTCCCAAGGTCACTTCAGAGGTGCATTCGATTCTCCTGAGGCAACGATATTTTTGAAATTTCTCTAAAACCATGACACCTGTGTAAAAAGTGAAGGAGGTTTTTCTTCCTTGGCCTATTGTGAACAAAAACCTCTCTCAGTTTTCCAAAATTCATCTTTGATTGCTCTGAAACATCTTTTGAGTGAAACTTATCTCGATGTGTGAAACAAGGAATTTTGTGGAAATGAAGCGAAATGAAGGGGATGAGGGGCTTCTAAATTCTTGGGAAAATTTTTGGAAGTAGGGAGGGATGTTATGAAGCAGGGGAAAGTGAAATATTAGAGATCGAGTGAGGGGAAGGGGTCTAAAAGGGCAAAACACAGGCCCAACCTAGAAAATTGCCAAGTTGTAGCAAGAAACTAGGGTTTGTGGAAAAATGAGGAATTTGGGGAATCTCAGTGAGGGGAAGCATTTGATAAGGTACTTTAAGGATAGGGGAAGGCATATGAACATCAGGATACAAGTTTTGCCGATGATTTGACCGTCCAATAGAAATTACCTCCAAAACCCTAGGAGAGGGAAATGGACCTTACCAAGGCACAACTGAAGCATGAATAAGCTGTAAAATGACCCAATGGAACTTGACATTATGATGACAACCCTCTGAATGATGATACACTCAGCTGACTGATGACATGGACTGCCATTTGGACAACTTTGAAAAGAGTGAAAACAAACCCTAGACCTAATGCCTAGTGACCAAATTTTACTTGAAGACTCACTGAAATGACAAAATTTGACCTTGACACTCTAAGACCACTTTGTAAGAGCATATTTGATCACTGGAGGAAGGCTGGAAAGACTGAAACTAACAAATTGCATCATCCACATTACAATGGAGTCCTTGAGCATTTATATGTTCTTTCTTTGTTTCACATACAGAGGCTTCTACTTCTCTCTCTACAATCCTTGTTGCATATTCTTCATCCATATGCATGCTTGCATAATAGGTTTCAATTTTATGATCTTGACAACCATCATCGACTTTTGAGTGGGATTATCCAAGCTCTGTTGTCCTCTCAGAGTCTTTCTCATCTACTCTCAGATCTGCGACTGACTGAACAAATTGTGACACATCTTGCTGCTGCATGTTACTCCCCTTTGCACCAAATTATTCTTCCAAGATCTTCCATGCTTCCTTGGAAGTTGTAGTTTTTTCTACCTTGCACATAACAGTTTCATACATTGATTCCTGAATGAGACTCAAAGCTAGGGCATCAGTAAACATAGGAGGTGGTAGCAGATCCATGCTCCACCAATCAACCTCAATTTCTTCTTTGCCTTCTACTAGACTTATTAGTTCTTCAATTGTGTCCTGAACCTCTCTAGACATGACAACAATCTCTACCTCTTCTTTTCATTTCATTTTCTTAGTCTTCTTCAATCACGCTTTGCAACCCATGACTACTGTCCTTCCTCTGTATTATAGCTACTTGCCTGATTGCATGGGACTATCTTTCATGTCGCCCCCGATTTTTTTTTTTTTAATACGCGCTCCCATAAGGCAAACTCTTCACCAAAAAAAATATCATACTTGAAAAAACACCAAATAATTTTGTAGATTGAAGGACTTTACAAATCCCTAAACTCTCTTTCCAATAAAAAAATTTCACTTAGTCATTTAGATATGCTCTTTTTTTTTCTTCCGAATGACCATTCTCAAATATTTTATGGGTTGCATGTTAATTCTTTAGAAACAACTTATCAACTGACATTTCCCAGCCTAACACAAAATTTGACTTCTTGACGGGCTAACTCTAACTCGTTGGAACTTGATAGTTCTTTCCAACAAATTGGTGTTAGAGACGAGGAAGGATCAGAAGATCCATGGAGGCAGCAGATCCAATAAGAAATAGGCCGAGTGAAGAAGGTGGGATTACTTCTTACTGACTCTGATAATTTTATGGTCTTTACAACCATCATCAAGTAGAAGGTCAGTGAGAAGTAAGCCGACCATATTCTTACTTCTTAACGACTCTGCTAATTTCTTGATTCAAGTCATTATTTTTCTTGCTTTTAGGATCTCTATATTTAAATTACTGTAACTCTGTAATTTCAGATCCTCAAGTTCTACAATTTCTTCTTGTGTTAGCCCTCTGATTCCTCTTTCTAACTTCACCACTCTGATCAATATTGGATTCTTTAATAAAGAGCTATGCCAAATCTCCTGCGATGACCTGATTATAGGCTGGTTTAGTAGAGCGAACTTGTACGACTTGCCACATCTCACGATTTCGACCTTTGGACCTGAAATCAACACACAGAAAGATAAACATCGTCCTTTGTCTGTCACTTCTTATGAAATTTCAATCCGATGCTTAGAGAGAGTTATGATGATTTTCCCCAGGTCACCTATTTGGGATGTAATCTGGGAGCTTGCAAAAACCCCAACTTCCTTGGATCATATCTCCAAAAATATAGCGAAACAGATCTGAAATTCAGACCCAAGCTTTATCAAGATTTAGGCTCAAATGGGTTTTAATGTCAGAGTTTGAACCTTCATAGAAAAACAATTGTAGCGAAAATTCCACCATGACTTGTTTACGATGGAATTCTGGAGCTTGCAAAAACCCTAACTTCCTAAGATCATATCTCCGAAAATATAGCAAGACAAGATCTGAAATTCGGACCCGACGTTCAGAACGATTTTGGCTCAATTTTTTTTTTTTTAGCTTCTGAAAATTAGTAGCGAAAACGTTATAGCGAAAATTCCATGATGACCTATTTGGAGCAGCGAAATCCTAGAATCCAAAGCTCTGATACCAAATATTATGAAACTAGCTCACAAAAAAATAGAAAAGATAGATCAACAACTTCAAAATCAGCCCCTTCGAGGGGAAAACCTCCTTTAAATCACACAAATGAACAATTCTTCGATGATACAAATGACAATAGCTCCTTTCTATATATAGGAGTCTAAGTGGTCCCAATATAATCAGAGCCTACATAACAATAATATTGTAGGGGCACAACAATAACAATAGTGGGCTTCTATGGGGCACAATAATAACATGGGGACTACATGGACACAACAATACAATAATGGGGTTGCACTAATTATAAGAAGGGGATACACTAGTATTATAGGGACCTAACAGTGGGATTCTCCAAGCTATGTTTTCCTCTGATAGTCTCGCTCATCTACTCCCAGATCTACGACTGAATCAACAAATTATGACACATCTTGCTGCTGCATGTGACTCCCCCTTGCACCAAATTCTTCTTCCAAGATCTTCCATGCTTCCTTGGAAGTTGTAATTTTTTCTACCTTGCACATAACTGTTTCATCCATTGCTTGCTGAATGAGACCCAAAGCTAGTGTAGGTTTTAACCCTGTACAAAAATATCCTTCATACAAATTCTAAGAACATAAAATAAACAATGGCGAGAGAATAACACATAAAACACATATACACAGAGATTTTCCCCTGGATCCCAAAACTAGGACTACCAGATTGATTTTGCATTATGTTCCTCTCAATGTTATAGTACATATATATACATGCCTAAGCATCCATAAACCCTAATCCATTAACCCTGGATTAGAACATAACCGTAGTTCCCTTAATCGGATCCACATAATACCTTGGACCGAAAACCATCGCGCCAAAAACCATGTGCGAAACCCCTGCATACCCCTTGACAAGGGGGTTGCCGTCCCCCCACGACCCCCTTGCTAGTCATGGAAAGAATATAACACAACCCAACAACTAGGGCATCAATACACATAGGAGGTGGTAGTAGATCCATGCTACAACAATCAACCTCGATTTCTTCTTTATCTTCTCTAGACTTCTTAGTTCCTCGGTTGCGACATGAACCTCTCTAAATACAACAACAATCTTTGCCTCTTCTTTTCGTTTCCTTTTCTTAGTCTTCCTCAGTCACACTTTGTGACCCATAACTATTGTTTTTTTTATGTCTTATAGCTGCTTTCTTGATTGCATGAGGTTATCTTCCATATCGCCCTCAAAAACAAAATATAATTTTTAATATGCGGCCTCGTAAGGCACAATATTCACACAAAAAACTGTCATGCTTAACAAAACACCAAATAGTTTTATAGACTCATGGACTTTGCTAAGCCCTAAACTCTTTTTTCCAATAAAAAAATTTCAACAAAACCCTTTCTATAATATTTGATAAAAAATCCTTTTAAAACCTCTATGCTTCAAAACCCTTTATAACTCATGTAAAAACTTTATAGAAGAAATTTTATAAAGCCTCTTTATCCTTTAGGAACCCCTTCTAATAAAAAATATTTATAACAAAACCTTTGAAAAAACCCTTATTTAAAGGCTTTCAAGAACTTTCAAAATCCTTGTAGAAATCTTTATTACTTTTGCATGTAATAAGAATTACTTTTCTTTAAAATGGATGGTCACGTATTCGAGCAAATTTTTTATAAGTAAAAAAACACACAACCCACACGACCTTTGAAAAAATGTTTTATTAATTTTGTACTTGGTCACAAAATTTTTAACTTTATGCTTCCTCATAGGATTTGCGCATCCTCGACATGGTAGACTTGTGCAAATTTCCCAATTGCGCACCTCGGACACGATAGACCTGCGCAAATTTACCGATTTCCACCTGTTATCACTCAGATTTTCCTTAGAATTTATTAAAATAAGGAAAGGATCCAAGGTAACTACAAACCAACTTTTAGACTCAGGTGCTAGCCCACCTAAGTCCAGAGAGGGCTCTCTCTTTATGATTTAGCTATGTTTGGAAAGATTTTAGGCTAGTATTAATGTTTAGTGAGATTGTTTTGTTTGAGAGTGGTGGAGTTCTGAAACAAATGGGCAAACTAGGATTTTAAGCCATTAGGCTATGGAGTCAATTAGGGATAATTCACTAGATTAAGTCAAATTGCTGAGGTATGAGCTCGATAAGTAGGATAATAGAGTAAAAACAAACTTTGGGGCTTAAATGGATGATAATTTTGCTCAAAACTAAAGGGCAATCAAGAATCCTCAAGTTAGGATTAGAAAGAGGAAAGGAAGATAGGTCAACTAGCAGAGGGCACTTAAGAATCCTATACCAGGGACTTATTAGAGAAAAGCTACAGGATAGAGGAGCAGTTAAGAATTCCTTTATCGAAATAGTTTAGAAGAAAACATAGAAATGGTAGACTGTTGATAGCAGAGAGCAATAAAGTTAATTCTAATATACTTTGACTATTTTACCATTTAAATTTAAGATACATGAAACATTGAAACACATAGAAAGCACATAAAATCACAAGGATAGAATAATTATTTGTAATTATACTGCACAAGAATTTGATGAAATGTCATCAACTTTCATTCGTTTTCCAGCAAAAATCCAAATTTGAGTACAAAAGCTTTCTCAGCTTGATAGCATATATTTACAGAGATGTTATAGAATCCACCCCCAATACTTCGAATGGAGAAGTATTACATTAAAAATATCTCATAACCATATGAGATTTATTATATGGAATACAAAATATCTTTTACAAAAAGATAGAGACAGATGGAAAACTGTGCTGTCCCTTTATTTATGAATGAGCTGGAGGCTGAAACTCGGATTTGCCTTTTGTTGTTGCTTTAGTAATTGTGTGCTGGATCTTTGCTTACTTTTCCCTACTGATACTCTTTACCTGTTCACCAGACTTTACCTCAGTAAATATTTTCTATTTACCTTAGAGTTACCATAGTAAATTATAGGATATCGGTCATATTGGTGCACCATTCTTCATTTGGTATCTTCATCCTGATCAATTTCCTGTATATTTCGTCAGCTTCAATGTACTTAGCAAAATTGGGCTGGAAGTTAAACAGGTGTTTCACTTCATGCTCAATATAGAAAAGATTTTCAAAACCATCATACAACACTTTTCCTGTAGGTAGTGCTTTCATTGTGGAAGAGCTGGCCTGATTTCTGGCTTGCTTGTGCGGTTTCTCAATGTAGTCATCATGAGTCATCAACTTGTCATTTATGACCAGTGGGCTTGGAAGTCCTTTATCCCTTAGAATGTCATATTTTAACATAAAATCATCTATGTCCTCTTGAATACTTTGACATCTTTTTTCCAGGTTAAGAATCAATTTATTTTTAGGAAGAACTTTCTTAATTTCGAGGATAGTACCAGTTCGATCCTCGATATCCCATTGTTCCAGCTGGTGCTTGCTTTTGCTATTCAAGAAATTGATCAATTGGGTTGCCTCTTCAGGTTTCTCTCCCAATTCTTCCCTGGTCTTCTGTATAGCCTCTGTAGCTAGTTTAACTAACTCAGTCTGTTAAAAAATGATCTGAATAGAAGACCAAATATCATTGATGGAATCAATGATATTGGTCCATAAAATCTCTCTAATATCTCTCAAAGGCTTTTCCAATGTTAAGTCATTCTCTAATGTCTTGATTCTTTCAGTCATCCTTTTATATTTCTCTCTTCTTCAATGTAATTAATCTGTGATAGCTCATACTTGTTTTCCAAGATGGAAACCATTTCTTTTAGTTTCTTTATTTCAGTTGCTTGGATTTTCATTTTCTCCATGGACTTTATTAAATCTTCTGTTTTCTTTGTTGAAGTTATTGCTGCTTCTGATGTACTTGCTGTTGTTGTTACTGGCAGAGCTGTTGCTAGGGGAATGTTGGGTGCCAAAGATGTTGCAATAGTAGATGGCACTGCTGTAGAAATTATGGGTATTACAGTTTGAGGAATGGTGGTCGGCTCGCCCTGTTTGGACTGCAAAGATTTTCCTAGTTCTTGCTCTATTTCTTTCAACTGCTCATTCAACTTAAGGACCAAGTCCATAAGTTCTTCCTCGTTTTGTTTCTCAATTACTTCTGCAGTTTGTGGATGTATGAGGGGAGGGAGTTTGAGTTGTTTCCTGAGTGCAACAATGTCCTCATTCTTTTTCTTTATCAATCTTTCAGCTGCTTTAACATCTTTGGGATCATGTCCCAACTCAATCACCAGGTCTTCTAATGATTTTATCCTGGTGTCCTTAGCCTAAGAAGAGGCTTTTTCCAACTGTAACTGTGTTGTAGTATTACTCAGAGAATTCTACAACTGATGTGCAGTGATGGCTTTACTGGTCAATGTGGAATAGACCATCTCACCCGTTTGCTTATGGATCTCGATCTGATCAATTGGGTGGATGTCTTTAGCAAGAACTTCAAAATTTGTTTTTAAATAATTAGCCATGGACTTTGGCTGTTGTACTGTTGGCTTCAAAAATCTCATATGCATCTTTCCCTCTTTGATGTCAAAGGCTGACATCAACCTTGTCTGATTTGTAGGAGCCATTTTCAGATATTGGGCATAAGTTTGAGCTTTGAGCTTCTCATTCCTAGCTTTAATTTCTTTGTACTTTTCTTTCAAATCTTAGCTCTGCTTTGGAGATGTCCTTAGTGATGACACTTCTACACTTGGCTGCCTGCTTAGTGCTTGTGTTTGAGAGGTAGATGGTGTCTCCCCTGCTAGTGTTGTTTGCACTGTGTCACTTCTTGTCTCTTCATATTCCTGTTCAGACAGAGGATTCAATCTCTGCCTCTTTACATATACCTAGTCCAATGGCACTGTAGAGGGGCTAGCCTCATTCCTACTTCTTTTTTGAATTCTCTCCTCATTAAGAGGGGTTTGCAATATTGGAGGGTTTCCCATGTTTGTATCAGTCTGGGTCAACTCCTTAGAAATGCTTTGTGACCTTGAATCTTTTCCCTATCCTGAAGTCTCTCGTTGTCCTGATGTTTGTGCACTATGCTCCTGTGTTGGTCTCTGTGAAGATTATCCAGGCACCTGTACAAAGGAATCCAGATCAAGTATTCTTTCCAAATCTTTCATAACATTTTCTACTTCAACTTGTGTACTATCTTGTTCTATAAGTGTTCCCTCCACCCATTCATTTTGATTTGCATATTGTTCTATCTCTGTAATTCTATGATGGATGCAGGGGGATAGTTTATGCTTCTGCCTTCTATTACAGATGAAGCAATGAGGATCATAAGGCTAGATGAAACTCTTTTTCAATCTCAATCTCTCAATGATTTCCTCTGCCTCTTTCCCTAATTTTCTGTTGTTGCAAATAAATGGGCCTAGGTGATCCTTTATCCTTAGCTGAGCTTTCTTCTTAGTCTTCATAAAGTGGATTTCATCAGAATTGATCATTTGCCTGTAGTACTCTAGGGAAAATAATCGCATGGGGAGGTATTTGGGCAGTTTAAAGGGAGGCAGCTCACACCCATAAATTCTGATCTCGGTATGGTTCTGGTATAAGTACCAGTCCCCAACCTTGTATTGCTTGGATAACTGAAGAATTCTCTTAATATCATCATTGATTTTGGGAGGGGGGCTTCCTCTCAACATGGTAGTTACTGGATGCAAAAATTGATCAATAAAATCTGTATAAGGATGGGGAGAAGAATGCGAATAGTGAAAAATGGAAGTCCAAAAGATGACTGACCTAGGGTTCCTTTGGTGTCAAGCTTTTGTACAGAGAAAGGGAGTTTATCAGTTTGGTAATAGAGGAAAAGATGATACAGGACTGAAGAATATTTAAATACTCTCTCGTTCTCTAATGTCATGAATTGGTCATGCATCTTACCAGCAATGAATGCAACATAGTCCAATTTGGCTGCAGGAGGTTGGCCAGGGGTGAAAATAGACATGTAGGTAAAGGTCATTTAATCTACATACTCACTAGTGGTAAAACCCATAATGCAAGCAAACATGGTGACAATATCCCTGCCCAGACTAGTAAAGGCGCATGGCATGTAAGGAGGGGGGTATTTTGATTTGTATTTTTCTTCAATGAAAGTCTGACTGACTTGGTTAATTTCGACACTGGACAACCTTGAAGATTTTTTAAGTAAATCAGCAATGGAAAGGGGAGTGAGGTCCTGGCCAAGCTGTAATTGCAACATTTCATTTATAGAATCATCTTTAATGGTGAAAAGGAATTTCTGGTCAGGGGACATTACAACTCTCATATTGGGGTCGTAGTTTACATGGCATTGGTGGACAATATCTTGGAAAATATGGACAGTGGGGAATTGATATTTAGGTAGGTTTGATTCCTAAAGACCTATTTTATCAACATTGTTCAGATAATTGTCCTGATACCTGTAGTATATCTTCAAGGGGGTTTCATCAAAAGTAAGGTCCTTGATTTGAAAATCTTTATCGACCAAGGGAAAGTGATCCAAATCCCTGTGGGGAGTAGTGATTGGCGTGACATTTAGGGAGACAAGAGCTTCCATCCTTGGTTCTTGTGTATTCAAGGAAGAAAGTTGGGGTTTTCAAGGATTTTAGATAAACAAGGTGCTTGGGGAAGCCTTGGGGCTGAGAAATAGCTTAATTGTCATGGATTACTTGAGTTTAGAGTATTTGGTGGAGGTTTTAGTACAAAAATAGGGTTTCTGAGAAGGAAATGCGGTAAATACCTGGTTATGGTTGACTGAAGGGACAAATGGCTGTGGTGAATGCTTTTTTGGGTGCACACAGTAGTCTGCAGTGGCCTGGAGTTCAGCAACTGATGGTGGTTGGCAGTTGGGAGAAAGTTGCTGGTCTGGACGTACTCTGTACGTGCATGGAATACATAAGTTTCTTTTCTCAGTAAAAAGGGAAAACAATGAATATTTTTGTTTTTATGCATAAAGTCAATGACTTTTGGCGGGTGAATGGGAAAACGACAGTTGGTGTCAACTAACCGATGGGACACTTTGTCGTTTAGCAGAGGTGGTAAGCGGGAGCGGTAATTGTTTTCATCACACAACTTTTGAGAAGTTGGTGGTTTTGGCAGAGGGTTGCGCGATGCCACAAATTGAATGACACGTAGCATCGGCGGTAAGCAAGAGTCGTTGGGTGAGGGAAGGTAGATCGAACGGTAGTTGACAACGACAAGTATTAGAGAGTTAATGGAGGGGGCCCGATGGCATAATCAACATAATTAAAATGACTTTAATTATATCGGGAATGATTGTATTGGAGGAGAGACCATTAATTAATCCAAGTGACTAATTAATCCCTTTTAACACTTTGGGGGTTTTGGCTCTTACTTAATCGCAGTTCGATTAATTAATCCAACTTAATTAACTTTATTATGGTTTATTTTCGAAACCATCGGGACAAGATATTTATTCATTTTGGGATTTTTATTAATAATACGGGAAATGATAATTTGTTTCGGGGGTTAAATAAATAATAAGAATTAAAAGTTAATATGACCATGGGAAAAGAAAATGTGCTAAGTAAATGTTTCCGAAAATACATTCATCATCCAACATTATGACTTAGGCTAAAATGTGTTTGGGGGGGGGGGGTTATAAAGAACCTTTTATTTTTCCTAAGTAAAAAAGTGATTTTACTTTGGGAAAAGGATTTGAAGGGAATGAATGAATTATGAAGGGGGTGAATTTTGATGAAGGGGCTTTAGCACTTAGACCTTACAAGTTATTGGGCCGAGGGTCCGGTCCCTCCAGAAGTCAGAGAAATGCTCTGAGCCCCTTTATCTTTCAGGTTGTTGGTGCCTTTAGTACTTATGGGAAATTAGTAAAATTTAGGGAAAAATGAGTGAGGAGGTTAATTAGTTTGACTTTTGTCTATGATGTAAATGTCTTCATTGTCATCCATATCTTTAAGTGCTTTTGATGATGAAAGTATATGACTTGATATTTGGATAATCATTCATCATACATAATTCTGCAACCAATCATCTACTTACCCACCTACACATCCTACCATTTTTTCTTCTTTTATTAGGGTGCACTTAAACTGGAAACCCTTATCAAAACTTTTTCTTTTCTTTTACAATAGTGTTTTAACTAAGTCTAACCTTATTACATCCAAGGGCTCATATTAAAATGTTGAGCATCCTTTTATTCACTCTACCTATCTACTTATCTGCCAAGATTAAATAGTTTGGTTAGATTTTATTCTCTATCTCTAAGCATGAAATTCAAAACATGGAATAACCAAGATTAAACTGTTTGGTTACCATGGCTTGTGGCACAAATAACAAGTTGCACACAATCATTTATACAAAAAGTGAAATAGTAGTGGTATTTTGACTAGCACACTTTCATGGTCTTTTTATTTTTCTTGGGGTTCATTTTTTATTTTTTTCTGACCTTTTCATTTTTTTTGTCCTTTTATTCTTTTTCTAGGACATACCCTCTTTACATTTTTTAATTTTTTACAAATATGGAAAACATTTGCAACAAACAAAGATATGTACATATTTCAGAGCTAAACCAAGTCAATCATGATATATGACACCTATTGGTATAGGAACATAACAGTGGCTCCACTTGGGGATGGCTTTTCCTGGTGGAAAGTCAAGAACTGTAGATCAATGGCCTTTGCAAGACTTTGATTGTGCTCTGCAAATCTCCTTTTCCCTGTTGCTTTATTTGTATGTATAACAGTAATACTTCTGAAGCTTAGGGCCTTCTCTTTGGGCTTCAACTTCAAAACTTTTACCATCCAATCAACACTGAACTGTAAAAGGATATAATATATATAGTTTAAAAACCTGGTAAGATTAGAAACTAGGATCAATGTAGTGCTTTAACATTCGACCATTGATTGGTCCTCCTTCGATCTCTGCACCATCCAATTCTTTAAGAAAATATGAATTATTTCCTCTAAAGGCATATATTATGTATGGACCTTTCCATAGGAAGTCAAACTTCCCATGTTTCCCTTTGTCCTCTCTTCTTGAATCCCACTTTAACATGTTGTCTCCCAGATAGAAGTCTTCTGCTTTGGTCCTTTTGCCAAAAATCTTCTTAAGTTTTTCTTGCAGTACTTGGGTTATGTTGTATACTTCCTCTCTGGTTCGCTGTAAATTGATAGTCTGGTTAATTATCCTTTGTATATCATTTGGTTCTACTTGAGCTTCTTGAAGTAATTTCATGACTGGAACTCCTAAAGATGAGGGGAAAACTGCCTCCATTCCATACACTAGCTCATAGGGACTGGTTCTAATGGATTTCTTAGTTGTAAGCCTATCTGCCCACAAAGCATTGGTTAATTTCTTGTTCCAAGTTTTCTTATTTTCTTCCAATATTTTTTTGATAATATTCATTAGACTTTTATTAGAGGATTCTGCAAGTCCATTCCCTTGAGGATAGTAAGCTGTGGAATGACCAAGTGTTATATGATACTTGTGACAAAAATCAATCATTTTCTTTGACTTCAAGGCTGCAACATTATCTGTGATGATTTTGTTAGGACAACCAAACCTAGACAGAATATTAGTCTCTAGAAAACCTATTATTACAATATCAGTGGCATGTCTAGAGGGAATAACTTCTATCCATTTGGTAAAGTAATCAATTGCAGTGAGTATCCATTTATGCTGAGTAGAAGAGGGTGGATGGATTTCTCCAATGAAGTCAAGACCCCATTGTTGAAAAGGTTTTTCTGTGGAAATAGGTTTCAAAGGCAAGGGTAAAAGTTTTCTTTTGCCTTTGAAGATCTAGCATTTATGGCAGGAAGTTACAAATTTTTTAACATCTGAAAACATTGTTAACCAGTAAAATCCAGCTCTTAGAATTTTGTCAGCAGTTGACTTCCAGTAGAGTTGTCTACCACAATCCCCTGCATGAAATTCTTGGAGTACTTTGTCAGATTCTTCTTTTAATAAACAGTTCAACAAAATACCTTCATGATTTTTCCAAAACAAAGTATTATCCATAATGCAAAATTTCGAAGCTTTCATTTTCAAAAACCCACTTTTAGTTCTGGATAACCCTGGAGGAGCCTGCATGTTTTGTAGAACATATATAATATCAGCATACCAGGGGGAATCTAGAAAGGGCTGGCCGATCTGTGGAGTCGCCATCTCCTGTTAGTTATCCAGTTCTGCAATGAGATTTATGTCTAGGGCTTGGAAATTTGTTTCTGCCATAAGTTTGGCCAACCCCTGACCTTTAATTAACTTGGTAGGTTTTATCTCTATATCATATTCTAAAATAGTATCTATCCATTTTCCCCTCTTGCCATCAACTCCATCCCGTGTGAGGATATCTTTGACTACAGCGTTGGAAACATAAGCTATTACATGAGAATACAAAATATACACTCTGAAATCCTTAATAGATTTTACCAAAGGAAAAGCTTGTTTCTCCATTATTTTATACTTTGATGAGGCATCTCTAAGAGATTTACTAAAAAATGCTATTGGTTTTTCACATCCTTGATCATCCTTTTCTAGTAAGACTGAAGCTATTGTGTGTTTTGATGCAAAGGAAAAGATAATGAAGTCTCTGTCAAATTTTGGGCTTGTAAGGACTGGTGTTCGAGTTAAGGCCAATTTTATTTCTTCGAATGATTTTTTAGCCTCTACTGTCCCATTAATAGACGAATCATTTTTCAACATATTATTCAATAATTTAATTAGTTCATCTAAGCTAGAGATGAATCTTCTTAAAAAAATTATTTTTCCTAAAATTGCCTGAAGTTCTTTAATGTTTCTTGGGTGAGGTATTTGCAAGATAGCTTCAATCCTGGTTGGGTCAATCTAGATTCCATCTTTAGAGATAATGTGGCCTAACAGTTTTCCTTCTTCCAACCCAAATAAAGACTTCTTTGGGTTCAAAGAAATGCCATATTTTCTACATTTAAGAAAAACTTGCCTAAGATGATCTAGGTGTTGTTGATCTGATTTAGAAAACATTGTAATATCATCAAGGTATATAACCAAGAAGTCATGGATTTCCTTTGCAAAGGCAATATCCATTGCCCTTTGAAAGGTGGCCCCTGCATTTTTCAATCCAAAGGGCATTTTTGACATACATGAAGGTGCCCCATGGTGTTGTGAATGCAGTTTTTGCTTGGTCATCAGGATGGACTAAAATTTGGTTGTAACCCGAGAATCCATCTAAAAGTGAAATCCTTGTAGAACCTACTACCCTTTGCAGTATGTGATCCATTTTAGGTAAGGGATAGTTGTCTTTGAGTGAGACTTTGTTCAAATTTCTAAGGTCAACACACAGTCTGATTTCTCCTATTTTCTTTCTTGTAGGGACAAGATTAGACACCCAATCTGAAAACCTAATGGGGGCAATGATTCCTGCTTCATACATTCGTTTGATCTCCTTTTCAATGAAAGGTAATAAAACAGGATTAATTCATCTTAGCTTTTGCCTAAAAGGTTTTTGATCTTCTTTCAAAGGGATAGTGTGTTAAATAATACTGGTATCATAGGATTTTAAGTCTTCGTAACTCCAGGGAAAAACATCGTGGAATTCTTTCATTAGCTCAATATATTTCATCTTTTCATCTAGGGGTAATGATTTAGACAATTTTATCAGCTTAGGATTCTCTTCAGTTCCTATGTTGCATTCTTCAATGTCTGCTTTCAAGGGCTCCATCTTAGGTTTTTTAGGAATATCATCGGAGTCAAATAAGTCCTCCGAAGGAGTCAATGCCTTGGGTAACTGGTTATATTTGAGATTTATGACTTCAGTTTCATCATCAATTATTTCATCAATATCCATTTGCTTTAAGTCTTGAATATCTATTTTTATGAATTTAGTAGGGTGAAGCAGGTTTATTGAATTTTCTTCCAATATGTTAATGTCTAACTCATTAGTGTGATCAAAATTTGAAACTATGCATACATCTATATTAATGCTAGCAAATTCTTCATCTAATGTCAGAAAGTGATTAATCTACTTATCGTTTTCAAAAACTTGCCAGTTCTTAAGATTATTAGGTATAGCTGGCATGTGCCTAACCTCAGCAGTATACTAGTGGTTGGACTAAAAAGGCAATTTCAGGTGCTGGAAAACATAACGAGGCTATGAGCTTGCATGTTATGTTTTCTAGGAATGGTTGCAAGCTTGGTTTCTAAAAAAGTGTTAAGGATTTCTACAACTGTACCTCTGTAAAGTCCTAATCTAGGGTCTCTGGTTATGTAAACTCCATTAATCTGTTTAACTATTAGTTCAGAATCTCCCATGATTGATACCCTTATAGCTCCTAATCCTTTGACTAGCTTGAGGCCTAGCAGGAGTGCTTCATATTCTGCCATATTGTTTGTACATTTGAAATTTAACCTATAGGCATGTCCCTCTGCATGATCATTCTCTAAGTTATATATCCATACCCCTACCCCTGCACCTAGTTTGTTTACTGAACCATCAAACTCTAAATGCCATAAAATTTCATGTTCATAGTTTTCATCTGAGGTAGTGGAATATTTTTTAGCTAAGGCATCTGGATTTTCTTTTCCATCTGATATCTCTTGAATTTGGACAGTTGACTTTTCTTTTACAATTTCTTTTGGTTATGTTGCTATATCTTTAGATTTTTTAATTTCTTTTGGTTCTGCTGCTATACCATTTGGAATATTTTCTGGATCAGTTTTTGCATTATAGAGAATAAAGGAATCCATGTCAGAGTGCACTGAGTAAATAGGAAAGTTTTGAGGTCTCTCCTGACTACTCACTACATACTTCATTAAAGTTTCTCTATATAGCTTCTTTGGCTATCCAAAAATAGATATGGTGGCGTATGACATGTCTAATTGTAGAGACCCCTAAAGTGTTCTCTTTCTTAGTGTGTAACTGCATATCTGAGGAGAAAATTTATGTAGAGTCCAGATCTAGGCCCTAGAGGATAAGATCTGGATCTATGGGGTTTGTTAGCATATTTCTCCAAGGGTTTTTCTTTGGCACATTTTAAAAATTTCAAAAAAATTGCAATTTTTTTCTTTGAAGGAACGGTTTGGAAACAATCTTTCCTCCTTTGCTGCCTTATCTCCCATCTCCCTACGACTGTCACGACCTTCCTTAGTCGCAACTAACCCCTGTCATTCTCTTGTTGCTCCATGCATCTACCAGATTGCAGCTCCTAACCTCAGCCACTCCCTCGAAATTTCTCTCTCCCGCTACCATTTCTTCCACGTCATCCATTCCTCTTCACTCCTCGAGCTCCCTTCCTTTGTATGCCTTATCCTACCTCCACGCTCCGCGACTTCTATCCCCGCTCCCGAGCTTGCATCCTTCTCCTGCGTCCTTTCCTCTTCTCCATCACTGCAAATCCCTCCGTCCTCTATCCCCTCACTGGCTTACTGTCGATCTCCTTCGTTTTCGCTATCATCGAGCTTGCGAAACCAAAATACTGTAAGCCCATATAATTTCATTTGTTTTACTTTTGGTTTTAGTTTCATAGGGTTTTCAGAATTCATTTTTTTTTTTTTAGATTAATTTTCGTTTTAACTTTGGTTTTGATATTTTTTATTTTATTTTTGTTTTGTTCTTTAAAAAAAAAAAATCTAAAAAATTTTGTTTTGTTTTTGTTTTCATTTTTTCTTTCACTTTTTATTTTTTGTTTCATATATTTATATATATTATATGCTTTTTTATATATATATATATATATATATATATATATGCCCTTTTGATTTTGTTTAAAATAAAAAACGAAAACCAAAAACTTAAACTTTTTTCAATTTCACTTTATATGACTTTGATTTAAATCAAAAGACTTTGCGCTTTCACATTAAAATTTTTAAATTTTTATGTGGCCTTTGGCCCATTAAAAATTTAATTCATTAAGTCCATTTTTCTTTCATTTTTAATCTTTTACATTTGTCACATTAAAAAATTTAATTGATCATTTACCACATTAAATTTGTTTCATAAGCTTAACACATTAAAAATTTGCCTAAGGAATAATTGAATTTTAAAATCTAAAGTTCCTTCTTGGCCTCTTTTTGTGTTAAGCGTAAAATTTAAAGGGAAGATTTTGTGGTATTGACATTTTTATCTCTATAGTCAAGCACACTTAAAAAATATTTTAAATTATCTCTAAAGATTGACTATAGGAGAACGATTTTTTTTTCAAGATCTTGGTCATTAAATAAAAATCATTTTAATTCTAGGATTTTGAATTGCATAGCATTTCAATTTCATGGCTCTTCATGGTATTTAGATCTTTCAGAATTTAATTCCTAGAATATTTTGCATGCTAAGACGTTGTTTCTATTTCATCTCTAATTCTCTTCTGAATAGCTTGATTTTGTTTCTTCAAGTAGGTTCATGATTTATTGAGCATCTAAGGCACTTGTTTAAAAATCATTTCTATCTTGTGGTTGTGTCTTATTCATATCAGTTGATATATATAAATAACTCAGTTCATCAGAACTTGTCTCATTTTCATTAAGTATTCAACCTTAAGTCTCCTAGAGCCTATGTTCCATAGGTTTTCCTCATTCATTTACCCCTAGGGACTACCCCTCCTAACTTGTCTAGGAGAGAGTCTAAACAGAGTGAGTAAGGATTAGAGTGACAACCCTTACTTTGAGTGTTGTCATGGTGCCTGGACACTTTGTGCGACAACAAGGAATAAAAGATAAAAATTGACACATAGGAGTTGTTTCTCTTCTATTATTAAGCAAACTTTATTCTTACAACGACCCCGATGATGGGTATTTAAACCTTTTTCAACTAGCGACTCACCTAAAATAACTTCACATGCACACACACTCTAAATTTGAATTTTCGCAAACTATTGTTGGCATTATGGTACAAGTGTTGTCCTTGATGGCAACTCACTCATAGGTCAATTCAGTTTTGGTAAAAGGCAACTCACAATACAACATGTATATTCAGAGGTAACAGGGCAATGGTACATAAGAATGGGAAGATGGAACTAAGGTCTACTGATCAGAATAAAGAAGGTAAAGGAAAAGGTTGATGTAAAGCAGTTTAAGAAGTATACATAGGTCCACTTAGTCAAAACAGTGTATACATTCTGGTCCACAGAACAAAAGGAGCGTATACGTATACACGCACTCCCAAAGGAGGAAAAGAGCGTACATGTTGGAAAACCAAGTTTTGGTCCGAGGTATTTGGTCCAAGGTATTGGTCCTAAATGGTTTTGATCCAAGGTATTGATAAAGGATCTAAGTATATAAGGATGAGAAGATTAGAGGGCTAAGTGCACAAGCAATGAATATCTTATGAAGTGAACCATTCAATTAACCAAGCTTATAACTAGCGTAAAACCATGTAAATATCAGAGATATCAAAACCATTAAATCCACATATAAACAAATGCAAAATCAAAAGAACTTAGCTTTCATTAATCATAGGAAAATCCGACCACATTCAGGACTTCCACGTACCACCCAACCGTAAACATGGTTGAACCAAATATTTCTTTCATCCAGCCACCCCTGTGCCATATTCAAGCATTAATGTGAGATCTCATGGATAAACCAATCCAAAAAAAAACCAAGGGAATCTAGAGGTTAAACCACCTCCACCCTCACCAAACCGTGATCACACCAAAACCGATGCTCTGATCACAACCAAACCAAACTTGGAATGTCATTTAAAATCCATCACTATCCTTGAGGAATTTTATGTCTCCTTGTCTCTCAGGCTTTACCGGAATCCAATCTCGGATCACTAGGCCCTAAACTGATACCAATCTCTCAGGCATTACTCCAATCCAAACCCAGATCACTAGGCCCTAAACTGAGACTTCTCCCTCAAGCTTTATAGTGTATCTCGCCAAAACGGGTTAAGGGATTCCTAGGCCTTTGGAAATGAACCTTGAGACCACCTCCGCCCCGGATTCTGAAATCCATAAGGGAAACCAAAGCTCAAAACCGAGATAAACATCCCAACATACCATGACATTCAAAAAAGGCAAGGCTAGGCTAAAAACCACTGTCATAACTCAACAAAAACATGCCACCGACAACAAGAGAACCATACACCAACATGCAAAGCCATGCATGTCAAAACTAGTGAGAAAATCACACATGCAATATGTTACCCGGAAGTATTCATGTTGAAGTTGTCTGATCCTGCTCTTCCTTCCTTGATCCTTTCTTTCCTTCCTTTCCCTTTGCTCGCTTTTTCTTCCTCGATACAAATCTAGAGTGCTTCAAGAAAACTCTAAGTGACCAAGAGTGAGAGAGAGAGAATAATGTGAGAGCTCCAAAACTTGAACTGACAAAAGGTTGCGAACTGATTCTCAGAAGCATTTTTATTAATGAGACCTCTATTTTCTTCATTTTCCATTATTTTCCTTAATTTTCCTCCTCACATGCAACTTGTGACCTTTCACCCTACTTTTCTCCCAATTTCCTTTATTTTCATAAATAAATGTGCCAAAAATGCCTTTTTTCCTTTTAATTCCTTTGCAAATTTCCTTACTCAAAAACACATCCAATGATGCCCACTAGAATATATTTGCCCAACATTCAACTTGGAATAAGTGTCCTTTAACCGTTGTCTTATTTTTCCTTTATTAAATTTTATTACATGAACTTTTCACCAGGGCTATTACAAAACCCTCCCCCTTGGGGAACACCGTCATCGGTGTTAAACCACACCAAGGCCTCAACAAAGCCATTGAAAAGAAAATATACTACCCATGGAACTTTATAACTTAGCTCGTTGCAGTATTTACATTGAAAGACCTGCTCAAAAGCAAAACATCATGACAACGTGACAAGATAACAACCATACCACTTATTGGAGCTTTATCACTTAGCTCATGGCAGTATTTACATCCATATACATATATACATATCAACAAAAAATATGCCAAACATATAACAACATCAAACCAAAACTGCTTTGCCTCAATCGGAAAACAATGAAGGATACAGGGCCCGCATCTGATCCACCATCTCCCATGTAGCTTCGTCAAGCCCAAAGTGCTTCCACTGCACTTTAACTCACTCTATGGCTCTATTCCTGAGCATGAGGTGCTTCCACTACAATATGCACTGAAGCTCCGGCTGGAACTCTCCTTTTTACTCCACCTGCAATACAAACCAATCAATAACATGATCAACATCCTTTAGATACATCTTAAGCAATGAAATATGGAAAACATCATGGAATTTCATTGTTGAAGATAGTGCAAGTCGATAAGCCACTGGTCCAATCCTCTCAAGGATCTCAAAAGGCCCACAATACCATGGTGCCAACTTGGAACATGATCGAATCCTCAAAGAGATCTTCTTGGGCTTGATGCACAAATATACATGCTCCCCAACTTGAAACTCCTTGAACACCTTGTGTTGATCCACATAACTCTTCTGTCTATATTGTGTTGCCTTTAGATTCTTCTTTATAACCCACATTTCTTGTTCCATGTCTGCCAACACATCTGGTCCAACAAGTACCATGTTCACTGGATCACTCCAGCTGATGGGAGAATTACAACTCTTCCCATACAATGCCTCGAAAGGACTCATCCTCAATGACTTTTGATAACCATTGTTGTATGAAAACTCAACCAATGGAAGATACTCCTCCCATCTCCTTTGTTGGTGCATCACATACATACTCAGAATATCTTCAAAGATCCTTTTGAACCTCTCTCTCTGTCCATCTGTCTATGGATGATAAGTTGTACTGAAGGCCAATTCTATACCCAAACTTGCAAGTAACTCCTTCCAGAACTCGGAAGTGAACTTTGCATCCCTTTCCGACACAAATTTCTTCAAAACACAATGTAATATCACTATCTCTCTGATGAAAACCTATGCTACCTCACTAGCTAAATATGTAGTCTTCACTGGAATGAAGTGAGCTACCTTGCTCAGCATGTCGACCAGTATAACGACCATAATTGAATCATGTTGTCTCACTGTCCTCAGAAGACCTGTAATGAAATCCATGGAAATGACGTCCCATTTCCATTCTGGAATCACAATAGTTTGTAGTAGGCCACCTGGATGCTTACATTTTTCCTTTACCTACTAACAATCTAAACATCTAGCCATGAACTCTACCACTTCCTTCTTTAGATTCGGCCAATAGTAGAACTTCTTCACCACCGTCAATGTCTTCTTGACGTGAAACTCCCTCAAGATAAGCTTCTTAAGCTCACTGCAATTTGGTACATAGATCCTATCCCTGAATCTCACCAAACCCTCTGTCGTGAGATAATAATCTGCATCCACATCACCTATACCTGTACCTATACCAATATCTGTACCTGTACCTATGCCTGTACTTGTACACCCACACCTGTTCCTGTACCTATACCTGCACCTGTGCCTGTGCAAGTACCTATACCTACACCCACACCTGTGCCTGTATCTATACATGCATCTGTACTTGTACTCTGTTGTAACTTGTGCATGATCTCCATGTACTTGTCATCCTAATGTCCTTCCTGCAAGATCCTATCTTGTAACTCTGTCCCATACGAGCTCATAGCTACTATATGATTTACCTGTACCTTCCTGCTAAGGGCATATGCAACCCAGTTCTCCTTCCCTTTGATGTATCTGATCTCGAAACTCACTAAGGATGGCCAACCATCTAGCTTTCCTAGCATTCAGATTCAACTGGTCAAACAAATACCTCAACCCACTGTGATCACTCATCAGAACAAACTCCTACCAAGAAGATAATACCTCCACATCTTCAATGCATGTATGATCGCTGCTAGCTCAAGATCATGCATCAGATAGTTCTGTTCGTGCTCATTCAATTTATGTGACTCATAACACACTACCTATCCTTCTTGGATGAGAACTCCACCAAGTCCTCTCTTGCAAGAATATGTACACACTACAAACTGCTTGTTCGGATCTGCAATCTTTAGCATTGGTGCATGTGTCAACAACTGCTTGAGTTGTTCAAAACTAGTTGCACATTCTTCTGTCCATTCAAATTTCTTACCTTTCTTCTGTAATGATGTGATAGGATATGCAATGGGTGAGAATTTCCTGATGAACCTCCTATAGTAGCCTTCCAACCCCATAAATGATCTCACCTCATCCACATTCTTAGGAGCTTCCCAATCCATGATGGTCCTTATCTTTTCTGGATCTACTGCTATGCCTTCCTTGGAAACGACATGTCCCATGTAATGCACCTCTGTCTGAAAGAAGCTGCACTTGCTAAGCTTCGCATACAACTAATGCTCTCTTACCAATCTCAACGCTACTGCTAAATTCTCGACATGTTCTTCCTCATTTTTAGAATATACCAGTATGTCATCAATGAATACAATAACAAACTTGTCCAGATAAGGACACAACACGCGATTCATCAAACACATGAATGTAGTTGGAGCATTAGTCAAACTGAATGGAACTACAACAAACTCATAATTCCCATACATGGTCCTGAATACAGTCTTAAAGATATCCTATTCCTTGATGCGTACCTGATGGTATCCCGATCTCAAGTTGTTCTTAGAGAACATTGTTGCTCGCTTCAATTGATCAAACAAATCATCAATCCTCGGTAGTGGGTACCTATTATTGATCGTTACCTTGTTCAACTTTCTGTAGTCAATGCAGAATCATCGAGTACCATCTTTCTTCTTTACGAAAAACACTGGTGCACCCCAAGGTGATACACTTGGCCTAATGTATCCCTTGTCAAGCATCTCCTTTAACTACAACTTCAACTCTACCAACTCATGTGTGCTCATCCAGTAAGGTGCCTTTGATGTTGGAGTTGCCCCTGGTACCAACTCAATAGAGAAGTCTACCTCCCTGTGAGGTGGAAACTCTGTAATATCCTTAGGAAATACATTCTGAAACTATTGTAGAACTGAGTCTCTGTTCAAAACATATGCATCCCTAACTTCCTTAACTCTGTCACTAGAAATGTGCACTGCAAACATCACACAACCTTTTTTGCAACTATGCTTAGCCTGCATAGCGGTAACCATCCTCACTGATGTAGGATTCTTCTTCCCTTGCAAGGTTCTCTTTTCCCCACTATGATCCACCCACTCAATGGCCTTGTCGAAACAATCCACATTAGTCATGTGAAGGTACAACCAATCCATACCCAAAAGAATACTATATGAACCCAATGGTAGTACATTAAAATGTGCTACTATAGGCATACCATTTAACTCAAATTCACGAGCTCTCACCCAATGGTGAACTCTCTTTTTTGTACCTGTAGCCAACTGCACTAACCAAGATTTTGCATGCACTTCTTTTCTCAAACCACACTTATCCATCAGGTCAGGATTAATATAAATATAGTTAGTGTTTAGTCAATTTAGTATGTCCTAAATTGCTACATTAATTATCAATCCGGGAGTCGTAAACGGATGAAGTGTGACGCACTATATGTGCAAGACAACCTCTTTCTTACTTTTTATTATTTTCAATTTTATTTTGTTTTGGGGTTCTGTCTTTGTTTGTCTCCTAATGCCAATGGAAATCCTATTCCTAAGTTTTAAGAATACTTTAGAAGGCAAGTATGGATATAGATTTAAGACAAGGTTTTATGTCCCTGATGATAACTTCCAAAGCTTAACACTTCAAAGGATCTCAAAACATACTAGTGATAAAATGAGTACTTGAACAGAAATGTAAATGTGCAGCTATTCAAATCAAACAATGATGAAATATTGATCATGAAATCAATGTCTCTGCTGCTCATCTAAATACAGAAATAAAAGTTAAACTATTGCACTCAAACAAACCAAAAATTGCAGACTAATGAAAGTAAGATCAATTGACTTCACCTATAATCTGATAGCTCGCCAAGTAGCTTTTCGGGGTTAAGCCATGGCTCCGGAGATAACGTCAAATATCATGAAGAATTGATATCTAAATTACCTACTTGCAAATGAAAGTAAAATCAAGTCACTCCACTTATAATCCGCTAGATCTCCAAGTAGCTTTTCGGGGTTAAGCCATGGCTCTGGAGATAATTTCAATAACATGAAGAACCTGATATCTAACTGCAGAAATGAAAGTAAAATCAAATCACTTCACTCATAATCTGATTGCCAAGTAGCTTTTCGGGGTTAAGCCATGGCTCAGGAGATAACGTCAAATGACATGAAGAACCTGATATCTAATTGCAGAAATGAAAGTAAAATCAAATCACTTCACTCATAATCTGATAGCTCGCCAAGTAGCTTTTCGGGGTTAAGCCATGGCTCTGGAGATAACGTCAAATGACATGAAGAATTTGATATCTAAACTAACTAACAACAGCAAATAAATAAGACTGAAATCAAAGCATAACTGAAATTGAAAAGCTAAAAAAAAACAAAGTCAGCAGAGAGGCCAATCTCATGTCACTATTTAATGCAAAAATTATATGAAAACACTCGAGCATAACCTATCCTGAAACACATTGATCAGTGTTAGAAAAAATATACAATGCTGGAAAATCATGTACAGAAATGAAACATTAACACCATAATTGAATTATGAAATATATATACAGGTGGACAATCTATGAAATATCTACAATGAAAATAAGAAAACAATACATGAAGACTTTACAGAAATAAAGAAACAAAACCTCAGCTAGCAAGGGCCCTCTGCACGACCTTGGTTAACACGCTGTCAATTCGAAATTACGCTCACACAGTCATAAAAAAAACAAATTCTTTATACTGAAAAATAGAGGAAGTATCCTCTCATTACAATAGCAGGACTAATGCTATGGCAACAGTGTATAAACTGACAGTGAAGCTATCTCAAAAACTAGCTACATGCGTTTTCAAACGCATTATTTATAGAGGAAATTACATAACTGTTTTTCTATGAAAAACCTTTAGCAGAGGACACGTAAAAAGACAGAACCCGTGAGCTTAGCGTCTTGGTTGCCATGATCATTCAATCTACAAAAGGTGGATGTTGGATTTGCGTCGTGGAGACGGTCTACAGCTGTCAAAAGGGATCCACAGATCTAGGAACGGTCTCAGATCTTTCACGTGCTGAAAACAGAGACCTGTTTGCTGTAGGACTCCTTATTTGACTGTTGTTTGACCAAGGCTTTCCTTTACGAATTTGGCTGAACAGATAGGACCTGGTCCATGTCCAGATCATTCCTGAACTGCCCACGTGCCTCGTTTTACTTGCCAACACCTGTAACCTATAGATCAATAAAAATAGTTGTGGAATCACGAGTCAGCTACGGAAAGTGGCTGCATTCCGCAGCTGATGAACACAATTTAAATCAAATAGCAAACACAAAAATATAGTTAGAAAACCACTTAAATGCACTTTTATAATCAATATGTAATGATCTTTGATAGCTTATGAGGCATTGGTGAGGGGAAAAAAGGTTTAGGAAAGTATGTAGAAGAGAGGTAATTTTAGGGCTCAACAGTTAGATTCAAGACCAATCAAAATAGAAACAACTTGATCACAAAGCTTACTGTCCATCTCAATGATAGATGCCTGATGATCCACCTGCCTATTTTCCACAATTGCATAAATACGAAGAATGTTATGACCAACATCACCAACTGTATGCACCTCCTAAGCACTGTAGATATGGGGTCTACCACCACTCTGATACCGTGGATAATCCCACTTATGACGATCCTTACCATAAATCCAACACTGTAATGGTTCCCTACCCCTGCCTCTAGCCTGTTGCTCTCCATGTCCTTTCTCAGTTGTATTGAACCTCTTGCAAGGAACTACATTTTATTTCTCAGTTGCATCTTCAGTTGTTCCTCGCTTTGGCGGCCATTTTCCTTTAGCTTTCTCATTTCTTTTCAAGTCATCCTTAGGCTCAACTTTGCACTTTCACTGCTCATAACAATGTTTCAACTTTTGGATTGCCTCCTTCAATGATCTAGGCTCATCAAACTCAATCCGATCTCTTTATGCTACTGGTGGTCCACTGATGAATCTATGAACCTTGGCCTTCTCCTCCTTGAGGTAAGGCACATATCTCAACAACTCCAAGAACCTGCTAGTATACTCATCATCTGTCATGGAACCTATCTGCAACTCATAAAAATCCTTAGCGATGTCATCAAAGTATCTTTCTGACAAATACTTCTTCTTGAAGAGTCTCTCAAACTCATGCCAAGTCAAATAATCCTCATGTATACCTTTAACATTCTTCACATCTTTCCACCAAATATATGCTTTACCTTTGAAGCTGAAAGTGAAATTAGGGGAATTTTGAGGTCTAAAATGGGTCTCCTAAGGAAATTATAAAATAATCTTGGAAATAATAAAATAAGATTAGATTACATCATCAAATTTTATAGGGAGAAAAGAAAAACTTTTTTTTTCAACTCAAATTTCGAGCGGAAACATTTGTTGGATGCAAAATTTTATTCCTCATCCAAGGAGTACCCATGTTTCATACTTTTGATGGACCCTATTACACGAAAAATGAGAAATACATGAAAAAACGTGATTGCAATCACGTTTTTTCATGTATTTCTCATTTTTCGTGTAGTATGGTCCATCAAAAGTATGCAACATGGGTATTCTTTGGACGAGCAATTACATTTTGCATCCAATGAGTACTTCTGCTCGAAATTTGAGTAAAACCTTAGGGAGATAAGTTGAAAATACGAGTTGAAAAAATAGTTTTATTATTTTATTATTTTTTAATCTTTTTACTTTTTACCTCCAAAAATGGTGAATCATCCCCCATGGTTGACATCATCATCTTGAATCTCATTTCTTATAAAGTTTATTTTGGTTGTACAATTTTCTTAGGAGGCCCATTTTAGACCTCAAAAATCCCCTAATGTTATCTTTTCTTTCATGTTTTCTGAATAATCATGTGATTTGAAGAATTTCCTCATACCAAGAAACCATGCCTCTACATCTTGTGATTTCTTAATCTCTCCATCAAAGGTAGGTAGCTTTGCTTTTTTAAACTGATCTGGCAAGTATCCCCTATCACTCCTATAAGGATGATAACGATGACGAGCATGATGCCTGTCCGAACTAGAACTAGAATAATATTAGTGTCCATCACATCTCCTATCCGGAGTGTCCAACAACCTGCCATCTCTGACCGTGTCATCTCTATCCGACCTGTGACCACCATAAGACCTGCTACCATATGCCCCATTAGTTTTGTCCTCCTGCTCATGGTTGATCCGAAGTGGTCCCTGTCGTTGCAATTCTAACAAACTCTGAAGTAGTATTGCATTAACCTCTACTTGTTTCTCTTGTGCCTGCATGGTTTTGTCATTGTTGGCCTTACAACTCCTTATTTCTTCCTTCAAGCTTCTCAATGTATCTGCCAAATCAAAAGAGAACCCAACAACACACTGCTCATCCGATTCATAGGAAGAGTCTTTGTAGTCTACCATCTTGGTAGCCATTTGATCTCTTTCCTACAAGGCATACTATGTCAACTAAACTAAATCATAATAAACAAATGTACCTTAGCATAGTTCGGGGAGGATATCTCACCTACAAGATTATAAAATCAGCATGATACATGTATAACATAATCATAAGAAAATATTGACATATGATAAATAAGAACATAACCATGTAACCATCAATCTAGCTAGAGTCTAGTCATCAATGCATGACCATATCAACTACACACATACCATGACTACATGCATGACAAAAACAACCATAACACCACTATATACTTGACCACATGCAAACATTAGCATGTATAAGCAATGCGTAATCAACCACACACACATATGAACACATATGATCAAGCATAAATTACAAAAATTATACATGTAACCAAGCATGCAAGAATGTAACCAAACATACGATAATATAACCAAGCATACAAAATGACACATGTAAGCAACATATAACAACATGTAACCAATCATACACTCATGACAACATGCTTTATACAACGACATCCTTATCCCCGTGACGATATCACGACAACCGTGACCAACACCATGCATATGCAACAAGCACATAGGCCACAAGAATGACTGACACATGTACAACCAACATGAATGCATGACAAACACATTCACCCAAGGAGAGCGCAACCACGCTCTAATACCAATTTGTAACCACCCTCCTCCCACATCTACCCAAGTAACTGACCAACCGGGGTAAACATGCAACGAGAAGGCCACTATGTAGAGATCCAACCTCCTCAGTGACCTTAAGCAAATAGAATCGACGAAACACATCAACCATTTCTTCCACATCAACAACAACACCCTGGAAGACATCTCAACCACTCAGAAATCCTGCCCCTGGGTCCCACTGATCTTTTAAACCTCTTGACTTCTAGACGGTCTCATACTATAGGCATGCCAACGTCCAAGGACCTCGGGATTCTCTCACAGGCCTGCAAGCCAATTTCCAGGGACTTTTCCCAGCAGATCTATGCCAACGTACACAGAATTCAAGCAACTTTTCCAGCCCAGAATTCCGACCACTAACCAGAACTTGTTATAACATTCAAAATCCATCAAAGAAATGATGACAAGACTACTAAACTAAAAATCAACCTCAGGACTAGGCCTGACCATCCTCAACCGAGACTGACATTCTATCAAACACTTGGCATCAATTCAACCTACAGGTCTAGGATACAAGACAGAGCATGAATGACTGAAAAGTCTTATGAAACATGATAAGAAGGATCACTACCTTCTCCATTGACCTGTTATAACATCAATTAGGTCTTGCATCCATCATTTCAACAATTACAAGTAAATACATGAAATAACCATGACATGAGCCAATCAATTAACAAGGCTTATAACCAACATAAAACCATGTAAATATTAGAGATACAAAAACCATTAAATCCAAATATAAACAAGTGTAAAAGAAAGAGAACTTAGCTTTCATTAATCATAGGAAAATCTGACCACGTTTGGGACTTCCACGTACCACCTGACCATAGACATGGCTAAACCAAATCTTTCTTTCAGCCAATCACCCCTGTGCCATATTCCAAGCATGAATGTGGCATCCCATGGATAAACCAATCCAAAAACAACCAAGGGAGTCCAAAGGTTAAACTACCTCGACTCTCACCAAACCGTAATCACACAAAAAATGATGCTCCGATCACAACCAAACCGAACTTGGAATGCCATCCGAAATCCATCGTTATCCTTGAGGAATTTTCTGTTTCCTTGTTTCTTAGGCTTTACCGCAATCCAATCCCGGATCATTAGGCCCTAAACCGAGACCAGTTTCTTAGGATTTACCGTAATCCAAACCCGGATCACTAGGCCCCAAACTGAGACTTCTCCTTCAGGCTTTACTGTGTATCCTGCCAAAACCGTTCAAGGGATTCCTAGGCCTTTGGGAATGAACCTTGAGACCACCTCTGCCCCAGATTCTGAAATCCATCTAGCAAACCAAAGCTCAAAACCGAGATAAACATCCCAACATACCATGACATCTAGAAAATGGAAGGCTAGGCTAAAAATCACTGTCATAACTTGGCAAAACCATGCCATCGACAACAAGAGAACCATACACCAACATGCAAAGCCATGCATATCAAAACTAGTGAGGAAATCACACATGCAGTATGTTACGTGCAAATATTCCTGCTGAAGCTACCTCATCCCGCTCTTCCTTCCTTATCCTTGCTTTCCTTCCTTTCCCTTTGCTTGCTTTTCTTTCCTTGATCCAAGGCTAGAGTGCTCCAAGAAAACTCTAAGTGACCAAGAGTGAGAGAGAGAGAAAAATGAGAGAGCTCCAAAACTTGAACTGACAAAAGATTACCAAATGATCCTAAGAAGCCTTTTTATTAATGGGACGTCTATTTTCTTCATTTTCCATTATTTTTTATATGTAATGTGTGACCTTTCACCTTACTTTTCTCCTAATTTCTTTTATTTTCATAAATAAATGTGCCAAAAATTCATTTTTGCCTTTTAATACCTTTGCCTTTACCTTTGCCATTTCCATAGACAAAAACACATGCAATAATGCCCATTAAGATATTTTTGCCCAACATTCAACTTGGAATAAATGTCTCTTAACCATAATCTTATTTTGCCTTTATTAAATTTTATTACTTAAACTTTTTACTAGAGTTATTACAAAAATGGCTAAATTCAAAAATTTGTTTTAGAAATTTAACAATGAATTCTAAAAATAAATTTTTAAAAACCTAAAAAAAAATAGTACACATAAACATTCATATCAAATAAATTTTGGAAAAAAAACTATGTTATAATTTTCAAAAATATAATTTTTTCCTTTTATAATTATTAAAAAACTAAAAACTAACGTATATTAATTTATTTATTTTTAAAATTATTAAAAAATAGAAATTAATTTGTTGAAAATATTTGTTTCAGATTAAAAAATAATTAAACTTTTATAATATTTTGATCTTTCCTTATGTAAATTATATTCAAACTCTACCATATATTGATTTTCCCATAAATAATCCAAAAATTATATTCAAACTCTACCATGCATTAACTTTACTATGAACAATGCAATAATCAGGAGATATTTTACGAACAAC
Source organism: Pinus tabuliformis (assembly GCA_031772625.1). Taxonomy (NCBI): domain Eukaryota; kingdom Viridiplantae; phylum Streptophyta; class Pinopsida; order Pinales; family Pinaceae; genus Pinus; species Pinus tabuliformis. The sequence continues at coordinate 937,452,799 of CM062815.1, forward strand.
CCAATGATAAAGAGAGATTTCATTAAGTGTAAAATACATAATGCTATCGTAAAGATTTTATTTTCATTATTTTTGTAAAGGAAATCTACAAAATTTGGTACCATTCTAAGTTCACACATAAATTTTTAGTGATTATTTTTAACTTGTTTTTCTATAATATTTTGATTATTTTGTTTAAATAGTTGGTATTTTATATAAATAGAAAGAAAATATTTTAACTGTTCACCGGGTTAAAGATAGAAAGAAGTTATTTTAACTGTTCACAAGGCTAAAGATATTTTATGGGACAGATTGCTTTTTCATTGGCTTGATGTATTCTGCCTTTTTTCTGTGAAATTTCAAAATAAATGGTACGAGCTTCTAGCTAGATAAATTAACCCAAGAGTTAGTATCTTCATAACTTTCCATGTTGTCTTTGAAAGTGTTACATTCCAAAAAGAAATGTTTTTCTATTTCCACTTTTCCTGTCTTTAAAAGACTCACATTCTAAAATAAAATGTTTTTCAATTATACATAATATTATAGTTACCAAGTTCGGCCGTATCGGCCCAAAAAATTCGCAAATTCGTCAGTACGATTCGGTTCGTGTTTTAATACGGTAAATTTAATACGCTACAGAGTTTTTAGTTTATGGATTAAATTTATGTTTACAATAGTTAAAGTTTTTGCAGGTTCTTATTATCTTCCAACTTGTTGTCGTTGTGGTTATTAGCAAAGACCCTGAGAAGAGGGCACCGCCCTTTTTAGGTTGAAAAATAATAATTTTTATATTAAATAATGTGATAGAAATTTTTAGTATTAAAAAGTTAAAAGAGAAGAGTAAGTTATATATTTAAAAAAAATTTAAATGGTTTTTCTCATTTTTATTTACATGATAGTTATTAGTAAATTGGATAATAGTGGTTCATTACAATTATTGGTATGGAATTTAAATTCAATTTAAAGGGTTTATTTTTTTTATTACTATAAAGATTATTTGTACACATTTATTATTAAATAAATTTGGATTTGAAGAAGAAAGAGATTGAGATATAAGTTTCTCAATCTGTGTTGATAACTTGAAACTTAATTTTAATATTCAATATCTAATTTTTTATATTAAATATCAGGTTTGAATTTTTGTTACTTATATTATTATATTTGACTTGTACTTTTTCCAAATTTGCAATACTAATAAATTTTGTTTGATGCATTTTTTTTTCATTATTGGGTAATTTTAAATATTCATAAAAGATTAATATTGGAAATAAGTACCACATTATTCAACGTATCAAGTGAGGAAAGATTCATTTCATTTTTTTATTTTTTGCAAAAAAATAATTATTAGTCTTTATAAGATGTATATTGTCGAATTTTTCTCGTATTGAATTTTACATTACCAAATTTTTTCCGTATCGAATCGAATTCGAATCCGTATTTGAATTCGAATTTGGTAACTATGCATAATATAAAACAAAAGATGTTTTCTTCTTATTTATGTGAAAACATTCATAATTGTGTTATCATTATAGATACGTATTTGATGGTAGTTTCAATGATGTGAAATCCACACGCTATCCAGTCATCGAGGAGGGATCACTTCTTATCTCTGAATAGTGATTCATATCTAAGGCAAAGAGGAGGGATCACGTAGATTCCTCACCCGAGGTCATTTGAAGAATTTGTCTCACTGTGATCATGGGAGTTTAAAGAGAAGTGTTTATTATTGCAAAGGTTTCTAGTTTTTTATTTTTTGTTGTTGTTGTTATTGCATTGCTCTGGTGAGGCCAAGTTCATCAACTGAGGCCGATTTTTTCTATGTAATTTTCCTGGGGAAGAGGTCGACTTGTTGTACGTGTTCTTTGTAATTTGAGGAGGTCGATTTATCTATTAAATTCATGGCAGCAACTGGAGGGCGGAATTGAATTTAAAAGGTTGACGTATTTGTGCAGGACAAATTTCCCTAATAAGTAGAGGAGGCTGAAATACTGCTTGCAGAGGCCGAAGAATTGTAGAGTTCGAGTCCCATTGAGGAGGCTAAGGACTCCATTGCCGGGAGGCATAAATTATTCAAGAAGTTGAGTTTTATACATTGGGCTGCATTGATATTAGAAGCCCAAGTTCCTCATTCTGTAGAGACCGTATTAATTGCTTAGGGGTTGAGTTCTGCCTGACGGGTTGACGTATTCATGGTAGCATGTAATTGTGGCAGGCCGAATTGCTTATTAGATTAATGAGGGCTATGTGAAATTCTTGGTCGTTCAAAATTTACGTATCAACTGTATTTAAATTAAAAATAGTATAGATTTAAGATTTATTTTAAATATAGATTTAAGATTAATGTAGAGATATTATTTAAATGTTTTGTATAATTATTATTGATGATGGACTGATAATGTTACATATCATACTGGACTACCAAATTTCAACTTTGATGATGGACGAACAATGTTACACATCATACTATACTGTAGAATAAACATTTCAACTCAATAAAATTGAATTTCAGTAAATAACTAAATCAATTTTCACAAAAACGCATTTCTGGTTTATTTCCTGTGTTGAGGGGTCTTTTAGGTGACCTAATTCATTCTCTTGGGAAGCTGAATCAATACGAAGACCGTATTAAACTCAAAAAAGGCCAAATTAATGCATGGGAGGTCAAGATTAATGCACAACATAATTTCCTGTAGCAACTGAATGAACAGAGGTCGAAGCAGTTAGAAAGGGGCCTAGTCACCCCCTTGTTCGAATTTAATTTCCTGCCTAGGCTTGAGGGATCGCTTTAAGGAGGTTCAAATCACATTGTTATTGGAGCAGGAATCTACCAGGGTTTGTGATCAAAGGGTTTGTGATCACTATTTTATTTGAGGAACGAAGTTACAGGAAGGATACATCCTCGGATGTCGAGATCATCTTTACTGTCAGGTCACAGTTATGTCCAGAGTTCAGTAATAAAGTGTTGCACGTAATTTTTTGTTCTCAGTAATAAAATTTACCTTGGCCTTATTGGGTGATCTTGCGTAGCACAACTGTGGTTTTGTATTTTTGTTCGACAAGAATTCTTCTAAAGTGTTTGAAGCGTTATTAGTTTTGGAGATTATGCTGGAAAAAAAAATTAATCTAGAAACGGTTTTCTCTCTCATGGTAGGGAGAAATAACATGGTTGTTCATGATTGAGTAGAGTGAATCTTAATTTACCATGTTCAGCTAATGTTTGATTATAATTGAACATGGTTGATGGGGTTGAATATGGCTGACATATGTTTGACTATCTATACCTTGACTAAAATAGAATAATGTCAATAATAGTTTACTTTAGTTGACTATGGTTGAATATAGTTGTTTATGGTTGATCATGGTTGACCATGGATTATATATATATATATATATATATATATATATATATATATGTAGTTATTCATCCTTCAATGAATTAATTTTATTTGTAGTAAATATCCGCCGAGATTTCTCTAGTTGTACATTGTGGCATATCTATGGAAATTAATTATTTGCACATGTATTCATCCTTATATGAATTAATTTTATTTGTAGTGAATATCCAAGGAAATTTCTCTAGTCATACATTATGGTATATTTATGGGAATTAACTATTTGCAATGGACATTTGCATTGATGCCTACATCCTAGGGAATGTCTATATGAATAGATATTTAAGGTGATGTGAACATTTATCTAGTTAGGTATATACTTTGTAGTTTACAACGTTACACTAGCCAGAACTCTACAACAATATATTGCAAGAAGTCTATGGCAATATATTTTGGAACAATACATTCAACTACTCATAATCTAGGTGTATATGTTCTTTTTATTTTTTATCTATTTTATTACATTTTTTTTAATTATGATCACTTTACTAAATATGCTAAACCTCAACCTAGCAAGGGGAGGACGAAAATCACCCTAGAAAATCTTAATGATTATATTGATTCATTAGAAAAAAGGAGAGAAGAAAGAGAAGCAAAGCGTAAAATAGAATTAGCCACAATGCTCGATAAAATTTGAATTGTTAGAGAATAAAGTATTAGGGTTCGAAACTCATTTGCAAAAACTAGAAGATAGACTACAAGAAATGAAAATAAAAAGTCAATCAGTTGTTGAAGAAAATTGCACCTTAAAAAATGAAATTAAAGAGTTAAAAGAAAAATTAAATAATAGCTTGGCTCTCAGTATTACAAAAACTAAATTAGACATTAAACTCGTTAAAGAGGAAATGAACACACTAATTGATTTGGATCATGAGCGTAATAAAAGAGCCTTCAATATTATAATCACTAGTATAATAGAGCAGAAAGATGAGGCTACATTGTCAATAGGAAAAGAAGAAATAAAATGTAAGTCACAAATTGAAACAACTTATTTCATAGAAGCAAGGAGGTTGGGAAAGATTCTTGAACATGAAGACCATATCGGTCTTAACGGATGCTAATCATCATCATCATCATTAATGTGGTTGAAAATGTTTGATTGTGTTGACTATGTTTGATGGAATTTAACTATATTTGACCACATTTGACCATCATTGACTATGGTTTCCTCTAGTTTCCCATAAAAGGCTTTAATTGGCTATGGTTGACCATGGTTGAAAATGTTCGTCAACAATGATCATCTTACCCATGTTTACAATGATTGACTGTGTTTGACCATGGTTGGTTGTGGTTTCTTAGGGTCACCTATGGTTGACCATGGTTAGCTATGGTTTCCTAGGGTTTCCCATGGTTGACCATGGTTGGCTAGGTTTCTCATGGTTTCCTATGGCTGACCATGGTTCAATGTGGTTGATATGGTTGACTGAGATAGACCATGGTCAACCATGAGTGACCATGGTTAACTATGTCTAGCCATGGTTAATTATGGTTAACCAAGAGTGATCATGTTTGACTATAGTTGACCACATTTGGTATTGGTGAATATGGTTGACCATTTTTACCATGTTCCATGGATACTATGATTGTCAATGGAATTCCATGAAAGAATTTAGTGACAATGGCTAGCCATGATTGGTAACATGACAATGATAACCACATTTCACTTGTTGACCATGGTTAACTATGGTTGCATATGGTAAATGGTTGATTATGGTTGACGGAGTAGACTATGGTCAACTATGGAAGACCATATTGACCATGGGTGCTCTTTGTTGACCATAGTAGACTATGTACATCGAAAGTTGATTATGGTTAACCAAAAGGTGAGCTTGACTAGGGTTGGCCATGTTTAACCATGTTTTACCATGTAGACTATGTATGACCATTTTTTAGCAAGTTTTAACATGTAGGATATGTATGGTCATATTTGATCATGTTTGACTATGGTTGACTAAGTTTTCCAATGGTTTCCTGTGAAAATCTATAGTTTACAATGGTTGACCATGGTTGACAACATTTAACAATGGTGACCATGTTGCCCATGTTGACTATCACTAACTATGGTTGATTATGGTTTCCTATTGATTTGGATTGGATAATTATATGATTTTATTAATTCATGTTGACTCTTTTAGAGTGGAAAAATTGGAGGAATCAACTCACAATACCATTTTTACTGGCGAGTCCTATTTTGGCAAATTGGGGTTTGAAACTTTCCAAAAGTAATTTTAGGCATTAAATGATGTTTCTTAGGGGTAAAAAATTGTGCTTAAGTGAAACCCCCCCTAGCGCTATTATACACACAAACACCTTTCCAATGACATAAGAATCACTTCCATTGGAGTTCATATGCAAAAGTTATGCCACCCAAAAGTTGACCTTCCTATTTTGACCACCATGATTCAAGAGGATGTCGTGTGAGATTATTCATGGAAAAGGGACTAGCCACTTGATAATGATGAAGAAGAATATAACAGAGTTGAAATTGTAACTATAGTTAAGAGTTGAAGGAGTGAAACTTAACTAGTAAGCTAGTAGGTTGTGTTATAATCAGGCGTCTGGGAGGAAAAGGGGTTCCATTCTATTGGAGTGCATTTTGTTCCAAAGATAAGTAGAGTAGTTGACAGTGGATATAGAGAGAGAAAATAGAGAGGGTTTGTGTAGTATAGCATCCCACGGGCCACAGGTCTCACTCCTTTATTCTTGCATCCATTTCCATTTAGAGAAATAGAGAGCAAAGAAACGTCACCTTTCATCTAGATTTTCTCCTATAAGAGTTTCCCGGGTCATCTCTTGTGTTCATTATGATTTATGAGTTTTGTTTCACTATTCTCTATTTTCTATATTTTATTTATTGTTCATAAGCATAAAAAAATAATTAACAAATACAAGAATCTAAGGAAAAACTAATCCTCATAGTACACATTTCAAATTTTAAGTAACTATGATTAATTATGGTTGAATAATGGTGACCATGTTTAATTATGGTGAACCACATTTGACCATGTTAACTATGGTTGACTACATTTCACCTTGTAAGCTATGTATGAACATTTTTGGCCACATTTGACCATGATTGACTATGGTTTCCCATGATTTCCCATGACAGGCTATAGTTAACTATGATTTTCCATGGTTGACAACATCTAAGAATGGTGACCATGGTTGCCACTAGTTGCTTACAATTGACTATGGTTGACTTATGTAACTATGGTTGACCATGCTGACTATGGCTTCCTATGGTTGATGAGGATTGAGTATCGTCAAAATATGGTCAATTATGGATGACCATGGTTAAATACGGTTACCTATGCTTGTCTACATTCAAGTATAATAGACTATAATATACTATGGTTGACCATCTTGCTCATGATAACCATGATTGAGCATGGTTGACTATCATTGCCCAAGGTAGCCTGAGGTTTTCCATGTTTGACTATGGTTTCCCACAGTAGCTTAAGATTTTCCAAGGTTGACTATGGTTGATTATGTTCATTGGGGTAAACCATAGTCAACTATGAAAGACCATGCCTATGTTTGACAATGGTTGATTATGGTTGACCAATGGTGACCATGTTATACTATGGTTAGCCACATTTGACCATGTTGATTATGATTAACCATTTATGACCACATTTTACCGTGGTTGACTATTGTTCTTCATGAAAGGCTATAAATGGCTATGGTTGATTGATAACATTTGACATTGGTGACCATGGTTCCCATGTTGACCCTAGTTTCCCAAGTTTGCCTATGGTTGACCATGATGATTATGGATTAATATGGTTAACCAAGGTAGAACATGGTTGAAAATGGAAGATTATGTTGACCATGGGTGACTATGATTGAAATTGGTTTACTATGTGTGTCCATGGTTGGTTATGGTTAACCATGAGTGACCATGTTTGACTATGGTTGACCATGGTTGACTATGTTGAACAACCATGAGTGACCATGTTTGACTATGGCTGACCATGGTTGACTATGTTGAACATAGTTGACCATGATTGACTATAGTTTACTATGGTTGCATTGCACCACAATGTGATTGGTGAAGGGTTATGTTCCATTATGACATTAGGAAATGATTGTCACATTTTGATGTTGGGTTATGTTTGTTACATTGTGATGTTGGGTTTTATTTGACAGATTATGATGTCAAGTTATGTTTTTCACATCATGATGTTGAGTTATGGTCATCAAATTATAACATTACATTTTATTCATTAGGGTATGACATTAGGTTATGGTCTTCATATTATGACATAGGCATATGCTCATCACAATGTTTGGATGTCAAGTTTTATTCATCATGTTTTGACATTGGGATAATGCTCGTCACATAACAACATTGAATTATGTTTGTCACACTAAGGCTTCAAGTTATGTCTATCACACCATGATACCAGGTTATGTCCATCTCATTGACATTGGTCTATGTTTACATTGTGATGTTAAGTTATGTATGTTGCATTATGACTTCAAGGTATGTTCATCACATTGCTATGGTTTGATATGTTTGTCATAATACAATGTTATGTTGATCATGGTTAATCTTGGCCATTTTGACCATGATTGAATATGCTTAACCATGGTTTACATTGACCATGTCTATGGTTGACCATGACCATGTCCATCACAGTCCGTAGTTGACTATTTTTAATCATGGTTAACTATAGTTACCCATGACTATGACCATGGTAAACCATGGAAATGATTGACCATGGTTTGACCTTAGTTGGCTATGGTTAACCATGTTGATTATGTTTAACCATGTTGTGCTATTGATTAGGTGCTCAAAATTATGCTAAAAAATCAAAGTGTTAGAATTTCGTTAAATGTAGCTTCAGATCGAAGAGCTCATCATTCTGATTCCAACAATGTGAACAACACTCAAATCTGATCTCGTATGCAGAAGTCAGAGCAAGTCAAAGTTCAGATTTGACTTGCTTACATGGCAGGATTGGATGATGTGGTAAGGTCTTTCAGCAAATGAGGAGGTGCCAAGTGGTAGGCTGCCATTAGCCCCCGCATATCGCAAATCACATGTCGTGGGTAGGTCGTGTTAAAGAATTGGCCCTAAGCAAGGCCAGGGTTGCGATGCGATAAATCACAATCGCACTTCGCAACAGGGAATGCGTTGCAGAAATCAGCCCCGATAGGTATCAGGTTGTGATGCGATATCACAATCAAATATCGATGAAGGGTTAGTGTTACGAAAAATCGGCCCCCGACAAGTACCAGGTTGCAATGCGATATCTCAATCGCATATCACAAACAAGGCAAAGTCATGTATATATATAAGATCGTCCGTACTCCACGATTGTGATTAGCGAAAGGATCTGGATGCGATAAGTTATAGGTTGAAGTTTAATGTCCTGTCGGGTCCGCCAATATTGCAATCACACATTTCCGTCTTGTTCACAGACTATAACCCCACATAACTGTAGGTTAACCCGATAATGCAATATAACCAAAGAAAAATACTATAACCTACTTCTACTATCAATTTGCGGAAGCTTAAAGATCGAGCTGAACAAATATAACCAGAAGAAGAAGAATTAATGCACAATACACATGAAAATACTTTGGGGAAAGCCTCAGCTAAAAACCCCATTATTTGTATTATCATACAAGGTGGAAATACATAGGAATTATACAAAGCCTTAGCTCTCACAGCTAGCCAACTCTTAGTACAATCCTCATAGATTCTCACAGGAAATCTTGGCTTCTCACAAGCCTTCCTCTCTGCCCTCCAAGCTCCTATTTCCTTGCGTTGTTCCTCTGGGATGATTCTCACCTCACCAAGTGGAACACTGCTCTCACACACTATCAGAACTGCGCAATCCTCAAGGAATGATTCCTTCTGCATGCATGAGTTTTCTTTATAAGAAAACACATGCAACTGATAGTACACTGTCCTTAACTTTAATCTCAACTGGGTCTTTCTCAAAATAGACATGCATGAGTTTCTGATGAGGGAATCTTCAGTTAACTGGAGTACACTAGTTGAGTGCATGCATGCATCAACTGACTGTTAACTCTCTATTACTTACTCAAATAGTTTGGAACTAATTTAACTGGACTTAACTTAGTAAACTGAGTTAACTAATTACAACTCAAATATAACTCAATCTTATCTCCTTAATTTAAGGGATAAATCTTGCATGACTTCAGAAAGACTTCTAACTTGAATTTCTCCAACTAATTAAGTCAAAATAACTTAATTAATTATTTCCAAGTAGTTGGTAAGACTAAATTCAATTTTAATTCACAAGTTAATTGAAGGACAAACTAAATTGGAATATTCTTGTCGCCACATTTCAACACTCCCTCTCAACAAGAATGGGATTATCTGCCACCCTGATCCTGTCTCTATGAAACTCGAATTTACACTTTGACAATGCCTTTGTCAAAATGTCAGCATCTTGCTCCTCTGTCAAAATATATTGTAGCAACATGATCCTCCTCGCTACACAGTCTCTAAGATGATGATACCGGATTTCAATGTGCTTGGACCTATCATGAAATACTGGATTCTCAAAGATTTTGATACAACTCTGATTATCACAATAGATTATAGTTGGATCCATCCTTTGATCAAGTGAACCAAGTAGGATTTTCCGCATCCAAATGGCCTCACATGCTGCCTAACTTGTAGCCATGTATTCTGCCTCTGTCGAGCTGAGTGCAACCAACCTCTGTTTCCTGTTGTACCAAGAAACTGTCGCTGACCCAAGGTTGAAAATCCCTCTTGATGTGCTCTTCCGATCTGATGGACTCCCTACCCAATCTGCATCAGTGAAGCCCTGTAGCTTCACTCCCTCTGTCCGTCTGTACCATAATCCATACTGAGATGTGCCTCTGAGGTATCTCAATACATGCTTTTCCACCTTCCAAAACATCTTGGTAGGCTGAACCATCGCTTGACTCAGTTGGTTCACCGCATAGCACAAATCTGGTTGTGTGTTCACTAAGTACATCAGTGAACCCACAAGCTGCCTATACACAGTAGCCTCCACTACTTCTCCTGAAGTAGCATCCTCCTTCCTCCAGTTACCAGCTATAGGAGTCTGCATGGGCTTGTACTTCTCCATGTGAAATATCCTGAGTATCTCGTTGGCATACTTTCCTGAGACATAAACAACTCCCCATCCTTCTACCACACTTCCATGCCAAGGAAGTAATGCATGAGACCCATGTCTTTCATTCGAATCTCTTGCAAGGTTCGCCTTGCAAGACATGAACGATTGATCATCACCAGTTAATATGAGATCATCAACATAAAGTACGATGATCAACAACTTACCTTTCACCACGATGTTGTACAGGTTCGCATCCACTTCACTCTTTATGAAGCCCAACCCGGTGAAGTAGTTGTCTATCCTGGTGTACCAAGCATGAGGTGCTTGCTTCAGCCTGTACAACGCTCTCTTGAGTTGGCACACATGCGACTCACGATCGAAGGTCTCAAAACCTTCCGGCTGCTCTATGTACAACTCTTCCTCAATCTCGCCATTGAGGAATGCAGTCTTCACATCCATCTAATGGATATTCCAACCCATCTATGCTAATAGTGCCAACGTCCATCTAATAGATGAGTACCTTGTGACAGGAGAAAAGTCTCATCATAGTCAATCCCCTTGACCTGTGAAAAGCCACGGGCAACAAATATTGCCTTATGCTTATCCACACTACCATCAACAACTTGCTTTACCTTGTAAAGCCAACGATAACTCACATCTGACTTATAATCCGGTCTCGGAACCACATCCCAAACACTGTTACGAACTATGGAGTCATACTCATCCACCATAGCATCAACCTAAATCGGCTGTTGCACTGCTTCCTCAAAGGAAGATGGTTCGGTATCAACACATTCCACAACAAGGGCCATGTATCCAATGTACCTATCAGGTGACCTCCTCAGTTTGTGCTGAGAAAATGGTGCTCCCACATTCTCTCTCGCATCCTCCAACAATCTGTCAGCTTCTCTTGTGCGCTTTCGTCCATCTCTGGAAGACTCTGCTTGAGTGGATGTCTCCACTCCTAGAACCCGTGCATGCAGCTGCTCAGCATCAGTTTGAGGCTCCTCCTCCTTAGGAACCAAGTGTTCCTCCACAACCTGTAGTTGGAGCTCCCTCTCAAGGGAAACTCGCATGCCCTTCTGCTCATCAAACTTGATATCTCTGTGAACCATTGTCCTCCGACTGGTAGGCAAGTACACCCGATAGTTGTGAGGTGTATCAGTGTACCCCACAAGTATCCCCAACTCTGTTGTTGGTTCAAGCTTCTTCCATGCATCCTTTGTCACATGGAAATATACCGATGAGCCAAAGATCTTGAAGTGACCCACATCTGGTCTCTTACCAAAGAAAGCTTCCTCTAGTGCCTTCATCCCAAGTATGTGATGCAAGCTTCTATTATGCAAATAGACCATTGTGTTGCATGCTTCAGTCCACAAGTGAAGTGGTAGGCCTTGGTCATGCAACATTGCTCGTGTTGACCCTACAATAGTTTTGTTCTTCCTCTCGGCCACCTCGTTCTATTGTGGGTTATGAGGTGCCGTCAACTCCCGTTTAATTCCTTCCACTGCACAGAAGTACTTAAACTATTGAGAGACATATTCTCCACCATTGTTGCTTCTCAAGGCCTTGATCTTCTTCCCTGACTCTTTCTCGACCAAAGCTTTGAACTCACAAAACTTTGTGAAGTTTTGGTCCTTCTTCTACATGAAATAAATCCAGCATTTACGAGAATAATCATCAATGAAAATCACATAATACCTTTGCTTCATTATGGATGCCGTCGAGAATGGTCCACACACATCAATATGAACTTGATATAAGATAGCCTTCGCTCGACTCTCTCGATCATGAAAGGAAGACTTAGTGTACTTTACCAAGGTACAACCTTTGCATGTGTCACTTTGCTCAAGTTAACCATTGGGAAGTCCTGTAGATATCTGCTGCATTATCTTCAAAGCCCCATGATGCAAATGGCCCAACCTCCTATGCCACAACTCGCCAATGTCTTGGATTAGTACCAATTCTTCTTTCGTACTCAATGATACATAATCATCTACCTCTAGTTTATAGAGATTCTTCACCTAAATCCCTATCCTCTTGGTCTGACCCGTGGCTATGTGTCTTAGGAATGCCTTTCCTTTACTGAAGACAACATCGTAGCCTTTGTCCTCCAACATCGCGACTGATACCAAGTTCTTCTTCAGTGCAGGCACATACTTCAGATTTGTCAAGGTGATAGGAGCTCCATGTTCCCTCTGAAAAGAAATCATGCCCACTCCTGAAACACTATACCTTTCATCGTCACCCATTTCTATGTGCATCTTGAGGTCTTTCTCCTCCAAGGCACTGAATAAACTTTTATCATTGGTCATGTGGAATGAGGCTCCACTGTCAAGATACCAGACACAACCCATTATCGATGAAACCATGCATGCAATGAGGGTAAATTCCATTTCGAACTAAGAGGCTAATGCCTCACCTTCTGATCCTTCTGAGGATACCTTCTTGGACTTATTCGATGGGCAATTAGTCGCATAATGTCCCATCTCGTGACAATTAAAGCATCTCACTTTAGACATGTCACCCTTCTTCCCTCCATGAGAAGAATTTGATTTGAAATGGGAAGCCTTCCCCTTCCCTTTCCTTGCCTTACTTGCTAAGGCCACATTTTCTTCATCATAATCCTTGGATGAAGAACCATCTCGTGTGCTCCTCCTGATCTGCTCCTGCATCAGATCTGACCAAAGTCATTCCCAATCTAGTAGTTTCTCCCTTCCATTCACAGAGTCCTGGTAGCTATTCCCACTCTTTGGAAGGCCAAGGAGAGCGAGGCTCACCATATCATCATCGATAGTAGTTATTCCCACACTGCCAAGCTCATCTACACAGGTGGTGAGCTTATTCAGACATGTGGAAATAGTGTCGCCCTTCTCCATCTTGATTCTTCGAAGCTTAACCTTGAGCGCCAATTTCCTCTGGTCATTACTGTTCTAGTAGAGGTCCTTCAATGTCTTCCACATTGAAAATGGAGTATCCTTCCCATGGAGACTCGAGACAATGTGGTCTCGAACTCCCTCAAGGATGATCTGTCTCAACTTCGCCACACACACTTCTTTCACTCAGCCAACTCTTGTGCATTAGTTGAAGCTAGCTTTGGGATTTTTTGATCAATGAAATCCTTCAAGCCATTGTCTTCTAATACCGCCTCCATTCTATCTTTCCATGCTATGTAATTCGAGCTAGCTTCCAAGGCATACTCGAGTCTCAAGCCATAGAACGCCATTGGCCAACCTTGGAGTATGATATGAATTCGATTTGCACCTGCAACCCTGAATTTCAAACTTAAAATTCTCTTCTTAGTATACTGTTCACAGCTCCGATATCCTGTAGAAAATTTCTACAAATCCAGCTCTGATACCATGTAGAAAATCTAACTGTAGGTTAACCCAATAATGCAATATAACAAAAGAAAAATACTATACCTACTTCTACTATCAATTTGCGGAAGCTTAAAGATCAAGCTGAACACATATAACCAGAAGAAGAAGAATCAATGCACAATACACATGAAAATACTTTGGGGAAAGCCTCAGCTAAAAACCCCACTATCTGTATTATCATACAAGGTGGAAATACATAGGAATTATACAAAGCCTTAGCTCTCACAGCTAGCCAACTCTCAGTACAATCCTCACAGATGCTCACAGGAAATCTTGGCTTCTCACAAGCCTTCCTCTCTACCCTCCAAGCTCCTATTTCCTTGTGTTGTTCCTCTGGGATGATTCTCACCTCACCAAGTGGAACACTGCTCTCACACACTGTCAGAACTGCGCAATCCTCAAGGAATGATTTTTTTTGCATGCATGAGTTTTCTTTATAAGAAAACACATGCAACTGATAGTACATTGTCCTTGACTTTAATCTCAACTGGGTCTTTCTCAGAATAGACATGCATGAGTTTCTGATGAGGGAATCTTCAGTTAACTGGAGTACACTAGTTGAGTGCATGCATGCATCAACTGACTGTTAACTCTCTATTAGTTCCTCAAACAGTTTGGAACTAATTTAATTGGACTTAACTCAGCAAACTGAGTTAACTAATTACAACTCAAATATAACTCAATCTTATATCCTTAATTTACAACTTATCTCCTTAATTTAAGGGATAACTCTTGCATGACTTCAGAAAGACTTCTAACTTGAATTTCTCCAACTAATTAAGTCAAAATAGCTTAATTAACTATTTCCAAGTAGTTGGTAAGACTAAATTTGATTTTAATTCACAATTTAATTCAAGGACAACTTAAATTGGAATATTCTTGTTGCGACATTTCAACAATAACTCTGCCAATTGAAATTTGCGATGGAGTTGTCGAAACTGTCGCCTTAATCGTCGGACCTAACCACCATGTGACCAATCGGCCTTAACTGCGAGATAGGCGGGGAAGTTGGCGGGACCGCCAATTTCGACAGAACTGCCAACATTAGCTCCGGACAATGAATTTAACTGGAAATTAGCCAAATTTGGAGGAGGAAATTGTGCAAAGACTAGCAGAAGACATAACTTCTTCAGTTTTCCACCAAATTTGTTGCAAAAAGAGGTTAGATAACCGTTTTTGAGTATTATAAACTCATTGAGACAGGTTTCAAAGGCATTTTTAAGCATTGTAAACACACGTTTTTTGTAATTTTGAGCATAATAGAGAGGCCCAAGCATTGGAAGTTGGACCAAGGAGACGTAGCCTAGGAGGGGTGAACTCCTCATCAAATATTTGTGTTGTGTGTTGTATTTTGATGTTATTTGTTGTTATTGCTATTGTGCAACATATGTTTTATGTTAAATTGTTTATAACATTTACATAAGAAACTCTCATGGGAATCAGTCAATTACGTAAAAATGGTGAATCCTTAAGCACTTGATAAGCAAATGATAAGCATCTTGGGTTTTATTCTGAATGGGGAATTAGAACAACATTACTAATCTACTCCATTTTAGATCAAGTTTGTATCAGAGCATTGGTTTTTTCTTACTAGATTTGTTTGTGCAAAGGAGTATTGTTTGCTAGTTTTGTGTCATGCTAACAAGGTTAAAATTCAAAAGAGGTGAAGGAAAGCTAGTTGGAAGCCCTGAAGTTGGGTCAAGGGGAAGAAGAGAAAGATTGCCACAATCTCCAACACCAGTTCAACCTCAAGTTGCAGTTGAGACTCTAGAGATCATGTCTCATGAAGGAGAACCTACAAACATGACAGAAGATGAGAAGACCTTCAAAAAGGATTTCTTTGATATGACTGATCCGAATTGGATCCATAAAGGATAATCAAAAGAACCATGGTTGTACCAGGTCGAGACAGACTTCAAAGAATTAAGAGCAGCGATCAAAAACACCTCTAAACCAGTGGCAGTTAGCAACCAGTGTGGAACGACAAGGACCTCGGTCAAAGCGCGCTGACCGAGGCCCATGGAGACTACGCAGGAGGCGAAATTAGCCCCTAGGAAGCCCAGATCGGGAAATGGAGGAAGTTTTTGATGCACGATTAGTGCTTAGCGCTAATCGTGCATCGTTGGGCAAAAACCATCGAAAAGGAGGGGCCTCGAGCGCTCAGTCGCATGGGAGCCAGGAAAACCGTGGGGAAAAAGGCTAAAGGCTAAGGCGGGACCTGCGCTCTAAAAACCCGGTGGTATTCATTAGGGCATCCTTGATCGGTAAGCAGATTCGGTGAAAATGTAGCGATTCCACTCAACGCCCGATGCGTGGCAAGCAGAGGAGAGAGAAAAACGCCGCTCATCGTGCGCTAATGGTCAAGCAAGTCAACCGCGTGAAATGAGAAGATGGCGTTGGATTTGGGGGATTCGGATCTAACGGTTGATATCGCACTCGACGATAAGACCGGACTTAATGAGGGATTAAGCCGCAATCTAAAAGAATTTGAGGTCCGATTTGACCGCCAAGGTGGCGGATGACTCACCCCACGACGTAACTGAAGAACCGAACCGAGGAAGCAAGCTGGAACAATTCACAGGAGGACAAGTGGCCGCACCTTGTGAGTCTGATGATGACGCCGAGATAGGGAACCCCAAGCGAAGCTGCAACAGGCGATCCGACGGAGTTGGAAGAGGAATCAAATAGCCATGAGCTCGAGTGGCTTTAAAGCCATGCACAAACCAACAGAGGAAACGACAGAAGAACAAAGAAAGTAGACAGAGAGAGCAAAAATTAGTGAGAAGACAGAGGGTCGAGCTGACCAAAGGCAGCGTCGAGCACCAGAGGGCTTGAGAAATTTGAGCCATCCCTGAAGGGGATCTATCAGGACCGAGCACCACATTGGGCTCCTTCCATTGTAGACCCGAGAGGTCAAAAAGCTGGTAAGGATAAGAGTTTGTGTACTCTAGTGGCCTGGGGAATCCAAGAACCACCCCGCCAAGCTGTCATGTGACAAGAGACTCATATTGAGCTCCTTCTTTGTAATTCTCTGCTTTAAGACACAATAAAAGAAGGCCACCATTGAAAGCTGGACCACAGATGTAGCCTTGGAGGATAGGGTGAACTCCTTATTAATTTCTTGTGTTATTATATTTGCTTACTGTGTTTCTCTGCTATTTTCCATTTCAAGTGTCTATGTATTTGCAATCTGATCGATCTGTTGCTTAAATAACCTAAACACACACCAACACATGAGTCTGTAGTACCTCCATTTAATAATTCTTAAATGAGATCACTCATAGGGTGATTATCAGATCAAGTGGTATCAAATCTTTAAGCTGTAAGGTTAGACAAGTTTGTGTTGGTTTAGCTGTTGAATGCTCACTAGATCAAAGCTCAAATTAAGAGATGGAGAGTTGGTCGAAACTAATCCTGAAATTGGGAGAGTCTATCCTCGGAAGACAATGTCAGAGGAAGGTTTAATGGGGCCATACCCCCAATTCATAAAGAGTTTCCTAGCTATAAATTCTATGGTAGAAGAAATGTATAAGGACTTTAGAAAGCATAAGGATGAAGATTCATCAGGCTCCAAAAAAGATAAAGAAGAAGATGAATCTCATTCCCATGACCACTCAAAAGGAAAATGGAAAGAGGAAAACTTTCTCACACCTCCTAATAGCCCTGTGCATAATAAGAAAGCATCTTTGATCAACCTAGATGTTAAATTTGACTTGCCCATATATGATGGAGAGCTAAATGCTAAAAATTTGGACAATTGGATTAGACAAATTGATGTGTATTGTAGAGTGCAGAACATCGACTTAGACAAGAGCAAAATTCAGCTAGCAAGCCTATGCCTAGGAGGCACTGCCTTGGTTTGGTGGGAAGGCAGAACCCAAGCTGACATGAAAAGACATGGTAAGACTATCTCTGTCTGGAGTGAATTTGTTTCTGCCATCAAGAAGCAATTCTATCCATTGGCCTACATGCAACAAGCCATGATGAGTTGGCAAACTCTTCGGCAGTTGAAAGGGAAAAGTGTGCAAGGGTACACTCAAGAATTTAGAAAGAGAGCATTGATTCTAGGGATCTCATTAGACTCACCAGAGAATCTTTTGAAGTATGTTGGTGGTCTACATAGCTACATGAGGCATACCATCCTCATGTTTAATCCCACTAGTATAGATGAGGTATCTGTACAAGCTACTCATCTAGAGGCTAGAGGAAAGAATGGAAATCCAGAAGTTGGGGGACCATCCCAACCCACTACAAGCAAGAGCAAGGAGAAAATAAAGCAAAAGTGGAAAGATAGGAAGGCTAACACTGCACAAAAAAGCAAAGCTTCATGCACTCACTGTAAAAAGGATGGGCATGATGATGAGCACTATTGGGTTCTGCATCCAGAGCTGAGACGTAAGAAGCCCGAGGGCAAGAAGAAGAGGACTGATGCAGCTATCCAGAAAGATTTGGGATCAGACTCGGGAGATGAAACAATCATTGAAGCCACATGTATAAAAGGTAAGGATTTTAAAGCATCTACTAGTAATTCTGCTCAATCTATTATTGATGAAAAACATGAGAGAAAAAGACATGAGTTGTTCCATATATGAGTTGTTTCCAAATATCAAAAGATTGATACTTTGTTTGATAGTGGCTCACAAGTAAATTTGATTTCTGAAGCAATTGTAAAGAAATTGGGATTAGCAACTACACCTCACAAGAAACCACACCGATTAGGATGGTTGAATGATAAATCACAACTACAAGTGAGTAGACAATGCAAACTCAAGTTTTCTTTTGGGTCAACATTTGTAGATGAGGTTGAGTTAGACATAATTCCTTTGGATATATGTGGAATTGTTTTTGGGAGCCCTTACTTGCATGATAGAAAAGCTATTTTCTATAGAGCTGAGAACAAGTATCTACTTGTTAAAGATGGAATCAAATACTTTGTAAGAGCTCATAAGCTCAAGAATAATTATACTCTCATAAACTCAGGGTAGATGAAAAGAATGATAAATTCGTGCAAACAATTATTACTAATGGTTGTAAAGGAAAAGAAACATGAAAAAACCAATGTATTTGAGGTTGTAATGCTAAGGAGCAAGATGATATAGAAAAAATTGTTTCAGAGTATGATGTCCTGTTTCAAGAACCTAAAGTTTTGCCACCCAAAAGGGAAATAGTACATGATATTATTTTGCAGCAAGATGTTCCATTGCCTAACATTGGAATGTACAGGTTGTCTGCTTTAGAGAATGCTGAAATCAACAAGCAGGTGCAGGAGTTGCTCGAGAAGGGGTTCATAGACCTAGCACGTCACCATGTGGGTCACCAATCGTTTTGGTGAGAAAGAAAGATGGCTCGTGGAGAATGTGCATTGACTACCGAGCACTGAATAAGATAACAATCAAAAATCGTTATCCCCTTCCTCGCATAGATGATATTTTAGATCAATTAAAGGAAACTGTTTATTTCACCAAGCTAGACTTGCATAGTGGATACCATCAGGTCAGAGTTGCAGAGCAAGATGCATGGAAGACTGCTTTCAAAACAAAGCAGGGATTGTATGAGTGGTTGGTTACTCCTTTTGGCTTAACCAATGCCCCTGCTACTTTCATGAGATTAATGAATGATGTACTCAGACCTTTCCTTGATGATTTTGTTATTGTGTATCTCGATGACATTCTGATTTTTAGTAAAACGTGGGAGGAACACTTAAAGCATGTTAAGCAGACATTAGATGTTTTGAAAAGAGAGACTTTATGTTAAACTCTCCAAATGTGAATTTGGAAAAACATCTCTAAATTATTTGGGCCATATAGTAGGGGGTGGTGAACTGAAAATAGATCCCTCTAAAGTGGCAGTCACTGTAAACTGGCCTAAACCCAAGTCTGCTACAGAAGTGAGAAGCTTCTTAGGAGCAGCACAATATTGGAGTAAGTTCATATCTAACTTTTCCTCAATTGCAGCTCCCTTACATCCTTTGACAGGATTGAACAAGGTGTTTTAGTGGGGAGGCAAACATCAGAAAGCCTTCGACACCTTGAAAGAAAAGATTAGTACGACACTTATACTAGCACTGCCTGATATAAAAAGACCATTTGAGATCCAAACAGATGCCAGTGACTATGCCATGGGAGCAGTGTTGACACAACACGATAAACCCATATGTTATCATTCTGAGACTTTTAATTCTGCAGTATTTAACTATCCTACATATGATAAAGAATTGTATGCATTAGTTCAAAGTGTGAAAAAGTGGAAACATTACTTAATGGGCAAAGAGACAGTAATATATACTGATCATCAACCACTTCAATATCTACACTACCAAAATAAGTTGCAGCAATCAAGGCATTACAGGTGGATGGGTTTTCTACAACAGTTTCATTTAGTCATCAGATATAAAAAGGGCATACATAACAAAGTTGCAGACATGTTATCTAGACCCATTATAAATGCATCTACTATACTTAAGCATAATTCTATACTACATGAAAGCTACATTGAACAATATGCTCAAGATATAGACTTTAAAGATGTATATGCAACTTTGAGTCAAGGCAAAATTGTAGAAGAATTGGATTATCATATGAAGGACCGACTCTTATATCATTGTGGGAAACTCTACATTCCACAAATAGAGAGAGTAAAGATAATCAGAGAGGCACACACTTTTCTGATATCAGGTCACTTTGGGGTAAGTAAAACAGTTGCACAGCTGCAAAGGTTTTGTTATTGGCCAAAAATGAATGAGACATTTTCTAGATATGTGAGAGGGTGTACTATGTGTGCCAAAAGCAAGCCCATCAATAGAAAACTAGGCTTGTACACTCCATTACCAGTTCCTTCTCACCTTTGGGAAAGTGTTTCCATGGATTTTGTTGGGGGACTGCCTAAGTCTAGAAAAGGTCATGATTATCTGTATGTGGTTGTGGATAGGTTCAGAAAAATGTGCATTTTGATACCTTGTAATAAGCAGATTATAGCTGAACAAACTGCAAAACTATTCTTTGAACATGTATGGGTTCATTTTGGGTTACCCACTTCTATTGTATCTGATTGAGACACCCGATTTGTGGGGAAGTTTTGTTCAAGTCTGTGGGAGCTGATGGACACCAAACTGAAGAAAAGCACAACTTTTCATCCACAAACTGATGGCCAAACAGAAGTAGTTAACAGGACAATGATCCAACTACTCAGAGGATATTGCAGCAAACATCCTAAGCTTTGGGATGAACATTTGTGTTATGTGCAACATGCTTACAACAGAGCAAAACATTTTTCTACACATAGATCTCTTTTTGAAACCTATTTTGGTTTCACACCAAGGTCTCCTTTGGATTTTGTCTTTGGTAAAGATACCACCATTGATGGACAAGGCAACTAGGTTCATTGAACAGATCTAGGAGATCCACCAAGCAGTACAAGAACAGCTAGAAAAGAGCCAAGCCAAATACAAGGCAAGGCATGACAAGCATCGGGTGGAGCATAGCTTCCAAGTTGGTGACCAGTTCTGGTTGTATATCAGCAAGGACAGGATGCAAGGTGAAGGTAAAAAACTAAAGCCTATCAGGTATGGACCCTTCAAGATACTTGAGAGGATTGGCGAAAATTCTTTTCGCCTTGATCTACCAGCTTACATGCACATCTACTTAGTCGTAAATGCAGATTGCTTGAGATTGTTTGAACCTTCAATGGTTGAGGATCCTGAAGAGAAAAGTCAATTGCCTTCTATTGATGACCTGCTACTTGAATATCTGAATGAATTGCAGGAAGACACAGTCTTAGACAAGAAGGTGAGGACAACGCGTAGAGGAGATGTTGAGTACCTCAGAATTGGACTCAAAGGTTCGAAGCCGAGCAGTGCAAAATGGATTGAGATTGGACAAGTGAGACAACAGTATCCTCACTTAGTCGATGCTTGAAAAACCAAATTTTGGTGGTCCAAAATCTTTTCAGTGGGAAGGCCGTGATCTGAATTGGATCCATAAAGGATAATCAAAAGAACCATGGTTTTACCAGGTTGGGACAGACTTCAAAGAATTAAGAGCAGCGATCAAAAACACCTCTAAAACAGTGGCAGTTCCTAGCCAGCGTGGAACGATGAGGACCTCGGTCGAAGCACGCTGACCGAGGCCCATGGAGACTGCACAGGAGGTGAAATTAGCCCTTGGGAAGCTCGGATCGGGAAACGGAGGAAGTTTTTGATGCACGATTAGCACTTAGTAATAATTGCGCATCGCTGGGCAAAAAACTTCGAAAAGGAGGGGCCCCGAGCACTTAGTCACATGGGAGCCGGGAAAACCATGGGGAAAAAGTCTAAAGGCTAAGGCAGGACCCACGCTCTAAAAAATCGATAGTATTCATTGGAGCATCCTTGGGCAGTAAGCAGATTCGGTAAAAATGAGCAATTCCACTCAGCGCCCGACGCGTGGCAAGCAGAGGAGAGAGAAAAACGCCGCTCATCGTGCGCTAATGGTCGAGCAAGTCAACCACGTGAAATTAGTGGATGGCGTTGGATCTGGGGGATTCAGATCTAACGGTTGATATCACACCCGATGGTAAGACCGGACTTAACGAGGGATTAAGCCACGATCTAAAAGAATTTGAGGTCTGATTTGACCACCAAGGTGGTGGATGACTCACCCCACGAAGTAACTGAAGAACAAAATCAGAGAAGCAAGCTAGCGCAGTTCGCAGGAGGACAAGTGGCCGCACCCTGTGAGTCTGATGATGACGCCGAGACAGGGAACTCCAAGCGAAGCTGCAGCAGGCGATCTGACGGAGTTGGAAGAGGAATCGAACAACGATGAGCTTGAGTGGCTTTAAAGCCATGCACAGACCAACAGAGGAAACGACAGAAGAACAGAGAAAGTAGATAGAGAGAGAAAAAAGCAGTGAGAAGACAGAGGCCCGAGCTGACCAAAGGCAACGTCGAGCACCAGAAGGCTTGAGAAATTCGAGCCATCCCTGAAGGGGATCTGTCAGGACCGAGCACCACATTGGGCTCCTTCCATTATGGACCCGAGAGGTCGAAAAGCTGGTAAGGATAAGAATTTGTGTACTCTAGTGGCTTGGGGAATCCAAGAACCACCCTGCCAAGTTGTCCTGTGACAGGAGACTCATATTGAGCTCCTTCTTTGTAATTCTCTGCTTTAAGACAAAATAAAAGAAAGCCACCACTGAAAGTTGGACCAGAGATGTAGCCCTGGAGGATAGGGTGAAATCCTTATTAATTTCTTGTGTTCTTATATTTGCTTACTGTGTTTCTCTGTTGCCTTCCATTTCAAGTGTTTATGTCTTTGCAATTTGATCGATCTGTTGCTTAAATAACCTAGACACACACCAACACATGAGTCTGTAATACCTCCATTTAATAAATTCTTAACTGAGATTACTCATAGGGTGATTATCAGATCAATGACAAAGATGGTGAAGGTTCTTCAAGAAGAGGTAATGGAAAAGGAGGCAATGGGAATGGAGACAAACCTCCACCCTGTCCACCATATTCTTCATCCTCTTTTTCACAACCATCTTCACACTCTTCCACTAATACAAACCTTACTCATAATCATCATCATTTTTCAAAAGGAGTTGGAAAATCACCTCTACTTAGACTAGATGTTAAATTTGAGTTGTCCATGTATAATGGTGAAGTGAATGCAGATAAGCTTGATAATTGGATTCGTTAGTTGGAGGTGTATTGGAGAATTTAGAACCTTCAAGAGGATGATATCAAAATTCAATTGGCTTCCTTGAGAATGGAGGGTGCATCACTCATTTGGTGGGAAGCAAGGACTCAAGATGAGATCAAAAACATGGTAAGATCTCTATTACTTGGTCTGATTTCATTATTGCTATAAAAGAAAATTCTACCTTTTAGCTCATATGCAAAAAGCTATCATGAATTAGCAAAATTTCAGACAGTTAAAAGGTCAAAATGTGAAAGAGTATACTCAAGAGTTTAGGAGAAGAGATCTTATGCTAGGAGTAGACTTGCAATCACAAGATACTTTGTTGAAATACATAGGAGGTTTGCATAGCTATGTTCGACACACCATTCTTATGTTTAATCCCATGAATCTTGATGAGGTCTGTGTTCAAGCTACACACCTCGAAGCAAGAGGGAAAAATGTACAAGAAGAAGGTAAGAAGAAGCCATTCCAGAGTGGTGAAAAGTGAAAGAAATCTAAAGAAAAGCATAAGAAAAATGATTATGTTAATAAATAAGGGGAGAAACCCGTGAGAAATAATTGTTCCAAAGAGGGTCATGATGAAGTGCATTGATGGAAGCTTCATCCTGAAGTAAGACTGAAGAAATTTAACAATAAAGGGAAACATAAGAAAAACGTTGTTGTACAACAAGACTTGGGTTCCGACTCAGGTGATGAAACAAAGATTGCAACCACATTCACTAAAGATGAAGCCGTGGCAAGCACCAACACAACAAATAACTCCAACAACACTTAAAATGAAGAAAATAGAATTGAGTTGTTCCATGTCAAAGTTATTTCCAAACACACCAAGATTGATATGTTGTTTGACAGTGGATCCCAGGAAAATTTAATTTCTACAGACTTAGTTAAGAAGTTGAATCTGGAAACTGTGCCTCATCGTAAACCGTATCCGTTGGGTTGGATAACCAACGATGCAAATCTTCATGTCACAAGGAAATGTGTTTTTAGTTTTTCTATTACTGCTAATTTCGTTGATGAAGTCGAATTAGATGTAGTGCCACTGGATATCTCTGGAATTGTGTTGGTAAGCCCGTATTTATATGACCGGAAAGTCATTTTCCATAGATTTGAGAAAAAATATCATTTTTTCAAAGATGGAATGGAGTATATTGTGAGAGCCCATCGTAGAAAGCTTATTCTGCCTTTAGCAAGTGCAGGGAAAATGTAGCAACTGGTCAATTCCAACAAGAATCTCATGCTCCTTATTGTCAAGCAAAAGAATGACACAGAGCATGAATCCTTTGCAGGCTATGACGTGATGAATTGGTTGATGTGGTCAATCAATATGGAGATATGTTTCAATAACCAAAGGGATTGCCACCAAAAAGGGGAATTCAGCATGAAATTCAGCTACAACAAGGATGTCCACTCCCAAATATCGATATGTATCGAATGTCAATTCTAGAAAGTTTAGAAATTAAGAAACAAGTCCAGGAATTGTTAGATAAAGGTGTAATTCGTCTCTCTACTTTGCCATGTGGTTCACAAAATGTTTTGATACCTAAGAAAGATGGAACCTGGCACATGTGTGTAGATTATTGTGCTTTGAATAAAATTACCATAAAGAATCGATACCCACTGCCCAGAATAGATGATTTGCTAGATCAGTTGAAGAATGAAAAATATTTCACTAAATTAGACTTGAGAAGTGGATATCATCAAGTTAGAATAGCTGAGGAGGATATTTGGAAGACTGCTTTTAAACCAAATAGGGATTGTTTGAGTGGTTGGTTATGCCTTTTGGTCCTTGCAATGCTCCAGCTACATTCATGAGAGTTATGAATGATGTTTTAAGATCCTTTCTTGATGAGTTTGTAATTTTCTATTTAGATGGTATTTTTATATTCAGCAAATCATGAGAAGAGCATATCAAGCATGTGAGGAAAGTGTTGGATGTCTTAAAAAAAGAACAGTTATTTCTGAAGATGTCTAAATGTGAATTCGTGGAAACTTCCTTAGTGTATTTGGGCCACATAGTTGGAGGAGGTGAGATGAAGATTGACCCCTCTAAAGTTTCGGTCATTGTGAATTGGCCAATACCCAAATCAGTCACAAAAGTAAGGAGTTTTCTGGAAGCAACGCAGTACTGGGGAATTTTATTGCCAATTTCTCTTCCATAGTAGCTCCACTACATGCTTTGACCAACGTGAAGGTGTCTTCCAATGGGGAGGAAAACAACAAAAATGATTTGATGCTTTAAAACAAAAGATTAGTTCAGCCCCAGTTTTAACATTGTTGAATTTGAAACAACCATTTGAAATACAAACAGATGCAAGTGACTACGCCATGGGTGCAATTCTTTTACAGCATGGAAAGCCCATTTCATTTCATTCTAAGATTTTTAATGGTGTTGTTATTAACTATCCTACATATGATAAAGAGATTTACGCATTGGTGCAAAATGTGAAGAAATGGAAGCATTACTTAATGGGAAAAGAAACCATTATTCACATCGATCATCAACCTTTGCAATATCTGCAATCTCAAACAAAATTGCAACAATCAAGGAACTTTCGTTGGATGGGATTCTTACAAAAATTTCACTTGGTAATCAGGTATAAGAAAGGTATTTATAACAGAGTTGTTGATATGCTTTCTAGACGGGTTGTTAATGTAGCCATTTTACTCAAGAATAATTTTGTTTTTCCTGAAATTTATGTTGAAAAATACGCACATGATGTTGACTTTAAAGAGGTATATTCAAACTTGATTCAAGGCCACCAAGTTAAGGAATTAGACTACCATGTACATGATAATCTGTTGTATCATTTGGGAAAATTTTTTATTCAACGGGGAGAGAGAGTAAATGTCACAAGGGAAGCACACACTTCTCTTATTGTTGGACATTCCAGTGTAAGTAAAATAGTGGAAAATCTTTAGTGGTATTTTATTGGCCTCATATGCTTGAAAGTGTGTCACGTTTTATCAGAGGTTGTTCATTGTGTGCAGTCAGTAAGCCTAGTAATAGGAAACTAGGATTGTACACACCACTTCCAGTGCCTTCGCGTCCATGGGAGAGTATTTCTATGGATTTTGTAGGAGGTCTTCCTTTATCAAGAAAAGGTCATGATTATTTGTATGTAGTTGTGGATAGGTTCAACAAGATGTGCATATTAATGCCTTGTAAAAAACAAATTACAGTGGAAAAAACAACTCAACTTTTCTTTAAAAATGTATGGGTTCATTTTGGATTACCTACTTCTATTGTAAGTGATTGTGATTCCCAATTTGTTGGGAATTTTTGGTCAAATTTATGGAACTTGATGGACACCAAGTTGAAGAAAAGTACAACCTTCCGTCCGAAAATAGATGGTCAAACTGAAGTGGTTAACATGACATTTATTCATTTGCTAAGAGGATATTGCAACATCCTAAGTTGTGGGATGAATAGTTGCATTATATTCAACATGCTTACAACCGAGCAAAACACTCTTATACTCTAACTTCGCCTTTTGAGGCATGTCTTGCTTATTTGCCTAAATCGCCTTTGGATTTCATCTTTGAGAAAGATGTAGTTGTAGATGGACATAACAACATAGACAGAGCAAAGAAATTCATTGAGAAAATTCAGTTGATTCACCAAACAGTTCAAGAACAACTAGAAAAGAGTAAAGGAAAGTATAAGGCAAGGCATGATAAGCATCGCGTGGATCATCAGTTTCAAGTAGGTGATGAAGTTTGGCTTTGCATTAGCAAGGAAAGACTTCAAGGTGAAGGTAAAAATCTTAAACCAATTCGTTATGGTCCATTTAAAATTCTGGAAAAGATTGGTAATAGTGCTTTCAAGCTTGATTTTCCTTCATATATGAAAATTTGTTGACACCTAATCCTCAGGATTGGGTGAATTTATGTAACTAGTTAAATTAGGAACGTGAACAGTCATCAGGAGATGAACTGAGCAATCACACCCTTTTGTATATAACAATAGCATACCTAATGAAATCAATTGAATCAGTTTTACTGCCTATTGGAGAGTTACTGCCTAGCCTTACATGGTATTAGAGCCAGCTCCCTGTTTAGCCTTTATGTCTTTGTAACTCCTGATATGCTCCTCTGCTCTCCATATAATTCTGTCTGCCATACCTGCGTTCTGTCTGCCACACCTGCGCTGCCCTGACATATTCTATTTATGATTCATGTGCCCTATTTATTTGAATACGCTCAGACTCCATAAATGTTTCATATTCTTTGAACGCTGCCTGTTCATCTAAACGTTGATATGCTAGCCTGCTCCACGTAGCATGAACGCTGCCTGTTCACCTAAACGCTGATATGCTAGTCAACTCCACGTAGCTTGAACGCTGCTTGTTCACCTGAATGCTGGTATTCAATACATTTTTGAATGCGTTGATTGCTCTCTGGTGTCAAAGCGCTGCATATTGCACCGCCCTTTTGTGAAAATATGTAATTGAACATTCATGGCTTTGGTCAAGAAAATAGGCCCCTCAATTTGCATTTGCCCTTGCTGTCGTTGTTCAATCTACAACAAATCCTTTTTATAGCTTGCCGTTGTTCATTCGTTCTGCAAACTAGATGGCGGAAATATGGATTGAAGTCCTGCTCCGGTGGCTCGTTGGTAAATCTGTGCGTTGTTAAGTGGAATGCTTTGGAACAAGTTTTTGTCTGAGAAGTTCAGCCAGAAATCGACGACGCAGGTAACCTGTTTAAAGATTTGTGGCGCAGAATTGACTCAGATGCATGGAGGGCGCTGCTGGACCGCATGTTTTTTGGTAAATTTCTTGGTGCACATTCGATTTTCAAGCTGGAATCTAAAAGTGTAGCGAATCTGAGGAAACCATTAAATAATTTTTTTTAAATTGTAATCCATTTTATAAAGGCCGAATGACATTTTTAAGTGGTGAAAAGATTATATATACAAAGGGACATATGATAATTGAGTTTTTTTAATATAAAGGGGACGTATGGCATATGAGATTTATATGGTGGATTTATATGAGGCTTATATGAGATTCATATGAGATTTATATGGTGGATTTATATGAGGCTTATATGAGATTCATATGAGATTATATGGTGGATTTATATGAGGTTTATATGAGATTGATTTATATGAGGTGGATTTATATAATGATGGATTTATATGGGTCACATGATGGATTTGAAATTTTTTGAGAATGTCCTTTTGAGTACATTTTACTGTATATTGGCAGAAGTATTTTTTCTATTAGCGAAAGTTTTTTTTTTACAGAATGCATTTAATCATATCCATGGTAGGAATAGTTCTCACTGGCAAGGAGAACTATCTTGAATGGTCCCGAATGATAAAATACACCCTCATCTTCAATGAGTTTTGGAAAGGAGTGTGTGTCAGAGAAGGAGATAATGACCCAGTACAGCCTACCATTTGGAAAAACAAGAACAACAAGGCTTATGCATTAACAGCAGCATCTGTAAATGAAGAGATGAGTCGCCATATTTCGTCATATTCAACTGCCTTTGAAGCCCTACAAAAGCTGAAAGAACTCTATGACTCACATTCTGCACTTGAAGTTGTCCAACTTGTTAGCGCTTGAAATTTCACCTCAGGCTGAGAAAGGTAAACCTCAAGGCAACATCAAACCACTTAGCCTCGTAGCTAGCCCTACGGGGCAGGAGAGGGCTCTCTCCGGTCTATCTCGGTGAAATCTTTAATGGATGAGATGACCAATAGGGTAACACTGATTTTAGGCTAGTAAACTGATCAAAAAGGTTGATTTGGGGTTTTTAAGGTTTTTGGTGGCAAATTGAGGGGATGGAAATTTTGGGTGCGGGGATTGGACACAGTTTCTGCAGGGGGTTCTTTGGGGCGAGGTAGGAGACAATATTGATGCCTTTGATTGAGGTGGATGGTCAGGAATGACAGGTGAGGAGCTAAGGAGAGCAAACAATAACTTTGAATTCTCCTTAAACAGTAGAAAACATTGAAATTAAACAAACTTAAAAGCAGAGCATGACAGTCATGAATTCTTACTTTAACACTTCGTTTGCTTAATGTGCAGAAGGAAAAGAAAGGAAATGATTCACATAAAACACTTACAGGTACATAGAGAAACACACCATCAATACATGTAACCACAAGAATCACAAAAAATACTGCAAAACCCTGGTCTTCCTTAGCCAAAAATTGCAGAGATACAGTGAATAATACAATGATAGTTTCTCCCTCAAGAGTCCAACCATGAAAATGAGCAAGAAAGTACATAATATAGATCATATAACCTCTTTCCCTGCCTCCATGGGTCGAACTCACTATCCTAGGAGCTGTTTCAACCACTTCTAAACTAAGCACTACAAACTAGGCAGTCAAAACAACTTGCCTCTATAAGCTAGGAAACCAATTCATTCATTTAATTTTCACCTTTTTCATGAATGAATCTTCTAGAAGAGGTACATAAGAGTAAAAGTGTCGATAAATTACATTAATTACATCAAATAGGATAATAATCTACCCCAAAAAGTCAAACAGGGTCAAACTGCGTTTTTCTGAGCTGTCCACTGAAATCTGGAGAAGTTTTCCTGACGGGTCGCGCGCCTTTGGGGCCACTTTTGGGGCACTTCCAGGTGTCCAAATTGAGCAAGAGTAGGCTTGTTGGAAAGTTCTGTGAGTCTACTTTCTAACCCAACTGGAATTTATGAATTTGGAGGTCATTTTCCCCTCCAAAATTGCAATCTCCCAAGACTGCTTTTTGTGTCTCAAAAATGTGGCAGAAAGTCAATTTTTGCTTGTTTTTTCACTTTCTGCAGGCCCAAAACTTCATAAAATCTCAATTCCATCAATGAGCATGTGTAACTTTGCATAAAAAATCTGGAAATGCTGAGTTTTTGCAAAATGGAGTTGCCAAAATGAAGGGTCACACGGGGGGTGAGACCCGTTAATGGAGAAAACCTGTAAATTGCCTGAAAAAACCAAAATTTACCCAAAATGCTCAAAATTTCTTGGGATTTGTGCTGTGGCTGAGCTATTTAGTGCCATGTTCCTTTTGATGTGATGCATTCTCAGCCAGAGGTGGAGTGTTTCTTTCCACTCGAGGTGAAGTGTTGTTTTCTACTCGAGGTGAACCACTCTGAATACACCTGTTGACCTCTTCAGATGCCCTATGCAATGGAAACATGTGTTCATATGGAGCTGACACATTTGGGTATGGTCCACCTTGTTGATAGTCATTAGAAATCCCCCGAGTTGCATTGCCCTTCACCAGCCTTGTGTGTAATGTTTGAAAATTTTGTGGCTGCAAGTAAGCATCCTCTACAACCATCTTAGACTGAGAGTCTTCACGTTTTATATCATCCTGTGATATCCTGGTGTATAAAGAAGGATTATGGGGCCCAATCACAGCATCCACTTGAGCTGCCATTGGTTCTCTAATTATGTTATCATTAGATGCAACACCACCTAGAACTTCACCATTCCTACACGACTTCATGAGACGATAAGCAACACCAACACGATCAAAACTTCCAAATAGTGGTGTTATAAGGAATTCATACCATCTAAAATGACACACAACAACTTTGTCTCTTTTGAGGAGATAACCAAGAAATGTCTCAAATTCTAATGATTGTTGCCGATTCTGGCCAGCTGCATGAAAATAAACCCGAGGCAACTTTGATAGTGGAAGCATTGCCACTGGAGTCATCTCCTTAACATGCAAGGCTACAGGTATCTTCACTAGAGAATTGGAGCATGAAACTTGGCTGGTTGGCTTTCCATCTTTGTACAACATAATAAAGGTATTTGACTCATCTTCTTCGGGGACCTTATTCAAATCCATCAACACCATTCTCATCCTCGATTAAGCAAACCTTGCAAAATTTGGAAATTTGTGGCTCCTTGGCAAATTTGCAGGCAGTTTGATATTGAGGGCGCTGACGGGTCGCGCGCCACTGACGGGTCGCACCTGTGTAAATTTTGCACTGGAAAAGGCAGCCTGATGGGTCACGCGCCTCTGACGGGTCGCGCGCCAGGCTCAACGGGTCGCGCTTTTTCAGGAGGCTTTTGGAGGCCTTCCCGGTGTCGGAATTGGGCCCAAGATAGCGCGTTGGAAATTTATTTGAGTCTACTTTCCAACCCAACTGGAATTTTTCAATTTGGAGTTCATTTTTCCTGTCAAAAATCAAATCTCCCAAGAGTGGTCAAAATGTGCCAAATGAGGTTGCCTCAAGGAAGAATGTTGTTGCAGTCAACTTTTGAATGCCTTCCTCAACCCCAAATTGACCTCATGATAGCTCATTGGAAAGATATTTGTGTCTAGTTATCATTTTACCCATCAAGAAAATCATTTGGCCAACCAAGCTAGGAGAAAAATTTATTTTCCCAAGGTCACTTCAGAGGTGTCTTTGATTCTCCTGAGGCAACGGTATTCTTGACATTTCTCTCAAACCATGACACCTATGCAAAACGTGAAGGATTTTTTTCTTCTTTGGCATGTTGTAGAAAAAAGCCTCTCTCCGTTTCTCAAAATTCATCTTTTATTTCTCTAAAACATCTTTTGAGTGAAACTTATCCCGATGTGTGAAATAAGGAATTCTGTCGAAATGAAGCGAAATGAAGGGGATAGGGGGCTTCTAAATTCTTGAGGAAATTTTTGGGAGTGGGGAGGGATGTTAGGAAGCAGGGGAAAGTGGAATCTCAGAGATTGAGTGAGGGGAAGGGGTCCAAAAGGGCAAAACACAGGCCAAACCTAGAAAATTGCCAGGTTGTAGCTAGAAACTAGGGTTTGTGCGAAAATGAGGAATTTGGGGGATCTAAGGGATGGGAAGCATTTGATAGGGTATTTTAAGGATAGGGGAAGGTGTATGAACATCTGGATACAAGTTTTGCCGATGACTTGACCGTCCAAGAGAAATTGGCTTTCAAAACCCTAGGAGAGGGAAATGACCTTGCCAAGGCACAACTGAAGCATGAACAAGGTGTAAAATGACTCATTAGACACTGACATGATAATTACAACCCTATGAATGGTGATAGACTCAGCTGAATGATGACATGGACTGCCATTTGGACAACTTTGAAAAGAGTGAAAACAAACCCTAGACCTAATGCCTAGTGACCAAATTTTGCTTGAAGACTCACTGAAATAACAAAATTTGACCTTGACACTTCAAAATCACTTTGTAAGAGCACATTTGATCACTGGAGGAAGGCTGGGAAGACTGACACTAAAACAACTCATGATTAAACTCTTCACTCTTGAACTACAAAATAATGATCCTCTTGCTCTTGCATCTGAAGTAAAGTCTATAATGCATGATATCAAATCCACTAAGGTTGAATTGGATATTCCTCGTATTGCTTTTCTCAAGGCACTTTATCCTACTTACTCCAATTATCTTGAGTCATTGCAAGCAAATGGAAATCTTAAAGATATAACCTTTGACTCTGTTGTGAAAAAGTTTGCTGAAAGAGAGAAAGCTTTCGGAAAGAAGATAGCCCCTGAATC
The DNA here is from genome assembly GCA_031772625.1 of Pinus tabuliformis. Taxonomy (NCBI): domain Eukaryota; kingdom Viridiplantae; phylum Streptophyta; class Pinopsida; order Pinales; family Pinaceae; genus Pinus; species Pinus tabuliformis. The sequence goes on from CM062815.1 coordinate 937,485,803, forward strand.
TTCTGAAGAGACTGTGTGCCTTGCTCATAAAGAAAAGCATCCTGCTCAAGATTCTACAAGAGGAAGAGGTGGACGAAGAGGAAGAGGAAGATATTTCAGAGGCAGGGGGGGCAGACATTCTCAAGGAGAAAAGGCATATTTACACTGTATTCACTGCAAAAGAAATGGATCACATGATGCCTCTACATGCAAGCTACCATGGGACAAAATTGAGCAGAAAAGAAATCAACAGAAAGGTAAAACTGATGACACAGACAAAGGTAAAGCACCTGAATCCGCTCACTATGTTGAGGCACAATGTAACATTGGAGTAAATGAAGATTTGTTTAATGCTTCACTTGCTTCCTGGAAAAATGATTGGTTGCTTGATTCAGGAGCAACCTGTCACATGACTCATAGAAAAGTTTTTTTTGAAGATTTTACTGACAATGTTGATGGAGCAGTATACTTTATAGATCAATAAAAAATCAAGCCATCAGGGCTTGGCACAATCAGGCTTAAACTACCTGGTCTTCCAGAATTTCTTCTGGATCATGTTCTATATCTCCCACAGCTCAAGAGAAACTTGTTGTCCTTGGTCCATATCCGCCAGCAAGGTCACTCCATTCATATGTTTGATGGCAAGCTTGAGGTAAGAAAAGCATCTAACCACTCACTTGTCATGAGGGGAATAGAAGAAGAAAGGCTTCTCAAACTGCAAGGAACATCTGCTCATGCACAACATTTCTCATACAATTCTCATCATGAAGAAGGTACACTTCCATCAAGTTTATTATGGCATGATAGATTCGAACATTTGAACTATGACAGTTTCCGCTTATTGAAGAAAAATGGTGTTGCTAGTTTGCCTACAATTCCTAGAAAACTTAAGCAATGTGATGCTTGCATTCTAGGAAAGCATAGCAAACAGTCTTTTCATGATTCACATTCAAGAGCACATACGAAACTTGAACTCATTCATTCATATTTATGTGGTCCAATGCATGTTTCTTCTGCAAATGGAAATAAATATATCATGACATTTATTGATGACTACACCAGAATGTGTTGGGTTTATTTATTGAAGAACAAATCTGATGCTTTCCAAACATTCAAGAATTTTCATAAATGGATTGAAAATGATGCACAATCTCATATTGGGTCTCTTCACACTGATAATGGAAAAGAATATACATCAAATGAATTTAAAAACTATCTTCGCCAACATGGGATCAAACATCAAACAACTATGCCTTATAATCCCCAACAGAATGGTGTAGCTGAAAGAATGAATAGAACAATCTTGAATATGGTACGATTCATGCTTTTCTTCAAAAATGTAAAGATAATGTTTTGGGCTGATGCTGTTCTATGTGTTGCATATATAAATAATAGACGTCCATCTAATGCTATAAGAAACAAGACTCCTTATGAATTTTGGTATGGACATGTTCCTTCGGTAAAACATCTCAGGGTCTTTGGTTCCACCTGTTATGCTTTGATACCAAAGGTACATAGAAACAAACTTGGTGCTAGAAGTCGTAAGTGTATCTTCCTGGGGTATTCAAACACCTCCAAAGCATACCACCTCTATGATGAAGTAAATAAAAAGTTTGTTGTATCTAGAGATGTATTTTTTCTTGAATCATCCAAATCTGACAATGTTGTTGAGCGACAACTTGATCGCTTGGATAGATTCGCAAAAACGAAATCATTTCAAGAATTTTATAATCAGATTCCACATCTTGAAGGGGGGGATTCCTATTCTATATCAATATGTGGAATCTTATTCTGAAGAACACTCTCCCCCGAATGAAACTCCAACAACGGATGATGCTTTAAGTGATGTAATTGATAGAATTGGGAGACTCAATCTTGATTCAGTCCCAACTCAATCAACAGAGCAGCTTGGACCATCTCAGAAAGGTCCCCCAAAGTGGTTGACAAAGACACTTGAAAGTGTTCATCCTGATGAAATTGGAAAAACAGGAACCAGAAATTCAAACCGGCAAAATGGAGGTGATGTAGATGACTCTAATTCCCCTGTTGATATGGATGTTTCTTATGATTGTGAATTGAACTTGTCTACAGATTTTGAGCCAAATTCCTTTAAAGAAGTTTCTTCTCATGATGAATGGAAAGAAGCGATGCAAAAGGAGTATGATGCCCTCATAAAGAATGACACTTGGAAGCTGTTTGATCCTCCATTTGGAACCAAACCAATTGGCTGCAAGTGGGTCTACAAGAACAAGTACAAAGCTGATGGATCACTTGACAAGCACAAAGCTAGGCTTATGGAAAAAGGTTTTTCACAGAAGGAAGGGGTCGACTATGAGGAAAATTTTTCCCCCACAACAAAATGGGCCACCATCCAGACACTCTTTGCACTAGCAGCTCAGAACAGTTGGAAAGTCCATCAAATGGATGTAAAAATTGCCTTCTTGAATGGAGATCTAAAAGAGAATGTTTTTATGTCCCAGCCTGAAGGATTTGCTGTGAAAGGACATGAACATAAAGTATGCAAACTTTTGAAGTCCTTGTATGGCCTCAAACAAGCACCGCGAGCCTGGTATGAAAAACTAACTGAGCATCTTTTGAAACTCAAATTCAATCATTTTGATCTTGATGATGCAACTTTATTTGTCAAGAAAGTTTGCAAAACAGTTGTATATCTTGTGGTATATTTAGATGATCTTTTAATGACAGGGAACAATGAGAGCTACATTGCATCTGTCTAGTCAATTTAACGTCTTAAATTTCTCTACATAAATTATCAATCCGGGTATCGTAAACTGATGAAGTGTGGTGCACCATATTTGCTTAGTTAACCTTTTTCTTACTTCGTTGTTTTATAGTTTATGTTGTTTTGGGGGTTTTGTTCTTGTTGGTTTCCTAAAGTGTCTAATGCAAATGGAAATCCTATTCTAAGGTCTTAAGAATACTTTTAAAGGACAAGTATGGATAGAGATTTCAAGACAAGGCCTATGTCCCTAAATTAGCACTTCAAAAGATCTCAAAACGTGTTATTAATGGAATTAGTACTTGAACAAAAGTGTAAATATGCAACTACTTCAATCAAAATGGAATGCAACAACCAATCAATGAGCTAGTGACTATGAAACCCAGTATCCTTGCTGTTGTATAAAAAGAAAACTGAACTTAAAGCAATTCAAAAACTGTAAGCAAAGTAAAATAAATCATAGTACATCAACCCATATTCTGAACCCTCACCTTTTGACTCACTCTGTCTATAGGAGGCAGTCATAAACAAATTGAGTAATCTGATATCTAAATTGCATAAAATGAAACTAAGATCAAACTACGCATTCATACTTAAATCCCTCACCTTTCGACTCACTCTGTCTATAGGAGGTAACCGAAAATGACATGAGTAATCTAATCACTGACTTGCAGAAAAGTAAACTAAATCATATTACATCAACCCATATTCTGACCCCTCACCTTTCGACTCACTCTGTCTATAGGAGGGTAATCATAAACAAATGGAGTAATATGATATCTAAATTGCATGAAAGTAAATGAGCAAAACAAAACTGAAAGAAATAACAATGCTGGAATTAGAACTCAAAAAAATGAATCAGGAGAAGGACAAGATGATTCCATCATGTCATTAGTCATTAAAAAGCTATGTGCATTACTAATCTACAATCAACCGGTTGAACACACTTGCATGAATTAAAATTGCATGAATGAAAAATCTAATCTACCAACTTGAAAGCAATCAAATGACATAATGAAATCAAAGCAAAATTTACAAAATGAAATCTACTCTACCTTACATTCTAATATGCTCCATGACATCTACTTCACATCTCCTTCCATGTTGAGAACATCAAAGATTTATTCAAATTCTTTAAAATTACAAAGTACAACAAAGCTCTCCAAAGCTTTCAAAAGCCATCAAGGAAGAACTACAAACTCACAAGCTAAAAAGACTTAAGAACTCCAAACTCTAAGCTCTAAGCTCTAAGCTAACAAATGAAGTAGAGAGATCTCCTATTTATACAAAAAGATGAGAAGCCACCTCATTAATGAGAGTCCATGAATCTCTCCCTCTACCTCTAGAGTCCTAATCAAAATAGGAACTGATAAGACACATGTCTTCTTAGAGTTACAATACAATTAGGAGATGTGACACATATCCTCATGATCCCATGATTCTTTCCACTCAAATTCGAGTTTGGCCTTAGAGTGCCACATAAGGGTCTTCTAGAAGCCTCCTTTCAATCTACACATGTCAACAATCTCAACCCATTTGTTAGGTATAAGCATATGCACATTATTTTCTAATTTTTAACCACAAATTCACTTAAAAGGCTTAGAATTAATAAAGATTGGAAAAACATAAATGTGGCCCAATGATAATGAAAGTGGGATGAATGTGGTGACATAGTAGTGAAATGGAGGTGATATAATGGACATAATAGTGAAAGTGTAATGGAAATGAATGACATTTTCAAGACTCAACAACATCCATAAAGAAGGAATTGGGGAAAAGTTTTGAAATGACTGATTTGGGCTATGTTCATTACTATCTTGGCATTGAAGTAACCCAACATCCAAAGTCCATATTTCTTTCTCAAAAGAAATACATTGGAGATTTGTTAAACAGATTTGGCATGACAGAGTGTAATCCTCTTACTACTCCAATGGAACAAAACTTAAAGCTCACATCTATTGAAGGAAAGGAATTTGAGGATGCAACAAAGTATAGACAGCTTGTAGGAAGTCTCAACTACCTTACTACTACCAGACCAAACATTTAATTTGCTGTTGGAATCCTCTCCAGGTTTATGCAAAAACCTTGTGAGGGACATTGGTCTGCTGCAAAAAGAGTTCTAAAGTACTTGAAGGGAACTCAAGACTTTGGAATCAAGTACACACAGGTGGATGACTTCAGTTTGATCGGATACTCTGATTCAGACTTCGATGGAGACAAAGAAACTGGGGTATCTACTTCAGGATATGCTATGAGTCTTAGATCAGGAGCTGTCTCCTGGAGATCATGCAAACAATCAGTTCTAGCAGATTCCACAACAGAAGCAGAATACGTGGCAGCAGCTAAAGCAACAAAAGAAATTGTGTGGCTCAGGAAAATTCTTGAAGATTTGCAGGTAACACAAGTACAATCAACCCCACTTATGATTGACAACACATCTGCAATAAAGTTGGCCAAGAACCCAAAGTTCCATGATCGAACAAAGCACATCAATACTAAATATCATCTGATCCGACATCATGTTGAGGCCAAAACAATCCATCTCCGTCATTGTTCCACAAATGAGCAAATTGTAGACATCTTCACCAAAGCGCTTGGAAGAGAAAAACTTGAAAGATTCAGAATGATGCTTGGACTCACCAACATCCCTTCAGATTAAGGGGGGAATGTTGACACCTAATCCTCACGATTGGGTGAATTTATGTAAATAGTTAAATTAGGAATGTGAACAGTCATCAGGAGATGAACTGAGTAGTCACACCCTTTTGTATATAACAATTGCATACCTAATGAAATCAATTGAATCAGTTTTACTGCCTATTGGAGAGTTACTGCCTGGCCTGACAAAATTTATTCCGTTGTTAATGTTGAATATTTGAGATTTTATGAGCCTCCTTTGATTGAAGATCAAGGAGAAAGTGTACAGATTCCATCAATTGAATATTTTTCTCCAGAATTTCTTGATGAGCTTCAGCAAGACACTGTACTTGACAGAAGAACGAGGTCATCAAAGAGTGGAAATGTTGATTATCTTCAAGTGGGTCTCAAAGGTACAAATCCATTAGAGGCCAAATGGATTGAAGAGGGGAAGGTGATGGAACAATAACCTCATTTGTTCAATAACTGAATATAATCTTTTGGGGTCCAAAAGGCTTCTAGTGGGGAGGGGTGATCAGGTGCTCAAAAATCAAAGTTTCAGAATTTTGTTAAACTTAGCTTCAGATCAAAGAGCTCGTCATTCTGATTCTAATGGTGTGAACAAAGCTCAAATCTAAGCTCGTATATAGAAGTTAGAGCAAGTAAAAGTTCGGATTTGACTTGCCTACATGGCAAGATTGGATGATGTGGCAAGGTCTTTCAATGAATGAGGAGGCACCAAGTGGTAGGCCGCCATTGGCCCCCGCATATCACAAATCACATGTCACAGGCAGGTCATGTTAAATAATCGACCCCAAGCAAGGCCAGGGTTGCGATGCGATAAATCGCAATCGCACTTCGCAACAAGGAAGGCATTGCAAAAATCGACCCCGACAAGTATCAGGATGCGAAGTGATATCACAATCGTAGATCAGCGAAGGGTCAGTGTTACAGAGAATCGACCCCAGGAAGGTACCAGGTTGTGATGCGATAGCACAATCGCATATTGCAAACAAAGCAGAGTCCTATATATATATAAGACCGTCGGTACTCCACGATTGTGATTAGCGAAAGGATCTGGATGCAATTAGTTATATGTTGTAGTTTAATGTCCTGTCGGCTCCGCTGATATCACAATCGCACATTTCCGCCTTGTTCACAGGCCATAAGCCCGCATAACTCCACCAATTGTGATTTTTGATGGAGCTGTCGGAAAGGTTGCCTTAACCGTCGGACCTAACCACCATGCAATCACGCGGCCTTAACCACGAGAGAGGCGAGGAAGTTGGCGGGACCACCAATTTCGATGGAACTACCAGAATTAGGTCCAGACAATAAATTTAACTGGCAGTTAGCTAGATTTGGAGGAGGAAATTGTGGAAAAAGTCATAACTTCTTTATTTTTCCACCAAATTGGTTGCGATAAGAGGCTAGATAGCCATTTTTTAGTATTCTAAACTCATTGAGATAGGTTTCAGAGGCATTTTTGAGCATTGTAAACACACTTTTGTCGTAAGTTTGAGCATATTAGAGAGGCCCAAGAATTGGAAGCTCGACCAAGGAGACGTAGCCCAGGAAGGGTGAACTCCTCATCAAATATTTGTGTTGTGTGTTGTATTTTGATGTTCTTTGCTATTATTTTGTTGTTTTTCATCATATGTTTTATGTTAAATTTTTTATAACATTTACATAAGAAACTCACATGGGAATCATTTAATTAAGAAAAAATGGTGAATCCTTAAGCACTTGATAAGAAAATGATAAGCATCTTGGGTTTTGTTTTCTTTCTGAATGGGGAATTAACACAACATTACTAATCTCCTCCATTTCATATCAACTATGGTTATATCACACTGTAATGTTCATCACTAATGACTTGTGTTAAATTGCAATATTCATTAGGGTTATCATATTGTGATGTTCATCTTCATTATGTTACATTGAATTACTTCATTCCTTAATGGTTTCATTACATTTTTGTGTTCATATTAATTATGTTATATCAAATTGCTTCAATCCTTAATGGTAGTTCACATTGTGATATTTATAAAGGGTTATATCACCACTCAACATTCTTTAGGTGTTGTATTTCAATAAAATGTTCCAAAATGATTATGATGAGTTGTGATATTTATTTTAGTTTGTTTTAGTTTTAGTTTTATTTTTGTTTTATTTTGCACTACTAAAAAGTTATGTTGCAACGTGATGTTCTTGAAGGCTCAAGTTAGATTTTTATCATGGTTGACTTATGTAAAGCATGGTTGTATTTATCTATCTATGGTTTAATATGGATATAGTTGACGATAGTAGACTATGGTTTAATTTTTCCACATTGTTATCGGGAAAAGTGTCCATTTAGATCTACTCTATCCCACTAAGGTGTGACAGCTACCTTAGAAACAAACAGAGAAAACTACTTTTTTATTCTTCTTTATGAACTATAAACAAAGAGGAATTGGATGAACCAACCTATGTCTTGCGCTAGTCGTTCGATCCAATCTCTCTCCTCTTTGACAGCTTCCAGCTACCTGCTCCCTTACTTGCCCAGCTTCACCAAGTACCTGCAAGATCACAAAAGAAGGAAACTATACAAAGACATGGGTTTATATTCATAAATAACTTAGGATCATATTTAAGTTAACCATACAAATGTAACAAGCATCAATGAAACACAAGCATGGAGAAGAAACTCAAATAGTTTTATTGATATACAAGAAGATCCAGGAGGAGTTACAACCGATGATTCCTGACCCAACATCAACCTCCCAGCAAAGAAATCCCTTCTTCAACCCCAACAAAGCATAGATCACCCAATTCTCTGATATGTATCTCAAAACCAACAGTAATTCCTTACAATGTGCAAAATTCTAGCCTCAGGATCTCTGGAATGAGGAATCCATATATAGATGTATGCAAGGAGGATGATTCAGCTCATGAATTGATTAGTGGCTTCTCTTTGTCAATTCTTGCTTCCACTTGGAGACTGAGAGTCGCTTACTCATCCTTGGTCGAATTCAGTGAGGCAAGTGTCATTGGAGAAGATTCTGGAAGCTTCCATTGTCTCTCCACCTCGTGGAATGACTCTGCCACTTGTCATTTCCCGCTCAACGCACCCTGGTAGTGCATTTAGGTGCGTTGCAACTCACCTAGCTAGTGGACTTAGGTGCTATGCAACGCGCTTGGCTAGTGGAGCAGTTGAAATGATCCTGATTTGACTAATTCTGAGCAGTTTCTAGTGGAGAACTTCTGGGAGAAGCTGTATTTTGTTGACCTTGTTCCTTTAGGAGTTAGAACAACACTTTTAGGGACTTAGGAGCCCTTGGTTTATGGACATTTCATGCTTAGAGCTGTAAGGCACAAAAATGTCTATAACAGTTGTCCCCTAAAGTATGAGGCCATTTATCGGGTGAAATGCTTTATTAGGAGGATCCGAAGTTCTTTCAATGCTGGGAGGAGACCTGTAATAAGATACAATACAATACATTGTCTTCATACTGTTTTCATGATCTAGCTGAGGCGGGCATTCCCATGCTCAGCTTTATAAATTCATTTTCATGTACATAGGACAGACAATCGTCTCATGGTAGACTGATGTTTCTGATAGAGCCATCATCCTTTTGGTAGGATGATTATCTGTGCTGCAATGCTGTACATTTCAATGTATTTATTTTCCTGAATATATATCGCAGCCCAAATGGATGAAACTAGATCCGGTGTCTTCAATCTCGTCCGATCTTCACTCGAAGTACAAGTCGATCCATGTGAGAAATGTTTTGAAGTCGAACATGGAAAGACATCGCTTGATTACCAGTCAATGATGTAAAATGTTAACAAGCGCGAGAGGAATCACCGATAATGATAATGACCCTCAAGGTACTGCAGTACAATTCACGTGGTGTGAATAAAGGACTTGGCGTCGAACACCACGCAAAATCTTTCGGTCGAAGGTCATTGATGTATACCTGTCGCTGGAAGTGAGAAACTTGCCATTGAGGCATGCAAGCTGCAAAGTACTGAATGGGTGTTCCTAGACCAACTTCTTGGATAATGAGTTGATGTCGACAAGAAGTGATTCGTCATAGGAGGGCCTCAATGAATCCCACATCAATGACGCGGAACGGAGCAAATGATTTTTGATGGAGGTGAAAACGATCTGGTGATATATGGTTCAGGGTGGCGGTCATGAAAGAATGGAGTATAATGTATGGTAGTGGGCGGGACACAGGTGGCCTTTCTGGATGACTTCTCTTGAACATGTCGGCGACACTTATGTGATGGATTGGTAGCATTAACCCCAAATGTGGATGGTATGGCGAGACCATGGCGATGTGACCGATGAATGAAACAACCCAACCCGACTCGGGCACGGAGTGGAAGTGTCATGTTCAAGAGCAACTTGCTACCAATAAAGATTCTTTGAGTTTTCTTCCCAATTTTTTCCCCAGTCATTGCTGACTAGTACCTCTTTATTTTTGTCAAGCTTGAGGAGGATAACATATGCTTGTTCTATAATTTTCCCTTCAGGAAAACCCATCGCTATGTTTTAACGAGCCTAGCGATAGTGAAACTCGTTCTCGTCTAAAGACAAGTTTGTCGCTATTAATCTTTTTAACGAGTCTAACGACAAAGATAACTCGGCCCTTTTCATTTTTAGAGAGTCTGAAAAGGTACGTAAAGGTAACTCCAAAATTCCTTTTTCATCATCTAATCCCTTAAGTCCGAAAAATTATAAAACAATACAGAAGGGATGAATTTTCGATCGCTTTAACGAGCTGAACAAAACAAGCGCTCGATCTTTTTGTGCAATAATCCCTCAGGTCCAAAAAGATTAAAATCTAGAGGAGGGATAGCACTTCCTGTCGCTTTAACGAGCTGGAAGGCCAAAACTCAGCAATCTTTTCATATTTTACGAGTCAGTTGAAAAGAGCTTAAAGAAGACTCGTCTTTTGAGGAACAAGTGATAAAATGGGTAGCAGCTGATTCCATGTAAGGTTTGGAATTTTCCAATCACGGCAGTGTCACAAGGATGGCTAGTGAAATCACTCTTCGCAGCTGTTCCTCAAAATGGGTAAACAATCAAATGGAGGTGAATGATCGGCCAATGGAAAAGTGGAGGTGACGGTGCAAACACGACCAAGGCTTTAATGGCTGAAATGCTTCATTCACGGTGGTTATTTACCGGGGAATAGTTCATTTTTTAACGAGCTTAAACGCGGGTGGAAACATTTGCTCATATCTTATGTTTATTTTTTAACGAGCTTGAACTATGCGCTAAAACTGCTCGATTAATCCAGTCATATGATAAGGATGTCTCATATAAAAACGGAAACTTTTAGATTTTTGCCCCACATCCTTTCTTTATGCAAGTTAGGTAACGACTAATCCTACGAGTTTAAAGGGTTAGAGGTTCTAAAAATTTAAAAAAATAAATAGTCGCCCCTTGCTTGCACTCCAAAAGGTTTTCATGCCCCCAGGTATAAAATATGGTTTCAAGGTTACCCCTCAATTTGCAGACAAAACATTTGTTCTATCGGGAGAGGCCTACCTCTTACAGGTTACCCAAAGATTGTTCTATTCGCAGCGCAAACAAAACACTTCTTCGGCGATGTCTACCGAGATAAACAAAGGTGAGCAACGATGCCCGCCAACTCACATAACTTTGACAAGAGAATCTTATTCTAGAATAACCCCTCTTCCACTGACGGACGGGGTACAGACTAGTCATATTCTCCTGCGGAAACCTACCCTATACCCGAAGTTTTCCTGTCGAAGCAGACCAGGACGCATGCCCCCTGGGTTTCAGTCATATCCCTCTGAATTACTCGCGCTCATCGGGAGGACGAACTGGGGATGGAGACATTTTTTGCGTGAAGAGACCATTTAGGGACGGTATATGACTATTTGCTATGCGTGATCCGGGAAATGAAAGTTGTTCCACGAGCTTGACCACTCTTCCTTCGTGCGAAAAACACATTACTCTAAAGAGTGAGGAGACGATGGCTCCCATGCAATAAATATAGTCTCGTCCAAGGAGTAGGTTATAATCCAAGGGTCCTTGAACTACCATGACGTTCATGCGAACTGTCTTCCTTCTCAATGTTATGGGCACATCGGGAAGGATCCCTAAAGGTCGACTGGTTCCTTTATCAAAGCCTGTCAGATTTCTCATCTCAGACAAAAGCGATGGCGAACCAAGTGCTTTCCAAGCAGTAGAGGAAAGGATACTCACAGAAGCCCCCTCATCTATGATGGTACCAGCCATGACCATTCTATATATTTGAATGATAATTCGGAATGGTATACTTGCTGGTAGGCGGGGTCTGCCTAGTTGATTCCAGTCGAAGGAGACAACTAGGTTGCTTGGAGGTGGGACCGAGTAGATGGCCGGGTATGGCTCTGACGAACTTCCTTCCTGCGGTAAAGGAACGGGTAGATTGCCCCCATGTTCGTCGGAGTCTGTGTTGATGAAGAGAATTTGGACGGTGTCATCCTTGTTCTCTTCAGTGACTGTATCATCCGAAGATAAAACCTCTGAAGGCAAGACCGGGTCAACTGCCGCCTCGACCTTTTGACTTTCGTCTGGTATGGATTCAGTTGGTTTATCTTCAATGATAGGTGCTTCAGCCGACCACCTGGATTATCAACTAGTGACGGACTCGGCAAGAGTTTTTTATATCCAGGAGGAAGTCGTAACGGTGAAACCGGACGATCATCCAAAACTATTTTAGCTTCGTCTAAGAAGGGACAACGGTGGAGGGCATGATTGCCTTCGCACAGTTTACAAGGAAATCTAGCTTTCCCTTTTTGTCCTGGGGCTTCACTTTCACTAGTTGACGGTGTGCTTTCAACATGATCACCAAAGGTTGATGACACCGGGTTGTGCAAACGAGGAGACCAGTCCCTTAGTATCCGGGGGATGCAAGGACATCTCTGTGAAAGTGGTCTCCTTTGCAAATGACACATGGCGATTTAGGCCTGGTCGGTGCAGTGTGTGGATTTTCGTTAGACGACACTCATTTTCCTCCATTCGCCTTTGGCTCCTTCTTCTTCTTCTCTTTCTTCTTCTTTTCCTTCTTCTCCTTAGGAACATGGCTTTTAGCTTTACCAGTTCCGTCATGCGAAGAGGAAGGAGGATAGGAAGAATTAAAGGAGGTAGAAGGCTGGTGGGCAACTCTAGACTCGTATAATTGTTGATTCGATTGTTCAGGAATGGTGGTGTTCTGAACGACATTGGATGAGAAGAGCCATACTGGCAAGCCAATTGTCAGTCCTGGAAGCGACAATGTGGCCATATGGGGCGCACCAACATCTCCCCAAGAGGAGAAGGGACTAGGATTTCCACCAAGGGGAATTCCTTGGTTGGTAGGCTCCATTTCCTCAACCCAAGATCAACGCAGGAAAAGGGGATGAATATTCCGTTTAAAATAAATTTTAACACGCTTTGACACAACTTGTTTTTTCAGTTTTTAAGAGTCGAGAAAAAACAAAATATGACTCTAGTCTCCTTCGATTTTTAATGAGCCTGAAGTGACAAGTGCTCAGATGGACCTTTTCCATTAGGGAGTCTAAAAAGGAACGAAAGGGACTGCTCTGGAGGTCTAGGTAGAGGGAGTACCAAACCAATCACAAAATTGCAGAATACTTTTTACGGTACGGCAGTCAATCTTCCCGAATGTTGTGTTCGATGCATTGCGATCAGTAGGGCGGCCGACACAGCTTCCTATGGATAAAGGTTTTAAGCCTATAGGGTTCTCCCAATATATACTCAACGGTACGTGGGAGCACAAGTCCGTACTGGCACTTATCGTCTCAAAGTGGAGGAATCACCCAACCATCAGTGAGGACAACAGTTACCAGGCTTTACGACGCCGGAATACGTCTCTAGCCTAGACCTCTAAATGTTGTGTGTTAAGTTCCAAAGCGTTGTTAAGTTCATTGAATTTATTTTAAGTTGATCTTTCTTATGAAGTTTGCCTTTTTGGATCACCACGAGATGTAGATGTAATTCCTAAAATGCAATCTAAAGATGATAAACAAACTTTTATCTCTTTTCAGCAATGAAAATCCTAGCTACTAAGGGAAAAGAAAGACACAATCTTTTCGCAAAGAGCAAATAGCACACTGTAAATGCACTTTCCCTAAATCAAGCCAAACAGACTGCCAATATGCAAATGCACATGCATGTGTTTTGTTTTTCACTTTCTTAATATTGATGCCTAAAAAGAAAGTTGTTGTACAAATCTGAATTTGGTTTCAAGTGACAAACATAAACAAGCTTCTTTTCGAAATCAAAAGGTAAAGATGATTACGACACTTTATGATTTTGAAATAAATACTCGTTTCGACACTAGAAAGTCACAAATTCAAGCCAAAGGCAAAAGTAAAAGCATAATCGACTATCAACAGCAAATAAACTTTCTCCTATGATTGAAATCGACACTTGCGACAGATCCAAATCAAAGGACGATAGTACGACTATTCTACTTTCACAATGGAAAATTGTAAACGACGCAACAAACACATAAAAACATCTACAGTTTCTTTTGTACAACTGAGGCGGAATATCAGTAAGGAAAAGGGGTTTGAAACAGTGAAATACTGATCAGAGGCTGCAAAAAATAGAGACAAAACTAGACAAAATGAAGCAAAGAACCTCAGCTGCACAAGGCTAGGCTGATCAGCGCACCTATTACACAGAGAAACTGCATTACAACGCAGGTAGCCCTCTCGGGAAGTGCGTTGAAATGCAGAACCTCTTCACAGAGCCTGCGCTGGGGCAGAAACGAGAATTTTATCCCGGTTCTGGGTCACGGTTTGCAATTTAATCTTTGGTTTTTGGCCGAGTAAAAGCAATCAGAAATGCACAATCAGAGGTAGATCTAAGAGGGGTTCTAAGAGCTATCACGAGGGCAATCAGTTGGTCTATGAATCAGCTGTTCAAGTCATAAACAGATCCAATGAATGGATTGAAGCAGCACATGTCTACTTTGCATTTGTTAATGGCAAATGCAGTTCGATTGCTGCTTCTAAGTTTATGAAATAAACAACAAGAGAAACACAAACAAACTAACTAGACACGGTCCCCAGTGGAGTCGCCATTTTGTTATCGGGAAAAGTGTCCATTTAGATCTACTCTATCCCACTAAGGTGTGACAGCTACCTTAGAAACAAATAGAGAAAACTACTTTTGTATTCTTCTTTATGAACTATAAACAAAGAGGAATTGGATGAACCAACCTGTGTCTTGCGCTAGTCCTTCGATCCAATCTCTCTCCTCTTTGACAGCTTCCAGCTACCTGCTCCCTTACTTGCCCAGCTTCACCAAGTACCTGCAAGATCACAGAAGAAGGAAACTATACAAAGACATGGGTTTATATTCATAAATAACTTAGGATCAGATTTAAGTTAACCATACAAATGTAACAAGCATCAATGAAACACAAGCATGGAGAAGAAACTCAAATATTTTTATTGATATACAAGAAGATCCAGGAGGAGTTACAACCAATGATTCCTGACCCAGCATCAACCTCCCAGCAAAGAAATCCCTTCTTCAACCCCAACAAATCATAGATCACCCAATTCTCTGATATGTATCTCAAAACCAACAGCAATTCCTTACAATGTGCAAAATTCCAGCCTCAGGATCTCTGGGATGAGGGATCCATATATAGATGTATGCAAGGAGGATGAGTCAGCTCATGAATTGATTAGTGGCTTCTCTCTGTTAGTTCTTGCTTCCACTTGGAGACTGAGAGCCTCTTACTCATCCTTGGTGGAATTCAGTGAGGCAAGTGTCATTGGAGAAGATTCTGGAAGCTTCCATTGTCTCTCCACCTCGTGGAATGACTCTGCCACTTGTCATTTCCTGCTCAACGCACCCTGGTAGTGCATTTAGGTGTGTTGCAACGCACCTAGCTAGTGGACTTAGGTGCTATGCAACGCACTTGGCTAGTGGAGCAGTTGAAATGATCCTGATTTGACTAATTCTGAGCAGTTTCTGGTGGAGAACTTCTGGGAGAAGCTGTATTTTGTTGACCTTGTTCCTTTAGGAGTTAGAACAACACTTTTAGGGACTTAGGAGCCCTTGGTTTATGGACATTTCATGCTTAGAGTTGTAAGGCACAAAAATGTCTATAACACACATTACAACATTTAGCAAGGGTTTTCTTGAAATCTTACATTGGTTTTTATTAGTCACATTGTAATGGTAGGTTATCATCATGACATTACAATTGTAGGTGACATTCGCCACATTGCGACATTCTTGGACATTCATCACATGCAAAATTTAGCAACGAATGTCACATTGAAATTTCAAGTGTTATTCATCACATTGTGACGTCGGGTTTTCATTAATCACATTTTAATATTAGGTTTGTATTCATCACATTGAAATAAAAAGTTTTGATTTGTCACATAACAACAAAAAAAATTGTTTATCAAATTGTGAATGTTACCCATCAACATGCATGGGTAACCCTAGGACAATTTTTTTCTCCTATGATGCAAATTTCCAACTAATAACCCCTACTGCGATCCATATATAGCTAACCTCAATTTCTTCTCACCCATTCTCCTATCAATACATTCATTAGTCTAGCTTACTTGTCTGATAAGTTGTGTTATTAATTATGAGTTACATTAACCATATTTGTATTCATGTCCTTACATTTAAAGTTTAAGAAATCCTAGTATGGATAACAAGTTGAAATTGGGTTATAGGCTTCTATTGGTTGTGTTCTTGTTCCCTTATTTTACCTTGGTGGTTATTGTTTGGCCCTAGTCAAGTGTGACCTTCCTTAGGGTTCTTCTTTCACTGTTTAGGAGGGGCACAAATAGGAGGTTTTGATGATGGTAATTTTCTGTGTTATTCATATTTAACACTTGTTATCCTTCCCCTAATTTCATAATCCCATTTTTTATTAGTTGTTGTTAGTCACTCATACTAGTTCCCTATTGGTCTTGTCCTATGAGAAGAAGGGGATAGAAATACTTAGAATTGATGCAGTTGTAAAAAAAGAAAAAGCACAAGCCAAATATCAAAACAAAAAATAATGACAAGGGATGTAAAGCAATCAAAGTCAATTATAGCTTGAGAACTTTCCCTTCTTATATAACTGTTGGAAATACTGAGAGGGGGGTCAAGCAATATCTTCCTTCAATTGTTATTATTACCAGTTAGATTCCTCACAATTTAATCAGAGAAGCGTATAAGAATAATTTTATTGAGTATAAAAGAATAAATACAATGTATGAGAATTATTCCCAAGCACCAACTTGGTTTTTTATGAGGCTTCGACCTCTAGGGTTTTTACCCTATCTTATCCAAGGCACCTACATTGAGTTTAGGAGCACCAACTCCAAGGCCACCAATCCTGTTGTTTTTAATAGAGAGTGTAAATATAACTTACTTGAAATGCTTCATTGTCTTCACTGAAGGTGTCATTATCTTCACTAGTTCAGGATTACTTTATTGTGCATTTGTTTCCAATATGAGAAGGTGTCACTGTCCCATTATTTCATTGCATACTTAGTTGTAGCCTTGAAGAAGTGTGGTTGTCCTACCAAAACTAATTTAGTCCATCTGACCAGTCCCTTTGTTTCAAATACTAGTCCAACCTTGCTTCCATATACACCAACACTAATTTGAGAGACCCATTCGACAATTTGAGGATGTGTGACTGAAGGTGACTGTGTGTAGAAGGCAGATCTGAAATGTGTATAAGGTAGATGAGTGCACAGGTATGAATGAGATAAAAGAGTGCACAAGTCTGAAGTGGATTGAAGAGTGCACAGGTCCGAAGTGCACAGAAGACAATGTGAGGTGTTGTTCTTTGGTCAACGTCCCAACAATAATGTTCCCTGCCTAATCTGCAAATCTGGTCATCAAGGTAAGCTAATCCAAGGAGCTCCAACACTTTTTTTTGATGTTGTCTGAGGTGCTTCTCCTCTCTTGACCTAGTCCAAAGATACATAGAGAACCCTGATCCGTAATCCTCCACAAAAAAATGAAACAAGAAAAATGCCTTTGCTTGTTCACGAGATGTGAACTTCTTATCTGCTTCCTTAATCTGAATTTTTCTTGGCTATATTGACATCAAAGACCTCATATATATACACCTATTTGTCCTCACAACGAACAATCATGTCCACATGCAAGCCGACATGAGTTATGGAGGTAAGGTCGGCTCAATAACCAGAATTAATTTCCTTATCTTTAAAAATTCATATCTCTTAGAATATTTGGAGTTTCGGGGCATGTGATAGCTCATTAGAAAGCTAAAATTATGCCCTTTCAGATGGTCCAGGTCTCATGATGAAATTCCTTTTCTAAGATAGAGAAAAATATTATTTCATGTGACTGATCATTCAATAGTGCAAAACTGGAGGCATGGCATAATGATTTTTGGCTTCTTCATGGTTTTGGTTTCTTCATTGGTTGCCTTCTTAATCATATCATCATCATATCCCCGCCTGCTTCATTTCCTTGATGTCCTTGTATTCTTCAGTATATTGACATCAATGAAAACTACACTAACAATAACCACTTGTCCCTGAGAGTACCCATGCATATCACACCTATCAAAGTAAATGAAACTCCCATTGAACATCATAACCCCAATGAAGAAATAAGCAACCCATCATTAAAGGGATATTATATCATCATTACCACATCATAAATCATTGAAGTTTGTTAAACAAGCCATATCAAATGAAGAAAAATGAAAATGAGGGGATTGGAAAAACAAAGGTGAGGGAAGGTAACTTAAACAACTAATTACTCATGGACAATGGTTTTGCATAACCTAGTATAAGACTATGACATCTTTCATGAAGTAAGCTCCAAACCATAAAACATATCACTTGTACCTATAATTTGAAAGGGCCAACCTAGGAATTGTTCCTCTCCTTAGTGTTGGAAGCACCTAATAGGGTCACTTGATAACCTCCCCCCCCCCATGCCTATGTATGGTAACATGTATACAATTATAAGCTAGTAAGGCATTTGAAGATGATGCTTGTGTGAAGTATTTTTATGGATTTGACATTGAATATGATCCACCTTGATGCTTTTTTGGTTATTATACCCACGATTTTGAGCTTACTTGATTCCTCGAGTATGTGTTTAATTATCCTTCTAGTTGCAACCAAGAATCCTTGAGGGATGATATAACGCTTCTCTAGCTCTTCATAAATGATGTCCAACCACTTTGTTGATCACATAGAACACTTTGACAAAGGATTTTGGTCACCTTTTGAGGGATGTTGACCTTAAGGTTGACTTGGAATAGTTGATTATACCCTCCCGTAGCCTTAGGACCTTGGAAGTTGTTGATCGAAGCTTAGATGGCGCTCAAAGATCAAGTGTACTTATGAGATGACAAGATTCCCCTAGGTTGGCATTGTACCTCCTTAATGGATGCTACTCTTCTCTTGATGATGATTAATGATGATGGTTACTATTGACTAATATAGAGGGTATTTTTCACCTTCTACCATTGTGATGTCATAATCTAACTTGATGACATCACCTTTAACGATGGTGTGGCTTTTGTTGAGGATGATGTTGGGCTTGAGATGGTTTTTTTTCTTTTGGGATGAGGCACCATTTTGTTGAGGATACATCACTTTTGGGATGAGACAAACCCCATGGGTCATCCCTTGCACATTTTCATGGAGAGGTATGATTTTTGGGAGATGATGTCAGCCTTGGAGGCTTTTATACTCATATGTGTCGGCTAATTAAGGCTCGTTTTCATGTTGTTTCATTATTTTGGCTAGATTTGGGGGAACTATTGACCTTGTATCATGAAGAGGCTCTTAGAGTAAATTAGAGCTAAATTGACTTGGTTTCCCACTGACTTGATTAACCTCATATATTAAGGAGTCATTTTTTCTCTTGGATTCATTGTCACACTTGGATCATAACTTATTTTGATTAGTGATTCTTCTATTTTGTTCTCTATGGAGGTGTAGTTGAGAAAAAATCTCTTTGGTGGATTTGTGATGTGACGTGATCTCTTTTCATGGATGCCTATGGTGGAACTTGGATATTCCATGGTGAAGTAATTTATTTTATTTATCACCTTCGTATTATTTTCCATGCAATTAATGTTCTTGTGTTATGTTAGTTTATTTTGTATTTAATTCATTGTCCCTTATTTAGTTAAATTCTTCCTCCAAGTATTTGATAAATATAAATAATTCTTTCCCTTAATCATTCTGTTGTAGCGGCTACAACCACCCTCCAAAATTTTTCCTTCTCTTCGAATTGGAGCCTCCGTCCTTAAATATTAGCAGCTTGTCTTGCACTACTCAAGTACTTGTGCTTTCATTTGAATTTATATTTCTCTTTACAACTTATGCTCGCTTACTTTCTTTGATCTATAACCACAAGCTGACCCCATTGTGACTTGGTTGATCCGGTTCTTGCACTGCATTGGAAAACTACGAAGTCCTAGAGGTCAGCCAACCTTTCTCTTAGGAATTGAGTGGAGTAGCCAAACAGTGAGCCTTACTCTCAAGAATTGTGCAGATCAGCGCAGTAGTGAGCTTCAGCTCCAGAACTACACAAACCAAACTCACAACTTTTATTCAGCTGGGAAATTGCACAGAGCATGATAGGCAACTAGAACCACTCAACCCAGGAATTGTGCAAAATCATTCCATTAGCTGTTGCCCAATGCATGTGCTGATAGGTTTCCTAGTTCCCCCCAAAACTGTGTACTTTCTCCATGCATGCATGGCAGCCTTTTCCGAAAAAGAAAAAAGCTAAAAAATAGGGATCTATTTTTAGCACTAGGAGTTACACTTGAGTTAATTTTAGAAACTGTCGCCACTTGTTGCTTTTTCCTATATTTTTGGCATGCACGTCATAAACCCTAAATCAAAAAAAATATATTTAATGGACGTTGTCAGAGCAAATTTAAAAATTTGATCTTGGAGCTCTAGCATTCCCAAAGCATCTAGGAACCTTCGGCATGATCAGCACAACTTTTCCAGATAAGTTTTGCTTTTTAAGTCTTTTGCTATTTTTTCTGTCGCTTTTGTTTCCTTGGCTTGTGTGAGCGTTGTTTTGCATGTTTTATTAAATGACCACTGTCATTTTAATTTGTTTTAACTTGTATAAGTGTTGTTTCAAGTTTTGCATTGCATTTCTTAAGTATCGCATGCATAACCTCATTTTTGCACAGGTAGTCGTCGTTGCAGTGACTCTCCCCACCATATTTATTGTTCGTCTGTTTGACTGATTTATGCAATTGCTTTGATTGCATGCATTACCATTCACTCATATCTGCACCATCCTTCACTCATGCATTCATATCTACTTGTTTTCAAGTTTCCCTGGGGCAGATGTGGACTGCCTTGGCCCAAATATAGCTTTTCCCGATATGAATTGCACATTTATGGAACTCAAGGCTCTGCCTTAGCTCTAGGAATTGCACAGAGACTATCAGTCACTGGCTCTAGCTGCGCTCTGCGCAGTTCCAAGAGTCAATCCTGAGTCTTTCCCACTAGGATTACACAATGCATAGTCCTAGCTAGCATCAAGCCAAACTGAACTACACTTTGCGCAGGTACAGTCTACAACAAGCCACAATGGATTGTGCTCTGCGCAGTTCTAGTCATCACTACCTCTCATTGGCAGCTGGGATTGCATAATCCGCAGATCCAACAAACAATCCCTCATCTCTGAGAGTCACAACTAAGCAATATTGCCCAACAGTTGCCTAGTTTGTTGCATTGATCAATCCTTGAAGTGCTCTGTGTTTTTAAGCTAACATTTGTTTTCCGTGAGTGTCCTCTCTGCCTCTAGGTACATCAGTTATTGAGTAGCTTCTCAATAGTATAGGCAACATGGTTTCCAAGAGATTTGGATCAAAGGATATTGTAGAGAGTAGCACTAGAGACGTAGTTGAATAGATTCCATTGAACTTTCCCATCTACGTAGACACGCAATTGTTCGTAGAGAAGGATGATGAAGATTACATGGCAAGAAATAAAGGACATATTTGCAGGTGGCTTCAAGAAAGATCTGGAAGATCGGAAAGTCTATGTCAACATCCACAAGTTAGTCTTGTACAGGGTTACATTCAGGTACCCCTCCTTCCTGTGCGTAGATATCATTCATTGGATTGTCTCACATACCAATCTTGAGACGATGAAGCTGAGCATTACCAATGGAACACAACTTGCCACCTTCAGGATAGAACACTACCACCAGGTGTATCACTTTTTGCAACCAATGAACTACATGGATGCATTGTTCAATACTCCCAACAACAATGTGAACACTAAAGACATCATGAAGCATTGGGTAAAAGATCCACCGAATTTCAGAGTGACACCCAACTAGGTTTACAAGATGAAGTCACTCAGGAAGGCTTACCAACTCTTGGTCATCTTTGCATGTCACTTGTATGGTTATGAGAGCACGAAGACCTTTCCGCAGAGTTGGGTGGTTATGTTGGATCAGTTGCAAAATGAAGGAAGGTCATTCAACTGGTCAGACATGATGTCTCTTCAGATGAAAGTGCATGTGTCTAATTCCCAGATTCCACCTAAGGATGAGCAATAAAGATTCTTTATGTCCGCATACCTACTTCATGCAATCTATGCCCAACAGTAGTTCCCTAGCATGGGTTGGACATGGACACCATCAGAGGATGTTGTGAACATCTATTGCAAGTTTCTCTATCATTGAAGCTACCGAGGAGTCATGGCAAGGTTGTCTAACCACTTCATCACCCCGTTGTACAAGATGATATTCAAATGGATCCACCTTGCATGTCCCAAGAAGTGATGTAGGCATTGCTTAACATTACAAATTGGTATGCCTCACCCAGTGGCACCTTCATCGGGATGTTTGGCGCAGAGAAGCCTCCATATGAGCTACCGAGTTTTGCCACAGACAAGATGGTCATGCAAGAGGTTGCATACCACATCTCCATAGGGTTACCAGCAGGACTGCATAGGACGAAGAAAGCACCATGGCCTACTCTTCCTTTGCAGATTGGGTTGTATGAGATTTGTACCTTGAAGGATGTGTATGCTGAGGCAGAGGACTTAAAGAAGTTTTGGTTCGGAACCAAGAGTTTCAATCCGTATGACCCCCATTACATATGCAATAACCATTGTGCAAATATGTTACCCATAGATCCATGGGGCATGTCATAGGCAAGAGGAAGATCCTTGGAGGTATTGATACAACTCCTCTAGGTTCAATGAACTGGTCAACATGGTTTTAGAATGGAAAGAAACATTGCAGAAAACAACACCATAGGAAGCAACAACAACAACAATAGCGAGAAAAAAGCATACACAAGGCAAAGGCAAGAGGAATATTGTCGAGAGCGCAGAGGTTGAGGAAAGCTACAAGTTCAGAGAAGATACTCTTGTCGAGAAAGTAGCTTTGGAGATAGAGGCAAAGAGGCAACAATGCAAAAGGAGAGTAGAATGGATGAAGAGAGAGAAGAAAAGGTTAGAAGATGTAGAGAGGAAGTTGTAGGAAACATTAAAGAAGATGAAAACAAAGCAAGAGCTCAGGAGGAGAGAAAGGGAAGAAAATCATAAACAAGAACACAAGGAAAGACAAGGCGCACTAACAGAGCAAACTACGACTATACAGGTTGAGACATCAGAGCAACCAACATATGAAGAAGAGGGTGAGTAGGTGTAGGTTCAGGAATCAACTCAGCAAGTTGATCAAATCGTTGAGGCAACAGACATGGAGACGGAACAAAGAGCCACAAGACCAAGACACAGATCTCACGCTGAGAGCATCTGAGGTCACACCACAATCTCTGCCACCTCCAAAATCACAACCGGTCCCGAGCGAGCAAGGAGAGGTTGTTCTCCTTGATGATGATCTAGAGATGGATGTGTACAATCTGTCATTCGAAAAGTCACAACACAAGATTGTACAGGCACGAAGAAAGTAGCTCCTGGATGATCACACATCACCTGTGCACATAGAGGAAAGGGTGATTGTATCATATGTTAGAAGACATCTAGCTTCCATGACTGATCTGAAAATGGGGCTAAGAAGGCTTCTTGTCATTCCTACAAGAACCTCTCCCACTTCCAAAGCTTATATATTCCTAAGACAACTATGATTAACCAGTGCGGAACTAATAATGTGCTTGACAATAAGGTGTATGCTTATGTTTATTTTAATTGATTATATGCTTTAAAATCTGTTGTTTGTGCTGATATGTAAATACATGTAATAGTGTAATAATGCAGCAAATAACAAACACATGGACAACAATATTAATTTGGAGTTCACCCAAAACTCTTGGGCTACATCTCCTTGAGCTCCAGTCAACTCGACTAGGCTCTCTGGGATTATGGCATCGATTATTTTACAAGCTCCACACCCAACTCCACTGTTTTACACAGAAACAATGGGCTCAGAACACCATCTCATCCCTGGCTCTGAAGCTCTTGGCTTTCTGACTCTCGGCTCTCGCTCTGGCTCTTAGCTCTCACTCTGGCTCTGGCTCTGGCTCTGGCTCTAGCTCTTGGCTCTGGCTCATGGCTCTGGCTCTTGCTCTAGCTCTGGCTCTTGCTCTAGCTCTGGCTCTAGCTCTGGCTCTTGGCTCTAGGATTTGGCTTCTCTGAGCTCTGTCTCAGCCTCTGTGTGCATCAATGGTTTGCTAGGCCTCCCAGCGACCTTTAGCAACCTTCCAGCAACCTTTTGCAGGTTTTCTGCCTGTCAATTGTGCTCTCTAGTTCAATTGACCTCCAAGTGACTCCAAAAAATATCTCAGCTCTCTGTGTTGCCTGATTTCAGCTTTCTCTGGTTGCCTTTCTTGTCAATTAGGCTCTCTGGCTCCTTTGAGGCATTCTTCCTGCTTTCCGACTTCTCCAGTCATTTCTCTGCGTTTAATCATTCCTTTGCGGCTTTGTGGCTTCTTTGTGCGTTGTCTGTTTGACTGCTATCTGGATCTGTGGCTCTGTGGTTTCAAATGCATCATTATCTTCCAAAAATGCCCGCTTGCAGCGTGGCATGATGATCAGGAGTTGTTACAAGGGATCGGGGCCGTTTTCCAGGCGAAAAGCCGAAAATGGAGAAAAATCCAATACACAGAGAGTTACTAGAAAATACACTATTGGGCATGAATTTCAGACATGAAATTCCATCAAATTGTCCCTAAAAACCATATCGGGTCCGCCATTAGGCAGCGT
Organism: Pinus tabuliformis; assembly: GCA_031772625.1. Lineage (NCBI taxonomy): Eukaryota > Viridiplantae > Streptophyta > Pinopsida > Pinales > Pinaceae > Pinus > Pinus tabuliformis. The sequence goes on from CM062815.1 coordinate 937,510,353, forward strand.
ATCACATCGCATAGGTGGATTGGGCAAAACCCTGAATACACGAGAAAACACTGAAAAACCCATCAAAATGCTTTCTATCGGACTTCAAATATTATCACATCCGCCCTATAATCATATTGGGTGCACCTTCGGTCGCTATCGCAAGCCCCATCGTTGATTTGTGTGATCTTTGATCCAATAGTTGATATTCGTTTTTGGGTGGCTTAGGAGTACGAAGGTTACCTACCCAAAAAGGCGGTTTCTCTCTCTCCTTCGCCAGCCATTCGTCAACCATTGTATGGGATCAGGTGGAGCTAGCCCAATACCACTTATTGCTTAAGGCCCACCCGAAATCTCGCTTACAGAACTCAAATAATATAGATCCACTTCTAAAATTCCTTTCAGGTTCAGCTTTATCGCTTCAGGCGCATTTCCTTTGTATTTTAGTTTTATAGTGGAAATGCGCTAATACACAGAAAATCCAAAAATCCCAGATTTCAAATTTTATGCAATCGGGATTATAATTCCCATCGGATCTGGCCCTGATCGCTAATCGCAATCGCGTTGTGTCAACGAACCTACTGTCGGGGATCGTCGATCACCGATTTAATCTAGACCGTTGATCTGATCCATGATCGGACGGTCTAGATCACATCGCATCTCGCTATCGCATCGGCCCTTTGTGTCGGGGATCAGCGATCTCCCGATCACTGATTTAATCCTGGACTTTGATCTCATTTCCAATCCGACGGTTGAGATTGCACGTCGTAGATCTCTATCACATGTCGCATTCGCTACGGCCCAAGGGTTATGTACATCGCCGATGCCGATCCACCGATCCGATTCATCGCATATCGCAATCAGCTTCGCCCGGGGTCCTAACATCGCATTTATGCCTGTCTCCAACCCGATATGTCAGAGATCGGTGATCAGGGGTCTCTTCTGCCTTCGCTTTAAGTCCGCCATTTAAACTATGTGTGATGCGATTTCCTTTATAAAGCCTTTGATGCCATTTTTTTGAAGATTTTTCCTCTTTTTCAAAGGAAAAATGGCAACTTCTTTCTACGATAACTTCTGCATCTGAGGTCTGTTTTATCCCATTAAAATTGCAGTAGATTCAGAATGAAAAGATCTACGCAATGGAACTATTTCCAGGAGCATACTTGGACTTTCATTTGCCTCTGTGAGGAACACTTAGACTTAGGAGTCTATCCAATATCCATTTTGGATCAATGACCGAGGCTTCTCAGGCTTATGCAGAAGCCATGAGTTCGAAGATCAAGTACTTGATAGCAGAGAATGATTAGATGGTGAAGGAATTGCAAGAGGCCAGGAAAAGAACATAGCAGTCCATAGGATCCTCTATGGAAGAAATGAAGAAATAAATACTTGCAGAGATATCAACTTTGGAGACCACCATGTGGACATTGTATAGAATATTTTTCATTGTGCACAAAGCGGTTGTCCATCTATACAGTTTTCAGCACCAATGCACAAAGACAGCGCAAGCTCTCAAAGACATCCACACTTCCATTGTGCATGAGGAATGGACAATGAGGTAAAAAGGGGCCTCACTTTACTTGCACAAGATGATGAAGTTGCAGTCAGAGCTAGACAAAGCACGCATTCAGATGTTGATCAAAAACTATGAGCAGCTCCCTCCTCTCATCACCAACATGGAGGCTTCCTATGTATGGTTGTATAGGAGTCTAGATTTCATAGTGATGACACACATGATCCCTTCCATTAGAACCCTCACTTAAGCCATGAGGAAGAACAAAGTCATGTTGGAGCTCGATGGTACATAGAGCAGTTGATGCACGAGGCCACCAGTGATGACTTGCAGCTGAGTGCGGAGAACATGCAGAAGTACATCAGTGGTCCAGCCACACTTAGGATAGTGTTGCACATGCTTCAGGATGAGCTGGACAAGGGTTTCAAAACCATATACCCGGAATCCATGGAAGGGAGAATTCACTTCGATAAAGACATCACAAAATAGTACAAGGACATGTTAGCGTAGTACCAAGCTTGGTATCAGTTCATCATCGAAGACCACCATGAGGAGGTTACCGAGTTGGTCTTTCCCCAAGACCCCGAGTGATGTTGTTTGTCTTGTTAGGCTAACTCAAGCCTATTTTTTCCCACATGGGTATATGTGGAAATTGTATTATTGTAAATATGTTGTAAGTGAAATTCCAAGTGTCACTAGTGGAATGTGAACAATCACTATGTAATGTGAAGAGTCATGAGGGTAGTCTAAGATTCAAAGGGGAATGTCAAGGGTCACCCCACCCTTTTCTATATATAGAACCTCATAACTCATAGTATCGGCTTTTGGGAGCCAAGCTTTTGGCTAGGCATTTCTTATAAAAGGCTTAGAAAAACCACACAAAGACCAAACAATTTACACATTCCAGATCAAGAAGAGTGGAAGAAATTGTGGCCAAGAAAAAGAGTCATAAGGACAACAATGAAGGGAAGGATAAGAAGGCATAAATATTGTTGAGTGCCATATGTTCAAGGGGAGCAACCCTAAAGAAGTAAGTCACGCTTTTCCATTGATGTCAAAGGAGGATAGAGAAGTGCAACATGGAGACAAAGGAAGTGAAGCATGGAGATAGGGGGAACACGATGGTTGGTGGAGCATTATGACAAGGGGAGCATGCATATTGACATCAATGACAGAGAGGAGATTGTTGGAAGCAAGTTGTCATTGTCAAAGTGCCATAAGCAACCCAAGAAGTAAATCAATATTTTTGTGGATTAGATCAAAGAAAACACAAGAATGGATTACACCTTGTAGTGCTTGCTGAGACCTTTCCAATGAGCTATGGCTTACCATATAACTCCTCATGGTTGAGGCAAAATTAATTTTTGAATGTGACCATATGAAGTCTGGTCGACCTAAACTTTGACACACATATAGGATCAAGTTAGCTCCATAATAATATGCCCTAGCCATGGGAATTTTGAGTAAAATATCGAAGCATATGAGGCAAGAAAAATTATGAAGCTATTCATGATAATCATGTTAGCAATATGGTACATGTGTTTTCCTTGATGGCAACCCACATACAGGTCAGTTCAGAAATGATAAAGTGATGTATGATGGAAACTCACAGTGTAACAAGTTACTTTAGAGGTAACAGAGTAATGGCACAAAAGAACAGGATGATGGGACAAAGGATTATAGATCAAAATCAAGAAATTGAGGAAAGAGAACGTTTAAATTGGTATACATTGTTTAACCTAGTCCAAGTCGCGTATACACACGGGTACATAGAATCAAAGGCACGTATACGTATGCATGCAGTTTCATGTAAGGAAAGCACATATGGGATGGAAAATTAAGGATAAAGAATACCAAGGGTCCATACCATGGTATTAGCCCACAATATTGAGCGGAATAATAGTTACACGATACCGTCTAAGAATACCATATGCTCTAAGTGTTGTTTTGGTGCATGGTATTGACAAAGGTTCTAAGTATATAAGGAGGAGAAGATCAAAGGGCTAAGTGTGCAAGTGAAAGGGTTTTTCATGAATACTTCTATCTAAAGTATATTTTGTGTTGTAAGGGCTATGGTTATGATATAGATATAAAACATCTTGTGCACCCTTGGATACAATGTTGGATCAGGATCATGAGACTTGAAATGACTTATCATTGTATGATCTGATAATGGATAGGCTAGATCTGAGTGTTAACACATGTTTTATCCTTTATATGCTATGATATGGGTATATCTAAAGTCTTGAAAAGTTGCGAAGTTATAAGTCATTATTTGCATATCTATATGCAGGTTCGCCTCGGTGAAGACATGGATTCGACCCTTCCAAGTAGCGTATGCAGAGGAAGTCTTATTGTTCAGAAATGATTGATCTATCTGATCAATGCTTCTGTTTTACTGTTGTTTTTCAATTATTTCTTCATTAGATCTGAAGTAAAACTGATTGTATAAGGAGATTGAGTCTGGATGGCTGATTGATTGAGTAAGAAAGGTGATCTTTGTTGCTATATGTTTAGAACTTTGTAATATGACAGTATATCTTCAAAATGTCTCTGGATAGTACAATTTTTGGTTCAGAAGTTTTATGATTCAATATGTTTAGAGTTATACGTAGGTTTGGTTACAGAAAGTGGCATATACATGTAGGTTTTCCTCATTGAAGTAGTGTATACATTCTGACATATGATTTTTTAGGTTACAGTTGGTTCTAGTTGTTGATGTAGTGTTTTGGGTTCAAGTTTGTGTATTCTGGTGACAGTGATCTGACTATTCATATTGATTGGTTGTGTTTTTCTTCAGATTTGATGAGTTTCAGTGATTGGTAGATGCAGTTGGTTTTTATGGTTGTATTGCAGTGGTGATTAATGGGCCCAGTCTAAAAATTTATGAAACGTGGTCCCTGGAGAAAGAGTGAAGATGATAGCCTTTTGTAGGTTGATGCCTACGTACTGGTAATCATATCAGCCAATAAAAGAGCTATGGGTTTGGAGCTCCCTTCCAGTAGAAGCTAGAACACGAGTAAAGGTTGTAGCCTTCAGTAGGTATATTCCTGCATCCTGGAAAGAGTCTGCACTAGTAAAAAACTTGTGAACATTCTTTAATAAGAATATTGAAGAATGAGATGACAATAGCGATGTTTTTTCCTACATTGGGTTTCCACCTGAAAAATGCTTGTGTTCATGTGTGTTGCTTATGTGTGTTTATTTATTCTGTTCTTGCTGCATCTGCTTATTTCTTGGTAAATGCATCACACTCTAATTTAAGTTCAACAAACAATGAATTAGTTTTTTTACAAGTTTATTATCTATACGTTGGTTTCATTCATTATAGTTGCGGACATACACTGTTTGGTCTCTGTGAAATCGCGTATACAATTTGAAAAATAAAATTATTATTTTGAAAGTTTAAATACTAATTCACACCCCCCCTAGTATTTTTCCTAACAATTGGTATTTTAGCAGGTCCTTCAGAAGAAGCTTGATTGGTTGAAGGAAGATCTCTCAAGATGAGAAATCATGAAGGAATGGGATCTATCAAACCACCAATCTTCAACGAAAATAACTTAGCATATTGGAAGATAAGAAACAAAGCCTATCTTTAGTCACTTGGAGCTGATGTTTGGGAAATTGTGGAAGGAGGATACCAATATCCAGCAACAGTCCCCATAGATCCAACAGAAAAGAAATCATATGAAACCAATGCCAAAATTCGTCAATGCATTATTGGGAAGTCTATCAGAATCAGAATTCGTCAAAGTCATGCAACTCAACACAGCCAAAGAAATATGGGACAAAATCATTTAGAGCTACGAAGGAGACTCCCAGGTAAAACGTGCTAAACTCCAAACTCTCAGAATTCAATATGAAACTCTCAAGATGCATAGTGATGAAAGTATTTCTAATTACTTTTTATGAGTATATGAGTTTGTTAATCGTATGAAGAATCTGGGTGAAGAAATAAAGGAGGCTATTATAGTAGAGAAATTTTTAAGATATCTATTTTCTAAATTTGATTCAAAAGTATCTTCCATTGAATGAAAGCAGGACTACAATCTGTTACTGTTGTTCAAATTCATGGAATTTTAATTGCCTTTGAAATGAGGAAACGAGGTCCATCAAAAATCAGAGAAGCCACTTTCAAAGCCTATGCAAAGGGAAAAGAAAAGGAAGATCTCAAGGAATCATGATATATATCAGAAGAATATGAGGTAAACATTGTGAAGAAACTTCAACTGGGTACCGGAAGATTCAGAGGTAAGATTCCCTTCAAATATTTTTCTTGTAGTAAAGTTGGTCATTATGCTGCTAAATGTCCTCATAAAGATAACCATGACAAAGGAAAGGATTCCGCAAAAGGTAATAGGAAACATTTGTTAATAGAAGAAGTTATTATACTCATCAAGATAGTGATGGCCTGTCTAATAGTGATGAAGGTGAATCTGATTAAGATATTAAAATTCTCATGGCTTATGAAAACGATAAGTTTGTGGGTGCCTTAGAAGAAGAAGATTTTCTTGAAGAAATCACTCAACTCAAAATCTGCTTGGAAGAAAAGAATATGTTCATAGACACTTTGACGCATTAACTCATGGAAAGGGAAAAGCACAATGAAAAATTACAGTGTGAAGTAGTGAGTCTAAGAAAGGAACTTGAGAAGACAAAATATCTGAATCTTAGATTTGCTAAAGGATCAGAAACCTTAGATGAAATCATCAAGGTTCAATGTTCTCCTCTTATAAATATTGGTCTTGGATACACTGGAGAAACATCCCAACCAGAAAAGTCTTCAGCTATCACCAGAATCTATCTTAATACAACAAAAACTAGTCAACAATGTGTCAATCCTCAACAAAAGCCTAAAGATACTCCCCAGGTAAATCATGCTCATTTTAATCCAAAGGTGAACATCAATAGAAGCACTAACCAAAAGGTGAACAATACCAAAAGATTTTATGATCACAAAATCTTCTTCTTTAATGGACAATGCTTTTCATGCCATAACTTTGGTCATAAGGCTGCTCAATGTGTTGTTTACAAAACTATCATGGCTAGAGAAGCAACAAAACAGAGTGTGATAGGAATCAAGAAGAACTCTTATAATAAGTTTTCACCTCTTGAAGATGAAATTGAATGTTCATTTTGCAATAACTGTGGTCATGAAGAATCTGAATGCAGGAGCAAATTTTGGCCAAAATATCAAAAAGGAGAAAACATCATCAAACTCCAAGGTATGGAAAAAGAAGGAATTACAGTCAGAAAGTTATGGCATAGCTCTGTTTATAGAAGGTCAAAAAAATCAGTGGTACATTGATAGCGGATGCTCAAAACACATGACAGGTGATAAAGATAAACTCATTTCATACAATTCTTTAGAAAAATAAAAGAATGTCTCTTTTGGAAATGACACACCAACTGTCATTAAGGGTAAAATTTTTGTTTATCTAAAAGAAAAGGTTAAAGCTGGAAATTTTATGTATGTTGATGGATTAAATCATAACTTATTGAGTGTTAGTCAAATGTGTGTTCAAGGAAATGAAGTTGTGTTTTGATCAAAAGAATGTGTGGTTCGTGAGATTGACATAGGAAAGGCCATAATCAAAGTTACAAGAACTCTAAGCAATCTATATATACTAGAAGGAGGTCAAGAACAATGTTATTTAAGAATAACATAAGAGAATTGGTTATGAAACAGAAGATTGGGGCATCTAATATTTTCTCAAATAAGAAAATCATACAGGCTCAAGGCTGTTCGTGATCTTCCAGATATCATCATCCTAGAAAGTACCATCTGCAACCCATGTCAATTCGGTAAGAAAACTAGAGTTCAATTCAATGTCAAAGAAGGATCAACAAGTAAGCCTCTTGAACTCATTCATACTTATTTGTGTGGAATAACAAGGAAAAAGTCACTTTGTGGAGAAGAATACTGCATTTTATTCATTGATGATTTTTCTAGAATGTGTTGGTTTGGGTTACTAAAACATAAATATGAAGCATTTGAAAATTTTAAGGTCTTCAAAGCTTTAGTTGAAAATGAATTAGATCTAAAAATCAAATGTCTCAGATCTGATTGGGGAGGAGAATTCATATCAGATGAATTCTTTGAATTTTGTGAACAACATGGAATAAAGAGACAGTTCTATGTTGCCATAACTCCTCAACAAAATGGCGTAGTGGAAAGAATGAATAGAACAGTTCAACAAATGGCTCAAGCTATGCTTGATGAGTCTGGAACTTCTGACACCTTCTGGGGTGAAGCTGCACATACTGCAGTAAATATTCTCAACAAAGCTCATGTACGTGTAAATAGTGATAAAACTACATATGAACTTTGGTATGATAAGCTTCCCACTGCAAAACACTTCAGAGTTTTTGGAAGCAAATGTTTCATCAAAAAGACTGATGAAAAACTTGGTAAGTTTGAACCCAGAGAAGACAAAGGAATATTTCTTGGTTATTCGTCTAGAAGTAAAGGATACAAATGTCATAATAAGAGACTTCGAAAAAGTGTTGAATGCATTGATGTTGTGATCGATGAAGCATGCAACAATTTGAAACAAGTGACATCAACAAAAGAAGATGATAATAATGAAGATGGTGAATGTTTTCTTGTATCAAATTGAAATTATATAGAGGAAGAAACCACTGAAGCATCATAAGAAGATAAATCTGACAGGGAAAAGTCTCCATCCAGGTATGCTCAAAAGAATCATTTAGAATCTCAAATTCAAGGAGACAAAGGGTCTGGAGTACAAACAAGAAGAACTCTTGTAGGATCTTCTAGTTATATAGCCTTATTATCCTTGATAGAACCATAAAATGTAAGTGAAGCTAGAAAAGATGAATGTTGGGTTAAGGCCATTGATGAAGAACTTAACCAAATTGAGAAGAATGATACTTAGGAATTAGTTCCTAGACCTCATGATAAAAATGCTATAGGGACAAAATGGATATTCAAGAATAAGTTGAATGAAAATGGAGAGGTAATTAGGAATAAAGCAAGGCTTGTTTGTAAAGGGTATGCACAACAAGAAGGTATAGACTTTGAAGAAACTTTTTCACCTGTAGCTAGACTTGAATCCATAAGAATGTTTCTTGCTCTTTCAAGTTTTCGAAAATTCAAAGTTTATCAAATGGATGTAAAATCTGCATTTCTTAATGGAGATCTAGAAGAAGAGGTATACATTGAACAACTAGAAGGATTCATTCTAGGAAATGATGCAAAGATTGTATGCAAACTCAAAAAGGCCCTATATGGACTGAAACAAGCTCTGAGGGCATGGTATTATCGTCTTGACAAATGTCTTCAACAACAAGGCTTCATAAAAGGATCTGCATACAACAACTTACATACAAAAATTGAGAATGATAAACTACTAATTATTATTGTTTATGTTGATGATATCATCTTTGGTAGTTGTTAGCGCTTGGAATTCACCTAGGCTGAGATAGACAAACTCTCAAGGCTACATCAAACCATTTCACCTCGTAGCTAGCCCTACGAGGTATGAGAAGGCTCTCTCGGGTCAGATTTGATAGATCTTTCAATATGATTAGGCTGACCAATTAAGAATAGAGATTTTAGGCTAGTAAATTGATAGGGGGGTTGATTTAATGATTTTTGGGGTTTTTGGTGGCAATTGGAGGGAGTGCAATTCAGGGTGCGGGGATTGAGCACAGTTTTTGCAGGTGGGTCTTTGGGGCAAGGTAGGAGTTTATGCTGATGCCTTTAGCTGAAAGAGATGATCAAGGAAGAAAGAAGAGAAGCTAAAGAGGCCGAACAATGAATTCGAATCCTCTCTAGACAGTGGAAAACATAAATTTTAAACAAAATTGAAAGCTGAGCATGGCATGCATGAATTCAAAATTTATCACTTCTTTTGTTTAAATAGCAGCAAGAGATTAAGAAATGGAACACATAAACACACTTACAATAACAGTAGGAGACACACCATCAACATAATACTCCACAAGAATCCACAATGAAGTCTGCAAAATCCTGGCCTTCCTTTTCCTCAAATTGCAGAAAATACAAGTCAAAAATACAATAGCACTTCTCCCTCTAGAGTCCAACCCTGAAAATGAGAAAGAGAAGGCATAATATAGAAGGTCAAACCTCTTCCCCCACCTCTAGGGGTCGAGCTCAGCTTCCTAGGAGCTGTTACAACTAATTCTAAATCAATCACTAGATAATAGGCCAGCACAACAACCTGCCTCTAAAAGTTAGGAAGCCTATCCATGCATTAAATATTAACTTTTTACATCAAAGAAGCTTCTAGAAGAGGTAAAAGAAGAGTAAAAGTATCTAATGCCATGAAATTTACACAAGAATCCATCAATTACATGCCTAAATAATCAACCCAAGTGAAAATTGTGCTTAGCTGGCCGAACTGGTCAAAAACTGGCAAATTTTGCTTGACTGGTCGCACCTCTGGCTTGACTAGTCGCACCTTTTGGCAGCGCTGTTTGAGGGCCTTCCCGAAGTCCAAATCAAGTGCAGGATAGCTCGTTGGAAAATTATGGAAGTCTACTTTCCAACCCAACCGGAATTTCTGAATTTGGAGTTGATTTGACCCCTAAAAAATCAAATCTCCCAAGACTGCTTTCTGCAACTCAAAAAAGGGGCAGAAAGTCAAAATTTGGCTGTATTTTGAGCTTTTGGCTGCCCAAATCTTCACAAAATTTGAAACGCTTCCATAGGCAAGTGTACTTTTACAAGAAAAATCCAACCATGTAGAGTTTTCCCCGTTCTGAGCTGTATCGACGACTCGTCTCGTACGGGGTGAGACGAGTCAAGTGGCCAAAACCTGTAAAATTCCAAAAAAATGCCAAAAATGCCTCAAAATTTCTTGGTTTTGCTGCTAGAAGAAGGCTAGTCAGTATCATGGTGAGTAAGAGAGGCCTCAACCAAGATACGGAGCGGGTTGGTCTTTTTCCTCCTCTTGCGGGCCTCGGACAACTTCCTTTGGAGTATCTTCATTTTTGCCTTGCAAACGTGCAACCTTGCCCAATAGTGTGTTTTCATGTTGCGTAGCAGCTCTTTGTCACGATTTGCCTTCTCCAACAATCTCTCCAAGTGTGCATTCACACTGATAAGCATGGACTCCCGATCAGCAGGCAATGGGTCACCGGGCCTCCTACGGTTCAAAGTTCGATCATTGCGGATCCTCCATAGTTCATCAAGTTCTTTTTCTTCTTCTAATTGTTTGGTGCGCTGTTCTAGATAAGTGATGGTCCATTGAGCCATTTCGAGCTTTCGCTGCAACACGAGGTTCTCCTCCTCTCTCTGTCTGATAAGCTCATAAAAATCTGAAGGAGGAGAATGAGCATCAAAATCAATGGAATCATGACGTGTATCGCCAGCTCTCTCATCCTCAATCATGGGCTACTTGCCCCTTTCTGCTACCTGTGCTGCTGTCGGCAACGAGGCCCCTTCCACCTGGTGTGGAGATAACACTCGCTGATCTGATGATGACGACGAGACCCCTTCCACCTGATGTGGAGAAAATACTCGTCGAGCTGCTGCAAACAAGGTCCTATGACCCCTCTGATATGTACACTGTAGTGGGGAAACAACATGTGTAGGCACAATAATCTCTGCCTGGCGTGATGGACCTCCCTCCTCATGAATGATCTGTGGCTCTGGCTCTGGCCATGATGTCGCTGTAAAAACCTCATGAGAAATGAAGTCTGCCCATGAAATGCCCTGCTGCCTCAACTGATGGGAAACAATGAGCTGAATGAGACCATGATGGCACAGACTCCTATGCTGCTGGGCTGGGGTCCGCCTCTGAAATACGGATGACATCCTCTGAAAGTCCTGGCAGAAGAAAACCGGGATGTTCATCATCCTCACCCTGGTAAAGTGCATCAACATGCGAATATGACAAGTGGCGACCAGTGAAAATCTTCCGTCACATGTAAAGTATTGCATGATAAGCTTCATGATCGAAACATACTCCGCCCGGAGGAATCTGGAAGGAAAGATTCCTGACAAGTGGCTCACAAATGAGGGCCTGACATATGGCTCAAAAAAGATAAAGTCCAGTAGTTTGCGCTTGGGCCACACTTCCCCTACATTCGGTATCCCGGTAGCCTCTGAAATCATCTCTGGAGATAACACAAAATTCACCCCTGCAAGAGTGACCTGCCCATCATGAAGGTGCAAAACAAATAAATGTGCCAACTCACTATGATGTTGAATGTGAGCAAGCCTCTCACAGAACTGAAAACATGACATGTACCGAAAACCGTTCATTGCCAAAGGACAAGCCTGCAATGCTGCCAAAGAAGTAGGTTCCTGTCTCCTATGATGACCACCCCTCTTAGGAACCCTCTGCTGTACCACCACTTCTGTAGCTGATGAATGGTCATCACTAGGCTCATAACTCTCGGTGTCTGACATGGTTTTGGAACCAGATGAGCAAGCTGAAAGGTAAATAGAACTGCTGCCTCTGCCTGCAAAATGCTGAGAAGTATGCTGTTTTCAAGGGGAAAAATCATAAGGGAACTGTTAGGGGAGGGATTTTTACCTTGAAAAACAAACAAAACCCTAGCAGATTTGCCTACATTGACAACATTTAAATTCACCATTTATCTTGCAAATTTTTGAAGAAGAAAACCATGAGACATGTCATCATTCACTTATTCCTTGTTATCACAGATGAATTTGGAGCTTACCTGGTCGATTTAGCAATTTGGGAGGGCGATTTGGGTGATTTGGCACGTTTCTTGGCAAACCCAGCTCGACTAGTAGCACCCCTCTGACTCGTCGCTCCAGTTCAAAAATTACACTGTGAGAGCAGCTCTAACTCGTCGCACCTGCCCAACTAGTCGCACCTCCAACTCAACTAGTCGCTCCTCCAGAAATGACTAAAATCGCAGCCAAATCGCCTTTCTTTGCTTCTCTTTGTGTCTTGCAAGTTTGTTAATGCATAATGAGGCCATGAAGAGGGCTTTTTGGTCTTTATAGGTCCACATTTAAAAAAAAATTAAAACATCAAACCCACTTTCAAATGTTGCATGTTTTGGCATTTAATTTAACACTGTTTTTTTAAGTTGCACTTTGCCTGAAATTGATTTTTGAGTGTTTTCACTTGGTTCTTTTTGCAGGTTGATTCTCTGATGGATTCTGAGGAAGAAACCAGGGTTGTTGCCGGCATTCTGAAGATTTTTGAAAATTTCCTTTATTGTTGCCATTTTCACATGACCTTGGGTTTAAAAACAGAGTTTTTAAAACCAAGGTAAAAATAAGCTGTAGCAGATGAAAACTATCAATAAAACGTAATTACAAACCTCCTTCTGGCTTGCTGAAGACCATCAGACTTTTGACTCATGACCTGGCAATGATTTTGACCGAAACCCTATACCTAGACTTGGAATTTCAAGACAAAAATGAAACAAGTGTGACACAAGGTTTTTTCAAATGGTATGACCTGATTCCAGCAAAGCCAAGAAGGGAACAAAGACCAGCCCTCCATTCAGTTTTATGGCATGCCTAGCGGGATGCAAAACTGACACTAATGAGACACCTACCTATGCATATGCAAAGAGCTATTGATCACCGATGGAGGGCTCAAGACCGACACTAACAGTAGTAATGAAGAATCTATGAGTCAAAACTTTTCTTCTGTTATGCAGCAAGAATTTGAAATGTCTTTGCTTGGAGAACTAACCTATTTTCTTGGTCTACAAGTGCATCAAACAAAAGATGGCATATTTCTCTCGCAAACTAAATATCTCAAGTAGATTATGAAGAAGTACGAAATGGAAGATTCCAAACTAGTATGTACTCCAATGGTAACATGATGTAGTCTCAGTTCTAATGATGAATATCCTACAGTGAATCAACCAGAGTACAGATCTATGATTGGAAGTCTACTTTATCTAACAAGTACCAGACCAGATATCATGCATGCGGTAGGAATTGTTGGAAGATTCCAAGCCAATCCGAAGGAATCACATCTTCGAGAAATAAAGAGAATATTCAAATATCTCCAAGGAACTCAAGACTTTGGTCTATGGTATCCTAAATATATAGATCTCACCCTTCATGCATATACAGATGCAAATTGGGTTGGAAATGTTGATGACCGAAAAAGCACTAGTGGAGGTGCATTTTATATGGGATCACGATTAGTATCTTAGTTCAGCAAGAAACAAAGTTCGATTGCCTTATCTACAACGGAAGTAGAATATGTGGCTGTTGCATCTTGTTGCACACAACTTCTCTAGATGATGCAAACATTACAAGATATTAAAATTACATGTTCTCCACCCATCTCCATCCAATGTGACAATACAAATGTGATTAGTATCTTGAAAGATCTTGTTATGCACTCCAAGACCAAGCACATACCCATTAAGTACCACTTTCTATGGAACAAGTGCTTGAACAAAAGTTTAAATTAGAGTATGTTCCCTCCAAAGATCAGGTTGTTGATATATTTACTAAACCTCTTCCCAAAGAAGTACTTGAATATCTCAGACAAAAGCTTGGAGTTGTTTTTGCCTCATCTTGTTGTTAAAACCAGTTTGTTTAGATTCAGAGGATTGTTTTCTATACGCAGATTTCATGAAGCAGAGTCACGTATATAAGCGAGTTTCCGTGCCGACAATTGTGTATGTGTTTTTTCGATAGAAAAACAGTGGGTCAAACTCAAAATCAGTTTCTGACATGCCTGTTCGGTATGATGTTGATGGATACAGTTTGTTGATATGTTTTTCTCAATGATGTTTACTTAATTGATGAAGATGCCTTGATGAATGAAGTGTTGACAATGCACAAGTAGCACAGGTTCAGGGGGAGCATTAGCCTTCAAAATATTATGCATTGTTGGCGTCGTGGTTGTTAATTTTAGCTATGGTCTCAGTTATTAATATCATTTGATGAAAAGGTCATGTGAAGACCTATGGTGTAATACTATGTATATTTCTGTCATAGTCTATTATGAATGAGTCCTTTTGGACATATGATGTAATTTGTACCCCCACCGTGCATGGGAAGGCTGATGTAATAATTGAAATTTTCAGTCATGTATGAAATTTCATGTATCCCCACTTGGTTGGGTGATTGATGTATGCATCATTGTGATAGGAAGGTCATACTCACATAGTTGAGTTATAGAGTCATGTTATTCCTTTGAAAAATATTTCTCCAGACTCTGCATGTGCTAAGGGTGAGAATATCTTGGTCTTCCATTTTTGCCCTTGATGTCAAAGGGGGAGAGTATATTGGTGTTGTTTGATATATATAATAGATTCTATAGCTTGAAGTGATCAACACCAATATGGTTGCCATCAAGTCCAAAGGGAGAGATTGTTGGCATTATGGTACATGTGTTGTCCTTCATGGCAACCCACATACAGGTCAGTTTAGAAATGATAAAGTGATGTATGATGGAAACTCACATTGTAACAGGTCAATTCAGAGGTAACAAAGTAATGGCATAGAAGAACAGGATGACGAGACAAAGTATTACAGATCAGAATCAAGAAATTGAGGAAAGAGAATGTTTTAAGTGGTATACGATGTTTAACCTAGTCCAAGTCGCGTCTACACACGGGTACACATAATTAAAGGCACATATAAGTATGCACGCAGATTCACAGAAGGAAAAGCATGTGTTGGATGGAAAATTAAGGATAAAGAATACCAAGGGTCCATACCATGGTATTAGCCCACAATATTGAGCGGAATAATGGTTACATGATCCCATCTAAGAATACCATAGGCTCTAAGTGTTGTTTTGGTGCATGGTATTGACAAAGGTTCTAATTATATAAGGAGGAGAAGATCAAAGGGCTAAGTGTGCAAGTGAAAGGGTTTGTCATGAATACTTCTATCTGAAGTATATTTGTGTTGTAAGGGCTATGGTTATGATATAGATCTGAAACATCTTGTGCACCCCTAGATACAATGTTGGATGAGGATCATGAGACTTGAAAAGACTTATCATTATATGATCTGATAATGGATAGGCTAGATATGAGTGCTAACACATGTTGTATCCTTTATATGCTATGATCTGGGTATATTTGAAGTCTTGAAAAGCTGCGAAGTTATAAGTCATTATTTTCCAATCTATACACATGTTTTCCTCAGTGAAGATGTGTATACACACAAATTTGGCACTTCCAAGTAGCGTATGCAAAGGAAGGGCTTGTTGTCTAGAAATGATTGATCTATCTGATTAGTGTTGTTGTTTTACTATTGTTTGTCAAATTTGTAGTCATTAGATCTGAAGTAAAACTGATTGTATAAGGAGATTGAGTCTGACTAACTAATTGATTGAGTAAGAAAGGTGATCTTTGATGCTATTCGTTTAGAACTTTGTAATATGATAGTATATCTTCACAATGTCTCTGGTTAGTATAGTTTTTGGTTCAAAAGTTTTATGATTCAATATCTTTAGAGTTATACACAAGTTGGGTTACAGAAAGTGGCATATACATGCAGTTTTTCCTCATTGAAGTAGCGTATACATTCTGACGAGGTTACAGTTGGTTCTGGTTGTTGATGCAATGTTTTGGGTTCATCTTTGTGTGTTCTGGTGATAGTGATCTGACTGTTCAGATTGATTAATTGTGTTTTGCTTAAGAGTTGATGTGTTTTAGTGATTGGTAGATGCAATTGTTTTTTATGGTTGTATTGCAATGGTGATTAATGGGCCTAATCTAAAAATTTATGAAACGTGGTCCCTGGAGAAAGAGTGAAGGTGGTAGCCTTCTGTAGGCTGGCACCTACGTACTGTTAATCATATCAGCCAGTAGAAGAGCTAGGGAGTTGGAGCTCCCTTCTAGTAGAAGTTGGAAAACGAGTAAAGGTTGTATTCTTCAGTAGGTAGATGCCTGCGTACTGGAAACAATTTGCACTAGTACAAAACTTGTAAACATTCTTTAATAAGAAGATTGAATACTGAGACGATAGCAGCGGTGGTTTTTTTCCCACATTGGGTTTCCACATGAAAAATCCTGGTGTTCATGTGTGCTTCTTATGCGTGTTGATTTATTTTGTTCTTACTACATCTATTTACTGCTTAGTAAATGCATCACACTCTGATTTAATTTCAACAGACAATGAATTAGTTGTTTTACAAGTTTATTATTGTAGAAATTTCACCTGTAGAACAAACCGATATATGCAATGTCCTAAAGCATAATACTTTTTGTACTTCTATAAAACATTAAGTGAAAGCATAATCGAATTCATGAGCAACATCACGTAGAAACATGCATAACTGATCAAGAGAAATAATCACACATAACACAAATATATCACTGGGGAAAGCACCAGCATAAAACCCCAACACTATATTATCAATCAAGTGGAAATCCTCTTCAACATACAAAAAGAATCAGCTCAATATCTATCCCGCTCTCTCTGTAATCAGAAGATCTTGATGATCTTCACTCAGAAGATGAAAATCATGGACTACCTAGGCCTCATTATATAGGATGTAAATTGGCCTGATCATACCTGTTGTCACCTCAGATCCAACTACGTAGTCATAGAAGAAAATAGATTTATTCCTCATACAAGGAATACTTATTAGAAATATCCAAGCCTCTGATAGTACATTGTCCCTCATCTGATCTCAACTAGGTCTCTCACAGAATTGACATGCAACAGTTATCCATGAGTGAATTCTTAGTTATCTAAAATAATAGTTGTCACATGCATGCAAGCATTAAAAAACTATATTTTATTATTTTAACAACTTGTTAAAATAATCTAACTGGAGTTGACTAGTTAGAACTAAGTCAACTGATTCTCTAATTATAGAACTCATACTTATTCCCTCAATCAGTGGGACAACTCATGTGCATGCTCACAAATACTTCAAATTCGAATTTCCTTAACTAATTAACTCAACTGAATTAATTAATTAATATTTCCAACTGTTGTTAAGACCAAAATTAATTTTACTTCCTATAGATAGACTAGGGACTGCTATAAATAGAAAGGGACCCAGAAATGCTATTTTTAGAATTTTCTATTTTTAGCAGTTTCACCTCTCAC
Source organism: Pinus tabuliformis (assembly GCA_031772625.1). Classification (NCBI taxonomy): domain Eukaryota; kingdom Viridiplantae; phylum Streptophyta; class Pinopsida; order Pinales; family Pinaceae; genus Pinus; species Pinus tabuliformis. The sequence continues at coordinate 937,527,866 of CM062815.1, forward strand.
CTAATGTGGCCAGTGACCTCACTAGCCAAACTGCTATTTTTAGACATGCTATTTTTAGCAAGTCTATTTTTATCACATTCTAAATTTAACATTTCTTGTTGCACATTTTTCAACACTCGCTCTCAACAAGAAAGGCTTTCTCTCGAACTCAATCATGTAACTCTGGAATGTTCTGCATGCAACACATCTACCCAGTCCACTTGCTCCAACAACACTTGGACAAAACACTCCCAACTGACCACTCTGTTGGGCTAGGAACATACTTTGATGTTGAAGCTCTACCTGCTGCTTATAAGTGCTCCCTCTTTGACATCTGCATTATTGCAACATCTCCATGCATCTCGCACCATTGCACACCTCTCTGTGCCACCTAGCACTGTGCAAAACACTTGTGCCTCTCGCATTGTTGCAGCCTGCTAGCTATGCGCTATCCTGCGATTTCCTGCACTGTCGCTCTCTCTACCGTTCCATCCGCATCTATCTCTACCCAATAAGTCAGTTCCTGCTACTCCACATTGGGGCTCCTGTAGCAAGGTCTCATCCAAGAGGTTGGGTACCTCAAGGATCCTGCCCCTCCTCCTTGGGACGATCAATCTATATCGCCCCACCTCCTACCTGTAGGTATGGCTACTTGTGATCCCTCAGCCAACTTGGATCGAAGTTTCCCCCTACTGGAGGTCTCTGCATGAGTGGATACCTCCACTCGGTCTCCTCTCGGCTTCTCCAGTTGTGGATGCTCCAAAACCTCCTGAAGTTGCTTCACCAATTGTGGCTCCTCCACAATTGTCTGAGACTTCTTCTGGCACTGCATGTTGAGAGGTAACATACTCTCCCTCTCAACCACCAAGTCTCCATCAGTGGCCTTGCTGCTCAAGGCTTTACATGCATCTTGAACCTCAAGAGCATATAGGTTCTTGGCTCGTGAACCAATCTGCTTCACCTGTCTAGTGATGATGTGTTTAAGTAAAACCTTTCCCTTACTGAAGACTACATCATAGCCTCTGTCTTCCAGCATCGCTATCGACACCAAGTTTCTCTTCAATCCTGGTACATACTTGACATCGATCAAGGTAAGGTGAGATCCATGCTCCCTATGAAAAATAATTGTGCCTACACCTAAGACACTATACTTCTCATCATTACCCATTGCTATGAGTATCTGGAGATCTTTCTCCTCCAAAGTACTGAACAAACTCTTATTGTTGGTCATGTGGAAAGAAGCTCCACTATCAAGAAACCAACCACTTTCCACCATGGATGAAACCATGCATGTGAAGAGCGTGAAATCTAACTAAAATTGTGAAGCAAGTGCCTCACCTTCAGATCCTTCCCTGTATCCCTTCTTGGATTTCCTCCATGGACAATTTGCAGCGTAATGGTCCACCTCATGACAACGAAAGCATCGCACTTTCGATTTGTCAACCTTCTTCCCATCATTGAAGAACTGGATTCGGAAAGAGAAACCTTCTCCTTCCCCTTCTTCGCCTTACTCGCTAAGGCACAGTTCTCCTCAGCATGCATAGATGAAGAACTATCTCTAGTGCTCCGTCTGATCTCCTCCTGCATCAAATCCAACCATAGTTGTTCCCAATCTGGCAGTTTATCCCTTCCATTCATCGAGTCCTGGTAGCTATGCCAACTCTTAGGAAGGCCAAGGAGTGCTAGACTCACCATATCCTCATCCTATGTCACGACCCCTACACTTGCAAGCTCATCCCTGCATGTGATGATCTTGGTCAGATACATAGATATCGTCTCATCCCTTTCACACTTGATCTTTCGAAGTTTGTCCTTCAATGCCAGCTTCCTCTAATCACTACTATTCTGATATAAATATTTCAATGTTTTCCACATTGCATGCAGAGTCTCCTTCCCATGGAGGCTCGAGACAATGTGATCTCGCACTCCCTCCAAGAGAATTCTCCTAGCTCTAGCCACACACTTCCTCCATTCCACCTTCTCAGTATTGTCAGTAGGTTTAGGAATTTCTTGATCAATGAAATCCTTAAGGCCATTATCTTCCAAATCTGCCTCCATGCAATCCTTCCAAGCTATATAGTTTGAGCTGCCATCAAGGGCATACTGAAGCCTCAAACCATAGAACACCATCGATGAAATAGATGTGATAAGAACTTGAGAGCTATATCCTGAATAATAAACTTGGAATTTCTCCTACTTCTTGCTTGATCACCTATGCTCTTATACCATGTAGAAATTTCACCTTTAGAACAAACCGATATATGCAATGTCCTAAAGCATAATATTTTTTCTACTTATACAAAACATTAAGCGGAAGCATAATCGAATTAATGAGCAACATCACGTAGAAACATGCATAACTGATCAAGAGAAATAATCACACATAACACAGATATATCATTGGGGAAAGCACCAGCATAAAACCCCAACATTGTATTATCAATCAAGTGGAAATCCTCTTCAACATACAAAAAGAATCACCTCAATAGCTATCCTGATCTTTCTGTAATCAGAAGATCCTGATGATCTTCAATCAGAAGATGAAAATCATGGACTACCTAAGCCTCATTATATAGGATGTAAGTTGGCCTGATCATACCTATTGTCACCTCAGGTCCAACTACGTAATCATAGAAGAAAATAAATTTCTTCCTCATGCAAGGAATACTTACTAGAAATATCCAAGCATCTGATAGTACATTGTCCCTCATCTAATCTCAACTAGGTCTCTGACAGAACTGACATGCAATAGTTATCCATGAGTGAATTCTCAGTTATCTAAAATAATAGTTGTCACATGCATGCATGCAAGCATTAACAAACTATATTTTATTATTTTAACAACTTGTTAAAATAATCTAACTGGAGTTGACTAGTTAGAACTAAGTCAACTAATTCTCTCATTATAGAACTCATACTTATTCCCTCAATCAGTGGAGGAAATTAAGGATAAATTCCTCAATCAGTGGGACAACTCATGTGCATGCTCACAAAGATTTCAAATTCGAATTTCCTTAACTAATTAACTCAACTGAATTAATTAATTAATATTTCCAACTGTTGTTAAGACCAAATTTAATTTTACTTCCTATAGATAAACTAGATACTGCTATAATAGGAAGGGACCCAGAAATGCTATTTTTAGAACCTTCTATTTTAAGTAGTTTCACCTCTCACCTAATGTGGCCAACGACCTCACTGGCCAAACTGCTATTCTTAGACATGCTATTTTTAGCAGGTCCATTTTTAGCACATTCTAAATTTAACATTTCTTGTTGCACATTTTTCAACAATTATCTATACATTGGTTTCATTCATTATAATCACGAACATACGTTGATTGGTCTCTGTAAAATCACGTATACAATTTGAAAAAGGAAATTATTATTGTGAAAGTTTAAATATTGATTCACCCCTCCTCCCCCCCACCCTCAGTGTTTTTCCCAACAAATCACTTGTGATAACATCTACAACATCTACAATCCACTTGTTATTGAGCTATTCATGTTATCATTGATCATGTTTAAATATACCTTTGTTTTGGTTCTTGATAATCCAACCGTTCTTGAAAATCCACTTGTGATAACATGAATATCTTTTGAATTATAGTTGAACAACTTCCTCTCATCAAGATTAGTTGGAGGATTTTTAGGAAATTAGTAACCATTTGATTCAAACATCCACTCCTATAGCCTTCAAGTACGTATCCACGCAACTACTCCATAGTGGATAATAATTTCCATCAAATATATAAACTGTCCTTGAATATATGTCTTACATATGATCCATGCTTGTTTATGATCTTCCCTCTAGTGATTAGATTGTCAAAGGGTAACCTACTCTACTACCAAATATGGGAAATATTAAGTGGGGGGGGGGGGGGGTTGTGAATCAGTATTTCATAAATTTCAACAATTAAAGATCACAAAGAATTAACCAATAATATCACATCAAGAAATACACAAAAATTATATGAACAATTTATTTATATTACAAGGGAAGCTACAACTTTTAGATTTACCAGCTACAATTGGAAGGGCTACAAACCCAAGTTTACCAGCTCCCACTAGAAGGAGGTGACAACCTCCTAAAGGAAGCTACAAATTCCTTCTCTAGAATCAGAATGCCACCCTATAGAATAAAAAAATAAAATAAATAACTTCTCGGTCTCCTGTACGAAGGATAATGATCTAAAAATAATATATTTCGAGCATTGTTATATCTTCGTGTCTACTTCTTTGTCATGTATGCAATTTATGAAGATATTATGAGTACATAATTCAAAGAGTTAGTCTATTTCATACCTCAACACAAGATTTCCCTTACTCTTCCTTGATTCTGCCTCATAGCTTCATCAAGATCCTTGAAACTTATTAGATTTATATTCAACATTAGTCAACTCGAAAATATGCCTCAGGACTTCAAATAACTACCTTAAGGAATTGCCTTGAAGGAAGGCAAAAATCAGTCTCATGTTTGTATTAGATCTTGCCTCAGACTTTGCCTTGGATTGGTCTCTAAATCAACCTCTATTTATTCTCAATATCATATTTGTATTGGGTTTCAATCTGCCTCAAGTATGCTTGAAATAACAAAGAAAATACCATTAAGATCAACCTTAAGTTGACACATTTTGTGTCCCCAAAATGTCTTAGAAATCTCAAAACTCGGATTTGCTAGAAGAGGGACTACAACTAACTTTGCTTTGCCTTAGAAAAGGTGCAACAAAACAATTTTGATTTTCCTCGGAAAAAGAGCCACGAATAGCTTTGCTCTACCTTAGATACACCTCAGATACACCTCTTAAGGTTCCTAAGAAGAAGTCTAGCCAAACTAGGCCTCAAGTAGGCATAAATAACTGCCATAAGAGGGTCGAAAAGGAGCCTCATACTATCCCTAAATGGGTTCAGAATCTACCACAGGTATAGGTTCAAAACTAGCCCCAAGAAGCCTGAATTGAGCTTCAGGCGAACTCAAACAAGGGCCTAATAACTTAGACTGTCGTAGAGATCGTAATACCTTTAATTTCCTTTAGACCAGTGATTAAAAACAATGAACAACGCCTCAAAAATACAAAATCACCTCGGTGAATAGCCATAGATGATGAACAAAAAAAAGATAAATTTAACCTTGATCAGTGTTCTTCATAACCCCTTCACTCCTCTTTTTGAGTCTTGGTCTAATTCTGAATTCATCTTTCCAAAGATGCTCCAAGTTGATGCTCAAAATGCTCATGGCTAGGGCATATTTATACTAATTGGAGGGCATGACTATTTTAAGAAACACCCATTTCTCATGGTTGTCTTCCATCGCAACATCATTTTCATACTGACATCACTTAATGTCATAATGAATATGGGCCTTATACTCACCATTGCCAACCCTCTATATGTAACATTGAATGATCTTTCCAACATCTCCTTCAATAGCCTTGTTGTTATCATAAGTGAACACATCTAAAGGCATGATGGCTTTAGTTTGCACCTTAGAAATAAAAAAAAGATAATATTATAAGAATAACCAACAAGGGCACACTTCTTACATGTAGGTCCAAACCTTGATGTTTTTTGTATCACTTTTCCTTATAGTACCACCTTTCCTACTTTCTTAAGGATTAAGCCGTGATTATTCATCTTTGATGTAATGCCTTCATTTTCAATTCTTTGGAATCGTTTAAATTTAATTATGTTTAAATGCTCTGTGCAGATATTTTTATTACTATGACGTATTAACATAATTGGGTAGACATATTGTTATAATGTTGAATACTATTAAACATTTATATTTTGCAACTAATGAGAGAGCCAACACTGATTGAGACATGAGTGCCTATAGGGGATATGATATCTCAAGAGGGGAAAGGTAACAGGGTTTGAGGGAATGTTGTGTTTGATATGTCTCCTACCCACATTGCCATTGGTTTAACCTTGACTCTTTTATGTTGTTGATATGAGCTTAGACTATAGTTTATAGAAGGTATGGGAAATAAATGTAACATTTCCCTAAATCTATATAAGCATCTCCTATATTCTCGCAACTTGCTCCCCTTACATTCTTGGAACTAAAAAGAAGTTTGGATTAGGTTCTTGTTATCCATATTTCACTCATGAAAAGAGAGGGGAAAGAGGAAATTCAAATGAAAAAAGAGAGATGGTTTTTTGAAATGAAAGCATAGAGGAAAAGGGATCGTTTTCATCGAAAACAAACGTTTCCACACTATGTGATGGAACAACGATGGAAGAAAGAAATTAAAACATTGAGATGAGCCAAGAGACAAGAAAATTTCGTTAGACTTAAGGGACAAAAACTTGGACCAAGGATTGTTGAGTAGAGAAGGAAGACTCTCATTATGTTGTGTGAGGCAGGTATTGTGGGTTGCAAAGACTCATTGCTTTGTCCTAAAAAACTCAGCCATGAGACAATTAGTAATTTTCTTGCTCTAATGAGAGACTATCTTGAGTATTTTGCATTGTTTCTTCACCCTATTGGTATCAGTCTGTCTAGGGGGTGCTATGGGTGGTTTCAATAACAAACTACCTATGGTTGGATGAAAATCTTCCACTTCAATCAATTGTTTGGTGTTTAGCCTTCAACATTGATAGGTCTGTCACCTTTGTTGTGGAAATTCTTTATATAATTTGATTATAAAATTTGTTGGTTTATGGGTAAATAAATTTATATTCCTATAGATTGCACTAGTAATCTATTACAATAATCAAAATGGTATATATGGAATGGAATTATATTTGGATGGGTGATTTTTCCATCTAATCTATAGCTAAAAAATTAGTTTGGGTTATTTGGGTTTGTTTTTTAGCATTATGTTAAGAAATTCATTATTGTAAGATAGGTGTTCCTTACTACTAAGAACTTGGGAAAGTTATACAAATAAAGGAATACTTTTATGTTAATTCCTTACTGAGTTGCATCTATGGCAATGAACAAGTGTCGAGAGAAATGTTGTAGTGGCCATTCTCTTACAACATTTTGTCATTGGCGTACAAAGCCTTGCTTTAGAATCTCTTGATATTATTCTAATATGCATCATTCTTTTCTCACCCAAAAATAAATTTGTGGCCTACATCAATAGTTAGATGTGTATATACACCATTATTCCTTTTGGGTACTCTATAAGCCACATTCATTATAATGACTTATTCAGGAGTACTAGCATGCCTTTCACTACCATCATGGAAGGTAGTCTAGAAGTTGCAACAGTTATCTTAACCCTTTGCTGAATTGAATCATAAGAAGTAATCTTTTGGGGGATGCAATGTTGTTAGTCTTCCATCTCTGCTTCGTTGTATCAGATTAATTTATAATATTTGTGCTTGTCACGGCTTTTGGGTTGCAACTAATTGTATATTTAAGCATCTAGTCAATAATGTGCAATGAAAGGCTATTTATTTCTAGTTATAATCAATGGCAGTATATGCTGAAGTTGAAGATAAATTTTATGGTGTTGATTAAATCACAGTCTAGAATAACATTGAAGACAAGTTGTACAATTCTACATTTTTTTTATATCATCTCTAGATATTGTAAAATTATGGTTGTAACTCTTAATCTTAACTATGTAGATACTAACAACCTCTCTGTTATTAATCTAGATAGAACACTTGATTTCCAAAGGTGGTTTTTGAATCTTGAGGGCAAAGTAATAAAAGAAATTGTTGCAAAACCATTGGTGTATTGAATATGCATTCACATACATTTGAAAATCAAGTGAACTAATAAAATCTTGATATTGAAGTCAGTCTCTATAATGGCTGGAAATGGAAGATACAATAACTTCGGTCATTGAAAGCTCTATTACACCATATTTCTTTGGAATTTACAACATGGACAAAGGAGTTTGATCTTCCTAATACACCATTCAAGGATGTTGATTTTAAAAGCTTCAGGGGCATCTTTGGTGTTGCTTATTGTTCCTTACAATCCTTTTGCACCTATTTGTAGTTGGCTTTGTTTTCATATAGGGTTGTGATCTACTTTGGTCTATTGCAAAGTAAAAAAATTACCCTAGAGTTGAACATATTGAGGGTGGAATACATATATGGGAATAAAAACTTATCTCATGGTGTATCTCGACTCTACCATAGCTTGCATGACCCTGGTGCCAACATCCTAGAGTTGAACAAATTGTTTTTCTATTCAACATTGGGGTTAGCCTTAGCCTAGGGTCAAACTAGCTTGGAAATATATATATATATATATATAGAGAGAGAGAGAGAGAGAGAGAGAGAGAGAGAGAGTAAACGATTTTTGGCCAATAAAGAAAGAAATTGTAAAAATGGCCAAAAGCAATGAGTGAGACACTAATTATTAAAAATTTAAATAGCTAAGAAAAATTGATCTTAGGAATGTCAAATAAATAGGTTAGTGTTAGGTGTAGAAAAGAAAGAATCAACGGGGTAACCCTAAATTACTAAAAGGTAAGTTTGATTATATAATATTAATTGAATATCATAAATAGTATTATTAATGTCTTAATATTAGTTTTAGTATTGTTGATTATATATTATATATTATATCAACATGTAATATTATATTAATTCTAACATTAATAAATTAAATTATTTGATTAATGTTAATTTCATATAGTTTGATTTTAGATTATGTTAATTATATATGTATTGTTAACATATGTTATATGATATGTTAGATTAAATTTTTAGATTATTCTATTAAAGATATAATATTAGGTTATATTATTGTTAATTATATGTTATATTATAGGTGATGTTATGTTATACGATATTAAAGCTATATAAATAATGGAAAATTAAAGTTTTAATTAATATCTTAATATTATTATTTACCTATCTGTTTTATAGAGTGAAGTTCTATTAAAATTCTATTAATTTTTTTAATTGTTGACATATGTTATAAGTGGGTGAGATTGAATTTATTATTATGTGAAATAAGTTAGTTATGTTAAGGGTAATTAGTTAGAAAGATATGTAATTAAGCATAGGAAATGAATTTAAGTTATTAAGTATAAATTATAAGCTTTGAGAGGGGGTTGATTTAGAGGTTGATATTCATGAGATCAATCTTTCTTATATTTTTATATCTTGATAATGAATCTCAGTAGAAGGTTCGAAACGTCGATGAAAATTTCACAGATGCGATGGAACTGGAAACCTCAGTGCAACAAAACATTGATTGCATAAATCTAAAATTTGAAATTTAAATAGCCTCGAGTCTATACAATATCTCCCAACATCTGTAGTCTTTGTATATATTGTTGACCAGTGTCAATAAAGTAAAATAAATGGAGGTAAGCTTCAATCTCTAGAAGAGTTCATTATTTTAGGACAAAGAATTGTAGAATATCTAGCATATCGACAATGCTATGAATTTCTAACTTGTAGCTTGTGTTGCAAAACAATACAATTTCAATTTTAGACTTGTCATGAATATGGGAATATTGCATTTGATGAGTAAACAATTAATCGTGCATATTTTGGAATAGATTTTAATGTTCATGTATCCAGTTTGGCCCTTCTCTTCAACATTTAATGTTTAGCTTCATTGACTATTTACAAAATGACTAGCTTCATTGATTTGCACTTGAGGTTGCTATTATTGTTTCTTTATTATAACATTTTTTTAATCTTACCGTGTTTGTCCATCAATTACACACTTCAATAACATATGCCCTCACTAAGCTAAAATGTTATGATATTATGTTAAAATTTTGAAACACATCATATCAACGTATAGAGGCAGAACAAAGCAGGAGACCAAGAGAGACAATCTAGACTATAACACTTTCCACCTCTAGGGAACACTACACACTCTCCCTTACATAGTGTGATGACCTGATGAACCAATGAATTTGGTATATAGTGGTTCAACTACCTAGAAACTCTTTAAGTTTGACTTGGTTACATGCTCCTAATACCAATTGTTACAATGATCAATATACACAGGCTTTTTGTGGTAACTAGACTTACCAAAAGGTAGAGAAAACAAATACTTAATTAATTAAAAAAGCTATACAAAATCATGCTTGTTATCATCTTAATTCTAGGACAAATTATCCATTTGTCAATTTTCCTTTTATTTTTTTTTGTAAATGAAAGTGCAATAAAAAAACATCAAGTGATGAAGTCCACAACTTGAAGGGCCAGAAGCACCAGTAAGCAAGCAAGATATGTAAAGCACATGTAATCATGTTAGTTGTCTGAAGTGATGGAAGTTGGGTTGTTCGCGTTGTTCCTAGAGGCGAAAGACAGAAAGAGCATTGAACGTTCTCTTTGAAATGGATCATCCAGGCTTCCAACTTTTCGACCTTTTTAGATAACATGTTCTGGCCTTGCCAGACGACCACCACACATTCCCAAGTATGGCACTGAAAGTAGTGCATCTTGTTCAAGGTTGCAATTAGCTTTGTGTGCTCCTCCTGCCTCACTCGCTCTGCAGTTGCCATTCGATCCAGAATTGATTGAATGAGGTCCCGACAACGCTCCATGCAACACACTTGTTGTTGCCCACGTCCCACACGATGCGCCACCCCCTAACTCCTCACTCCTCCATGACGAACCGACCCGCCGCAATGCTAACTTCGCTGGGAGCAGCCCCCTTCATCGTCGATCAAACCTCCATGAGCGTTGCCACCCCTTGCCCCTGATGTTTGCCTCCCATTCTACCACCTTTGCAACTCGCTTAGGTTGTCGAGCTCAAGCAACCCCCTCTGGAGTCGCCACGACCTGAACAATTGGGGATGGGAGCCATCTCCATCTGGGAGAGGCTCACACCTCCCTCTAGACTGCCTGAAGAATGAGACATGTGAGGAGCAGGGCGCATGTTGATCCACCTATAACCACAAAATACTTGCACCAAGGGAAAGTGCACCCCTCCTACCGGCAAGACCACCTCAAGTCTCTCCAAGACAGACTCCAAGGATCTCAAACCCACCCTGTACTCAAGGTGCTTGGAGAGGATAGGGAGGTAGGTCCTCACACCTGCAACCATGCACCCTACATCACATCCCACACATTCCTTCAGGGACTGTGTTTACTCAATTCAACACACCCATCAGGGAATTTGATTTTTGATTTAAATTTGAGCCTAACCACGAGGGCGTCAAGGAGAATTGAACCCATGACTTCTCAATGAAAAAGTGCTTTAGCAACAAGACCTTGACCAATTGAACTAACGCTCATGGTTGTCAATTTGCTTTTTAATGTGAAGTGTTGCACATGAATTTTTGGTAAACAACTTGGCGTACTAAAACAATTTTGGTTATTCAAATTGAAATTGTGATTTATATTAATGTCAAAGATGATAATAGATCAAAAAGACTAATTATTACTAGTGGTAATAATGATCAAACAAAAACAAAAAATAGGGAGTGCAAAGGGTTCCTATTATAACAATTAAATTTACACCAATGTTATGCCACCTTTGGAATGATATTGCAACCAAAATCATTCTTAATACTTCAAATTATTTATATCCCTTAGATGTGGATGATGTCATCCACATGAGGAAGATTTTAAACATCCAATCATACTCTAGACTAACCCCGACCACATTTTTATAATTTCTTCCTAATAAACAAGATATTTTTAAAAATTACGTTGTTTCATTTTATCGTCCTCTTCTAAACATTACTCAATGTTTCTCTTGCACTTGTAGATTTCTTAACATTACTCAACGTTTTTCTTGCACTTGCAGATTTCTTGAGCCAACCTTACAACTTACTTTCCCATTGTTACTAGAACCAACGGATTCAAACATTTTAAGCCCTAAACCGGCAGAACCAACGTATTGAACTAGTTTTGGATTGGATTAGGATAGAACTCATCCACTTGCTGTGGTTCAAGCACTGAACCAGTGGATACCATGAGGCCCTTTGGAATTGAATGATAACACTCCAAACCTTGAAAAATAAGTCAATACCCTTTGTTGTCTGATAAATCACTTTTACATTTACTTGTATTAATTTAAACTTCACCATTAAAATTTAAAGTGGGACCCCATTTCAAGGTGTTTGGCGGTGGAATCAAACCCATGGTCCCGCGCATGAAGAAGATAAAAATTGTGCTGTTTTTCAGCTCTCAACACGTTTGAGGACCGTTATTGCATCACTCCAAATGAATTTATAAATTACAGAAAATGTATGTTACATTCCACAAGATCAATGTACACAAACTCTGTTGAAATCCCATCTACAATGACCAGAATCTGGCGCAGCAACCTAAAATCATTAACATCATGTATTTCACCTGAAAAAGTGCGAGAAGGGATGTCACAGTTCTCTGTTTTGAGCAACAATAACAAACTTCTTCAGTACACGCAGCTGAACACAACTGATGAATGAAAAAGCTGACCGGTCACCACCAGCGAAAATCATCACAACCACAATATCTCTGGGTTGACAAAATAATTTTGTCATGGTGTCCTCTAAAAAATGCAATAAATAAGATCCAATCTTGGTTTCTGCATACTACTTAAGCCCTTTAGGAGAAGCCTATACAGTTTGCACAAAGAGCTTCTAATTGTGTAACACTGCAGCAATGGTAAAGAGCTGCTGTGCCTTTACAGCATATGCAGATAGATAGCCGCAAAATAGGACAATGACGTACTATACCAATAATCTAGCAATAAATAGACTGTTCTTTATCGATGGATATTGAAGTGAATGGCACCTCATTTATTACACAGATTGTAAAAAGAATGACTTGTCACCTTTATATCCTGTTGGCTCACTAAAAATATTAACATTTCACCCCTGGTTACATTCAATATATTGCTGCTATCTTCAAATTGTGGGATACAACCAGCTTTCCACCTGCAAACCATTTTCTTTAGTGGAATTTTCATCACAGATTTCCTCTGGATAATTCCTTTTTGACAAAATTTCATACTTTGATTATCACCATCATTCTAAATTTTGGCATCTGGTTCGATTTCATTCTATTACTGTCATTGGGTCCAAAGCCTTTTCCCCATTTCCATTCCTGTGGTCCGAAAAATCTGATATCCACCAGCTTGAAGGATACCTGTGACGCAAAAAGTGCTTCAAAGTCTTGGAGTCAACCATCTCATCCCTAATGTCAGCTAAAGGCACTTTCCATTGCTTGTTATCCCGCAGACCTTTAGGCATGAGTTTATCCAAAAGCTTGCAAACCTCTTGACCTGCACGCTTATCTGCAGACATCACTGCCAAGCATTCCGCTGCTTTTTGACTAACTACATCGGAGGGATCCTCAATTCCTTCTATACAATCATCTTTCATTTCAATTATCTTAATTAGCTTTGGAACTACATTGAACCGAAGAGCAAGCTCAACAGCTTTGGAGCTTAAGCGGAAAAGGCGTAATAGAAGCCATAAACTACATAAACGAGGATCCGTTCCAGCGAAACCAACATCAGACTGGGGTACTTTCAAGTCTAACAGTGATGACATAGTACAAATGAACTCCTCTGAACACATACAATCGGCTACATCTGAATGTGTTGCTGTACAATGGAGTAACAATATAGAAGCTTGTGCAAGTCCCCTTTGTTCAGGGTTATGGGCAGCACCTATAAAGTCATATGCTGGCAGAAAAATATCAAAATTTTTGTGACGTGCCAGTAAATATGGACGTAACTTGAATAGCAACAGTAAGGCCAGTATGAACCGTCTTTTATCATCAAAATCAAACTTTTCGATACTGATTTCATTTGTTGATGATGCTCCTACTATTATTGCCTTTCTTACTTCATGCAGAAACCGTTCCTCAATTGCAGCGCCAAAGTCAAATTCTGGATTTCTGAGGAACTGATCTATGTAAAAACCTCCTATGTACATTTCCCGTGCATAACCCTGTTCTTTACTGTCTTCGTACAGGGATTTCCGCTCATCATTGAAAATTGCAATACGAACCCATCGTAAAAACACAGGTCGCTGTTCTTTCAAGTACCATGATGGTATGCTAGTTAGTCCTTCATTTTCTGCTAACCTCTGCACATATTCCGCCTCCTTTCTGATTGTAGTCTTCACCCGCAGACGTGTGCCTTCATCCCAAACCAACCTTGGAGATTGAAAATGGCCATTGTACATGTCACATGCCTCCGATGGATCACGAGCTATTGCTGATAGTAATTCAATTGGCAGAAGCAGCAGTAATGTCTTGATCACCAAGGGTTCTTCTTTTGTTTTGCCTGGTGTAGGCTCTATAAGATCAAAGAGTTCATACATATCAGTTGCTTCTTCCATACTGTCATCTGAAGTCGAAATCCTCCTATCGGAACCATTGGCAAACGACTTCAACTTAGCAAGGTCTTTCAAAAGCTTGGTTCGCCTGATAATCCCACTGCCAGCTAACAATAGCTGCCCAATGACTTGGGCAGCTAAGAGCTGAGAAGAAAGAGGAATTGGCACTAGCTTGATCACCTCCTCTTCTTTTGAACTGCATAACTGTGGAAAATCAACCTGGCAAAATAAAGCTAGTAATGGTAAAAGCAATCCACTGGTGGCAAAATAATTTGTTGCAGATAAGGTTGCTGGCATGTTTTCACTTAACAAGACAATTGCTTCCAACGTGCCCATGAGAACTTGCTCACTCCCTTGCTTTCCAGCTGCATGCCAGAGCTGTACAGCTAAAGCAGTCATTATTACAGATTGAAGCACCACGCCCCTTCCTGACTGATGCTCTGACAATATCTTAACTATCATAGCTATTTCCACTTGGATATCCTGAAAAGAAAGTCCCGCAGATACTAGTCTTGAAAGTACCTGTGGTTTGAAGTGTTCAATAAGGTCTTCTCTGCTATTCATAACAGCATACTTCAAGCATCTTCTCAAAGCAATAAGAACAGACAAGTATGTTTCTCTTGCTTCTTGCTGAATACCATCTTGATTGTCAATATTTCCATTATCCAGTATAGAATCAAGGTGTAGTTCAAGATAATCTTGAATCGCATCAAGGTATGAGTGACCTTCCGGTAGATTGAAAGTCTCTATATAACCATTGCAGAGGCCTCTTACAAACAGTCCACCAATAATTAGTTCATCTTTCAAAGATTCATATTCGAATTTTTGCAACCATTCAAGTTCATCTTCAAAAGCCATACTGTTCCCAGTAATATAACTCAAATTGTGCTGTTTGAGGCGCTTGCAGATTTCTAACCATAGTTCTGCTCGAACTTTGCTGGTCCATATTGATGTTGGCTGGACAACATCAGTATTACCCAATGAACTGAACTTTTCTGGGCCATCTACCTCTTCCAACCATTTGAGGAGTACATGGGGAATGATTCTTAAGATTACAGTATTGCCACCTTGCTGCCCGGCCAAAGAAAATTGATCGACTTTATTAAGCACACGAATCAATGATCCCAGAACATCTGCAGCTGAATAAAGAATAGCTGATTTTAAATCATCTTCCTTTATTGTTGAATTGGCTGGTGGAACTGCTAGCAATAGTAAGGGCAGATAAAGACCCTGGAAAAAAATGCAAAAAATACAATATAAGCAAAGAGATTGAAATATGATATGAAAAGTAAGACAAAGCTCTGATGAATTCGAAAATTTACTGGCTCAAATTTTAAATGAAATATTTGGTAAAAAGAATCAAAAGAAATAAATATGCCGGGGAAACTATGCCAAAGGAATCTAGTCATAAAGTCACCTTTTATTCTAAACATGGTATGAATATGTACATTTGGGACAAGACCGAGAGAAGGTTCATAATTCTAGAATTAACGAGATGAATGTTTAATGAAGCAGACTTCAAGTAACTTTCGGTCAGTGTTTATTTGTATATTTATGAATTTATTTGTTGACCAGTTTTTTTCAGCACGTAATTGTTGGTCAATTTTTAATCTGTGTCTTTATGTATTTTTTGGTTGATCAGTTTTTTTTTTCCCTAGACTTTTATTGGTTCTGGTCCGGTTCCTGGTTTTGGGGTTTATATGTTTAGAAAATTAAAAGAATGAATTTTTTTTAATGCGTACTGCACTTTATCGATTTCGTTGCCCACATTGCCAATAAGCTCTATTACAGATCCTTCACAATTTTTTGCCAATTCTGATTATTTCAACAATGATTTAGCTAGGCAACTACTAGTCAACCCAGTCAATTTAGCTAGGCAACTACTTGTTAACCAATTGTAATTGATATGTTGACAGCTCTCTCTCTCTCTCTCTCTCTCTCTCTCTCTCTCTCTCTATATATATATATATATATATATATATATATATTCAAGAGAGACTTGGACCTCCAAAAGCTTACCTCATGATATACATATTTATTATTTATAACAGAATAGACCTTTTACATGTCTTTCATCTACTACTTGTTGTCTAGTCATGTCTTCAAGGCATATTCTGGTTGATTTCATTCTGGCTGAGACAACATAACGTAGAAAGTATAAGACTACAACATACTGTCAGTGGTTATTGTTTTTTATTCTGTTGCAGACAAATGAAACAAAATGATCCTTCTTCAGGGTTTAAGCTGGCACAAGTTACTAAATTTATTGAAACCTTGAAGTTTAAATGTGCCTAAACTCTGCACACAAATCCTTAATGCGTTTTTCTTCCTTTTCTTAAACTCACAGAAAAGCAAAATAATAGTGTGCAAACGAAAAATTAAAAAATTAAAAGAACCTGTTCGATGATCCTTTTGCAGTACTGATCATCTTCAACAAAACGTTTCAAACAGCTCAAAGCTGCAAAGGAAGTTGTAGTTGGCCCTCTAGGTGGATTGGCAGAAGCATCTCCTGCAGCAGAACAAAGAGCCCACCACAAACCTTTTGTCCATCTAGTATCATCGCATAGGGCATCTCTTCCAGCACTGAAGTGTGAAAACTTGCATATTCAGAAGTTGAAGTAACTAGAAAAACACAATGCATTTTGTAACAGATCAATAAGTTACGGTATACTCCAGAAAAGGAAAGGCAGATGTTCTAACCTTGTTGAGCACAGGAGCTCCAAAACAAGCAAAGAACCTGCAATAGCAGGCTCAATGATTGAGTTGCACATTGATTCTGGGAAAGGTGCATCTTCTTTCAAACTTGTTCCAAGTGATAGTACACTAATTGAAAAGTCCATTGCTGCTTGGGGAACTTCCTCATTCCTTAACAGATAAGTACACAAATTAGAGGGAAAAAAAAAGTAGGATGTCCAAGGATAGGACTAAATCCATCAGGAGACTATAAGATGTGAAATGAGAAATATGAATGTATTTTCTAATGACATTATGATTTAAATAGTAGCATTCTGCATATAACTTGGTCATTATAATCTATATGTATCATATTTCTTTTATAAAGAACAAGATAACTGGAATATTTGGCATTTTTACCTCATATTTCCAGCACAGGACCTCCTCAGAATCTTAGTTGCCTGCTGGACTATGTCAACTGCTGCGTGTGGGGAATCGTGTTTCTGTGCAATGCACGTCCTAAGGGCAGGTGTAGCCAAATAAATCACCACAGATTCCAGATCATCTGGCAAAGAACGAATCAACAACCTCTCCAGTAGATATGCCTACATCATGGTTCTTAAAATATTAGTCCAACGTTGTCAAAATATGACATCTCCTAGTTTGACCATAAGTATAGTTAATCTTCAACACAAATCTTAACCTGAGCCTGCAATAATAGATGTATACGATGCATTTCTTTTCTCCACAAAGAGCTAGAGGTAGACGAGGAACCCGCCTTCTGTAAACGTGCTGCGCACCTCCGTAAATCCTATTTTTTAAGCATTAAACCACAGGGATCAGCAATTACATCAGCAGCTATAAAAATGTTTCTTTGTTTTTACGAGGAAATTTTGGAGAATTGCCTATATGGGGATAATGAAAAATTGACTCAACATCAATAACTGGAGATAATATCCTATGGCCAGATTCAAGATTTTGGTTTCACAATTTAAAGTGCAACTCAGAAATTTCCAAGCATCGATGTACATTGATGCGGTTTAGTTTTTCTATTCAATATTTAAATGGCATACCAGTTCAACAACATAATCTGGCAATTGATTTTAATTGCACTAGAATATGATTCAGACCTGTATAAGATTATTAAGAAAACCAACATCGTCGATAATTTGATAGTTTGGAAACCGCTCAGAATCGAGTAGATTTTGTAGATAAAATGGTGCAGTAAATATTGTCTCTGCAAAAATTAAAATCTTATCAGAAATGTACCACAGCCACGTAAGTCTTGAAGAAAGTAATAACAGATAACTCCAGTCTAATGAAATAAACGAAAAAGGTTCCATACTATTAGTAATCAGAGAGAAGTACTTCGTACAAATTTAAGCACCTAAAAAGACATCCAGAGTTCATTGATTTTTTCATTGATAACAAAATTCAAAATTAGTGTAGCAAAGATCGAGCACCAACATTAAATGTTATTAAGTATATTTATTATTATATTATGCTAGTGAATTAAAGTTTGTAAGTCATGACAAGGCGTGACCGATATGTAATTAATACAGTTAACATTAGGGTTAGCCTGTTAAACCACCATAATGAGTCCATAGCACTAATCATAGTGTACCAGTGGGATGATGTATTTGTGGGAGTGTGATATGTAAATCTGTATAAATGTAGCGTACCTTGGCCTGGCCATATGTTGTATATTTACTGCAGCATTGTTATGATATTGTCTCATATTCTATCCACTCTCGTGTTTATCATGAATATGTGTGTATTCTTTCAAATTCCCAAAAATTTAGTCAGTTAGGATGAAGGATGTGACAAGGTGATTCATACTTTGTGGCTAAGGGAAACCAAGAAACTGTCTTGGGTAATGCAACTTGTTTTCTGAGCAAGCCTCAAGAACAATATTTGCCAGGTCAAAAGAGATTCCAGCAGTTTCCATTTTTGTTGGCCTACCGACTAGGAATCTTCATATAATTGCTTTAAAATAGGATGAAAATTGTGGATTCGTTATGTCTTAGCTAGAACAATAAAGCATTTGGCATAGAGTAACTTGTTTCACTTTCAATTTTGTTTAAGGCCTATTAATGCCTGAAAATGAATGTCTTATTCCACATTCTCATGGGCTTTCTTCTTTGACCAGCATAGCAGAAGTAATTTGGAGTTTAGTGGCAATTACAAGTTACAGCCTTACAGGGAGATACTTGGAGGCCATGTACCTTGTTTTGTCTTGCCTAAGCACTAATCACCTTCCAAAGTAGTAGGGCGGGCTTCATGGAGGCTTTCTCATAGACATATCTCACCATGAGGTCCATTTGGGCATACTTGACACACATTTGACACATGATTATATTGCTTACATTACCTTGTGTTGCAGTCTGTTGGTCATCATTTGGAGAATAGAGTTTTGGCATCAAGGCAGACTATTGGGCATTTGTTTTGGGCTATCTTGTGACACTTCTAGAAGAGCAGTCTTGATTGAAGAACAGTTGTTGTAAACAGGAAGACTTGGATACCAATTTTGAAAGCAGGCCTTTGGGCATCATTTGGAGCAACCTACTGACAAACTTGAAGGCACCTTTGGAGAAGAATATAGAAAAATAGAAGACCAGCTGGAGCTCTATTTGAAGAAGTGTTGACACATTCATTGAAGAATTATAGAAGCGTCCCTTTTTGAAAGTCATCTTGGGTAGTTTGAAGAAGGATAGGGAGCAGATTTGGAGCCATTCTGAATATAATTTCAAGGCACTACTTAGGACTGTATTGAAGATCACTTGAAGCAGATTTGAAGGATTCTAATTGCAGATTTAAAGAAGATAAGTAGCCAGCTTGAGGACCTCATTGGCAGCAGCTTGAAATTTGTGCAGATCAGTTGAAGGCAGTGTTTTAAAAACCATTTTCAAAAACCGGTTACCGGTCAAACCGGCCGGTTAGCAAGCTGGCCGGTCCGAACCGGCCAAAAAACCTGGTTCTAGATGGCATTTCGCCTTTTTTGGGCCCTAACCGGTGAAAACCGGCCGGTTTTTGGCATGCCCACCGAACCATGCAAAAAGGCGGATTTGGTTTGTGGTTTAGGGGTTTTGGGGGGGAGGTAAAGGTGTTTTCCCTCCAAAAACACCCTCTCCAAGCTATAAGAGACCCCTCTCACTCTCATTTGTCTCACAACTGATTTGGAGTGTTTGTGAGTATTTGTGAGTTTGTTTGTGAGCTTGGAGAGTGTGGAGTTTTTGCTGAAGTAGTCATCTTGGAGTTGGAGTTGGAGCTATTTTGGAGATAGTGTGTAGCTGTCAGTGGAGTTGCCATCTTCAAGAGGAGGCTAAGGGAGCTAGTTTGCATTTCCAGGTAAGGATTTGCACTTGATAATTCCTCATTTGAGTCTGCTGTCCATGAATTTTTTTTTTATGTGTTATAAACTTCTCACTTCTATGATCTATCATATATGCTATAAACTCTCTAGCTCTATGCTATCAAATTTTGTAGCTTGAGCCTTGCATGTGCATTTGTTTTCCTACATTTATCTTTGGTTTTCCATTTTGCTTAGCTGCAATTTTTTTTTAAATGGCAGATTTCTTTGCAAATTGTTATTATTTCAACCAAACATGGCTCCAAAAGGAAAGGACAGTGCATGGGCTCATTGTGATGTAATTGATGGAAAAATGATATGCAAATTATGCCATAAATCTATTGGAGGTGGGGGTATTCTTAGGTTGAAAAAACACTTGGTTGGGATAAGAGGCCAAGTAAAGCCATGTGATGCACCAAATGCACTGTTAGGTCCTATTAGGGAAGAATACATTTCCAAGCTTGAAAAATTTTATGAGGATAAGGCTAGGGAGAAGGCCATCCAAGATGACATTGCAAGGAAGAGGGAATTATTTGAAGCCATGAAAGAGAGTGGGTATGATGATTATGACATTCAAGACTCCACTTCTATCCCTTCCACCAATGACCCCTTTCACTATGTTCATCCTTCTATTGGCCAACCATCAAAAGGAACAAAGAGAACAAACATCCAAAGTTATTTCTCATCTTCTGCCAATTGCCTCTTCTAATCCCACTTCCTCCAAGCCAAGTTATCAACCCACTTTGGATCAACATTGGAAAAGACAATGCAAAGAAACTTCTCACCAATACATTGCTAGATGGTGGTATGATTCAGATATCCCATTTAATGTTGCTCGCTCACCTTATTACCAAGCTATGTGGGACTCTGTTATAGCTGCAGGAAAGGGCTTCAAAGGCCCTAGTATGCATGACTTGAGGGGAGCTCTTTTGCAAAAAGAGATATCTTCCATTGATGAGTATTTGGTTGATTTTAAAGAGTCATGGTTCAAAACAGGTTGTTCCATTATGTCAGATGGATGGTCCGATGGAAAGAACTGCACTATCATTAATTTCCTTGTTTCTTGCCCTCAAGGAACCATGTTTTTGAAATCAGTTGATGCATCTGATAAGGTAAAGGATGCAATCCTTCTATTTGAGCTTTTGGATAACGTTATTCAGGAAGTTGGGGAGCAGCATGTTGTGCAAGTCATCACTGATAATGCCTCAAACTATGTTCTTGCTGGAAAGATAGTTGAGGCCAAATATAAGACCATATTTTGGACTCCATGTGTTGCACATTGCATAGACCTCATGCTTGAGGATATAGGCAAAGTGGAGTAGGTAAAAAAAACTGTAGAGCATGCCAAGTGCATTACAAAATACATTTACAACCACTCATGGGTATTGAACCTAATGAGGAAACACGCTGGAGGCAAAGAGCTTGTTAGGCCTGCAATTACGAGATTTGCAACTCACTTCCTCACGTTGCAATGTCTCAATGGTCAACATAAAAACTTGCAGAAAATGTTTTCCTCTGAAGAATGGTCTGAATCTCGATGGGCTCGTAGACCAGATGGAAAAGACACCAAAAAGAAAGTGTTAGACACTTATTTTTGGAAAAGGTCTGTAGAGCTTGTGAAAATTATCGAGCCCCTTGTTAAGGTGCTAAGGTTGGTGGATGGGGAAAGATTGGCCATGGGCTACATTAATGAAGCTATGGATCAGGCAAAGGAGCAGATACGGGCAGCTTACAAGGACAGGTTAGCTAAATATGGCCGTATATGGGAGATCATTGATAACAGATGAAACAATCAACTCCATCGTCCTATACATGCAGCCGGGTATTTTTTGAACCCAAGGTATCACTATAAAAATCGGCTAGGAGATCAGCATGATGGGGAGGTCAGAGCTGGATTGATTGATTGCTTGGAGCGCATGGTCCCTAGCCATGTAGACCAGTTGGAAATACATAGACAACTTACTATTTTCAATATGGCAAGTGGTACTTTTGGCAAAAACTTGGCAAATATGGCAAGAGATGTGGACCAACCAGGTAAGCAATTCCAAATTCCATTTTGTTTTTCATTTCAAGTTAAAATTGTTTACGTTCTTTACAATTCAAATTATAAACTAAGTTACTAATTAATGTCTTTTTCTTTGCAGCACATTGGTGGGAGTCATTTGGTGGCCAGTGTCCTCAATTGCAAAGGTTTGCAATTAGAGTCCTCAGTCAAACTTGCAGTGCTTCAGGTTGTGAGCGCAATTGGTCTGTTTTTGAGCGCATACACACGAAGAAGAGAAATTGTTTGGAACAAAAACGGTTAAATGATCTTGTTTTTGTGCAATACAACCTTCGACTGAGGAGGAACCAAATGATGAGCAAATCACCTGATCTAGATCCCATTGTGTTGGACGATATTGATCTAACATCAGAATGGGTGGAGGAGACTGAAGATCCTGTGTTTGAGTCTGATTTTGATATCGACATGGCTTTAGTGGGGGATGAGGCAGATTATGTGGCGGCATCAGAACCAGGATTAGTAGCGGCATCAAGGAAAGGCAAGGAACCAATCGAAGGCACTAGTCGTGCAGGTCGACAAACTCGTGCTTCCATTAGGTCCACTTCTATTGTCATTGGTGGCATTGATACTGAGATTGCAGATCAGGCTGAGGCATCCTCAGACTCCGAACCAGATGATGTCTATGTAGCTCCTGATGATGATCCTGTGTCTAGTAGTGGTGATGGACTTGATGATTGATCATGTGTACACTGTAGACTTGTAGTAGGCCAATGGCCTCATAGCTTGCAGCATTGTTTTTGGACTTTATAGGCCATTTAGAGCCTCATTTCTTATGTATTTTGCTATTTTGTCGATGATATGTATTGTACTCGGTGCCATTTTGATATATTCACCTTTACATGGTATATAAATGAGCAAAATTTGCATATTTTGTCTCTATTGGCTTGGAATCATGATTTTACATCTTAAAAATAGTTTTGTTTCATTAAAAATTAATTATTTAATGTATTTTTTTAAAACCGGTTCGTTTAGACCAAACCAGTCCCGGTTAGACAGGTTCCGGTCGGTAAACCGGTTCATTAGGTGGACCGGTCCGGTCACCGGTTCCGGTTTTAAAAATATTGGTTGAAGGACATCCTCTAGACCAGCAGAATTGTTGAAGAAGATTGTTTGCGTAGACATGAAGAGTCTTGGAGACACATACTAGACATGTTCGAGTTGACCTCGACGAACCAGCACCTAAAGTATTTTGGAGACTATTTAACGCATTTGCGGAAGCAAATCTTGGAGTTGAGTTTAGGACTTGCTGAAAAATATATTGGAAGTCCTTGTTAAAATTTGAAAGTTCTATGCAAAAAACTGAATGTGCTTTGCAGAAAATTGAATGGAACTGAGTGTACTTTGCAGAAAGTTGAATGTACTTTGCAAAAAACTAAATTTACCTTGCAGAAAACTGTATTTTCTATGTTGTTGCAATTACTTAGAATCCATATTTCTTCTTCAAAAATTTTCAGATCAGCAATTGTAGATAGAACATAAACTTAAGGATCATATGAAGACAGCCAAGCACAAATATAAAACAGAGAGTTAGGTCCAATGACCAAGGCAAAACCCACAAGGGGAAAACCCAAATGATTATTCTTCTATTAGATTTCTTCAATTGTTCAACAAAGTATAAAGCGTTGAGAATTCAATAGGGCAATGAATATGTTAATTCTCTTAACTTGATAATCGTTTGTGTTACCTTCTACTTATTAGCTTTGTTCGTTATTATTCCAATATGCAATACATCAAACAGCGACCAAAACAATAAGAACAATGACACATTGTTTAGGCTGCAAGCCAAGGCCAAAACCCCTCCTCTTTCATATCTTTCAATTGAAGAATACCATGACCTAGACTCAGACAAATACCCTCCAAGATCAAGTCTACCATGGCCTCCTATTGCAATATCTTCAACCTCCCAGTAGATCCGAAATTATGCTCCCCAATAACTGCTGCAATTGTTGTTGCTTCTCTAGGAGACTTCTATCTCACTCTAATAGCCTTCCTCTTGACTTCGCTTGCCTTGATATGAGTACTAGGGCTAGTAAGATGCCCTAAGAGACTTTCTCTTGCCATCCCTTCTCTTTTGCTCCAAAATTGAACCCCAGAAGATCCCAGTGCAGAAACCCTAACTTTGATCTTCCCAAAAGAATAGATAAGACCCAAACACTTCGACTTATTCGACTTTTCTTACTCCCTTTTTCGACTTCTATTTCTTTTGCTTTTTTGCATGAGAGATGAGTGAGTGAGTGATCCAAATGGAGGACGAGTTCTTCTTATATATAGGCTTCTTCAAGGGTGGACATGGCTCTTCATGTAGGCCGACTTGACAACTCATTAGGTTGACTTGATCTTGGAGATATTTTGACACTTTCAAAACATAAATTTTTCTTTACAGTTTACAATGTGCCCATAGGGTCTTCCATATATGATAATGACTCTTCTATCTAGGACAAATCCTAGAAGCACTCAATGGGTGCTTGACCTATAAAATAAAATAACTTGAGCATGAAACCCTGCTCCAATAATAATAACAATTTCTTTCCCATTTTATATTTACAAGAATACATTTCATACTTATGAAGGCCGAACCTATTTACACATTTTTCAACACTCCCTCTTAACTAGGGAGGTATTCATAAGAGGTACATGGTTATTCTCAATCTGAAGAGATCTCATAAGAAGAATCGGATTGGTAACCAATCTGTCTAGCATCATATTAACTAGCATTGTCACATAGAAAGGCCTTGACTAACAACTCTATCTCTCCACAAGGTCAGAGCACAATGTTGGCGAGACCAATGATGTATAGACACCATCATCATTGTCTCCCAAGGTACATACCCCACCCGAGTGTTCATAGAGTATGACCTCCCATTGGACTATTCTTATCTTGGGTAGCTAATCCTCAAAGAATATCGGTCCACGACTACTCTTGTCTTGAATGCCCTACCACATTCTCAAAGAGTATCGAATGCCAGATGGTTACCCAATCCTCCATTCTTTCTTCCCAAGTGAAGACAAGAATGTAGTGTCTATCTCTCCCTCTCAATTAGGGAGGACAAATCCACCAAACCAAGCTTGTCCCTTAAGTATACAAGCTTCTTGTTCAGAAGTGATTTCATCAATATGTCAGCTACTTGTTCATCAGTGGAGATATACCATAGCTGCAACACACCATTTTGTACTAGCTCTCGAATATAGTGATACTTGTTGTTGATGTGCTTTGTCTTTCCATGAAACATTGGATCCTCAGACAAACGAATACAACTGGTGTTATCACAAAGTATCATTGTAGGGTTCATCGGTCCTTTAAACAAGTCAGATAGCAGCTTCCTTAACCATACTGCTTCTCTGCTTACTTCACATGCTGCAACATATTCAGCCTCAACACTACTCAAAGCAACGATGTCTTGCTTTTTGCTCATCCATGAGACCATGGAGGATCCTAAACTGAAACATCCTCCCATAGTGCTTCTTCCATCCTGTTCACTGCCTCCCCAGTCGAAATCTGTATAACCAATCAATTGGACATCATTCCTTCTATCATATTTCAGACAGTAGTTGATGGTTCCTTGCAGATATCTCATAATATGCTTTGTTTCTATCCAATGATTGTGCTTCAGCTCCACTTGGAATTCACTAAGTACATTTACCGCAAAACATATGCCTGGTCAACCATTCACCAAGTACATAAATGAGCCAACAAGTTGTCTATACCTGAAAGGATCCATAGGGCTTGATTCGAAACTCCTCAGTCTCTTCAAGTTTGTGATCATCGGAGTGGTCATAGGTTTACAATTCATCATGTCGAACTTCTTTAGAATCCTGATCACATACTTTCTTTGACCCAAATAGATTTCATTCGTTCCTTGCCAGACTTCTAGTTCCAAATAGTAATGCATCAACCCAAGATCTGTCATGTCAAATTTTGCTGCTAGTTCCTTCTTACATTCTTCAATTCGACTTTCTACACCTGTCAAGAGAAGATCATCTACATACAAAAGAATAATTACAGGTTCATTGTTTACAACCTTAATATAAAGGTTCGAGTCAGCATAGCTTTTTGTGAAGCCTATTTTCTGTAGGTATGCATCCATTCTAGCATTCCATGCCCTTGGTGCTTGCTTGAGGCCATATAATGCTTTCTTCAATCTGCAAACATATGCCTTCCTATCTTTGACTTTGAATCCCAAGGGTTGTTCTATATAGACTTCTTCATCTATAGTGCTATTTAGAAACGTAATCTTGACATCCATTTGGTGGATGCTCCATCCATCGATGTTGCTAGAGAGACTAATGATTGAATCGTTGTATATCTTGTTGTTGGAGCAAATGTTTCTTCATAGTCAATGCCTTCAAGTTGAGAGAACCCTCTAGCCACAAATCTTGCTTTATACTTATCTATACTTCCATTAGCTGAATGATTGATCTTTTAGATCCATTTGGAAGTAACCACAGATTTGTTTTCGGGCCTAAGTATGATCTCCCAGACTCCATTCTTCATTATAGATTGATACTCTTCATTCATGTCATCCTTCCATTCTCGATGTTTTATAGCCTCTTCAAAGGCGGATGGTTCTGCTTCTATTAATTTTGTCATGTATGCAGCTGCCATCATACCCAGAATATTTCTTGGGTCTCTTACTTTCTCTAAATGATCCTTGTGCTGCCCCATGACCTTCTGCATCAAGTAGTGTGGACTTCAACCAATTAGGTCTTTTCCTTGTTTCTGGAATGACCACTGGTTGAACAGGTTCACTAGGTCCTTCTTCTTCATGGTGTGATCCTTCTCCTTCCTTGTCAACTTCTTCCTCAAATATCGGAGTTCTTCGTCATCAGAATCCATAGAAAGTTCTTTTGACTTCTTGAATGGTATACTCTCATCTGATATGACATCACGACTAACTACAATGTGATTTCCATCTTTCATATAGATTCTATAGGCTTTCGATGAGTTACTATACCCAACAAATATACCCTTATACCGGAAGGATCCAACTTCTTTCTTTTGTCCTTTTGTATATGAATATACACAGGAAACCCAAAGATTCAGAGATGATCTATAGATGGCTTCTTCCTAGCGAGCACTTCTTTCAAAGTCTTGTATTCTAGAGATATGTGAGGGCATCAATTTTGAATGTAGACTGTTGTCTTTGTTGCCTCACCCCACAAAAAATTAGGTAAATCTTGATCGTGTAACATTGCTTTTACACTTTCTTCAAGGATTTGTTCTTTCTTTCTACGACTCCATTTTGTTCGAGATTGTATGGAACTATCAACTCCCTCTTAATCCCAGACTCCTTACAGAATGCTATAATCTCTTTGGACGTATATTCTCCTCCATTATCAGATCTTAGTATCTTGATTCTTCTTTCTATAAGGTTCTCCACTTCAGCTTTGGATCCTTGAAATTTTGTAAATACTTCATCCTTGGTTTTCATTAAGTAAATCCAAGTTTTTCTTGAATGATCATCTATGAATGTGACATAGTATAGATGGCCTCCAAGTGATTTTGGAGTCATAGGGCCACACACATCAAAGTGGATGATATCCAAGGTTTCTTTCGACCGCAAAGCACTGCTTCCAATTGGTCTCTTGGTATTCTTGCCCAATGCACATCCCTTACAGACACCTTCATGACCCTCCTTCAAATTTGGTATTCCATCTACTATGGAATTCAGAGTTGGAAGAATTTTGAAATGTAGATGACCAAACCTTCGATGCCAAAGTTCACATGGACTAATCTCAGTGTGTACTAGGGCTTGGTTTACGGGAGGTATTAATCTGTAAAGCCTTCCTTCTTGGATACCAATGACTTTTTCTTGATCTATGCTTGAGTCTTTTCCCCAAACAATTACTTTTCCATCAATGAAGGCTACTCTATCTCCTTTGTCTTCTAAACCTGACATAGAGAGTAAGTTTTTGTGCAAACCTGGAACAAATAGAATGTTGTTGAGGTGGATGTTGCTTCCATCTTCAAGTTTTATGGAAGTTGATCCAATGCCTTTCACTGGATAGCTTCTGTTGTCTCCAAGTTCCACAGAATAAGCGGATTTTCCTTTTTGATAAGGTCTTCAATTGGTGGGAGTGGCCAGTCATGTGCCTTGATGCACCACTATCAATTAGCCAGATGTCTTTGTCTTAGAATGTCCCAAAGAGAGACAAGAAGAGACCTTCATCCCTTTCTTTGAATGATACCTTCTTTGAAGAGAATAAGAAACTCCAAGCTTCTTTGATACCTTTCTTGAGATGGATTACAATCTTTTTGATGACCTTCTTCATAGTAGAGGAGATCTTCATGATGCCCTTATAGAACCAAAGCTCTAATACCATGTTGAAAATTCAATAGGGCAATGAATATGTTAATTCTCTTAACTTAATAACTGTTTGTGTTACCTTTTACTTATTAGCTTTGTTCGTTATTATTCCAATATGCAATACATCAAACAGCTATTAAAACAATAAGAATAGTGACACGGTATATAGGTTGCAAGCCAGGGTCAAAACCCCTCCTCTTGAGGGAAAAACCCGAAAATCTCTTCTTATCTTTCAGATCTTTCAATTGACGAATACCATGAACTAGACTCAGACAAATACCCTCCAAGATCAAGTCTACCATGGCCTCTTGCTGCAATATCTTCGATCTCCCAATAGATCTGAAAGTCTACTCCCCAGTGACTGTTGCAACTGCTGCTACTTCTCTAGGAGACTTCGATCTCCCTCTAATAGCCTTCCTCTTGACTTCACTTGCCTTGACTTGAGTCCTAGGGCTAGCAAGATGCCCTAGTAATAACCTTCCCTTCTCTTTTGCCTCAAAATCGAATCCCAAAATATCCTAGTGCAGAAACCCTAACTTCGATCTTCCTAAAGAATAGATAAGACCCAAACACTTGACTTCAACTACTTCCTCTTCTTCACACTCCCTTTTTCGACTTCTCTTTCTTCTGCTTCATCGCATGAGAGATGAGTGAGTGAGTGATCAAAATGGAGGACGAGTTCTTCTTATATATAGGCTTCTTCAAGGGTGGACGTGGCTCCTCATGTAGGCCAACTTGACAGCTCATTAGACCGACTTGATCTTGGAGGTATTTTGACACTTTCAAGACAAAATAAATTTTTCTTTACAATTTACAATGTGTCCGTAGGGTCTTCCATATATGATAATGACTCTTCTATTGAAGACAAATCCTAGAAGCACTCAATGGGTGCTTGACCTATAAAATAATGAACTTGAGCATGAAACCCATGCTCCAATAATAATAACAATTTCTTTTCCATTTTATATTTACAAGAATACATTTCATACTTATGAAGACTGAACCTAGTTACACATTTTTCAACACAAAGAGAGAGAGAATGAGAATGAATAAAGTCACCAATGCCTAATCAACTAAGAGCTAAAGTGCTCTTGCTCTTTGCTTGAAAATCTCCTTCTCTTGATAAGATCTTGTACTTGCTCTAGCTCTTCCCTTGCTTTTACTCTTCACTTGCTCACACTACCCAAGAATAGAGAGAGGTACACTTGTCTTGAGGAGTTACAATTCGAAGTAGAGAAAGAGAGAGTTACGCTTAAAGATGAGAGAATATTTGGTGAATGTTACAAATCGAATTGAATGAGGGAGTTACAAGTACATTTAATGAGGAGGAGTTACACATTTTCCATACATTGATTTAGAGAGGGAAAGTTACATTCTCATAAGTGTAGAGTTACTATTTTATTCCAAGAAAGAGGTTCAATTTTCCAAGTAAGAGATTCTCAATTTAATTTACTTATTCCATGAGAAAAACTGTTTTTATTAATCCATTAAATGTGAATGACTTTAGACTATTTCATAAATAATAGTATTATAATAATAATAATACTAGTTAAGATAAAAATATTAATTCTTGACTTGAATAATCATGATTGATTTGATTTTAAAGTGGATTACATATGTCGACATCATCCTTGATCATTTAGACATGACTTTCTATTTCTGGAAAGTCATATTAGAATTGTTAGAAATGAAATTTTATTATAGGTGGTTCAAACAAAATTGAAAGATATGATTTCTTCTAGGAGAAATTCATCCCTGAGCTATCAAATTTTAACAGTCGTAAAGCAGTACTAAAACCTTTTTAAAGAATTGAAGCAGAGGGTTGGAGCCCTAGAGGATTGAAGCCCTCACACAAGGTTGGAGCCTAATATAGTACAAGTTGGAGCTTGGTTTAAAATCAAACATTGGAGTCTTCGTTTAGGGTTGGAGCCCTGAAGGGTTTATAAGTGTGATTGTACATACTACAAACTATCGTTGTAAAAGAGGATTGGAGTCCTCGTTATTCTTGTTAATAAAAATTATTCTTTTGTTGTACATTTTGTGTTCTAGTTTTACTAAGTGATCTTAACTGGCATAAAATAATGATTGTAAAAGAAATACTGATTCACCTCCCCTCTCAATATTTCCAACAGAGAGGGGGTGAATAAGTATTTCACTTCAATTAGTTAATTTAATCTTCAGAGCATTAAATAACATTTGCATCAGATCAAAACATCCCATCACATGAACAAATAACAACACCATTCAACAATGCACATCATCAAAGACAATACATAAGAGATTTTTTAGGTGGAAACCCTTTTGGGAGAAAAACCACCAAATGCTTTTAATATAGTTATTTAAGGATTACATCAATATGAAGCTCCAACTTCCAAGATTCTCTAGCAACAACTAGAAAGAGGCTCCAACCCCCTGATTTATCAACTAAACTGAAAGGATGCTCCAACACCCTCATTTACAAGTTCCAACTAGAAGGAAGCTCCAACCCCCTAGTTTTATCAGCTCCAACACCCTGATTTACCAACTCCAATACCCTGGTTTCATCAGCTCCAACTAAAAGGATGCTCCAACACCGTAATTTACCAACTCCAACTAGAAGGACGCTACAATGCCCTGGTTTTATCCAATGTTGCAAAAAGCGCGATCCGGATTAAATTGGCGAGGGGAAAAAATCAAAAAAACCTTAAAAATCGGGAAAAAATCAGGAAAAAATCGGCAAATACAAAAATATTTGTTTTTTTCAAATTTTGTAATATCTAAAGCATCTACAACATAAAATAAATACATTGACACATAAATATGATAAAAGAACTAATATATAAGATGTGTAACATAATTTCTAGTGCTACATCACACATAACAGTGAATCATGTCCTAAATAGTAAGTCCTGACTCCCGAGTCCCAACTCAGCCTCAAAATATCACCAAAAAATATAATAATGTATCTCATATCATGAGTCATAATGTCATATACAATGAAATGACCCAAATAACTAATACTATTGATTTCCTCTGCCGCTCTTGTGAGAAAATGCAAAACCTTTTCCTCTAGATGTAGATGCCAGTGGAGTCGGCAGTGGACTCTATTGTGCTCTAGAGGCTGAAGAACTAGGAGCTCCTCCTCCCCACGCCCTCTACTGGTGACAAGGGTAGACTAGGTAGGTGGTGTCACCTCCTCCTCCTGTTGCTCCTCCTCCTCCACCCCCTCTACCCCTTCCACTACCTCCTACTCTAACCAATCATCGATAGACTCCATGAGAGGCCCTCGGCCTTAACCCTCCATAACGGACAATCCCATCCAATGAGATGGCGTCCATATCAAGTGTCCTCTCAAGTTGCCTCACCCACAATCGAAGATTGTGGTAGACATAGACCATGTCATTAAGTCGCTGGGACTCCAACCCGTACAAAGGTCATAAAATAATAATTATAAAAAAAATATTATTTAATGAATTCAAAAAATTAATTGAAAATTTGAAATAATTTATGACTTAAGTTTTAAGTTTAACCTGTTGCGCTTCTTGGTGTGTATTTTTTCAAATACATTCCAGTTGCGCTCGCATCCTAAGGAGCTACATGTTTGGCTGAGGATTTGAATGGCAAGTTTTCACAGATGGGGTACTCTGGAATCATAGCTTCTCCACCATGCATTTACAACAAAATTATAAATAAGATAAACATAAGAAAAAGAAATGAAAGTTGAAAGTTGAAACAAAGTATGAAGTTATGAACTTGAAGAGACAATGAAATTTGAAACAAACTAAAAAATACCTGGCATTTTAGTCTTCCTATCAACCATAGCCATATCAAAGCTAAATGTGCCACCTGCCATCATGTATATTTCCATTTCTTTGGAGATTTCTGCACGTTCTACTAGAGATGACACCATCCTCTGAACACAAGTGAAGAATCCATCCATGACCTTAGCATCAAATAAGAACCCACAGGGGTAAGAAAATGTGGGGTTCAGGTAGATCTCTGCAGCATGAATGGGACGATGGAGTGTGTTGTTCCATCGTTCATCAATCACTTCCCATAGGAGTTGTTTCTAAAACCCCTCATCTCCCTTATCATCATAGTAGGTCTGAATGGATTCTTTGGCCCTGTCCATGGCCTCGTACAAGTAGCCCATTGGGTTCCAACTTTGTCCTCTGCTCCTTGGAGATATAAGAATATGTGAGACATCCAAAGATACGAAGATGTGCCACATTAGGCTTCTCTCCAGTGAAAGCCTCCTCTAGAGTCATATTCCCGAATACTCTATGAGGACTCCTATTATGAAGATAAAAAACAGTATTGCAGGCCTCAGCCCACAAAAACAAAGGCAATCCCTAATCATGAATCATCGCTTTAGCAGCCCCAACAATAGCTCTGTTCTTCCTTTCAGACACCCCATTCTGTAAGGAACTGTGAACTCTCTCCTAATGCCCTCATGTGCATAGAAGTCAAAAAACCCACCATCGGTGTACTCACCACCATTGTCTGACCTCAAGACCTGAATCTTCCTACTAGTCTGCTTTTCCACAAGAGCTTTGAACTCTTTAAAGCGACTGAAGACCTCACCCTTGGTCTTCAGGAAATATATCCAAGTCCTCATAGAGTAGCCATCAATGAATATAACATAATACTCATAACCACCCAAAGACACATGAGACATACAACCACTAACATCAGTATGAATCAAGTCTAGTATACCTATTGGTGTACTTGCCCAAAGCACTCCCTCTACAGACCTCATAATGCTCAACACTGAAATCAGGAACTCCAGTAGTGATCTCACTCAATACTCTCAAAGCTCCATGATGCATATGCACCATCCTCCAATGCCATAACTCGCACAAGTCTCTATTGCTACTGGTACTAGTGTGAGTGCTACCAGATGTGCTACTCACCAATGCTCTTGCCAACTGAAAATTGAACCTGTTTAGTTTCCCAGAGCGGACTCCAATCACTTTGGCCGAAGTGATGGAAGCTCCCCTTGGATGCATCAATACCTGCCCTCCTGAGAAGGTGACATCAAACCCCTTCTCCTCCATAGCAGACATTGAAATCAAGTTCTTCTTCATCCCCAAAACATGCCAAACATCCATAACCTTCAAAGGAGGCAAAGACTCCCTCTCAAAGGTCACAGTCCCCACACCAACAACTCTCACAGTGCAGTCATCTCGTAGTACAATCTCAATATCAAGTGCCCTCTCTGCAAGCTCTTAAAAGAACTCCTGTGCAATTGTCATATGGAGGAAAGCCTTGTTGTCTATGTACCACACATCGGACGATGTACTTCTACTCGATGTAGAAGTAATAAATGCAAAATCCTAGCCAAATTGTGAAGCAAACTGCTCCACCTCTATTGAAGTTGTAGTACCCTTCTTCCGCTTGTTCTTCGTCTTAGGACACGTAGCAACATAGTGTCCCATCTTCTGACATGCCCAATATTTGACTTTGGATGTATCTGTATCTTTCTTCTTCTTCTTCTCCTTCCCCTTAGCCCCATCTAATGAGGCCCCTTTTTTGGCCTTCCCTTTGTTCTTCCCCTTGGTTGTCAAGGCTACATCCTCCTCATCTGCTATCTTCACCCCACCACTGTCAGTCTTTCGTATCTCATGCTTCACACAGTCATCCAAGAATTTGTCCCAATTGGGAAAATTCTCCCTAGAGGTAACAACATTTCCAAAGACTTAGGAAGTCTCGTTATAGCTATCCTACTAACTAACTCTGTGGGTGCAGCTGTCTCACCAATAGCAATCAAATTATCACGTACCTGTTTGACCCTGCTAAGATAATGAGCAGAAGGTACTCTGAGTACCTTCTTCTTGCTCTCATTGGTACTCTGTGTTAATTTCGGGTAGCATCGGATGTGCGCTAGCCATGAAAATTAGTGGAGAGGCTAAAGCACATGAGATCTCTAAGACCCAAAAATGGTTTGGGGAAATTCTACTCGGTGAGAGAGATATTAAAATAATTAATATTTTTAATGGGTTCCTAAGTCTAAACTTAGGAAAATAAAAATATTAATGGGTATTAATATAAAACTGAGTTAGAAGGTTCTAAATGACATGGATCAAGCCAAATCTAACTTAGCCATTGATTAGAGATGTAATCTCAGTCGTTGAAGACTCAACAGAAAAAGTATAAGAGGCTTGAGGGTCAGTTGGAGATATACCAAATTGATCAGTCAATTCGATTTTCTAGAGTGGGGTTTGCTAAGAGAAATCGAACCAGTGATTAGAGTTGCAACGAGGGGCAATGAATGCATAGCAGAGAGGCACATATAGTGTCGGAAGACCAGCGCAGAGGCAAAGAGGTAGACGCAAAGCTAGCAGAAGCCACACAGAGGCCAGCAGTGACTACGTAGAGGGTTAGAGGGCCTGCATGAGTGACGCAAAGGCCACAGAGGTGATGCAGAGGGCCAGAAAGGTTGCGCAAAGCATCAGAGGGTTGACGTAGAGGCCAGGAGGGCTGATGCAAAGGCTCAGAGAGGCGTTGGACACAGTTTCGTGGAGCAGACTTTCAAAATATCTGCTTCTGAAGAGAGGTATTACTGCCAGATAGATTTCTCTGTCAGGTGAGCCAATTTAGCACCCAGTTGTACTCAAGAAAATCTGCTTAATAATAAAACCCTCAGAACTGCTGCACCGGTTTTCCCAAGTTTGGTTTTTCCAGGGATGATTGTCCAAAAATAACAGTGTCCTTTGTGTGTTTGTCTATTTCTTTCAGTTGATGATCTATAGATGTTTGAGACTGCATTGTATTTATTTCAATATTTATATGGTTAAATAACTTGTTTAGTAATTAAACAAGTAGGAGAAATAAACCAGATAGTGCGGGAAAATTTCTAACGGGTTAGAATTAGAAGTTCCAACATGGTATCGGAGCGTTGCAAATCACATGAGAGTTGAAGGCACCAGCTGAATCAGAGAATTTGCAGCAGAAACAATTGTCTCGAGGGACAGAAGTTGTTCCTAAACAGAAAGCAGCAGAGAAGGGGTGACGCAGAGGGCTTGCGTCATCAGTTCGAGCCAGAAAAGGGGCCAGCGCATAAGCAGTGAGAGGCAGAAGAGGCTCAAGAAGAGCCACGTCATCCTGCTCAGCCAAGTAGGAGTGACACAGTTGGCTAGTGGAGCAATTCAGCCACTGTTGGGATTGCGCAGAGCCTAGAGGCTCAGTTCTTCAGTTGTTGGGGCATAGGAAGTTGTGGGCAGATTGTGGAGTGTGAAGTTGGTGGGGTGTTGTTGTTGTTGAGGCAGAACAGTACCTAATGGGACAGAACCAAGGTAGAAGGGAGTCGCTACCTAGGCGGATTTCTAGCCAAGAAATCCAGATTAGTGTTGCAGGAGCAAAGGAGATCGGAGAGGTGCGATTCGACTGTTGGCAGAAGAACTTCCAGGAGGGAAGTAGAGACTCATAGGGAGTCGAAGAGAGAACTTCTAGGAGGGAAGTAGAGACTCAAAGCAGTTGAAAAGAAGAGCAGAGATGGCCATGAACGGACTGAGGGATCAAGACAGGCTAGACGGGGCGTCCAACTTTGTCATCTCGAAGGTCAGGATCATGTCTATTCTAGATAGACATCGCATCAAGGCCTTCGCCTTGAGAACCGTTGCTATCCCAGTGGACCCAGCTGATAACGAAAGGTATGAGGATGTGATGGCCAAGGAAAAGTGCATAATCCTTGATGGGGTCAAGGATCATGTAGTTCAGCATATTTCCAAGAAGAATACGGCAAAGGAAATGTGGGATACCTTGACGAAATTGTATCAAGGCACTTTCGTGCAAAGGAAGATGCTACTGGAAAATAAGCTGTGGTCATATCAGATGCAGAAGGGGGAGCAGATAGATCACTTCCTTAGCAGGTTGCAAGAGATTCGGGACCGACTTCCATAGGAGCCACGCCAGAACAAGAGTTAATGGTGAGGACCGCCCTGAACGCAGTCTTCGAGGAGTGGGAGACATTCGTCCAAAGCATTTTGGGCAAAGTGAATCTTCCAGATTGGGAAGAACTGTGGGCAGCTCTTCGCCAAGAAGAGATCAAACGGCTGACCAAGGCAGGAAGTAGTGGCAAAGGAACCCGGGTCAAGAAAGAGGAGGAAGTGGATGCGTGTCTGGCATCTGCGAGGCAGCAAGGTAAAAGAAAGAAAAAAGACCTCTCCAAGATTAAGTGCTTCAACTGTGGGGAGCTGGGCGATTATGCAACCCAGTGTCCTAGGAAGAAGAATAAGGGAGAGGCGTCTGACTCCAAGGCAACGCCAGCTAAGGCGGAAAAGGAGGTAGAGGATGATGACGATTATGCCATGAGTGCTCATGTACCACTAGAAAATAGGTGGGGTGACATCGAGCTGTAGTCAGGATGACTACATGAGATGAGGGGCAGGATCCTTGAGGTACCCAAACTCTTGGATCATATTCGGCTATAAGAGCCCTGAAGTGACAGTAGCAGGATGGCAGATGTCGATAACAACAGATGCGGATGGAGTGGCAGAGAGTGCTAGAGTGTAGTAGTCCTTGGCAGTGCAGAGAGGTTTGCAGCAGTGTGAGAGGCACAGAGGAGGTTGCAGTAGTGCAGGAAGGCACAGAGGTGTTTGCAGCGGTGCGAGAGGCACAGAGTTTGTTGCAGCAACACAGAGGCAACAGAGGGAGCACAAGATAGCAGCAGAGAGAGCTTCAACATCAGGAGGGTTTCTAGCCTGACAAGGATGTCAGTAGTTGGGTAGATCAGTTACCATTGTCTCAGTAACTGAGTTGCAGTGCAGCAGTAGCAGTGGTAGTGCTATGGGCAACACGATGCAACATGATGAGAGAGAGTTGTAGTGTAGATGCAGTGTTGGGAGGAAGGACCAACAACAACACGAATGCAGAGGGAGCTGCCGTATAGATGTAGCAGTGGCAGTGATAGAGCCATGGGCATCAATACAAGATGCAGCAGTGCAGAGGATGTTGGGAAGGAACGCCAAGCATCAACATAGGTTTTGGTGTCGGATGATCAGGTTGATAATCAGTGGTGGAGTATTGCTAGAGCACATTCCTCGCTAAGAGGGAGTGTTGATTTGGGGTAGCATTGGATGTGCTCTAGCCATGAAAATTGGTGGAGAGGCTAAAGCACATGAGATATCCAAGACCCAGAAATGGTTTGGGGAAATTCTACCCGATGAGAGAGATATGCAAATAATTAATATTTTTAATGGGTTCCTAAGTCTAGACTCTAAACTTAGGAAAATAAAAATATTAATGGGTATTAATATAAAACTGGGTAAAAAGGTTCTAAAGGACATGGATCAAGCCAAACCTAATCTTAGCCGTTGATTAGAGATGTAATCTCGGTCATTGAAGACTCAATAGAAAAAGTACAAGAGGAGGCTTGAGGGTTAGTTGGAGATGCACCAGATTGATCAGTCAGTTCGATTTTCTAGAGCGGGGTTTGCTAAGAGAAATCGAACCAGTGACCAGAGTTGCAGCGAGGGGCAGTGAATGCATAGCAGAGAGGCCGAGATAGTGTTGGAAGACCAACGCAGAGGCAGAGAGGCAAACGCAGAGCTAGCGGAAGCCACACAGAGGCTAGCAGTGACTGTGCAGAGGGCCAAAGGGCCTATGTGGGGGATGCAGAGGCTGCAGAGGTGACGCAGAGGGCCAGAAAGGTTACGCAGAGCATGAGAGGGCTGACGCAGAGAGTTTCAGGCTACGCAAAGGCCAGGAGGGTTGACACAGAGCCTCAGAGAGGCGTTGGAGAGAGTTTCGTGGAGCAGAGTCTCAGAATATCTGCTTCCGAAGAGAGGTATTACTGCCAGATAGATTTCTCTGTTAGGTGAGCCAGTTTGGCACCTAGTTGTACTCAAGAAAATCTGCTTAATGATAAAAGCCTCGGAACTGTTGCATCAATTTTCCCAAGTTGGGTTTTTCCGGGGACAATTGTCCAAAAATAACATTGTCCCTTGTGTGCTTGTCTATTTCTTTTAGTTGATGATTTGTATATGGTTGAGACTGCATTGTGTTTATTTCAGTATTTATGGGGTTAAATAACTTGTTCAGTAATTAAACAAGTAGGAGAAATAAACTAGATAGTGTAGGAAAATTTCTAACAGGTTAGACTTAGAAATTTCAACACTCTGATAGAGAGTGGTTAGAGTTGTCCACATATGATATGCATATGTGTTTCCTCTCACCTGAGGAACGACACGATCCTTCAAACTGTCCATCAAAATCCTTTTTGCCTTGGCATTATTTTTTGTGAATTCAGCAAGTTCGTCTGTAGCAGTAGGAGGTACAACCACTTGCCGCACTATGTCCCAAACTGCTGCCTCCTCAAACATTGTCTGAATTTTTCCCTTCCAAACGGCATAGTTGGATATCCCATCTAGTATGTCCTCTATCCTTAAGAACATGGCCATGACTGCTGTCCAAAATTTACAAAACCAAGAAAATGGAGAAATGAACTTTCCAGCACACCTTTTTGTCCCAAAAGTTCAGTCTATGTGAAATTTCACCTCGCTGTCCAAAAATATCAGTTTGTTGTCCAAACTGAGTTTGCTGTCCAAAAATATCAGTTTGTTGTCCAAACTGAGTTTTCTATCCAAAAATTCAGTTTGTTGTCCAAACCACTGTTTGTTGTCCCAAACTATTGTCTGTTGTTCAAACTGCAAATTTCATTCTGTAGCTTTGGTACCATGTTGAAATTTGATGACTAAAAAATGTTTCCAACAATCACAACCCCATTTTAATTTCATCTTATCACTCCCATTCAAGTAAATGCCATTTCCCATAAACATACATTCAACATATAGAATTCTGGAAATGAAATTTTCAGATTAAAACACAACCAAACCAACAACACACATGAAAATACACAGATTTTCGGTCAACTTAGACCCAGGCAAAACCCCTTCAATCTTCTCCAGGGAAAACCTGTTAAAGAGCTCTTCAAATTTATTTATCTTTCAAGTTCAGGAAAAAATACATTTGCAGACAAAACAAAACAGCAAAATACAACTTATCTCTTCAGCCCAAAACTCCTTGAAAACTGTGCCCACTTTGTCTCGATTTTCGTGCCCACTCGAAGATGAAAATATGTATTTTACAGATATGACTACAGATTTTTTTTTCAATTTTTTTTTCAATTTTTTTTCAAAAATTTCTCTCAAATGGCGTGCAGTTCACAACATTCAATGTTGTTCGTATTGTACCCTCTACTCTCTTCTAAACCTTGATTTCCATGCCCAACTTTGCCTAGAAATCACTCCTTCATCTTGCCGCAACAAATTTTTCCTTCAGAACTTTTCTTGAGCTCTCGGTTTCCTTTTTCCAATATGCTCATGAAGAATGAATGTCCCCTCTCTTTTCTTTTCCCCCTTTTGTTTCCCTAAATGACTTTTGGGCAACCCTAAGATCTAATGGCTCAGATTCATTTAGATCAAGGGATGAGAATAAATGTGCATTTAATTCTCACTTTCTATTTTTTAACTCACCCATTAAATAAAGTACCCACATTGTACTTTATGTCTAAAGTCACTTTTCACTTTATAATTTAACATTGACTTTACCACTTATAAAGTCACTTTCACTTTATAAAGTCACACTTAGGAAAGAATTATTTTGGACATTTTTCCCTAGGTAGAGACTAACCCATGGGAAACCACTTGTCCAAGGTACATTAAAAATCAACAGCTTTCTGAGAAGTAATTTCCGACTTGCTGAAAATTCATTTTTTAATCATATTTTAGTTGAGGGGAGGTCTCAAAAGCCTCCATATTGACACTCGTATCTTCTCCACCCCTCTACTAATCATCTATAAGTGCTAAGGCACCTGTAAGGTGGCTGTTACAATCAAATCAGGTTGTTTCCCCTATGTTTTTCCACAAACTTTACAATCTGCTACACAGGACAACAAGTTGTTTTGAGTCATAACTCCTCAACTAGTGATCCAAATCAAAAAATAATCACATTTTTTGTTAGAATTTTCAGTGTAGACCAAAATACATAGGTTGCATGAAATATTTTCTGAGTTTTGGCTGCCAAAATTTGTTTTTTAGTTTACATTGTACAACTACTACAGTGACACCCTTTATAGCTAGACATTCATATAAGTGAACACTTCACTCTAGGTGCCTCCATTAAAAGCACTAATCTTAGTGCCAAGTTGCTTAGGGTTAATTTAGGCACCTCCCATGGCCATTTAGGGGGTGTTGAGCCTAAATAGTGAGGACTTGGGCCAAGTTGATAGTAGGTCCCTACCTCGTGTGCGTCAATACTAACAGGTTGTCAGGACCTTAACAACACTTGATTTGATCAGTAACAAGGCATATGAAATTTCTTAATGATTGCAAACCTGCATAATAAATGCAAACAACTAACTTTATCACCATGTTTTTCCAGTCTCGGGGGGGTGCCCATAGTTGTATGCTGTCATCAAACCAAACAATAAGAAATTCTATAATTCACAGAATATTACCTCCTTTAATTGCATGCATAACAAGAAATTGAGTAATAGAAATCAAATAGCTTGTGTTTTCCTTGCTTTCTTTCCATATAATGCACCAATCAATTTACTTGGTTACTTTAATCATTTTAAAACAAACTTATTCAATTTTACTCTATTGATTTTTTTAAAGTTTCCTGTCAAAAAAATTGCAAGTTTAACTTGCTGGTGTTCTACATTTATTGCAGAAACAGGGAGAAATTATATCTCTTCATCGTTTTGCATGTGTAAAAAAATACTTAAAATCCAAAAATGGCATTTGGTTAGTGCTTTCCAGCACAGAAAACAGCAAGTATAGTTTGCAATTCATCTCTGTTTTCACACAACAATTGATAGTTTTCAGCCTGATTTTGCATTGGTTTGTATGCCCAACTTTATTTGTATTTTCTTGCATTTTCTTCCATGTTTTCACATTTTTAGATTGAATTCCCCTTGCCAATGCATATTACTCAGATTTACGCTGAACAGCAGTGTGTTTTATCAATTTCACGTACTACTTAACATTGTTAATTTGCATTTGACACCTTAGATCACTTAGAGATACCCGCTAAAGCTAACATGCACTCATCTTTGAAGTGAGAAGAATCAAATAATGTGACGTTAGCTTGTTTCCAGTAGAAATTGGATATTCTGGGTGATAACAGGTTCCATATTGGTCAATGAGTTCATCATATATTTTGCAGGTCTATTCAATTGAAAGCAGCTATCTTTGGTTATTGGGGTTAATTCGAATTTGTACTTAGTGTTTGTGGTATGTATTCCAGCTCATTACACTTCTATGCTTGGAAAGTGAGATGTAATGTTTCTTTTGAAGGCTCCAAAAGGAACTTTTATAAAATGGATTTTCATCAGCGCTTGAATGAATCAGTGATCCAGGTTTGTGTTAAACTCCTACTTGGGAAGTGAGATACATGTTGTACTATGGGTAGCTAGTTGAAGATGCTTGCCCAGTGTTGCGGGGGAGCGCCCCCCCCACTCCCGATCCGCGCTCCGGGCTGGAGCGACTCGGGAGCGGGTCGGGAGCGCGCTCCCTAAAAAAAAATTCGCTTCCTGCCTTTTCGGGAGCGTTTTGCCTTTTTTGCATTTTTTTTTTTGTAGTAATGTTCGAAATGCAATTTTTTTTAAAGAAACAAATAGTTTTTGAGTGGGGCAACTTAATGATCAAGTCTAGGCCCTAGTATTGATATGCTATTCATGGTAATGTTAAATTCTTAAAGTAAAAGTGACATTTTCTTTAATTTTCATTTTCATCATTTTACTTAAATTTTTAACATTACCATGAAATGACTCAGGATGTTTGAGAGTGGTTTCGTCCTCATTGGATTTCATATGGAGAGAGTAGAATTTTAGATTTCATTCAAAATCCAGCAGACTTATCAGTTTTTCAGGATTTCAGGATTGGGGGATTGCAATGTTTCCATTGAATTTTGTCATGTATTAGGGTATGGAACTCATATTTAATCAAGAGTACCAATCCCTCTATGTACCTTGATGTTAGTGACATTGGTTGTCGAACTCCTCTATCATGACCCTTCTAAAAATGTACGCATCACTCAAACAAAATCTTGACTTGACATGCTATGCTTTTTCTATCTTATGTTAATGCTTAGAGGGTGATATTAATGACAAAGATCCCTATACAGATACAAAGGTAATGACAAAGATACCTCTGGATATTAATGCTTGGAGGGTGATATTAATGACAAAGATCCTGATTTTGCAACAAGACTAAAAAATTAGACATTTCTCGTGGTGGCAAGAGGCCCAAGCATAAGAAATAGATAATAGATTTACTTCTCTTTTCTAGTTTCTAGTAGCTTTTATAACTATTGACTCTTTCATATTTATTATGATATTTTTTTAAACAATATATGACAATTTAAGTTTAAAGTTGGCAATTATAACTCATTAGTAATGAATTATGAATATGATGCTTCATGAAAGTTGAAAGTTGTTTCATTTCATTTCATTTTATAACATTTCATTTCATGTTAGATATTATTTGTTGTAATGGTTACACTTAGCTTACAAGTACAACTTTGGTGATCAATGATGATAAATGTTATATATTGAATTTTGAAAGCTTGAAACTTTAAGATTGATGAATCATGAGACTCAATATGTTGTATGTTACTATGTTACTAATTTGCGGACGTGGTTGATGAAGATTATAACTTCTAGATGATTGTTGTTATATGGTTCAATCTATGCTTTTTTATGTTTTTTATATCTAATTCATCATTCTACATGTTTTTGTTGACATATATGTATCAAAAATTAAAAAATATAAAAAATATATATATATTTTTAAAAAATCGCTCCGGGATTCGCTCCCAAACTGGGAGCTTCTGAAAATGGTCGCTCCCGCTCCCGCTCCCCGCTTCCGCTCCCGCTCCCAAGTAACATTGTGCTTGCCCTTCTTGCTCAGGAGAAAACCAGATTTGCTGCGATGTAAGGGCTAATCTGGTGTACTTAATAAAAGAGAGAGAGTAAAGAATAATTCAGGCTAAGCATCAGGGAACTGATGAAAGTCATAAGTGTATGTATCCATTAGTGATGGTATTGAAGCTCTTTGTCACAAGCTTGTCTCTTGAATTGTTTTGAGATTGATACATGATGGAGAGGAGTATATAACGAGAGAAACATTGAACTAGCATAGAGTGGCTTTTTCTCTGAATCATGTTATATGGGGGTAAAGTTGATTAGGAAACAACAAATAAAATGGAGTGTAAAATTAAGCAGTTCAAATTTAAGGGTCAAGAATGTGACATAAGGAAGTTTAAGGCCATGGAAGCAATTAGAATCCTCAACCTTGGTGATTTTAATAAAAACTAAAATAAAAATATATTAAAATTTAAAAGATTAATCAAGACCATGGTTGTGAATGCATTTCACCTTCTGCAGCCTAGGAAAAAATGTAGAGCATACAGTATCATGCTACTTTGACTGTAGCCATACAAATGGACTCTGGCTGAGAACTTTGCAAATATTAAAGCAAGGGACAGTCAAATCAATCACCTTCCAACTCCAAACTTTCCAGTGGCACAAAATGCTAATTGACAATAATTTAGTAAGTTGTT
Organism: Pinus tabuliformis; assembly: GCA_031772625.1. NCBI lineage: Eukaryota > Viridiplantae > Streptophyta > Pinopsida > Pinales > Pinaceae > Pinus > Pinus tabuliformis. The sequence continues at coordinate 937,571,992 of CM062815.1, forward strand.
ATAGTTTAGTCCTCTTCATTGAACCTCAATTGCTTATTCTTATGCTTGAAATTGGACATGCTTTATCATCTAGTCATTAATTCATTTCCAATATTTAAAGTTCATGTGTATTGATCACGCATGCCTTTGTGATTTCTTATGTGTATGCACACACACATGTGCATATGTATGTGTGCGAGAGAGAGAGAGAGAGACCTGCCAATTCTAGATATTCCACTAGAGCCTTTGGACTAAGAATATACAAGGCCAAGAGATCTAATGTATGGAACTTAACATATGGCTTATTCGTATGCTTAAAGTTGGAACATGTTTTTATCATCTGGTCATTAATTTATTTCCAATATTTAAACTTCATGTGTATGCTAGGGTGTCTATGAATAGAGTTGATCATACATGCCTTGCGCGCACACACACACATGTGCATGTGTGTGTGTGTAATATTTCTCGTTGAAGCGTGTGGTAGCTTCGAAAGGTCTTCTACATAGGCTTGGTGTCTTAGCATGTGGAAGATGATTTATTGCCTCTTTAGGTGCTTGCTTGGTGGAGTAACTGATTTATGTTTTTTTTTCTAGGTCTCACTTAGGAAAAGTACAATAATTAAAGTCAATTAATTATTGTGAACTATTAAGTCATTTTCTAAGGATAAATAATTTAAGTGACTTAGAAGGGAGATTAGGGTTAGGGATTTGGGTTTGATGAAGATTATAAAAGAAGCATAGCGAAGAGGTGAAGACACAAGAACATGAGAGAGAGGCAGCCACAACATTTTTGGGAAAGCATTTTTCTCAAGGAGAGAGCGAATTCTTTGGAGCGCGAGGCTCAGTGCAACTGAGGAGAAGGAAGAAGAATACAGGGATAATTTCAGGGTGTTTCCAGGAGGCCTATTTGTTGGGAATTGGAGAGGCTGAATTGCTGAAGTGAGGAAGCACAGTGGCTGCAGAGGCTGACTTGCCAGGGCCAAGTTGCGATTGCAAAGGGACTGAGTGAGAGCAAGGCACAGAGGCCGATTTTCTAGTGAGAGGTGGGCTGATTTTCTTCAAGCCGAAATTCTTCAGAGACCAATTTCCAGTTGCCCAATTTTCCTTGAGCTGAATTATTCCAATGGGGCCTAGTTGCAGGTTCCAGTCACTGTATTTTTCTTTGTAAATTTTCTACGGGCTGAAACCCTGATTTTCCAGATTAATAAATTGGTGTGGGTGAATTATTTCCACTCAGTGTTGCAGGAATCGCCCCCCCCCGGATCCGAGGCCGGAATCACGTCCCGTACGGAAGCGTTCTGGAACCTCTCCCCGAAGCGCGATTCCAAAAAAATCGAAGCGCGATTCCGTTTTTTTTTAGCGATTCCTGGAAATAAGGTTGCGTTGGGCCGGATCCGCGCTTCGGAGGGCGCTTCGGGCCTCCGGAAGCGCAACGCTTCAGGCCCGGAAGCGCACGCTTCACGAGCCACGGAACCGCGCTTCCAGAACAATCCGCGCGGGCAGCATTCTAACTCGAATTTTTTTTAATTTTTTTTAAAAGTTCACTTAAGTTAGCATGAGGGGGTGGGTTAGGGTGAGGTTAGGGTTAGTTTAGGGTGAGTTTAGAAAAGAATAAAGCCCCCATTCTCTTCTCATTTTCTCACTTTGAGTTTATGAGAGTTGGAGAAGAGAAGAGAGGAGAGGAGAAGAGAAGAGAGGAAAGGAGAGGAGAAGAGAGGAGAGCTTGGAGGAGTGAAGAAGGAGGAGCTAGGAGAAGGAGGAGGAGCTTGGAGCAAGAGCTTGGAGGACTTCATCTACAAGAGCTAAAGAGGTAAGTTCAAACCCCAAACTCCCTTGTTTTTTTGAAAAAAAAATTGTATTTTTCTCCTCCCTCTCCTACTCTTTCCCATTGTTTCTACTTGCTCCTTTATTTACAGGTTGTCCACCACCTATATCCATATTCCAAGATGGTGTTCTTTTGGCTTCTATGTATCATTCCACTCTTGGTTTTAATGATGGCAAGGGTGAGGAATAGAGGGGAAGAGGAAGGGGATGAACTTGGTGACCCAATGTATGATGAGGAGGAAGGGTTTGAAGAGGAAGGGGATGAACTTGAAGGGGACACTGAAGCACAAGATGGGAAAGGTACAACAACACCCTTGTGGAACTATGTGACCAAACTTGATGGGGGAAAGGGTGGTGGATCTTACAAATGGATGTGCCCTCATGATTGTCATGGAGGAAAACCATATTGTGGTTCATATACCCGTCTGAGGAGGCATCTTTGTGGGGTGCTGGACAGTGATGAAAAAAAGGGTTCTGTGGGGGTACAAATTTGCCCAAAAATTTCAGCTGAACAAAGAACAAAATACATCCAAATAGAGATGGCTGCACAACAAAAAAACAAGAAACAAAAAACTCATTCTGAATCAAGTGCAACCTCTAAATTTGGTAGTTGCCCATCTCCTCATGGTACTTCTGCAACCTCTGGAGGTAGAAAAACAATAGGGGATTTCCTTAATGTTGCTGGGAGGGATGATGTGGATGGAAAGATAGTTTGTTTTCTTTGTGCTTGCGGTGTACCATTCAATGTGCTTCGCTCTCCCTATTGGCATGACATGGTAAAGGCCATCAATGAAGCCCCAAAAGGATACAAGGCCCCCAACTATGAGAAAGCTAGAACAGTGTTATTAGAAAGAGAAAAAGCTAAGGTTCAAAGAGCTTTGACACGTTTTACACATGAGTGGGTGGATTCTGGGGTATCCATTGTATCAGATGGGTGGACAAATATTAGAAACCAACATTTGATAAATGTTCTTGGTGTTTCTTCTAGTGGTGCAGTATTTATTGCATCTCATGACTCCTCCTCCATCAGTGCAACTGCACAAAACATTGCAGATCTCCTATTGAAATCAATCAAAGATGTTGGTCCGAATAATGTGGTTCAAGTGATCACAGATAATGCAGCAAATTGTAAGGCAGCAGGAAAAATTATTGAGCGTACTCATCCACACATCTTTTGGTCTGGGTGCCTGGTTCACACATTGAACCTTTTGATGCATGATATTGTGAAACACAAAGATTGTGGGTGGATTGCTGAGGTTTACAGGAAAGGGAAGCAGCTCATTAAATTCATCACAGGGCATACAAGGGTAAACTACTTCTATGGCACTTACTCCAAGTTGCAATTGCTTAAAATTGCAAAGACAAGATTTGCTAGTTATTACCTCACCTTTAGGCGGCTAGTGAGGGTGAGACAAGCTTTAACTAATCTGGTGTGTGCTGAAACATGGGATGAAATTAACACTGACACAGATGGTGCTAATGCAGTCAAGGACACTGTTCTTGACAGTTACTTTTGGTCACAGGTTAAATATGTTTTGCAATTCACCAAACCAATTTATTACATGATCAAGTTTGCAGATTCAGATCGACCAGTAATTGGGGAGGTGTATGAGCAAATGGATAGCATGTTGGGGCAGATTAAAGACATTGTTGAGCCTAGAGATACCACCTTGTACAATTATATTCGTGAAGAGGTGCAAAACCGATGGGAAATGCTAAATATTCCATTGCATGCATTAGCATATGTTTTGACACCTAAATACTATCATCCATCATGGCTTTCAACACCAGCACCTGGGGGGGGAAGCAGGAAAAAACCACACCAAGATAAAGAGGTTCACGAAAAATATATGGCTGCATTGAGTAGATTAATCCCTGATAATGAGGAGGCTGCATTGGTACGGAGACAGGTGAGCAACTATACGAGCAACACTGGTCCATTTGGGAGCATGCATGCAATTCAAGATCGAGAGCATTTTTCTGCTCTTGAGTGGTGGAACATGCATGGAGGGCCTACTCCACTTCTACAAAGTTTGGCATTGCGGGTGCTATCACAGGTGGTAAACACTTCTTCTGCAGAGAGGTGTTGGAGCTCTTATTCTTTCATCCACAGTGTTAAAAGGAACAGGTTGAATTTAGACCGGGCAGAGAGCTTGGTTTATGTTCATTACAACTTGCGATTGTTGTCCCATTACTGTGAAGATGCAAAGTCTAATAAAGACTTGTTGACTTGGGACAAGAATCCAGAGGAGCCCAATTTGGAGGATGGAGTGTTGCGACTAGAGCAATTAGAGGATTCTCTTATCCAGGTATGTCCATTGTGGTATGAATTTTCCAATTTTCCCTTATAAAGCATTTCTCTAATTCATGTTTTTAATTTTTTTGTTAACTAGTGTTTTTTTTTTTGCATGAATTTTTTGAGCGATTCTAGGATGATGACACGGGTGTTGATATGCCACCACCCCCACCCCCATCTGGTCCCTTGGTTTCTAGGTTCCATGGTTCAACACCAACGGCAGGGGGTTCTTCTTCATCAGTTCCAGTGCCACGACTTACACAGGGACCATCTTCTTCATTGCCACCACGTGGAGGCCCGCCATCACGTTCTATTCGTGGTGGAAGGAGGAGAGATTAGTAGATATATTCACAATCTACTTCTTTTTGTCATAGATTACTCATTAGACTTGTAGACTTGTGAATTTGAATTTTGAACCTTTTTGGCTTGGCGGTGACCAAGTGACATATTTTGTAAACATTATTATTTGAATTTTGGACATGACAAATGTTGACAGTTGCTCACTTGCTAGATAAATCATAATATGCTCTATGTTTTATGTTTTATAATATGCTTAAATGTTTTATGTTTTATAATATGCTTAAAAATTTGATGTATGTTTGTAATAGCTAGAATATAGATGATTGTTGTACATACTAGTAACTACAATGGAATCATGGATGCCATATCTATCTTGATTTATGCAAAAATATGCATGTTTTCATGTCTTCTACAATTAATTTGGTATTTGGGATGTTTGTTTTGAGTATAAATGCAAAAAAATATAAAAATATATATATATATAGCAGACGCTTCCGCGGACGCTTCGCTTCCTAGATTTTTGGAAAATGACGCTTCCGCGCTCTGCGCTTCCGCTTCGCGCTTCCACTTCGCTCCCGCTTCGTGCAACATTGTTTCCACTGCAATGTGTGATTGATCTCTACAATTTATTTCTGCTCCATATATTTTTAGAAAAATACCAGTGATTTTATTCTCTGGTAATTTAGGATTTAATTTATTAATAAAATATATTGTTGGGAATAAATAATTGTAGTGAGAAAATAAATCTGGGCTGGTATTAGGAGATTTAACATTTCCCAATAAACTAGTTGTGGTAAAACAAAGAGAAATCCACTCCAGATATTATTTCCCAAAATGCAAAACCACATACTGTTAATAAAATACCCAACCTTCCGGCTGTTTATAAGGGTGTTCTTTTGTGGCCAGTTCTTGAAGAAACTTGAAACACCCTAATGGTGGCCAACTACCACGCCATGTCACCAACTCTAACATACAGTGACTGAAGACCCCTTCATTTCCCTTCTCTTTAACCCGTTCCTTTATCACCCTCTACCATTTACTGTTTTTTCAGAATTTTCTGCTGTTTTAAGTTTTACTAACAAATTATTTTTTGTTTTTATTGAAACCCTTACTGTCCATTTCACAAGATCCTGAAAATCATCATTGTGATGAATGACTACCCAAGCTCATTTCCCCGCTTCTGCAACATTAGGTACTACATCATAATCAATATGAATGAGATGAGTGTGCGTGCTTTACAGGTTAAATGAAAGATGCTTAATCTGTGTATGTGTTTGAGTGAGTGAGTGAATGTGTGTGTGTGTGTGTGTGTGTGTGTGAGAGAGAGAGAGAGAGAGACCTGCCAACTCTGGATATTCCACTGGATCCTTTGGACTACGAATATACAATGCCAGGGGATCTGATGCACGGAACTTAACATACGGTTCCAATTCATTAGTTAGGTGCTCAAGTAGCCTCTGTCTCATCTCTAAATTCCAAATCACCTCAGGATCATCAGTTTCAGAATCTAACAATGTCTTGAAAGAATTGTCATCCTGCAGTGATGCAAACAGAATTCAAAGTATGGCAGTTATATTCAGGTATCACTCAATGCTTCACTAATCCACAGACGAAGCATAAACTCGTATTTTTTTCAATTCAAGATATTGTGAGTAGACAGTTGATACATATAAGTAAAAGAATACTATTCAATGTCTCTTTAGAGTCTCACATGAGCACCCCTAGGAACAATGACTTTCCTGCGTAATTAAAAAACTAGTACCATAGAATGAAATATTTTTCAAGTAACAAATAAAATCATATTAATGACCTCAAGTGACCAAAATAGGTCAATGGACTAAAAGGCATGCAAGCATCTAGAGAAAACCAATGAGGGAGTGCCTAAAGCATATCCCAAAATGAATAGATATGAGATAAGAAAAACCATCAAACAAGGCATAAGAAAAAACAGGAGTATGCTAAATCATTGTGTCCAAATATCTGCATGCTTCTATGGAGGATTTTCCAATAAACTAGCTGTGGTAAAAGTTAAAACAAAGAGAAATCTACTCAAGGTATTATTTCCCAAAATGCAAAACCACATACTGTTAATAAAATAACCAACCTTTCCTGCTGTTTATAAGGGTGTTTCAGGGCCATTTACAGCAGCCTTTTGTGGTTGGTTAATTGAAAAACTTAAAACACCCTAATGGTGATCATCTGTCACACAACTCTAAGGTACAGCATCTGAAGCTCCCTTTATTTCCCTTGTCTTTCACCCATTCCTTTGTCGCCCTCTATCATTTACTGTTTTTTCAGAAGTTTCTGCTGTTTTACTCACAAATTATGTTTTGTTTTTATTGAAACCCCTTATGGTCCATTTCACAAGATCCTAAAAATTTAATTGTGATGAATGCTTACCCATGCCCATATTCCCGCTTCTGCAACATTAGGTACTACAACAAAATCAATATGAATGAGATGAGTGTAGGTGCTTTACAGGTTAACTGAAAGATGCTTGATCTTTACCTCTGACATGAGTTTCAAAATAAGCCCTTGGGGTAGATATGTGCAAAGAATACTGTTATGCCAAGGAGGATGTTCTTCAGTCCGAGTATAATCTTCTCCCTGAAAAATCGACTCAGCATCCTGATGCAAAGCACTGCTATTAATCTTAAAAGATAGCATACAATTTCTATAGATAACATCATTTACAAAACTAACTACCAAAACATAACAAATAGAATGATCACCTGTGACAAGTGGAATTGACGGAGAAACTTGATCATCATAATCTTTTCTGAATCAATAGTGTCACCAGCCACTAGTTTCCATAAAATAATTTCAAACATGCCATATTTGTAAAGCCGCTTCATGGCGTCTTTGTTGACAGTTGAAACATTTGAAATTATTTCCAATATCCTGGCACCAGAATGTTACACCATCTTATCATCCAAAAGGTACTTTCAATTGCCAATCACAGAATCAATGCAAATGCTACTAGCATAAATGGAAAATCCGTCCATTGTAATTGTTCTCAATTCTAAGTGTCATTTTCTACCTCCCAAAAAATGGTGTCTTTGCCCGAAGAAGTATTTGCACAAGATGACAAAGGACTTCTTCCCTTGAAAGCCTGCAAATTGCTGCAGAAGGTGGGAAGCTCTCGATATTGTTGTCACCTCCAGAAACCCTGTATTTGTGAAAATATTATTTTTCAGATGCTGGGCTTATTGAAAAAAACACTTATAGAAAGGCTATTTTTGTGGGAAAAAATTTGAATCCTGGATTTTCAAAGAACAAGCATTATCTCTGTATCCCAGCAACCAGAGAGATCTCATAGAAAACAGGTAATGTCATATTATTCTTAACTGATGTTTGCATTTCATTAACCTTAAGTACCTCAAAACAGCTTCGAGCAAATCCAATGCCAGACCAAGTTGGACTTTATCTGGAACTGTTACATCCTGCCACTGTATGGCTTGTTTCGCATCCAAGCTCCCATCCTCAAAAGCTTTGTCCAATATATCTCGAGCTCTTCCAGACGGAACTCTGATTGACTTGGCCGTTCCATTATGTCCAACAAATTGAACTGTTTCAATAGCTCTTTGAGACTTCGCAGTTTTTGTGTCCCATGCATCGCATTCAAACAAGCACTTGTCCTTGCAACACTGAGGAATGGATGACAGAATAATTATACTTCGCTTTAACATATTGAGTAAGATATAATTTATAGAAATCTTAATTTAAGTCTTGAGACTGCGCAAAGGTTTGGAAAGCAAACAGGTTCTTTGGGCATTGCACAAAGATGTTAAAAGGATACGAAGGGGTGAAGAGTTAATAAATGTTTTTGCTCTGGGGTTACTAAAACGAAGACAGAAATGATCAATTAAGGAAAGACAAAAATCAAAATTCAGGGCAGTAGCTTAATGTTGAAAAATAAAGCCTTCATACACCAACATCAGGAATAAATTGTATTGGTAGTTCAACCTCAAAATGCAGGTCGTTACTTGGCCAAGGATAAAGACTGCAAGCTTTTTTAGTTAGTTAAACAAATTTGAGAGATGAAGCAACTATGCATACCCTATATACATCAAACTATCAAACGAACATCAAAAATATGCATAGATACACACTAAATTGATGAATTGGAAACACAGCCATTAGACGTTTTAGTACGTCACAAACATAAATGAAGGTATTTCATTTACACTCAATTCTCACACTTGAAAATCCTGAGTAAATAAATCTTGCTACAGCATACTTAGCTGCAACTTAGTTGCCGACTCCTGTATTGATTCAAGTCTATGTTGTCTTTAGTGACATTAAAAAGTGATCAGACAATTATTATTATGATCATATGTTGACAATGTATTTGATTACTTTTGAGTGGATAGTGAGTTAAAGCACTACAGGTCCATCTTAACTCTGGATCTATTAAACATTGAGAGGGATCAAAAAGAATTGAAATGAACATCTCTCAATGCATAGAAGATCTTGAGTAAAATTAGATCTATGATGGTTTGTGTATTGATATATCTTAATTAATACTTGGTTTTTTGTACTTCCATCGTTTCTTACATTACAATTTTATTTTATTTTTATAAGCAGGAATGATACACATCTCATCCATAATGGGCTGTTGTTTTGTTAACCTTTTGAAAAAATCATATTGGCACAACATATGCCACGAGTCATCTTAGTGTTAGGCACAAACATTACACATCTCATACCTGGCTATAGAATACACCTTGATTCTATCGATGCAATAATGAGGATGACACTAACAATTACTTGTTAAGAGGTTTCTATTAAGATATATGAATGGAAATGTTCTATGGGGATACATCCCCCGGGGTGGGGGCCACGCCCCGTACATTTCCCGCACTTTGAGATGGTGAGTTGCCTAGGGAAACATTTCCCTACATCCCCCTATGAGGGAAACTTAGGGAAATGCATGGGGAAACATTTCCCCACTGTGAGGGACATCTAGTCACCCCCTTTCCTAGAAGGGGGATGCTTAGGTGACCCTGAGATTTTTGTACAATGAGCCATGAAAATAGAACAAAGATGTTGAAGAATGTAATCAGGTTCGATCATCATATTTATATTTTAGTCAAAGAATGAAGAAGAATTTTTTTATTATTATTACAATGACTTATAAAAGCATGGGTTTCAAGCTTGGGTCATCTTTTTATAGGTCAAAGACCCCATTGAGGACTTCTAGGTTTTATACTGAGTCATTAGAGTCATTGTCCATTTAATCAGACCCTTCTTGGGCTTTTGAATCATAGGAAAAGAATTATTATTGAGTCAAAAATGTAACTTGTCACCTCCACACCAAGTCGGCCCTAGCCTGATGAAGTTAGCCTACAAGAGGACAATTCGAACCACAGAAGAGGCTATATATACAAGAGCAATTCGATCTATTTGGACATCAACTCAACAAGTTCGATATACATCAAGGAAGTGCAGAAAAAAGTGTGAAATTCAAGGAGAAGAAGGAAGAATTGCAAGTCGAAGTTTTTGGGCTATCTCTCTCTCTTTTATGCGAAGTTACTAGGCTATTTGCTAGGTGGAAGTACTGCTGGGAAGCTCAAAATTCTTAGTGTTGGATCGAAGTTTTGTTGCTGGGAAGGTCAAAATTCTAGATTTGTTGGGTCAAAGTGTTGTTGTTGCAAGGTCGAAGATCTAGATCGAAGTTGTTGGAAGAAAGGGCTGACTTGGTGGTTTGAGGAGGTTTGTGTCTACATTGAAGGTCTTGGATTATCTCGTCTTAACTACTGAAGGAAGAAGTTTAATTGGGTTTTTCCCTAGATAGGGGTTTTTCCCTGGCAAAGTGCCTACATCTTGTGTCTCTTGTTCTTGTGATCTCCATACACACATAATTTGGTAATTGCTTGATGAAAGATAATATAATAAAGAAATAAAAGAAGCCAACATAATTCACAAGTAATTATCAAGGAAGAGAAATCTAACCCTAATTCTACTAGCATTGATTTCTCAATATGGTACCAGAGCTAAGGTCAAGGAAGATTGGAGATCACTATGTTGGCTTGAAAGACATGACTACTCCATCTATGATAAGATACTTGAAAATGGGATTCAATATTGCAGGAAGCTGGATAAAAAGAATCATCTACAACTTATTCAACAAGGTCAAAAGCAAAGGGTTTTTGGTTGCACTCACAAGTTCACTCAATGATGACAATGCATGGATTATTAATAGTGGAGCATCAAGACACATGACAGAAGATAGCAAACAACTTCACACTCTATCAAAGGAATGTTGATTTGGGGTAGCATCGAATGTGCTCTAGGCCTCAAATTTTGCAGGGAGGCTTGGGCACATGTATTCTAAAGAACCCAGAAAGCGTTTTGGGAAATTCCACCCAGAAACAATTTTATTAGAATAAATAATATTTTTTAATGGGCCCCTAAGTCTAAACTTTGGAAATTAAAAATATTAATGGGTATTAATCTAATTGTGGGTATAACTTCTAGAAGAAGGCAAGGATCAAGCTAAAATGATCTTAGGAATTGATTAGCTTTTAATCTGGGTCGTTGAATGTCAACAAGAATATTATTTAAGAAAGCTTGAGGGTCATTTGGAAAACACACCAAGAGATCAAGAGATCGAATTTCTGAAGTTAGAAGTTCTTAGGAGGAAATTCTGATAGAGTAGATTTCTTGCAGTTCAGGGGCAGAGATAGCATCCGGAGAGAGAGGATTTCTCAGCCAGATAATCATCAAAAGAAAGAGGCAGAGAGTGATCCAGCAACTCTCACGCAGATGTTGATGCAGGGCCACGTGGGGCCATGCATAGGCAGTGCAAAGGGTGAGAGAGTCCGAAATTTTGCAGTAGAGTCAGTTTCTAAAGTCGAGAGCCAGGGTGTGAAACTGGGAGGCTGAGAGCAGTGACTCCAGGCAACAAATCAATCAGCTGGTTGGGTGACACAATGTCTAGAGGGGTTGACACAGGGACTGCGTGAGGACGACGCAGGGGGCAGCGCAGGGCTTTCCAGAGACACCTCATCCAATGACCGGATCAACCAGGATTTTTCTCAGTGATTGTGTGAGGTAATCTCACAAATCTTTCTGCCAGTATTTCTCTCTCTGTAACTAAATAACCCATGAGGTATTCAGAGATGTATTCAGAATTTTCTACTGCTTAATAATAATAAACCCTCAAATCTGTTGCACCGATTTTCCCACATTGGGTTTTTCCGAGGATATTTGTCCAACAATAGCGGTGTAATTGTGTTGTATTTTCTTTCTTGCTCAGTATCTTGTTTCCGCATATAAATTAATTAAATGAAGGTTGCAGTGTATGTATTTCAATATTTGTCGTAGGAAACTGCAAATAACTTGTTCATGTAAATCTAACAAGTAGGAGAAATATCATCAGTTGTTGCAGTAGGGATTCCAGTTGAGGAATTTTCACAAGGAACAATCTTCTCATGTAGTGGAATTGGGAGACAACAAAAGCTATGTTGTGAAAGGCCTGGGATCAAATTCTTTGAAGTTGGACAATGGGGCAAAGCTACATCTCAACAATATACTCTATGTTCTAGGTGCAAAAAAGAATTTACTTTCAATTTCTTGCTTAGAAGATAAAGGTGATAAAGTTTCTTTTGTAGATGGAAAAGTTTTCGCTTGGGGTAAATATTCAAGCATTGATAAAGCTAGGGTTATTGGAATTCGTTAAGGAAGTCTCTATAGAGTAATAACACCATCTCCTTAGGCCCTAGTTCACATAGAAATCAATCCCATTGAACTATAGCATAGAGGATATGGACATTTACATGAAAAGGTTATTCCCTCTCTCAATAAATTGGTAAATGTCATTCCCAATATTAAAGAAGATCGTGAAGGAATACGCAAGGGATGTGCCTTGGGAAAGAATACAAGGAAACCATTTAGAAGCAATGAGACAAAGTCTAAAGAATCTTGGACCTTCTTCATTCAGATGCGTGTGGGCCTATGTCTGACAAATCACTTTGGGGTCATTTTTATTATGTAACCTTCATTGATGATCCCTCTAGAAAGACATGGCTCTATCTACTCAACACAAAGGACGAAGTATTTGAAAAGTTCAAGGAGTTTAGGTTTGAAGTAGAGACCTTAATTAAAAGAAGAACAAACATTTTGAGATTCGATAATGGTGGAAAATACACTTCAAAAGAAATAATTGCATATTGCAAAGAAGCAGGAATTAAGAGGAAGCTCATTGTTCCCTACAATCTCGAACAGAATGGAGTTGCAAAAAGGAAAAATAGAACACTTGAAGAATGTATATGAACAATGATTTTTGATCAAGATATTTCTAAATTTCTATGGGGAAAAGATGCAATGGCCGTTGTATATATACAAAATAGAATTCCTCATAAAATCCTCGATAATATGACACCCGGAGAAGCATTCACAGGAAGGAAGCCATGTGTGGACCATCTCTGAATCTTTGGATGCCCCGCCTATATCCATTTTCCAAAGGACAAACGAAAGAAACTAGATTCTACAAGCATTAAAGGGATTTCTGTTGGCTACAGTCTTTCTTCAAAGGCATATAGAATCTACATCAAGGAAGGAAGACATATTGAAGTAAGCAGGGACATTATATTTGATTCCGATGACGAAGACTGTTACGAATATAAATTATCTAAAATAAAATGGATATAAATAAATATAAATAATCAAAATAATGATTATCTTAAATAATCATTAGTTAAGTGAAAAGGAATATCTAAAAGACATGCCCAATCATGAAAGGACACCTGCCTAGGTATATAAGCAGGGCCTCATTGTAGCATTCAACATCCTTCTACATTTCATATATTACTAAAATACTATTCATAAATATATTTGAGTATTTTATATTAAAAGCACAAACACTCTTAAGTTTTGTCGCTTCAATGGTATTAGAATCATGTAAGCCTTTGGACATTATCTGCTACACAATATGCCATTAAGTTTACGTCCTGAATTCATTGAGCAGTAAAGATAAATTCAAGAATCGTTTCAGCAATTAAAAAAATCAAGTGCAGACATTACAGCATGTCTAAAGGAAGAATACAATGACATGAAAGGGACTAACATTAAAGATTGTTCGAACCAAGGAAATGTTGTTGAACATGTTCCTCAAGGTGACATAGACAAGATTGTTTGTGAAAAGCATTATATTCAAGCAAAAAGGAGGGCTGCAAATTCTGCCAAGCATGCCAGCGAGAAGAAGATGAGGAAAATGGAGGAAAGCAATGAGCTAGTGTATGAAAACAAGCAGAATGAAGTTGAAAAGCCACATATTTCTGCCATTGTTGGGTGGGAGTTCTCCAGCATCCCAATGAATAAGAAATCAAAAGACAAGGTTTCAAAAAACCATCTTATGTATCAGTGAGGCACATCTATTTGGCACTCCCAATTGATCAATAGTGAAGAAACTAAGGTGGATATCTTAAGAAACCATTGAATTGAAAGAGAGATTGATTTTCGACAATCACAATTCCACACACCTTCTGCTAAAACCAAAACTCCAAAAAACTTAATAAACAAGCCTCTTTTGGATTCCTCTAGCAAGAGGATTGGTACCTTAGGTGAGGCAGAAAGTGCAATATGTCATCAATGTCGGAAGAATGACAAAGTGAAGTTAGTGTGAAAATTCTATCATTGCAACAACTGATTTATTTTACCCTTATTTTCCAATAAGTTATTTACAAAAACCCTTCAATAAACATTAAAATAAATTCTACTGCAGAAATCACACCATAATACAGAAACAAATACATGCACAAGAATCAAACACATCAACATAGATATTTGGACAATTGTCCCTGGAAAAACTCAATGCGGGAAAATTGGTGCAGCAGAAGAGGATTTTATTAATCAGCTACTCTTTAGTACAACTGGGTGCCAAACTGGCTTACCCAACAGAGATAAATTCTCCAACACCTCCCCCAGGCTCAGCCTCACACTTGTTGGCCTCTGCGCAGCTCCCAGCCCCTCTGCGTCAACTCATGCTACTTTGTGTCAGCACTGGGCCTCTCTACGTCACATACGCAGGCCCTCCAGTGACTACGTAGTCCTCCTGCCTCTGCGTCTACCTCTCTAATATCTGCGTTGATCTTTTGGTACTATTCTTGCCTCTCTATTCTATTCTCGCTACCTCTTGCTGCAATCCAAACCTCTAGTTCGAATTTCTCACTAGACCCTGCTCCAGAAATCAAATTGACTGGTCTCCCTCAGTATATCTCCAACTAACCCTCAAGCCTTCTCTTATACTTTTCATGTTGATGAATCAACGACCGAGATTAAGTCCCTAATCAACGGCTAAGATTAAAATAGACTTGATCTTCGTCTCTTAGAATCTTCTCATCCTTATCTTTATTAACACCCATTAATATTTTTATTTTCCTAAGTTTAGACTTAGGACCTCATTAAAAATATTAATTATTTTAATAGCCTTTCATCCGAATGGAATTTTCCAAAATGATTTATGGGTTTTGGAGATATCATGCTCTTTAGTCTCTCCACCAATTTTCATGGCTAAAGCACATTTGATGCTACCCCAAATCAACACTCCCTCTTAGCGAGGAATGTGCTCTAGTAATACTCCACACTGAGCATTACTCTGATTATATGGCACAGGTACCTGTGATGATGCTAGACCTCCCCACCCAACATCCTCTGCACTACTGCATCATGTATTGTTTCCCATGGATCTATTACTGCCACTGCTACATCTGTACTGCAACTCCCTCTACCTCCGTGATGTTGCTGGTCCTTCTTCCTAACACTGCATCTGCATTGCAACCTCTTCTCATCATGCTACATCATGCTACTGGTGAATGCTACTGCACTGCAACATCATACCCATTTCTGCTACTGAAATGGGTTCTTTGTCATCCCCATCTTCTCCCTGAAATAATCAAACTTTGTTCTTCCAAGGGCCTTGGTAAGGATGTCTGCCACCTGTTCTCCTGTAGGAGTGTAGCTCAACTGTACTGCTCCTCGTTGGACACAGTCTTTGACAAAGGGACATCGAATATCAATATGATTTGACTGATCGTGAAATACTGGATTCTCAGAGAGCTTAATGCAAATCTGATTATCACACATGATCCTGGTCGCTCCATCTTTCTTCCGAATAGGTTCACAAGCAGTTTTCTAAGCCATATGGCTTCACACAAAGTTGTGCTTGCAACCATATATTCTACTTCAGCTGAGCTTAGAGCTACGGATTTCTGTTTCCTGCTGCACCAAGAGGTCATTCCCGATCCAATGTTGAAACAGTACCCAGAGGTACTTTTCCGATCCACAGAACTTCCAGCCCAATCTGCATCAGTAAATCCACTCAATCTGATATCCTTACTCTTGGTGTACAAGAGTCCATAATCAAATGTTCCCTGTATATATCTGAGAACATGTTTGGTTACTGCCTAGTGCACCCTCTTCAGTTCCACCATGAACTGACTGAGGGTGTTGACAGCGTAACAAATGTCTGGCCTGGTATTGACCAGATACATCAGGGACCTTATGAGCTGCCTATATAAGGTGGAATCAACATCCTTGTCTTCTCATGCATCAATTTTCATCCAGTTGATGATCATTGGAGTAGCCATGGGTCTACAATACTGCATCCTGAATCTCTTCAAAATTTCTGTAGCATATCTCCCTTGTCCAAGGAAGATCTCTCCCTTTTTGCTGCCAAACTTCCAACCCTAGGAAATAATGCATCTGTCCCAAATCCTTCATGTCAAATTCTGTGGCTAGATTCTTCTTGCAGTCCCCGATGAGCCTGGATGATCCTATCAGGAAGAGATCATCCACATATAATACTAGGATTAGAGGCTCATTCTCTACAACCAGATAGTAGAGATTTGGATCTGCGTCACTCTTGACAAATCCCATCTTCTGCAAGTAGCCATCAATTCGACCATACCATGCTCTAGGTGCCTGTTTCAGCCCATACAAGGCTTTCTTCAATCTGCATACATGAGACTTCTTCTCATGTGTCTCAAAGCCTTCTGGTTGTTCAATGTATACCTCCTCTTCTATCACCCCGTTCAGGAATGTCGTTTTGACATCCATCTAATGAATCTCCCATCCCATCTGTGCTGCAAGAGATATCACGGTTCTAATAGATGTATACCTGGCTATTGGGGCGAAGGTCTCTTCGTAGTCAATTCCTTCCTTCTAAGAATACCCCTTAGCCATAAACCTGGGTTTGTATTTTTCCACACTAACGTCTACGGTGTATTTAATCTTGTAGATCCATATCGAACCTACCACCGATCTGTATTGAGGCCTCGGCACTACCTCCCAGAAATCGTTCACCATTATCGAGTTGTATTCCTCTACCATCGCATCTAACCAAACCTGATGTTGAGCAGCCTCCTGAAAACTGGCAAGCTCCCCATCATGAGCTACTAATGCCTGATATCTATCTGGTTGTTTTCGCTCCATTTTATTGTTTCTTGGTGCACCGATGAAATCCTCTGCATCTCGCAGAATCTGACGAAGTTCCCTGCTCGTTCTTCCTCTGGTAGCAGGTGCTTCTGTTAGCTCCTCCTCCTCCTGTGATTCTTCATGATCCGAGGAAGAATTTTTTACTTCCATTGGTTGAAAAGGTTTGACCAACGGATCATCTTTTGATTGCTCCTTTGAAGCATTTCTTGAGATTTTCTAAAGGCCCTATCCTCCATGAACTTCACATCTTATCGAACTACTACCTTCCTGCTCCTTAGAGGATAGATTTTGTATGCCTAAGTGTTCTCGCTATATCCCACTAGATATCCTTTCTCTATAGTTTGATCTAGATTCTTCCTCTTTTCCTCGAGTATGCAACAGTATGCTAAGCTCCCAAGTATCCTGAAATGACTGACTTCAGGTGTCTTCCCTGTGAAGACTTTCTCTAGAGTAATCTTCCCAATGCCTAATGAGGAGTTCTATTCTGAACATAGACTGTTGTGTGTTATGAATATAATTCATAACAAAATAAATAAATACTAAGTAATCAAGTTGTGATTATGTTAAGAAGTCATTAGTTAAGTGAAAAGGCATGTCTAAAAGACACACCCAGTCATGAAAGGACACCTGCTTAAGTATATATATGTGGGTCCTCACTGTAACATTCATCACTTATACATTTTTATATATATAATAAATTATTATTACAAAATACCTGTAGTGTATTTTTACATTTAAGTCAACAAGCTATCAATTTTTATGCTTTAGTGGTATCAGAGCCATGGCGCACAATATAATCATGTGGGTCTTTGAACGTTGTTCTCCGCACAATGTGCCATTACGTTCACGTCCTGGTTGAGTTGAGCAGTTTAATAAAATTCAAGAAGTATTTCACCGTTTAGAAAAATCATGTGCCGAAGCTACAACATGTTTTAAGGAGAGTTATGCAGAAATCGATAATAAGGAAGATGATAGCGATGGTGAAAGAAAACAAGGTGACGTATTTGATGATTATAATGTTGAAAATTCTGATGAAGCTGATATAGATCAAGACGATAATCTAGATGAAGATGATGAATAGATGAAGATTATTGATTCGGGTGATAAAAGGGAAGTGAAAATGGCTAATTCCAATGATAGCAGAGGCTCTCGTGTTCCTCCTCCCCATCCTCCTTTAAAGCCACTCGATCACTCTAAACAGTATCGCAAAGGTATCAAACTTGGGCAAGGTACCTATGGGACAGTCTACAAGGCCTTCGATACTGTGACAAACAAAACTGTGATAGGAAAGAAAATCCATCTGGGTAAAGCCAAAGAAGGTGTTAATGTAACTACCTTAAGAGAAATCAAATTACTGAAGGAGCTTTCGCATCCAAATATAATTCAGCTAATAGATGCATATCCTCCCAAACTAAATTTACATATTGTCTTTGAATTCATGAAGAGCGATCTTGAGACTATTATAAAAGACAAAAACATAGTTCTCTTCCCAGTTGATATAAAATCCTATATGAAAATGACGTTGAAGGGGATTGTTGTTTGCCATAAAAAATGGGTTTTGCGCAGGGATATGAAACCAAATAATGTGTTGATTGCTTCTGACGGCCAATTGAAGTTAGGAGATTTTGGCCTGGCTCGCTTGTTTGGTAGTCCAGACCACAAATTTACTCATCAGGTTTTTGCACTTTGGTACAGGGCACCGGAGTTACTGTTTGGAGCTAAACATTATGGTGCAGTTGTAGATATTTGGGCAGCAGGGTATATTTTTGCAGAACGTCTTCTCCAAAGACCGTTCCTTCAGGGTGTGGGTGATCTTGACCACATAGGGAAGGTTTTTGCAACCCTTGGAACTCCTAGACAGTCACAGTGGCCAGATGTGGCCACAAATCCAGATTTTGTTGAATTCCAGTTTGTTCCTGCACCACCACTGCATTCATTATTCCCCATGGCTAGTGAATATGCCTTGGATCTTTTGTCAAAGATGTTTATGTTGGATCTAAAAAATAGGATTACTGCACAGCAAGCAATGGAACACAAATATTTTTCTTTTGTGCTTGCTCCCACGATGCGAGATTTACTTCCCAAACCCTCTAAGGTGGATTCATCAAGGCCCGCAAAGCATGCATCTCCAGATGGTCCTGTAGTGTTGTCTCCTTCTAAGGCAAGGCGGGTAATGCTCTTTCCAAATAATTTGGTTGGAAATATATCAAAGCAAGTTTCTCAATCTACTACTGGAGGACACCAATTGAATTGGACATGCCGACACACAAGCTACGTGAAGTTTGCCCTCCGAGGTCCAGAAGTACTGAATATGGCAAGAAAAATTTGAAGAGGGAAACAATGGACATGTTTGCTCCATTGGAATCATGGTCTAGTTTAGAAATTGAAGCACAACGTTTAATAGAGCTTCACAAAAGAGAATGCAGAAGATCTGCGAGGCGTTTCCATACATCTTCCTCACGTCTTCTTCCTATTCACCCTCCCCACTTATCCCTGTAGCCAACGTCAAGGATTCAAATCTGGCAACATTCTCACCCGCAAATCTACTTGTGTTTTTCTCTGCGGCAACAACTTGGAGCGGCCGAATTTTACGTGGGTGTTGTTCAGTTCATTTCACCCGCAAATCTACATGTGTTCTCTGCAGCAACAACTTGGGACGACCAAATTTTATGTGGGTGTTGTTCAGTTCATGGCGAGTGATGTTATCTCCAAAACCGCAACACCTGCTCCGGTCGATGCCAGGATTCCTCTATCCCGACCATCTAGTCCCATTCCTGATCATCAGCCTATGTTCCCAACCATCCACGCTACCATATCCGCTCAACCATACACCCTCGCTTCGACCTGCTACCTCTGCCGCAAACCATACACCTGCTGTAAACTGCCTGCATGTCCGCTACCGTACTTAGCTGATGCACAACACGCTGCGATTGTTCCTGTTCAAGAGACTATGAATGGCAAGTTTAATGAGGAGACAAAGATAAAGGCCATTGATTGCTTAAATTGGTGTGAAATTGAAATCAATGTCAACCAATTTTCAAAGGGTATGTAGATTATCAAATGCATAAAAATGGTTGACCTTTGATATTGAAGCTGAAGGATTGGCCCCCACGAAATTTCTTTGAAGAACGTTTACCACGCCATAGAGTTGAATCCATTAATGCATTGCCCTTTCATGAGTACACAAATCCTGAATGGGGATTCTTAATCTGGCAGCAAAGCTTCCTAATAATTGTTTATACCCTGATCTAGGAACAAGAACTTACATTGCTTATGGGACAAGTGAAGAACTTGGCCGAGGTGATTTTGTTACTAAGCTGCACTATGATATGTATGATGTGGTAAATGTATTGACTCATACCACTAAAGTCATGTTCCTAGGGTGGCAGCAACTTAAGATGGATAAAATTCAAAGATCATTGAGAGCATTAGACTCAGAAGAACTTTATCAAGAGACTCTTGAAACTAACAACAATGCAGATACTAAATCTTGTGAACTTGATGATGCCCCTAAGGGAGTTGGAGCAAGATCGAGGTTGCTAGAAGGAAAGGCTGACTTGGTGGTTTGAGGAGGTCTATGTCTAGGTTGAAGAAGAGTCTTGGATTATCTCATCTTAACTACTAAAGGAAGAAGTTTGACTGGGTTTTCCCCTAGATAGGGTGCTTATATCTTGTGTCTCTTGTTCTTGTGATCTTCATACACATAATTTGGTAATTGCTTGATGAAAATTAATATAATAAAGAAATAAAATACGCCAACATAATTCACAAGTAATTATCAAGGAAGAGAAATTTAACCCTAATTCTACTAGCATTGATTTCTCAACAAAAGATAACAGATAGAACTCTGAAGAGTCTATGACCTTGGTAATTACTAGAAATACTAAATTCTTAAAGTAAAAGGAATTTCTATTCCTTTTACTTGAATTTTAAAAATTACCATTAATTGTTCCAAGATGTTTGAGAGTGGTTACACCCTCATCAAACTTCATACAATAAAGTGGAATTTCATATCCAATTTAGAATTCAATAGGCTTAAAATATTCAAGATTTTAGGATTGGCAAGATTATAGTGTTTCCTCTTGATCGTACAATAATGGATTTGCATGGGATGAGAGCAACGTTAGGGCTTCTCCATACGGCAATGTTAGGGCTTCTCCAAAGGGCAACGTTAGAGCTTCTCCATAGGGCAGTGTTAGAGCTTCTCCATAGGGCAGTGTTAGAGCTTCTCCATAGGGCAGCATTAGGGCTTCTCCATAGGGCAGCGTTAGGGCTTCTCCATAGGGTTGCGTTAGGGCCTCTACATAGGGCTGCATTAGGGCAGCGTAGGGCCTCTCCATAGGGCTGCATTAGGGCAGCGTAGGGCCTAGGGCACTCCCTCTAGATTAGGGCAGCGTTATCCCTTAGGATCTCTCCTCCTACTAAAACTCAAAGACAAGTAGAGAGGAAGAGATCCCAAGTGTGTTGTAATGACTTGAAGGACACCTCTATTTATACTAAAACGTTGAGCACAAGTGGGGTTTATTTGATTGTTGGCCGATCTTGATGATTTGTCCCATAACACTAATAAATTCATATCTCCATGAATACTTATCGGAATCGGATTATCTTTAGATCAATCCTATACCTCTCGATGAGAGGGATCCAAGAAAAATATCAGCTGCCATTAATAAGATGACCAACATGGAATTTGGCCCTAGTTGCCAATTTTAACACTCCCTCTCAACTAGGGAGAACTCCATCGGCTGATCCATATGTCCGACTGTACTATCTTTGCCATCAGTGCCTTGCATTGCTCTACTCTGCTGAGCTCTCTTGAGCTATGCTCTTCTCTGCTGAGCTCTGTTGAGCTCTGCTCTTCTCTACTAAGCTCTGCTCTGCTAAACCATGAAGAAGAAGAATTGATCGAGAATGTTTCATACCATTCTCTACTGACCCGAAGTCAGTTTCATATGAAGAGAGTGTGTCACACCACTCTTACTGACCCGAAGTCAGTTTCATATGAGGAGAGTGTGTCACACCACTCTTACTGACCCAAAGTCAGTTTCATTGATCCCAAATCAATATCACAAGAGAGTGTCTCAAATCACTCATATTGATCCCAGATCAATGGAGATCATCCTAGCATAGGGAGTATGGTGGATACAATGATGCGTCCATCGATAGTACTACCAATGGTCCCTAACCCCATTTCCCTACTCATTGATCAAATGAGAGGTACTTCCCATGAGTCCCAGACTGCATGGGACTCATGGGAAGAATTGATCGAGAATGTCTCATACCCTTCTCTATTGACCCGAAGTCAGTTTCATATGAGGAGAGTGTGTCACACCACTCTTACTGACCCGAAGTCAGTTTCATTGATCCCAGATCAATATCAGAAAAGAGTGTCTCAAACCACTCATACTGATCCCAGATTAATGGAGGTCATCCTAGCATAGGGAGTACGGTAGATACAATGATGCGTCCATCGATAGTACTACTAATAGTCCCTAACCCCATTTCCCTACTCATTGATCAGATGAGAGGTACTTCCCATGAGTCCCAGACTGCATGGGTAGGATGCCTCGACAAGAGAACTAATCATCATGTCCCAAAGTCGCCACGGGGTATCACGAGGGAAGTCTGAGCCATTCACCCTGTACACAACACACCATTAGGGGAGGGTAGGTCGCCCTATGGTCATGTGTTGCTCTAGTAAGTACTCCAAGCCCCTTATAAGAAGGTCTCTCTACGACTCCAAGTCGTTCGAGAAAGTCGTAGATTTGACCTTTCCCCGGGGCTTTGACAAAATATCTACGAACTGTACATCAGTCTCAATGCGATGGGGCCTCCTCGCTCATCGACTTACCATATCACAAATAAGGTGGTATCTAATGTCTATCTGCTGGAGCAATCATCAAATATGAGATTCCTCAACCCATCAAATGAGAGAGGGAGCACCCTTTTATTCGATGGAGTGCCTTGAAGCACTACAATCAATAAGCCAGATTCCCAAAGAATCTGAAGGAGAGGGCCAATACAAGATAACACTTCTTTATCTTATCAGAAACAATATTTGATTCTTCATACCTGGGGTTCCTTGCTTTCTCTGAAGAGTCGGTCGTGTCCTTGATGACCTGCATTACCTATCATCCCTCCGATCGTTGAAGATGTCCTGGAATGATTGTTATCATCATCAAGTGATGTGTCCTTGCCAGTCGGACAATCCTTCGCATAATGGCCGAACTTATTTCAACCATGGCATCTGCCTTTCCTTCCACCCTTAGATCCAAACTTCCCATAGAAGTGATCTTCAGATAGGCCATCAAAAACTTTCGCTACGCCATTCTAATAATATTCTCTGCTTCGACTTCACCCTTGGTGAATTAGAAGAGGAATGAGGAATCCATTGATCCTTTTGTCCTTTCCCAACTGTCTTTGGTGATTGCTCTTTCACTCTTGTTTGGGCTTTGTCTTCACCTCAGCTCTGATACCATGTTAATTTTAGGTATGTTCTATGCTTAGAGAAATTTATTTCAATTTTCACAGTTAGCTCAATATCTTTTCCAGATTAGCAATCACATCAACATTAAAGTAAACTGTAGATAGAACATAAACATAAATCGCAAAAGACAAGCCAAGACAAAAGGACACAAGATGTGGCGCTAGCCAGGGACAATCCCCAATGTGGGGAAACCCTTGATCAATTCTTCTTTTATGTTCTTCAATAGTTCAGCAAAGAGAGAGAGAGATAGTACATTTACAACAGAAGTCAGCACTTTGACTTATCAAGATAAGAGCATAGATCATCTCTAAGAAGATGATACATGAGATCAGTTGAAGACATGTTGCTTCAACTGATTCTCCAAGGTGACTCCTTCACCTATCATTGTGCTGCATCTCGTCATCATGCTGCACCTCACCATGTTGCACCCATCATCACTATGCTACATCTCATCATTCTTCATCAATCATGATTGTACCCATCATTGTACTGCATCATGTGCCATTGCTGCACCATGTTGCCATACTGTCCTATGTTCTTGCTTGTTGTTCCTTGCATGCTTGTTGTATTTCGTGTACTTGTTGCACCAAGTACCATATTGGTGTCCCATTATTGTTTTGTCTCATCATACGGTTGTCCCAACATCTTACGGCTATCACTTTGATCATTGGAATGTTATATCATTGTTGTCCCATCATCTTGCAGTTGTCCCTTTATGTTATATCATTGTTGTCCCATCATCTTGCAGTTGTCCCTTTGATCATTGCAGCATTATATCATTGTTGTCCCAACATCTTAGAACTGTCCCTTGAATATTGCAGCACTATATCATTGTTGTCCCATCGTCTTGCAGCTGTCCCTTTGATCATTGCAGCATTATATCATTGTTGTCCCATCATCTTACAGTTGTCCCTTGAATATTGCAGCACTATATCATTGTTGTCCCAAAAACAAGCTACTACTCCAGCAATTAACTCGGCCTCTATTGAGGAACTCAGGCCTCCTCCACGTTGTCTTAGAGCCTCCCTCTCTTGCAGCGATTAGGGCAATCCATAGACTGCATTAAGGTTCTAGGGCATCCATTTAGGGTATAGACCCTTTTCTAGGTTGCATTGAGGGCTTACATTGATGCCCTTCTTGACTGCATATACCTCTTCATGGGTTATGTTAGGGCTTCTCCATAGGGCAGCGTTAGGGCTTCTCCATAGGCCATAAGGCAGCATTAGGGCTTCTCCATAGGGCAGCGTTAGGGCCCTCCATAGGGCTGCATTAGGAAAGTGTAGGGCCTCTCCATAGAGCTGCGTTAGGGCAACATAGGGCCTAGGGCACTCCCTCTAGATTAGGGCAGCGTTATCCCTTAGGATCTCTCCTCCTACTAAAGCCCAAATACAAGTAGAGAGGAAGACATCCCAAGTGTGTTGAAATGACTTGAAGGCCACCTCTATTTATACTAAAACGTTGAGCACAAGTGGGGTTTATTTGGTTGCTGGCCGACCTTGAAAAATTGTCTGATAACACTAATAAATTCATATCTCCATGAATACTTATTGGAATTAGATGATCTTTAGATCAATCCTACACCTCTCAATGAGAGGGATCCAAGAAAAATATCAGCTGTCATTAATAAGATGACCAACATGGAGTTTGGCCCTAGTTGCCAATTTTAACAGGCACAAATTTTGACGCAGATTTTGGCACGAATTTCAAGGCAACCGTACTGCTAAACTTCGTATGGTCTTTATAGTCCATACAGCAAGTTCTAGCCACATTTTTTGAAGCAGGGCGTACAACATTTAATTTTTTTTACTACTGGAAAATTTCTGTTTTGGCTGTTTGCTGATTGGCACGATTTTTGAGGTGGAGTTCAAGCACAAAAATCAAGATAAGTTGTAATTTGTGGTTACTTGAATTTTTACTGTGTATTTCAGTTTCTCTGTAAAAGCAATTTCAGAAATCAAGAAGAGCTCTCAAGCTGATTTTCCCCAAGAGTTGTAGGAAAATTTTCCAGGGTCACATTGACCAAAAATCAATGTGTTATTTTCTGTTAGTGGTTGTCGTAATTTTGTTGTGTTTTATTTCTGCAATTTCAGCAATTGTGAAATCTCTAAATTTGTGTTTTCAGAAAATATTGTCATTTCCAAATTTTAGAATTTTTATCATGCTTGGATTTAAAACTAAATGCATGGAGTGATAAAGAAAACTGATAACCAGAGTGGGGGTTGAAATTTCTTCAAGGTTCCACCATGAACTGACTGAGAGTGTTGACAGTGTAACAAATGTCTGGTCTGGTATTGACCAGATACATCAGGAAGCCCATAAGTTGCCTGTACAAGGTGGGATCAACGTCTTTATCTTCTGATGCATCAATCTTCTTCCAGTTGGTGATCATTGGAGTAGCCATAGATCTACAGTCCTACATCCTGAATCTCTTCAAGATCTTTGTAGCATATCTCCCTCGTCCAAGGAAGATCTAATCGTTCTGCTGCCAAACCTCCAACCCCAGGAAATAATGCAACTGTCCCAAATGCTTCATGTCGAATTTTGTGGCTAGGTTCTTGCAATCACTGATGAGCCTCGATGATCCTGTCAAGAAAAGACCATCCACATATAACACCAAGATTAGAGGCTCATTCTCTACGACAAGATAGTAGAGATTAGGGTTTGCGTCACTCTTGACGAACCCATCTTCTGCAAGTAGCCATCAATTCGACCGTACCATGCTCTAGGTGCCTGTTTAAGCCCATAAAATACTTTCTTTAATCTGCATACATGAGATTTCTTCTCATGTGTCTCAAAAACTTCTGGTTGTTCAATGTATACTTCCTCTTCTATTACCCCATTCAAAAATGTCGTCTTGACATCCATCAGATGAATCTCCCACCCCATCTGTGCTGCAATAGATATCATGGTTCTAATAGAAGTATAGTTGGCTACTAGGGCAAAGGTTTCTTCGAAGTTTATCCCTTCCTTCTGAGCATACCCCTTAGCCACAAACCTGGCTTGTATTTCTCCACACTGCCGTCTACAGCATATTTGACCTTGTAGATCCATCATGAACCTACCACTGGCATGTCTTGAGGCCTAGGTACCACTTCCCAGACATCATTGACCGTTATAGAGTTGTATTCCTCCACCATATCATCTACCCATACCTGATGCTAAACGGCCTCCTGAAAACTAGAAGATTGCCCAACATGAGCTACTAAGGCCTAGTATTTTCTAGCTATCTTCACTCTCTTTTATTATTCCTAGGTGCACCAATGAAGTCCTCTGCATCCCATAGAATCTGTCGGAGTTCCCGGCTCGTTCTTCCACTGATAGTAGGCACATCTATCAACTCTTCCTCTTCCTGAGATTCCTCCTATTCTGAAGCTTTGTCTTCGGGAGAATTTCTGGTATTCGTTTCCGCTGGTCGAAGTGGTTTGAGAAACAGCTCGTCTTTCGACAACTCCTCGAAAGGCATTCCTCGGGATTTCCTGAAAGCTCTGTCCTCCATGAACTTTACATCCCGTCGAACTACTACCTTCCTACTCCCTGGAAGATAGACTCTATATGCCTTAGCATTCTCGATATATCCCACAAGATATCCTTTGTCAGCAGTTTGATCTAATTTCTTTCCCTTTTCTTCGGGTATACAGCAATATGCTAAACTCCCAAATATCCTGAAATGGATGACTTCAAGTGTCTTCCCAGTGAAGACCTTCTCCACAGTGATTTTGCCTAATGCTTTGTGTGGAGTCCTGTTCTAGACATAAACTATCGTGCTGCATGCTTCTGCCCACAGGAATTTAGGTATATCTTGATCATACATCATTGCCCTAGCTTCTTCCACAATAGTCTTGTTTTTCCTTTCTGCTACTCCATTCTGCTCTGGATTGTAGGAAGTTGTCCACTCTCTTCTGATGCCTTCCTTAGCGCAAAAATCGATGAAGTCCTTGTCTGAGCGCAACACTTTTATCTTCTTTCCTGTCAGATTCTCCACTAGAGGCTTGAACTCTTTGAATCGACCAAAAACCTCATCCTTGGTTTTCAGAAAGTAGATCCAAATCTTTTTCGAATGGTCATCGATGAAGGTGACGAAGTATTCGGCACCACTAAGAGCTTTCGTGGACATCGGTTCGCAGATGTCTGTGTGTATCAATCCTAGCACACTCTTAGCCCTATTGTTACTTCTGGAAAATGTTGCTTTGGTATACTTGCTCAGAGCCCCGTGGTATAAGTGTCCCATCCTCCTATGCCATAGTTCATTCAAATCTTTGTCTCCATGCCTATCAATGCCATTGGTGATTCTAGCTACAACCTGTTACTTCTAATTCCAATCTAGGCCTTCTTTTTCCAACTTGGGTGTTTGACATATACTTTCTCCTTAATGAAGTAAATATCATAGCCCTTGTTTTGAAGTTGAGATACATAGGGTAAGTTCATCCCCAACCCTGGCACACGCAGCACATTGGTTGCTCGAAGCCGCTCTCCTGTTTCAGTTTTAAAGACTACAGTACCTCTTCCTACTGGAGTACACTTTGCCTTATTTCCCATGGTGATCTGAAAATTCATTCTTTCTTCCTGATAATCTGAAAAAAAAAACATTCTCGGATTCCTGTCATATGCCAAGAAGCTCCAGTGTCTATATACCAAACCTCAGAGAAGGTAGACCTTGCTAAGCAAGCGACTTCTTCTTCCTATCTGGAAGCTAACATAGAATAAACGTAATTCATGTCCCTTGTGCATTCTTCTGGAAATCTGCGCGAGTCCCCTTGAGTGGATTCCTCTGCATCATGCTCTTGACCCATAGTTGATTTTCCTCTCCTGTTGTCGAATCTCTGTCTAATACCATGTGCAAATTTCTAAACTAAAATTCTACTGCAGCAACTGATTTACTTCACCTACTTTTTATTCACAATAAGTTATTTACGAAATCCCTTCAGCAAATATTAAATGAATTCTACAGCAGTTATCACACAATTACCCAAAGAAAAATGCATGCACAAGATCCAATCACATCAACACAGTTGTTTTTGGACAATTGTCCCCAGAAAAACCCAATGCGGGAAAATTGGTGCAACAGATCAGGGCTTTATTAATCTTCAGCAACAATTTCTTTCACAAGGAATCATTTTACAAGGAAACTAAAAGAAAACACCTGAGACTTTCCCTTAGAGACTTTCTGACACTTTCGAGACCTTTCTCCCACTCTTGCGTCACCTCTGCATCACAATGCGTGGCTCAGCATGGCTCCGAGTGGCTCTGCATCCCTTTGTGTCGGCCTGGGTGAGGGCTACGTCTATCCTCTGGACTACGTCTCTCTCTACATTGTCTCTCACTGTCCCTGCGTCACCTCCTCAGTCACTGCCTGTTGTTGATGCACTCCTCTTCCTCCACCCTACAACTCTCCCTCTGAAATCAATCTCCTTTACTTAAGAATCGATTTTCCTCGAGATACTAAGTATCTATCGGTGTGTCTCCAAATGATTCTCAAGTCTTCTCTTATACTTTTCTTGTTGATGAATCAACGGCTAAGATTAAAATAGACTTGATCCTCATCTCTTAGAAGCTTCTCACCCTTATCTTTATTCATACCCATTAATATTATTATTTTTCCAAGTTAAGACTTAGGAACCCATTAAAAATATCAATTATTTTAATAACTCCTCATCCAGGTGGAATTTCTCAAAACGATTTCTGGTCTTGGAGATCTCATGTGTCATAGCCTCTCCTCCAAATTTCAAGGCTAGAGCACATCCGATGCTACCAAAAATCAACACACATAACCCAAGCAAATAAAGGTGTTGAAGTTTCTAAGTTTAATTAATTTAGAAACCCTTCATGCACTTTTCCTGATTTATTCCTACCTACTTGTTAATTTTTCTTTAACAAGTTATTTACAAAGTAAATACTGAAAATAAACACTAGTGCATGCTCAACATATTACAAATCAGCAACTAAAAGAAATAAGAACAAACACACCACATGACACCATTTTTTTGGACCAATGTCCCCAGAAAAACCCAATGCGGGAAAATCGGTGCAGCTATCTGAGGGTTTTCTTATTAAGCAATATCAAAGTACAATTTGGGTATCGTAACTAGCCTACCCGATAGAGAATTTTCTTAGCAGCTATACCTCACAGTTTGAGAGAACTTTCTTGGCTGAAACCACGGAATTCCGGTAGCTCCTCAGCACAAAACTGCTCCAGCAACCCCAGCGTCTGCTCAATCTGGACTGCGTCAGCCCCTCTCTGTCTCACGTTGGCCCTGCCTCGGCCTTTCTTGGCCTACATCAGCCCCAAGAGGCCCTGCGTCAGCTCAAGGAACCTCTGCATCAGCTACGTTGGCCCCTCTGGTGCTCTACGCATCACTTGGCTGCCTTTGCATGAGCCCCTGTTGGCTCTGCGTCACCCTCCTTGGTTGTTGCGCTGCTCTCCCAGCACAATCTATGCCTTCTCTATTCCTCTGTACTCAATTGCCCTCTACTGCTCTCTCGATCATTGATTCTATCTCTCTTAGCAAACCCCGCTCTAGAGAATAGAATCACTGATCATCTGGTGTATTCTCCAAGTGACCCTCAAGTCTCCTCTTATACTTTTCCTGTTGACATATCAACTGCCGAGATTAAGTCCTTAATCAATGGCTAAGATTAGATCTGGCTTGATCCATGTCTTTTGGACCACTCTAACACAGATTCATATTGATACACATTAATATTTGATTTTCTCTAAGTTTAGACCTAGGGACTCCATTAAAATATTAATTATTTTAGTATCTCCTGATCTGTTTAGAATCTACCCAAACCCTTTCTGGGTATTGGAGATCTCATGTGCCCCGGCCTCTCCACCAAATTTCATGGCTAGAGCACATCAGATGCTACCCCAAATCAACACTCCCTCTTAGCAAGGACTGTGCTCTAGCAATACCCCTCACTGAGTATTACTCTCATCATCCGGCATCGGTACCTGTGCTGATGCTAGGCCTTCCTGCCCACCATCCTCTGCACTGCTGCCTCTTGTACTGCTGCCCATGGTTCTGCCACTGCCACTGCTCCATCTGTACAATAGCTCCCTCTGCATCCGTGTTGCTGCTCGTCCTTCCTCCCAGCACTGCATCTACATTACAACTCCCTCTGCATCTGTGTTGCTGCTGGTCATTCCTCCCAACATTGCATCTGCATTGCACCTCCTCTCATCATGTTGCATCGTGTTGCCCACTGCTACACTGCAACTCAGTTACTAAGAAGTAAGTAACTGATCTCCCAACTGTCCTCCCTGTTGGGCTAGAAACACCCACTGATGCTGAAGCTCCCTCTGTAGCTGACAAGTGCTCCTTATCTCTAACCTCTGCGCTACTGCAACAACTCCCTGCATCTCGCACCATTTCACACCTCATTGTGCCTTCCTGCACTGGTGCAACACTCATGTGCCTCTCGCACTACTGCAGCCTGCTAACTCTATGCTATATCGGGACTCTTGCACTGTAGCTCTCTCGGCCGCTCCATCTGCATCCGTCTCCACCCACTCAGCCAATCCTGCTACTCCTCGTTGGGGCTCCCGTAGCCAGGTCTAATCCAAGAGTTTGGGTACCTCAAGGATCCTGCGCCTCATCGCTTGTAGTCCACCTGACTATAGCTCGATGTCTCCCCACTTCCGCTCAAGTGGCGTGTGTGCACTCATGGCACAATCATCGTCTGTCAAAACTTCCTTCTCTGCCCGTGCTGGCATTGCCTTAGTCTCGAAAGACTCTCCCTTACTGTTCTTCCTTGGGCACTAGGTTGCATAGTGACCAATCTCCCCACAGTGGAAGCACTTTCACACCTCATTGTGCCTTCCCGCACTGGTGCAACACTCATGTGCCTCTCGCACTGCTGCAGCCTGCTAGCTCTATGCTATATCGGGACTCCTGCACTGTAGCTCTCTCCGCCGCTCCATCTGCATCCGTCTCCACCCACTCAGCCAATCCTGCTACTCCTTGTTGGGGCTCCCGTAGCCAGGTCTAATCCAAGAGTTTGGGTACCTCAAGGATCCTGCGCCTCATCGCTTGTAGTCCACCTGACTATAGCTCGATGTCTCCCCACTTCCGCACAAGTGGCGTGTGTGCACTCATGGCACAATCATCGTCTATCAAAACTTCCTTCTCTGCCCATGCTGGCATTGCCTTAGTCTCGAAAGACTCTCCCTTACTGTTCTTCCTTGGGCACTAGGTTGCATAGTGACCAATCTCCCCACAGTGGAAGCACTTGATCTCAGAGAGATCTTTCTTCTTCCGCTTCTTCTGCTTTCCCTCAGATGCTAGGGCCACATCCTCCTCCTCCTGCTTGACCTTGATCCCTTTGTTGTTGATACCTATCTTTGACTGCCATCTGATCTCTTCCTGGCGAGGAGTTGCCCAAATCTCGTCCCAAGGTAGGAGAGTCCCTCTACCCAGGATACTCTAGACAAACACTTCCCCCTCTTATGAGACAACATTCAAGGTTGTCCTCACCATAAGCTCCTGATCCAGTGTCTCCTATAGCAGTCAACTGATCTCATATCTCATTCAATCCTCTGAGGAAGGAGTCAATCGTTTGACCCTTCTTCATCTGATACGACCTCATCTAGTTCTCGAGCAGCATTCTTCTCTGCACAGAAGTATGCTGGTACAGGTTCTTGAGAGCCTCCCACATCTCAACTGTCGTTTCCTTCTCGGCTATATGTGGTACTACATGATCCTTGACCCCCTCAAGGATAATGCACTTGGCCCTCGCCATCGCCTCCTCGTACTTGTCATTATCATTGGGGTCAACCGAGATAGCTATAACCTTCAAGGCGAAGTTCTTGACACGATTCCTGTCAAGCACTGATAAGATTCTAGCCTTCCAGACTGCAAAGTTGGATGTTCCGTCCAGTCTATCCTGGTCTCTTACCCCGTGTAGTGTCATGATGCTCCTCTACTTCCCTCCTGGAAGTTCTCTGTTCGACTCCTCTGAGTCTCTACTTCTCGTCTGGAAGTTCTCTTCTGGACTCCCTCTGAGTCCTGATTTCCCTCGTCGAAATCCTTCTGTCATTTGTCAAGTTGCCCCCTACTCTAATCGTCTTGTGCAACTGCACTACTGATCCAGGCCACTCTCTGCCTCACGCTGTCTCTGTGTCACCCCGGATGGGTCTGCGTCAGCCCTGGGATGCCCTGTGTCAGCCTTCTAGTCCTCTACGTCAGCAACGCTGGGCTCTCTGAGGCTCTGCATAGTTATCGACTTCTTCTGCATGGCTTTGGCTGGCTCTGCGTCACACTTTCTTGGCTTCTGCGCTGCTAGAAACAGCTTATGTCACCTCAGGACAGTTGTTTTCTGCTGCTATTGCTCCGCTCGGCTGATGTCTCTTAGTCCTCCTATGTTCTGCAATCGCGCTTTGATACCATGTTGAAGTTTCTAAGTTTACTTAATTCAGAAACCCTTCACGCACTTTTCCTGATTTATTCCTACCTACTTGTTAATTTTTCTTTAACAAGTTATTTACAAAGTAAATACTAAAAATAAACACCAATGCATGCTCAACATATCAAAAATCAGCAACTAAAAGAAACAAGAACAAACACACCACATGACACCATTATTTTTGGACCAATGTCCCTGGAAAAGCCCAATGAGGCAAACCGGTGCAGCTATCTGAGGGTTTTCTTATTAAGCAATATCAGAGTACAATCTGGGTGTTGTAATTGGCCTACCAACAGAGAATTTCCTTAGCAGCTATACCTCATAGTTTGAGAGAAATCTCTTGGTTGAAACCCAGGAAAACCCTTCCGACAGCTCCTCAACATAAAACTGCTCCTGCAACCCCAGCTTCTGCCCAATATGGATTGCGTCAGCCCCTCTCTGTCTCACCCTGGCCCTGTGTCAGCCTTTCTTGGCCTGCGTCAGCCCCAGGAGGCCCTGCGTTAGCTCTAGGAGCCTCTGCATCAGCTACGCTGGCCCCTCTAGTGCTCTACGCATCACTTGGATGCCTCTGCGTGGCCCTGTGTGAGCCCCTGCTGGCTCTGTGTCACCCTCCTTGGCTGTTGCGTTGCTCTCCCGGCACAATCTTTGCCTTCTTTGTTCCTCTGTACTCAATGCCCCTCAACTGCTCTCCCGATCACTGATTCTCTCTCTTAGCAAACCCCGCTCTAGAGAATAGAATGACTGATCATCTGGTGTATTCTCCAAGTGACCCTCAAGCCTCCTCTTATACTTTTCCTGTTGACATATCAACGACCGAGATTAAGTCCTTAATCAACGACTAAGATTAGATCGGCTTGATCCATGTCTTTTGGACCACTCTAACATAGATTCATATTAATACACATTAATATTTTATTTTTCCTAAGTTTAGACTTAGGGACTCCATTAAAAATATTAATTATTTTAATATCTCCTTATCTGTTTAGAATCTGCCCAAAGTTCAAACCCTTTCTGGGTATTGGAGATCTCATGTGCCCCAACCTCTCCACCGAATTTCGTGGCTAGAGCACATCCAATGCTACCCCAAATCAATAAAAGGTGCTAGTCTCCCCTTTCATCTACCACCCCAAACTTTAAAAACCCAAATTATTTTATTGTCTTATGTTGTTTTATGTTGTTTTAAGCTCTCTTCTACTCCCACTCCATACACAAATAGGGAACCATAGGGAAGCCCCCCTAAGCTAGAATCATCCATTTTACCTAGTCTAAATTGAAGAAAGAAAGGCTACTAAGGTGATAGTGGGTAGCTTGCATAAGTTTCCTTTGGTGTCTCACACTTGTGATTAGGACTTTTGTACCAAGTGAGAACCAAAGAGCTAACATTTTGACAGTATTTCTAGGGACAAACTCCATTTACCAAATATTTGTACATCAGCTACACATTGTGATAAGGGTTTTCTTTGAAGATATTTTCCTCCTCGAGAGATCTGCTCTAGAAAGATCTAGAGTAGAGCATTTCCCACCCATCATACTACCTCCCAATTCTAGTGGAATAGCCAAGATATATTTGAAGTTTCCTTTCTTAGACTTTAGATGTTAGGAGTAGGCATCCAGATCCTTGATGGTTCCAGAAGACTCTGACAACGAGCCAGTGCTGAATTCTCTCTCCTCACCCTCGGCCTCGTTAGTTTGGAATTTTCTAGGAGTTGCATTGGCACTCTCACATTGTATTCATATTGGTTGTACTCTTCAGTCCCATTACCTACTTTTGTGGTCATTTTTCATAGACTAGTAAAATTTTCATATCTTATCCAAATAGGATCTCAATAGGGCGCATCCCACTCATTGGACTACCCCCCAAATTCAATTGAGCAATCAAAAAAATATCCAAAGTTTCTTTCCTTCGACCTTGGATGGTAGGAGAGTAGGGATCCCTCACTACTATCCCCAACCCAAGATCTTACAACCATAACCCACTATTTTACCTAAGGATCCTGACAATGAGCTAATGCCCTAGTTTCTCTCTCCCCTTGCGCCCCACCCTTGATCATTAGTTCTAGGAGATCTTGACTTCATTGACATCATCCTCAAATCTCTCTCTTGATCAGCATTGAGATGTCCAGTTTTCTAGTCTCGAACACACTTACTTTGTATCACCACACCTAATATACTATTATATACAGCTTTTGGTGTTGATTAGATCTAGTGCTTAGCTTAATAGATACTCATCGATGTTGCACCTTTTCTTTAGCTTTGTTTATCTTGGTTTCAGTATTACCTAGGAGTTGCTTTTGCACTCCCACATTGTACTCATAGTGGATATCTTTTAGTCCCATTGACCTGCTTTGGTGGTCATTTGTTGGACATTTATAAAATTATCTTATCTTGTCTTATGTCAAAAGCCCTCTATTCATCTCAAGGGGTGGTGTTAAGAATGGTGTAATCCTCATTTAGCTAAAACAAACTCTTATTATGTCATTAATCTAGTTGGTTGGGCTTAATGTGATCATTTATTGTATTACTAGGTTATGGTTAAAGCCAACCTGGTCAGTTTTGATATCCAGCCTCAATAAATCTCTTGGGGAATCTGCCCCACTTATGTGGGCCTATAACCCTTTTTGGGGAGGCACCCCACTTTCTGAGTGTGTATGTATAAATATTAAATACACACTCAAGAATTATTTGTGCATCATTATCTTATAACTTATAAGCTCTTTGCTCCAATATCAAGAGTTTTAAGCCTGCAAGTACTTATACAGGGCATTTCTCTCTAATTTTTTGTTGTATTCTTTGAATGAGTTGACCAGGTATGTCTATGATGTGTTTATCCATGTAAAATATCAACAACCTCCAGCTAATCAAAGTAGGGAATACTGAAATAAAAGGGAATAACTAGAGAATAACTACATCAAGTTCAACCAAATGCTTGCTATTGCGAATAGATAATATGGAAATAAAAGGAATTGCTACTCATCTTCAACTAAACTCCAAATATAAGAGAGAAATGTTCTGACCTTTGCCAAAGATAGAACTGCCAATTGTACAAGGACTGTCAGGCCTCCAGCTTGGACAAAGCGAAGAGCATTACTTCTGCCACCAGTTTCTATTACTACCAGAAGAAACTTGATTAGTTTGAAAACAAATACCTGGTGTTCACTTTCAATCACCTCACGTAAGATTCCTACCACTATCTGCAAAAAGAAAAAGAGAATGCTGATCAGTGGAAGTATTCAATAGTTTGCGACTCTATAGAGTTTGACTCCTCCTTTGACACTAAACAACGAGAATAGGATATCCATTTCGTAACATATATTTTATTCGTAACATACCTCAATCACATTGAGGGACATGAGAGATAAAACCAAACTCTCTGAATACCGCTCATAAATCCATGTAAGTGCATGAGCAGCCAACCGTAAGTCAACTTCAGGAAGGTTATTGTGTCCAAAGAATGGTGTGAAACCCAATACTATAGACTGGAAGACTGATTGAAACAGTGATACATGATCTTTAATCTGTTCAATGCCATGTAAAAATAAAGTTCAATTTTACTCTAACTCAGATGTGAGGGAAAAAAACTATAACAATGTAGGAGATAATACAGTATATCCACACAAATAGAATGACAGTTACAGTTCACAGAGGCATTGGCATTCACTTCTGTCTCTGTATCCAATGTTGGAGGAAATAGAATTGCTAAAACCAATACAAACATTAATAAAGTAACCAAGTTCAAAAGCAATAGCCTGGTTTGACCTTCCAAAGTGCACTGTATTTGGTTGATGGTAAAGATGAATGATTAGGAAGAAATTCCAGGTGCACCCCACAAATAACTGAACCTGCAAAAATGAAAAAGAAAGGCAGATTCATAGAATGTAAATAATATATTGAATCATTCCTTCTAGACCACCATGGTAAGGAAAAAACTGTATCATTGAAAACTCATTTAACATAAAATTGCCTCAATGAAAACTACCTTCTCCTTCACTGGCAGGAGTATAAACAAGTTCTACATCTGCACTGTCATATGACAACTCATGGTTGGTCTCAAATGCAGCATAGATTCTCTCCAACTCATCCTCCAGAAACTGCCATTACAATACCAAGGATACAATTACAGTGATTCATGATGACTAATAAGACCTCACAGATCAGTTAACTAAATAAAGGTGGTTCTGCATCACCTTACGCAATTCCACTCTTTTCGAATCATTCCACACCAAGAGAGGTGTTGCAAGAGTGTAATTTCTCAAAATCTCCATGGTCTCCATCCACATAGAGAAACGGTTTTTAGTTTTATCAAGTCCAGCCATTTCGGGAGAGGACATGTCTAAAGCATTTGAATTGTACAAAAGCATTACACCCTGTAGCAAAATTATCAGCATCAATAAAATCAGAATTTCCATCAGAGTGACGCTCTCAACTTAGAAGTTAGAACAATATAAAATGGTTATCAGTCCTCTGAATTTCCCCTAAAAAAAACCTTAGGAAGCACAGAGACTAGCAGCTGTCGAGATTCATTGTTGCCTTCTATCATAAGATACAGAAGATCAGCACTCAATTTCCAGATCTCATCCTTCTCACAGAACAATGCATTTTTCAGATGCACTAAGACAATGCCACGGCTCAAGCAGAGTTTCTGCAAAAAGAAAAAATAAATAAAAATTAACTGCAGAATTTGCTCCAAATAATTCTAAGTATCCTAGTAGTATACCATATTAACTGCATTCATATGCTAATTGGATCTCACGAATTGTGCCTTTGATAAAAATATGAGCTTAAGAAACAAGAAACGTTAATATATAGTGGTCTATAGTTTCCGTTTGTAGATGACAGATTACTAGGAAGTTAATCACCACTAAGCCTGGATCTGAAATTTATTGTTTCATACGCTCAGTGATCAGATAGCAGGTCACTGATGTACATTTTTTAATTTGAATTCAAGTGTACAAAATCCTAGATTCCCCATAAAAATGACTGGACCTCCCTACCATGGTCATCCTTGTTCATCCGTGTGTGTGTGCACATGCACAGTGTGATTCGATAAGATAATTTTCTTAATGCCCATATATGACAGCAAAAATAAGTCAATGGGACTAGAAAAGACAGCTCGTAACAAACTGAATTTGCAAAAAAGCTAAAAGATAAAGTGGTAGAAGTGAAAATAACAGAAAAGAGAGTAGGGTAAGGTGCCTAAAGGGTAAACACTATAAAAGAGAAAAACCACTACACCAAATAAGGTATAGGGGTAAAGGTTTAGAAGGGAGCAGAAAAGACAGCTAGTTGCTAGTGATACAAGTGAAAATAGCCTAAAAGAGAGTAGAGCAGGGTGCCTAGAGGGTAAACACCAGAAAAGAGGAACACTGTAATGAACCAATCTAGCTCATAAACTCAATATCCAAAATATTTGGAATAATATAAATAAATCCATTTGGATTAAAATATTATATTGAATGAAATATGAGAGGTGATGATAGAATGATCGAATTATAATGAAGGCAATATATAAATACCCAGGCAGGTGGCTTTTCACCTATGTTGCATGGGTTCCCGAACCCGGGGGTGGGGTTCTCGAACCCGTCCCGGGTTCTCGTCCCCAAGTACCGGATTCGGGTTCGGGTGCTTCTGAGAAGAACCCATAAGAACCAGGTTCTTCTATGAAGAACCGGGTTCTTCATTAAAAAAAATTGGGTTCTTTTGTCTTGAAAAGTACGGAGAACCCTGATGATGGGTACTTGGAACCCCAAAATCGGGTTCTTTTGGGTTCTTTGGGGTTCATTTTAGTTTTTATTTTTTAATTTTTAATTAATTTAATGGGCTTCCCCTAATATTCTAGGTAGTTAGTTCTTCATCTTGCGAGAGGAATTGGAGTACTTATGCCTTTATCCATTTAGTAGAGAGAAATATGTTGGGCTCAAAGAAGGCAGAGAACTTAGTGTGCGTTCATAGCACACTTCGTCCCATATCTCGAAAAGACCCTGGATACAAGGAGGGTCCTTTCAAGAGATAGGACCAATACACAAACGATGCTATGTGTGTGGACGAGGAGATACAACTAGATGGCCTTATTGAGCTACCTCCAGCTGCTATGGATGAGCAAGAGACTCAAGATGAGAGTGATCCCTACCTGGAGAGCATGTTAACTGAAGATCTGAGTGATGCTGATGACATGGCTTGAGGAAGCCATTGTTCACTATTAGATATTTTTATTTTAGTATTTTAAAATTTCCCAGTTCTTGTTTGGAGATGCCTTGAGACAAATTTTCAATGTAGTATGACAATGGACATATATCATGATTCTTACTAATATGTAAACTCCAATTTGCACTTAATATCAGACTAGAAATTTTGAAATTTCATTGTGAATGTTTAATGTTCAATGATGTGCATGTTTAAATATTTAAAGTTTAAATCATAAATATTTTAGTTTTCTTGTTTAAAGTTGAAAATATGCAAATTAATATATATTATAATGTATAAAATATAATATTTATATATTATATATATAAATTATAATATACCCCCAACAAACCCACGCACCCTGTTTCGAAAAATGACGTACCCGTTCTCGTCCCCTCACCCGTACCCATCCCCGAACCCACGTTTCCTAGCAACATAGCTTTTCACTAATAATCATGTCCTTTAGTTAAGACATGTCTTTTCATTATGATGTGCCTTTTCGTTATTAATTATTATTTATTTATATTTATATTACGTTATTGCATTGCCTTCTCCTTTAGTGATCCAGGGGATCAATTTAGTGCTCAAAATTCAAAGTGTGTCACAGAACTCGAAACTTGTACAATTGGATAGATCTCGATGATCTGAATCCAACGCAACTTGTTTTACTCAAAACCAATATCGTATTTTGATCAAATTACCAAACAGGCAAAAACTTTCAGAAGTGATAGGGTGATTGTACATTTTGGGCCAGTGGCGGGCTGCCACTTGGCCAGTCCTTATTGGTCCCAAAATTCAAAATTTTATTGGCTCGAAATTTTTTTAATGTTGTGGGTTCGAAGTTTTTCAATTATATTTGGGTTGACTGTGTAAATTGGGGCTAATGGGGGAGAGCCACGTGGGCCAATTGGAGGCTACCACGTGGCCTACAGAGATGGCTATAAAATTTTGTTGAAGGCCGAAGCACCCCACGAGAATCGAACCAGCGACCAAGCAACAAGCACCACAGGCCACATACCACTATGATATACCATGTTTCTTAATAACATAAGGTTTCGACTTTTTTTTAAGGTAAGGTGTGTTAGCGCTTGAAATTTCACCTCAGGCTGAGAAAGGTAAACCTCAAGGCAACATCAAACCACTTAGCCTCGTAGCTAGCCCTACGGGGCAGGAGAGGGCTCTCTCCGGTCTATCTCGACAAAGATCTTCAATGGGCGAGATAACCAATAGGGTAACACTGATTTTAGTTTAGTAAACTGATCAAAAGGGTTGATTTGGGATTTTTAGGGTTTTTGGTGGCAAATTGAGGAGTGGCAATTTTAGGTGCGGGGATAGGACACAGTTTCTGCAGGGGGTTCTTTGGGGCGAGATAGGATATAGTATTGATGCCTTAGATTGAGGTGAGTGGATGAGAAAGACAGGTGAGGAGCTAAGGAGAGCAAACAATAACTTTGAATTCTCCTTAAACAGTAGAAAACATTGAAATTAAACAAACTTAAAAGCAGAGCATGACAGTCATGAATTCTACTTTAACACTTCATTTGTTTAATGTGCAGAAGGAAAAGAAAGGAAATGATTCACATAACACACTTACAAGCACTGTTGATAATATCGGCGATATATCGGCGATATTCGAGAATATCGCGATATTTTCTGCAAAACGATATATCGCCGAGAAAATATCGCGATATTTTCGGTTTTGATAATATCGCGATATTTTCAAAATATCGGCAAATATCGGAAAATATCGTCAAAATATCGCGATATTTTGAAAATATAGGCTATATTTAAAAATTTGGAAAAAATATTTTTTATGCTTGCCGATATTTGCCGATATTTTCGCCGATATTGCCGATAAGATATTTTCTGGACCCTCGCCGATATTTTCCCGATACCGATATTATCAACATTGCTTACAAGTACATAGAGAAACACACCATCAATACATGTAACCACAAGAATCCCAAAAAGGACTGCAAAACCCTGGTCTTCCTTTGCCAAAAATTGCAGAGATACAGTGAATAATACAATAAGAGCTTCTCCCTCAAGAGTCCAACCATGAAAATGAGCAAGAAAGTACATAATATAGGCCATCTAACATCTTTCCCTGCCTCTAGGGGTTGAGCTCATCCTTCTAGGAGCTATTTCAACCAATTCTAAACTAAGCACTGAAAACTAGGCAATCAAAACAACATGCCTCTATAAGCTAGGAAACCAATTCATTCATTAAATGCATGCTATTTCATGAATGAATCTTCTAGAGAAGGAATGACAAGGAATAAGAAATGGGAAATGGGGAGAAAATGATAACAAGGGGATACCTTAAAACAGCATATAAACCCAAGCCATTTTTACAACTTTAAACCAAAGCAAAGTGGAGCTTTTCATTTGCAAATGAAGGCCTTTGAGAATGCAATCATGATTTCCTTTAACCATGGCAAGCAAGAATTGTTTAAGATTGAGGGCCTACCTTACGAAGTTTGGCGATTTGTGGCTCCTTGGGGAATTTGCAGGCAGTTTTACAAAGAGGGCGCTGACGGGTCGCGCGCCTCACCCAACGGGTCGCGCGCCTCTGACGGGTCGCGCCCGTTATAATTTTGCACTGGCGGAGGGCGCTCAACGGGTCGCGCGCCACTGACGGGTCGCGCGCCTGGTTCAACGGGTCGCGCGCCTGTCCAGCTCACAAATTTCGCCCAATCTCTCTTGCAATCACTTGCTCTATGATTTAGATGCACAATGAGGCTCGATGGAGGGAGATTGGGACTCTTATAACTTTATTTGAATAAATTTCATGCCCAAACCCACTTTACAATGTTTTTCCTTGACACTTTATAAACCTGACTTTTTGGTTTCCTTTTGTCCTGAAATTGACTGATTTGATGCTTTTCTTTGATAATTTTTTGCAGGGGTAGCATCTGAGGGATCTTGGCAAGGGAGTCAGGGTTACATGTTGTCCTTTGAATCATTTTGAATTTTTACAAAATTTACAAAATTTTTGAGAAATGACTTTGGCTTTAAAAACAGGGTTTTTAAATCCAAGGTGAAAATTAGCTGCACAAGATAGAATATTTCGAAGAAACACTTTGAAAATCATCCCTCTGACTTGCTAGGCACTTATTGACCTTCAGAGACATGACCTTGAAGACAAATTTGACCTAAACCCTAGACCTAGAAATTTTGACCTCAAGACAAGACAAGTAACCTTGAAAAAGTTTAATGACTGAAACAACTTGATCCAGCAATGCCAAGAGGGGAATAAAGACACCAGCTCCTCCATCAGGGTTATGGCATGCCTAATGGAATGCAATAAGATGACACTGATGAGACACCTACTTATGCAAATGCAAAGAGCTTTGATCGCTGATGGAGGGCTTCTAGACCGACTCTAACATTGGCTCCAATGGGGATGGTAGCTCCTTGGAGGTACCAAGAACCTTAGACCTCTGGGAGAGCATACCAGTGCCTTATAATTATTGGGCAATGGAGTCAAAAACTCAAACTACAATGCATGACTGAAAACCGACACAAACTAAATTAACAACAAGACTGAAAATTGACTCACAAAGGACTCATGACTCAACTAAAAACTGACTCAATACTTAAACACAACCGACAAACTGAAAATGATGC
This sequence comes from Pinus tabuliformis, assembly GCA_031772625.1. Taxonomy (NCBI): domain Eukaryota; kingdom Viridiplantae; phylum Streptophyta; class Pinopsida; order Pinales; family Pinaceae; genus Pinus; species Pinus tabuliformis. The sequence continues at coordinate 937,614,524 of CM062815.1, forward strand.
TCAAAGGGGAGCTTATTCATCACAACCTACTCTAACAGTTTCATCATCACCTGATCAAGTGAAATGAAACAACCAATGCAACCAAGTTAGTATCCTGTCTGCTGTTTGAATTCTCCGCAAATGTTCGTTATGAACAACAAGAGAGAACTACTGAAAGGCAACTCCCATGACAACTTGGGAACAGATCCGTAGAATGATATGGATTCTCTATCCGCCTCCAAAAACACTGCATAAGGATCTTGAAATTCAAGCACACTAGAACTTAGCTCATCCAATGGATTACTTCTCTTTGCCTCATACCATGAATGCACACTTTGATCTGAGCCTTGTGACGAGACCTCTGCTGAAAATGAGAAAGTAACCGGCTGCCGGATCAAGTTCATATCAGCACATGTTTCAAGCTCACATGTAGTCAATGGAGAAAAACTTTGACTGCAAACCTCATCCAAAACATCAGCTATTGGATCATGAAAAACTTGAAAAGACTGCTGCAATCCCATTTCTATTGGTTCCATTGTGATTACATGATCGCCTACATGCTGCTCATTCTTCACTGAAGATGAACTATGCAAATTTCCCTTCAAATACTGAAATGATTCAAAACAAAATGGTAGGGAACCTTCTTGTATCATTTGATCAAATATGTCAGCTTCCATGCCTTCATCTGCAACTTGACAACCAATGGCATTTGGGGGCTGCAAATCTGAATATGAGAAGTCTGGAACAAGGTTTTTATTGCCTTCAAGATGGTCTAGATCAAGACTTGTTGACAGCTGATTTCTAAGTTCATGGAAGTTGTCTCTAATGAACTGACATGAATCAAAACAAAAAGGTAAAGATCCTTCACTTACTTCAAACTTTGCTGCACTTTCCTCGTCAATGTCATAGCTGATATGTGATGGATGAACATTGTATTCAAACTGCTGAAAATGAACTTCCTCCTCCAACAAACTAGCTGCTGATTTGTCTGCAAGATTAGCTTCTGTTTGGAGAACATAATCATCATCATACTCATCAAACTGAGGCAATTCATCATCAAACATACACATCATATCAACAACTCTCTCTTCTTCACAATGATCTATAAAACAATCATTATCAGATCTATGACAAATAGGATAAGAAACAAAAAGTGCCCAAAACTTGCTATAGGGACTGTACGGATTTCAATAGTACAACTACCTCGAAATTTGTGCCCAAATCTGCCTCGAAATTCGTGCCTTTGATGATGTCCCTCTTCCTTGATTTTTGTGTTGTCCCTCTTCCTCGGTTTGTGTGTCTTTCTCCTGCTATACAGTTTTGCCTTGGGATGCGTGCCAATAAATGTTGCTGCCCAGATTTGCTGAAATGTCTTCTTGTTGCTCTCTTTCACTTCCTCACTGCTCAGAAATTTTCTCCTTGCTCTCTCTTCTCTTTCTCTCAAATGCTCATGAAAGAATGAATTGATCTTTTCCTCTTCTCTTCTCCTTTTATTCTCTAAATCACCTTTTGGGTTACCCTAAGATCTAATGGTTGAGATTCATTTAGATCTAGGGATGAGAATAAATGTGCATTTGATTCTCACTTTCACCCACTTCAATAAAGACCCACTTAGCCTTTTATTTCCATAGTCACTTTTTCACTTTCTAATTCTTCATTGACTTTAATAAAGTCACCTTTAAATTAGAATGTAACTTTACCACTTATAAAGTCACTTTTAAATTAGAATGTAATTTTACCACGTAACTTTACCACTTATAAATTCACTTTCAAATCAAATTGACTTTACCACTTATAAAGTCACTTTAGGAGAAAAGAAAAATAAATTTGGACACTTTTCCCTAGGCAAAAGATCAAAGCCTTAGGGAACCATTTGTCCTCTGGTACCCAAATATTAACACTCCCTCTTACCAAGGAAAGTGTTCCTCACCACTCCTATCTTGTCTCTAAAGTAGACATGCTTGCCCCATGGTAAGGTTTTGGTGAAATTGTTCGTAACCTGCTCATTTGTGGAAATGTACTCAAGCTTGATAGCGCCCTTTTGGACATAGTCTCTAATGAAGTGATACTTGATCTCAATATGCCTTGACCTGTCATGAAAAATTGGATTCTCCGTGAGTTTTATGCAACTCTGATTATCACAGTAAATTACTGAATGTCTCAATGCCTGACCAAATATACCAAATAACATCTTGCGAAGCCATATGGCCTCTCAAGCTGATTTTCCCCAAGAGTTGTAGGAAGTTTTTCCAGGGTCACATTGACCAAAAATCACTATGTTGTTTTCTGTTAGTGGTTTTCATAATTTTGTTGTGTTTTATTTCTGCAATTTCAGCAGTTGTGAAATCTCTAAATTTGTGTTTTCAGAAAATATTGTCATTTCCAGATTTTAGAATTTTTATCATGCTTGGATTTAAAACTAAATGCATGGAGTGATAAGGAAAACTGATAACCAGAGTGGGGGTTGAAATTTCTTCAAGGTTCCACCATGAACTGACTGAGGGTGTTGACAACGTAACAAATGTCTGGTCTGGTATTGACCAGATACATCAGGGACCCCATAAGCTGCCTGTACAAGGTGGGATCAACGTCTTTATCTTCTGATGCAAAACACATTCTTCATTACCCCAATTGAGCTCAATGCAATTGACTATTGTTTCCAGCTGTTCCACGACACAATTGCCGAACCCAACCCAAAACAACACCCAAAAGTACTCTTCATATTTGAAGCACAACCTACCCAATCTGAATCTGTGTACCTTGCCAGTCTCACTCCATCACCCTATCTATAATCCAGACCAAAATCCACAGTCCCCTGCAAGTAACAAAGAATGTGTTTTGCAGCCACCCAGTACTCTCCTGGGCTCACACATGAACTGACTCATAGTGTTAACTGCAAAACATATATCTCGTCGAGTGTTGACCAAATACATCAAACAACCAATCAGTTGTCTGTATAGAGTAGGATCCACCAACTCGAAATCAGAAGCGTGAAGCTTCTTCCGGTTAGTGATCATAGGTGTAGACATGGGTTTGCAGTCCTCCATGTGAAATATGCTAAGAATATCCACAATGTACTTCCCTTGTCCCAAGAAGAAATGCCCCTCCTCCTGCCACACCTACAATCCCAGAAAATAATGCATCAAGCCGACATCCTTCATCTCAAACTCTCAAGCAAGATCTCTCTTATAGCCCTCAATGAGTCTCTCTGCACTAGTGATGATAAAGTCATCAACATACAACACCAGAATGAGAGGCTCCTCACCAACCACAATGAAGTATAGGTTCGGATCAGCCTCACTCTTTGAAACCCAACTGCTGCAAGTATGTATCAATCTTCAAGTACCAAGCTCTAGGAGCTTGCTTCAAGCCATAGAGTGCCTTTTTCAATATGAATACATGGGACTCCTTCCCATGCACCTCAAAGCCCTGCGGCTGCTCAATATAAACCTCCTCCTAAATGTAGCCATTGAGAAATGTTGTCTTCCAATCCATCTGGTGGATCTTCCAACCCATCTCTGTTGCAATCGATATAATGGAGTGAATAGATGTATACCAAGATACAAGAGCGAAGGTCTCCTCATAGTCAACTCCCTCTACCTATGAGAACCCTCTCGCCACAAATTGAGCTTTGAACTTCTCGATGCTGCCATTTGCAGCTTGCTTTATCTTGTAGAGCCATCTGGAAGTAACAACTAATTTACTTTCAGGCCTCGGCACTACCTCCCAAACATCGTTCTTCATAATAGAAGAATACTCCTCCATCATGGCCTCTCTCCAGACCTGCTGGTTGGCTGCCTCCTCATAACTAGAAGGCTCGGAGTCGACAATGCTTGTTACCAGTGCCATGTAACTACAGAATCGCTCAAGTGGTTTACTCTCTCTAACCTATCTCTTTGGCCCAGCAACTGATGTGGCCTTGCACAAGGTATCTTGAAGCCACTTGGGCTTCCTCTTCCCTGAGCATACTTCTCCCACCGGAGTGAAAGAATCCTCATCATCATCAAAAGCCTGAACTCCTGAAGATCTGCCAACTGACCTCATGCCTGAATCTATGCTTGTAGATGCTAAAGTACCACACGAACTGTCCATTAGTGGACTACCCTGTGAACTGCTCTGTGGACTGCCCTGCATGCTGCCCGAAGAACCACCCACCTGACTCTGAGAGCCACTGCTCATTGATGGACCTGACACTGTAATCGATGTACGTCCTGATCCTTGACCATTGGATCCCTGTGACTGACTCAACTGCTCCTGAGGGTCTAGTGCCTCTAGATACTCTAACTACCGTGACCTCCTGAAAGCTCTCTCCTCCTTGAACATCACATTCCGCCTGACAACCACTTTCCTCTACGCAGTACTTACGGCAGTGCCACAATATAGGTGAGAATGTATACAGCCCCACCGATATTGCATTAGAAACAGATTTTTCTTTCTGGACATCCCAAATTAGACAAATTATGAGGAAAATGGAACACCTAGAGGCGGAAAATCGCGGGCTGCGAGCCGACATCGACACTTTGTCAAACAGAGTTCTATCAGTAGAGGGAGACAACGCATCTATCAAAAAAACACTGCAGGAATACCGAGAACAAAGTGCGAGGCAGAATTCCGACGAGATTTTACAGGCGGAGATCAGAGATCTTAAAAGCAAACAGGAGGAAATTAGATCCCAACAAATGTCCTTTAAACAGGAAATGGAGTCGCATATCAGCACATGGGCACAGGTGGTCAAAGGAAAGGACAAGGCCCCTCCGCTCATAGCGGTGGAGGCAGTAGTGCAGGCAAAGCTCATGGAGGAAAGAACCTGATGAACAAGAGAATTAAATCTTAAGGTAAGAGGACTCCCTACACCTCCCCCCTCAGCAGACCCAATGGAACTGGGGAACAGGTTTCTATGCGACACTCTCGACATACCAAACATAACCTTCGACAAAACCTGGATAGGGCAGGACTCTACCCTCTTCCTCAGGTTCCGTGATACCTCGAATAGACTTGGGGTACTCCGAGCCAAGAGGAAGCTATTCTCTCTTCTAAATAAAGTGTTTTTGGATGAAGACCTCACAACAAATCAAGTAGCTGAACTGAAACAGGCCAGGGAACAGGTTGCAACAACAAGACAGGCAGGGAAAAGGGCAATTATTAGAAACCTTTGGGCAGTTATTCGGGACAACTTCCCCCCATGATGGGCATCCCGTTCAAGTAGCTCCAAATGACAGGCCCGAGTGGAGAGGAGGCGAGGCATGGATCTCTCGGTTCACTGTTGGAATGGCAATGGCTCCTTCTGGTCTTCACGAGGCCTACTTTATTGAGCCCTTAGCTCAGCAGATATCCTCCTGGTTACCGAGACTCACACGAGCCCAGTCCAACCTCTCCCCGACATTACTAGATACTAGTGGACCGCAGTTTGCAGACAGGAGACACGGAGTTCAAGAGGTGTCAGGGGATCAAGGGGTGTTGCTTGCCTCATTTGTGATAGCCTCAAGGGCAGAGTATCAGTGGTCGCGACCGATGAGTATGCCAGATTCATGTGGATTCAGATCAGAGCCAGAACATCACCTTCGAGAGACATTTATGTCGCAGTCTGTTACTTCCCACCTCTCGTCTTCCTACGCTATTCACAATAGCTCAGACGGAGACCCTTTTACAGACCTGTACTCTGACATCACCAGGTTTTCAGCAGTAGGGGACGTCATTCTCACGGGGGACTTCAATACTTGGACCAAACACCTCCAGACTCCTATGCACGACCGGAAAGAGGATATATTTTGCACTCGAGGGATTGACCCGACCACGATCGCCATGCACCGGACCTCCAAGGATCAATTGGGACCCACCACAGCCTTTGGGAGATATCTGCTACAGTTGGGAGAATCTCATGAGCTGGTAATTCTGAATGGCCTACCATGTTTCCCATCATCGCACTTCTTTACCTGCAGACCATTTGGAGGTGGGGCAAGTGTGGTTGACTACGCTATTGCAAACCCAGATCTCCTCCCTTATATCAAAAATTTCTCGATCACCCCCATCCCTCTCGCAGATCATGCACTTCTCTCACTCTCTCTGCAGTTTGACCTCCCGAATCCATCTCCTACTCTTCCCCGCAGCCCTCCCAGGACCACCTTCCGATTTGAGGAGGGTGACCCTAATCTCTTCTCCTCTATCCTCAGACAGACACTCCCATCGGAGTCCCAGTTCGCCTCTCTCAGCTCCGCCAAGGACAAATACCAGTGCCTCTCATATGCAATCTAGGAAGTTGCGCTCCAATCCTTCCCCCATTCTACCTGTTCCGCCACCACCTCCTGCAAACCAGGAAATTGCCCTATGAATAAATGGTATGACCAGGAATGCAAGTCTATGCATTAGGACCTCCGACACGCTTCACCATCTGGGCATCGATAAGGTTGTGGGTAGCCCCACTGTCCACCAGTACTGACACATGTTGCCCTTGCACTGTGCCCCTAATTCGAAGAGTCAAGTACTTCGAAACTCCCTGAAGTGAAGCTAGAACGCCCCCAGAAGGGACGAATGGGCCTCCTCCCTAAGGTGGTGGAGGTGGTGGTGGTCCTCCCGCAAACTATGGTCCCCCATCTCCATGGTTTACCTCCTGCTCTACCTCATCGTCCAACTTGCTATCAGAATACACCTCAATGTAATGGGCCTTACCCTTGGCTTTCTCCTCTGGAGGTCTCTCCTAGTCTCATCGTCTAACTGACCACGCCCAATCTCCCTATGAGGCTAACAGGTATCTCTACTCCCCGGAGAATCCATAGGCCTTGTGGGTATAGGGGCCTTGGTCTTGGGCACGGCATCAATCATGTACCGGGCCCTGGAAATAGCATCCATCAACGTAGTGGGCTTGTAGGCCCTCACCCATCCATGCAAGGGTTCAGCTAACCCTTCTACAAACAGCATAATCAACCAAGCCTCTGAGATAGTTGTCACCATCACAACCAGCCTTTGGAACTCCGAGATGTAAGCCTTTGCGCTACTTGTCTGTCTCAAGTGGGCCAACTCCCTAAAGTGTAGCTCGGGGTCCTTCCTATCAAATCTCTCAATCAGTGGCCTGGTAAACTCAGTGTAGGAGGTGATATGAATGTGCCCTAGTGTGATCAGATCATGGTACCACCACTCTTGGGCATCCCCCTCCAAGTGCAATGTGGTGAACCGGATAGCATCTGTCTCCATCAAGGGGTTCAAGTGAAAGTACATATCTAACTTTTAGACCCATGCCCTGGCTAAATATCTAGCTGACCCATCATAGTTGGGAAGTGTGACTTTCCCAGCTATCTTTTGAGCCTCCTGACTAGAATTCCCTCCTCTATAACAAGTCCCAGCTCCAGTGGTACGCCTCTCATTGAGGTGGATGTACTCCCCAAAGGACATCACTCTTTGGATCCTTGGGTCTAGCCCCTCATACTCGTCAATACCTAAGGCAACTGAAGTCACCAGATCTTCAACCAGGTTGGGCTCTCTCTCCCGCTTTGGCTCATCCACAAAATGGGGCGTTGTAGGACACCATGTTTGTCCATGCAGAGGGGTGTGAGGTGGATGATATGTACGCTTAAGTGTACGGCTTCCTCCCCTTGCTCTAGAACCCCCATCACCTTGAGTTTCTACCTCATGCCTATCATTCACATCTAATCCCATCACATGTTGCTTCATGTCCATCATGAGTTGATCTTGCCTCAACACCTGCGGGTTTGTCCTCAACAACTCCTCCAAAATCTAGTTTTGGCCTCCTTTTCTAGGCTACTCAGGACCCTCTTGGTTCTCCATGTGCCCTTTGAAATTATCCAACTCGGTATCTGAAAATGGGTCTTGCCCTTCTTCTCTGCCTCGACCTTTACCTCTTCCTTTGCCTCAGTCACCCAGCTTCGCAGAATCCTTGAGTTAAGAGGTAGACATCTTGACCAAGTCAAATAGGCTCCTTCAACTTCTTCCAAAGATAATTGCTCGTCTCATGTCTCCTTGGGCTTGTCTTCACCTTAGCTCTGATACCATGTTAATTTTCCATTGTTCTATGTTGTTACAATCACTTTAACCCAATTCTTATCTTCAATTAGCAATCTTTCAAAAACAATTCAATCTTCCAAAGATTAATAGAAATTGTGGATAGAACAATAAATGCAATGTACAGTAGAAGACAATCAAGAGCAATAACAAGAGACACCAAGATTGGTCAAAGACCAGGAAAAACACCCCACAAGGGGAAAACCCTTTCAAATTCTTTTTTTATTAGATTGTCATAAAATGTTCAGAGGAGGGAGTACAATGTTCCAATTCATCAATCAAGAGTCAAAGTCAATCCTTTGACTATCCAACAAAACCAACCAAACAATATCCAAGAGATGAGCCCAATAGACAAATCTGATCAAAGTCAAAGTCTCCAAAATTGATCAAAGTTTGTGGTCAACGGTCAAAAGAATTTTAGGTCATAGTCGTTGGGACCTACTGACAAAAAGTGTGGTTGTAGCCCTCTAGCCGCAGGGAGCACCCTATCAACATAGCAGCTAGAGCTGAATTTTCTTCGATCAAACCCTGTGGCTCTAACTTAATTTCTTCTCCTCGCACGTGTGAGCTTGGACCTTGCAATTTCAGACCTGTACGAACCAATCCAAAGAAGAAAGAGAAGAAGATGCTTGATGTGATGACCAAATGAGGTTGACTTGTCTTGTATTTATATGCTTCCAAGGGGTGTTTAATTTTTCTTTAAAATCAACCTGTACTTTTGTTCACATGTGGGTTTTCACCTTAAAAATACATTTTCCTTAACCAAATTAAATTCTTCCAAGGGAAAAGGGGGTCTTCTCTATATGAGGAAGTTTGTCCAAAGGAGGGAATTTATCCTGAGCTACCAAATTAACAAACGGAAAAAACTTATGGAAAACGACTAATGGAAGCAATTTAAGGGGAGAGAGAAAGCTACACTTAGGTTTCTCAATTCCTCAAACTCCAGCATCCTTCAATCAAATTGGAGACAATATGGGAGGAACCTACGCATAGGTTCCTCAATAGATACTCGATGATAATCTTGCCAAGGAGATGTTAGAACCACAAAAGATTCAACAATACTTTGGTGAAAATTTCATTGAAACCCTAACTCTATAACAAACACAACGTGGAAGAAAATACTTCCAATAAATTTGCACAAAACCATCCAAGCACAATGTCACCCCCAAGACAATTTCTCATTCAATGCTCCATAATGACCAAGAGAAAACAAACATGCTAGCGCGCACTTTCTCAAATGTGAGTGTGACAATGATCCTAAGGTGCATCGACTTCCCTCTATTTATATTACAACAACCAAGTCGATTACAATGGAAATCATAATAAAAGCCCAAAAAATAGTATAAAATGTGATTACAAGTTGGATAGGTCACACGCCAACCCACAAAGATAGTTAACTCAATGAGAAAACAAAAAAACAAGCCTTTTCTTAAACAACACATGTGAGCTCAAAGACCTCCAAAGGTGACGTCGTCCTCCAAAAGGTATCTTTCTCATCAACAAGTTCCATTGATGACTCAAGAAGGTGCTCCACAAACCAAAAGGTACATCTCCTCATTAAAGGTGTCCAATCATCAAGCAAATGCTCTCTCAACAAGATGCCATCATCAAAATTGGTCCATGTCATCAATCCAAGCCACATGAACGGAACACAATTGGGCTAGGGTATGACATCATCATGCACAGTAGTGTAACATCCCCACCAAAGGGGACTCAAGTCATCATAATCAACCAACCCCAGAAATAGGGCAGCAGCCAACAACAACATGCAATGCCAACCTAGGGGCATCCTATCATCTCTAGGGCATGTCAGCTCTTTATGTAATGCATTGGCTCAGAGCAACCAGGTCCTAAAGGGAATCGAGAGGTGTCATCAACTATGTTAGATATATCCCAAGGTCAATGCTCCTTAAAAGATGGTCAACGTCCTAGCTCTGATGTCAAATGAAGTCATCTAATGGGGCTAGACGTCCTTTCTGAAGTGTTGGAGAAGCATCATACAATCCCTCAAGGGATGGTAGCCACACATAGGAGAAGCATCTGAAACATACTCATGGAATTATGTGAGGTGAACATCATAGGTGTCAAAACCATAAAAGTATCAGAGTGGGACATATGCAACATAAAAGGCATCAAAGTACTTCACACAAGCATCATTTCAGATTTTAGACTTCTGTGATCAATTTCTTGTTGCAATTTGACTTCCAAATCCATCACATTCATGTATGTTTAATCAGCGGTTCGAACCCATCACTGTGGTTTGAAACGTTGATTAAACATACATGAATGTGATGGATCCAAAGTCAAATTGCAACAGCATCATTTTCAAATGTCTTGCTAGCTTATAATTTGTAAGTTACCATGCATTAGATATGTCAGAGTTATAAAGCCCTATTAGTTGTTTCCAACCCTATGGGGAGGAACAATTCTTAGGTTGACCCATCAATCAATAGGTCCAAGTGGTCATTGACATGATAGGTATCCACTTCATGGAGGATGCCATAGTCTTTGTACCAGTTATGAAATTCCACATCCTTGAGCATTATTATGCGAGTAAGCAATCATGGGACCTAGGTTACCCCTTTTCTCGTCCTATTTTTACCATCCCTCTTATCCACCTCTTTCTTTATTGATTTTCTTTTCATTGTAGATATAGCTTGGGTTACAAGCTTTTATTGATTCATCATTGACCCCTTAGAGATGAAGTGCTTTATTTCTCATCGGGGTTTGGATAATCAAAGTTCCTTTTTATTTAGATAACTCATGCACTAGCTAGGAACTAGGTGAGGGCTAATGATGGGGTTAGAGTTCAAGCTAGGCATTTGTCCACGCACTTTCATTTATCCCTACCAATCTTTTGCATTTTAGCATTATGGAAAATGGTTTTTCTTTTCTTTCTATTGCATCAACCTCTTAGGATGAGGAAAAACAAGGAACCAATATTGGTGACGGATTGCAATCAACCAAAAGATGGGATGTGGATACAAGGGAGAGAAGGAAGATGTTAAGTATCAATTACCATGGACATGCAACATCAATCAAAGCCTCCTATTCATGTCTCAAGTAAGTACACATTGGCCTAGGGGCAGATGAATAATCACCAAGGTGAAGCATGCGAACAAGAATACAATCAAAAGTGGTTGATCATCCAATTCAACCTGTGATCCATGCTAGAATGCCATTAACATTAAATAAAAGAACTCAAACACAAAAAAGGTTGATGCACCTCATATTTAATGAGCCACCTTCATCAAATGAGCAGGCTAGATAAATAAATAAATAAATAAATAAGCACTAACCAGAGCATGGATGGGAGGTATCTAAGCTAGCTATCTATGGATCATCATAGGGCTGCCGGCTGGAAAGCTAAAACAGTAGGAGAGAAATTCTCTCCTCAGAGGTACACTAAGGTGAATCTAAGATGTAACATACTCATTTTACTACATGTCTTTGCATTCATATTGGATATCACATATCTCAACTCGATATGCATTATTAAAAATGTAAATTATGCATATCACATTAAGTACTGAGAACTTTTCCAAAGATTTGTATCAAAAGAGAAGATGAAAGAAGTCAAACACCACTAACAATGAAACCGAGGATGATGGGAAATATAACAAATGTTAAATAACTGTTCTATGTGGTTGAATCTTCAACAGGAAAGGGAATAAAAGAAGGTTTAACTCATCATCTATATTTGTCCAAGTAATTCCAAAACTCGGAAATTCCAAGAATTCAGATGTTTGGGAATTTGGGAATTCTTCTCTTATGAGGGTGATGAGACAAATTGGAGAACCTATAGCATTCCAGTACTATGGAGGAGAGAAGCTGCTTCAGAAGTTTGTTTTTATGGTTTTGTTGTCAGTTAGTATTGTAGCTTTAAGAGAGGTCGTTGAATTATGAATTTCGTTATTACTCGATAATTTAAATGTGATATGTTATATTAAGTAACTTTAATAATATGTTAGGCATTAAGTTTGACCTAGGTATCATTAATGTGAAGTGGTTAGGTCATGTGAATAGTACAACTACCAAATGAATATCTTCGCATATCAAATGAATCCATTGTTAATAAAATTATATATTTGACATCTATTGTGAGTCTGTTTACAACAGAATGGCGATTAAGCATGACATTTCTCTTATGGCCAGCCAACATATTGGCTAAATCCTAGCCTAGCCTTGACAGAACCTTGTCCCATTTGTGTTATACTATCATGTGCTTGTTGAATAAGTTAATATCCAGTGTGTGTGTGTGTGTGTGTGTGTGTTGCCATCTCCTGCTTGCATATCATACAGGTCATTTCATATCAAGTACAAAGCCTAGCCTTCAGCGAACACACCCCTACAAGGACAATCAAAAACCTCTACAGAATTTAACAATTGCCTCCAAGAATATCCCTCCAATAAATAATGAATTTTGTTTCCATAGTTCACCAACTAATTTCTGATTTTGAAGGAACTCATACTCTTTCTACAAACAGATTCCTTCAGGCAAGTGAATTTGTTCCTGTAATTCTGAACATAAAAGAGATACTAGATGTTTATTTGTGCAATAGTTATTTTTCATTCACATAAATATGAAAAACATTTGCAGTTCATATCTAAGATTCTTTGGAGATGTGCATAAACAACTCGTTAATGAACGATCAAATCTAGATAGGAAACTTGCACTGACTTGCATATGCTGACGAAATTCTGGAGTTGTCTTGATTAACAAAGACTTCAGCAGCATAGAATTCCTACAAATAAACACTTCATGTCAAATTGAAGCCAACTGCACAATAAATATTGGGCAATGAACTACTAAAACTACTAAACTATGAAATCATCAGTTATTGCCTATATAGTATATACTATAAACATACCTTATAAAAATCACAGTGCTCGGACACCTGAAGATTTCACAAATTGCCTTAGCTGCTGCTATAATCAAAGTATCTACAGTCTGCTAAGGAAGATAATCTATCATTAGATTAGATATATTTTTCATCAAAAGTTAAACTACCCACATACAATAAGAAATGAAAAGTTACCTTTAACCACGTCCTTATAGATTCATTTTCAATGTACTCAAAACTCATGGCCGTAAACATGACCTCCAAAAGGCCTAATATCTGCCATTCATTTATATGTAAAACGTATACTTAGTGAATTATTGATCCATAACCATGCTAGTGAAGCTCACTCTTAACTGGCAAGAAATGAGAAGCCAATTAGAGCTCAAAAAATTGAATGCCTAGTACGTTCATTCATTATAGTCCTTAATTTCCAATGAATGATGCTTTGAATAAAATTTCCGTTATTTACTATTATAATTAATAAGGAATACTAATTAGACTGACAATAATCCAAAAGAAGAAAAAAATAAAACTCTACAGAAGGAGTGTTCCACTACCTAAAAGCCCTAAATTTTCTGTATAGATGAAGCTATATTGAAAATACAATTGGCCAAATAAATAATCTAAATGCAGCCCCTATGAAGCCTCTAAGAACTATACGAACATTGGTAAACTAAGTTTGTAAAAGCAAGACTTTACCTGAAGCACGTTGTTTGTGGAACATGAATGGGTTTGAAGAGTTGCCACTAATTGCTGCATGTTATCTAGATTCAGCAGCAGCAATTTATTTGCTGATTCTAACTGTACAAAGAAATGACAAAACACTTCAGATCAGATCTCATATAGTTACTAATACGTATATGGAAAATGAGAAGAACAAGAAACAGCGATTTCAGGCAGTTATATAAGCGCTTTAAACTTTACACAACTTCTCACTAAAAAATTATCCACAAGCAAAACCTAGAGCCATGTGCAAAATCAAAATTTATAACAAGGCCCCATTTTTTAAGAAAGGCATAATTTGCCTGAGTATGTGGCTTTCTACTGCATTGAAATCCCTATTTTTCTTTTTCTTGATTGTTGCACTGTTTCTCTTTTCAATCTCAAAATGAAAAGGTAAAAATGAAGTGTCCTTTTGTACTTTTGAGTTCATGAGAGTCTTCGATAGCGATGGTTTAGGATTTTGGAAGGAGCACCTTTCTTTTCTATTTTTCTTTTTTTTTGGTGTGTGGTTCATGAACACCTTGGTCAACGGGTGGCACTACGTCCACTGGAAAAATCTGGGCTGACGCCCCGCGGCCTATTGCAAGACCTGACCCCAAGAGGAATTGACCCTGTGACCTCCCATCTGGCGAGGCCCCGACTTGACCGATTGAGCTAACCCTTTGGGCTTCTAATTTTTATGTTTAAGTTTCCTAAACAAACATTTTTTAAATGCAAAAGTTGTCATCAAAGTACGTTATTTCGGTTACCTAAATTGGGTATGTTTCAGTTATTTGGGTGGGAGGTATGTTGTGATACCCAGATGGGCGGGGTACTCCAAGATACTCCGGGGTGTGTACCCACTCCCAAACTGTGTACAGGGTATCCGTAGAAATACCTAGTTCATGTACCCATGCAATGGCTACGTGTATCCCAGCAAGTTAGATCAAGACGTTTCAATCTCAATAATCCTCCAATTCCATTAAAATTTCAGGCTTGCAACAAATCCAAGGAGGAAAAAGAAGCATTGATGGCTATACAATTCTCTGAAAACTCAAATGCAATAGATTTAAAAATTGAGAAAGAATCCTTACAAGATGACTAAAAGGGGCCGTCCTCTTCCTCAAATCCCACTATTATTAGCAGTCAAATCCCCTCAAAATTCGTGGAACAAAACCAACAATTAAAATGTGAGGCAGGTGAACTCCAAGCATATAACTGCCAAGAATTCAGCAGTTTCATCTTATTATACTCATCCTGGATCGTTCACTTTATACTTCCAAATCAAATACAGGGAAGGCAGTTCTTAGTCTTTTACAATGAATCTCAATAAGCTAAATGATATGATATAATTAATGTTCACAATTGACCAAAAGAGTAGGTCAATGGGACTAGAAAATACAGCAAGTCTCATATATGTGGAATTTCCATGGCTACTCTCAAGAGCGAAAAGATAAAGAGAGAAGTGAGAATGAATAAAAAGTGAGTAGAAAATGATGAACCAAGGTAAATCTTCGAAAGCACTAGTACACATTAGATATAGAGGTAGATGTAGAGGAGGGAACAAAGCCAATTATGTATCCATCAATTTCTATGAAAATACCAATACAAAAACTGATAATGTCCACTAGGCAACACTCAATGCTGAGAGACACTAGTTAGGTGACACTGGGAGAAGCCAAGGAGCAATCATTTAAAGCTCTAATAACATTTTAGAGATTATGTGATTAAAATATAGAAACATTGAGGCTCTAGATTCTAAATGTCATGAACACAAACATATATAAAATAATATATATATTAATAATTAATTAATGAAAAGACACATGAAAGTACAAGTCCCAATGAAAAGATGTGACTTCTTATGAAAGGACACACCCACCTAGTATTTGATCTTATAGATCCATTGTAAAGTGACTACAGACTTTCCCTCCATTCATGGCACTATGTCCCACACATAATTCCTCATGGTGGAGCTGTAGTCCTCCACAATGGCATCCCTCCAGACTTGCACATCTGCAACCTCCTCAAAAGAAGAAGGCTCGAACTCACTAATGCTGCTCAACAAGGTCAAATAACTGGAAAATCTTGCGGATGGTATGCTCTGCCTGAAGGTGCTGCTACGACCCTCCACATGCTCTTCGGTATCCCTTAAGGTCTACTCGGCCCATCTATGCCTCCTCTTGGTAGGGCTCAAAGGAATGTCTCGCTACTTGCCTAGATCTACAAGTTGTGTCCCTACTGCTAGTGTTATTGGTCCATGCTCAACCTTGGGAACCTCTTGCTCATAATCCTCTACCCCTGCTAGTTCTCTCTATTGAGACCTCCTAAAGGTCCTACCCTCATCAAATCTGACAATCCCGACTAACGATAAATTTCCTCAGTCCTAGAATTTAGACTCAGCACAATTTCCCTATGATTAATTCCACCAACATAGGACCACAAATGTCTGAAGGCACCAAGTCCAACACACCCTTGGACTTGGTCTTGGTGTGAGGAAATGCAACCTTGGCCTACTTGCCAAGCGCACACCCTTTGCACACTCCTTGCTCTACCTTGATCTCCAAAACACCTTTAACCATTCTTCGTAACATAGGAAGAGCCATGTTTTACATCCTCCTATGCCAAAGCTCACTCTGGTTGTCACTCTCATGTATGAGAGCCTTCATCGGTTGTCCTCTCAACAGATAGAGATTCTTCTCCCTTCTCCCAATTACTCACCTCTTGTTGGGATCAACTCCTTTCAACCCAACAGCCACTTCACCTCCCATGAAGTTGACCTCTAGTCCTCTGTCTTCCATGGTTGAAATTGATAGGAGATTCTTCTCCAAACCCGATACAAACAACACTTCATTCACCTCCATGATACCTCCTGAGTCCATCTAAAACTCAATGCTACCAATACCCTCTACTGCATACTTGGTATTATCACCAAGCTCTACATGTATATCTTTGGGCTCCTTGGTCATGTTGGTGAAAATGTCTTGAGATCCCATCATGTGACAAGATGCTCCATTGTCCACAAACCAAACACCTCTCATGACAGTTCCAAAAAGGAATGACACCAAGGCAAAGTTCTTCTCAAACTTTTTGGCCAACTCATCCATGTGTGTAATGGCTTCCTTGGTTGTCTTTCCCCTGCCCTTCTTCCTATTTGGACACTGACTAAAAAAATGCCCAAACCTGTGATATGCAAGGCACTGATTGAAACGCTCAGTCTGGTCCCCGAATTTGTCATATGCTCAATCTGTGTTACTTGCCAAATTGTGCTACCCTCTCTCATAACATCTCATTTTTGTGTTACCAATCTATCATATGCTCAGTCTGTCACTAGGGTTTGTTGAATCACTCTCTTTGCCTCCACTCTGACATGTTTGTTGTTCTATCTACACTCCAAAGCATTCAAACGCATTTATATCCCCATGTATGTTTTTTTTTATTTGGCGCTCTGTGATCGAGCAACCTTTATTCCTAAGCTAGTCTACATTACATACCATTTCAACTAGACAATGGTGCGACGACCAGCCTTGCTGTTATGGTTGAGGATCAACATCAAGCCAGTATATGTTACCTGTCATTACAGTTGAGGTTTAGCATCGAGCCAGTATATGTTACCTATCAGTATAGTTGAGGATCAACGTCGAGCACTTCGAATTGAAATCTTTGGTATGATACAAGAGGAACTGAGAGAGTGTTCTATTTAACCGCTATGTTGAATAAGCTACAAGTTTCCTTTAAATTTGTTGCAAAAGCCCATTATCTCCCATCAAGTCAAGTTTTCCATTTGAATAGATTTGTTGGAATAGACAAAGAGAAATATTCATCCAGAAAGCATTCCTACTCTCACATTGATGTCAAGGAAGACAAAGGAAGGGGTAAAAGGCAAAATTGTGACTTTGAACAGAGTTCTGCAATGCCTAGTGATAGTGACACTGTTTATCGCATTCTTTGTCTTGGTAACACGATAGGAAGGGTAATTGGGGAAGGTGGTAAATCCTTGAGGCAAGAAACCCATGCCAAGATCAAAATTGCAGATTTTATCTGTGGTGTCGAAGAGAGGATTATTATTATCTTCAGCTCTCCAAAGGATTAACATAAGGAGCATGATGAAAAGAAGAATAGTGATGCTAAGGCTGACAATGCAACTAAGGACAACATTGATAGAGAACCTTCATGTCCTGCACAAGATGCAATTTTTAAAGTTCATGCAAGAATTGTCGATGGAGAGGGTGTTGGTGACTTGACTTATGAAGAGGATAGTAAGAGTCTGAATGTAACTACTCCCCTTCTTGTTCCAACAAACCAAATTGGGTGCTTACATGGAAAGTGTGGAAAGATAATTGAGAAAATGAGCAATACCTTCATGTGCCATGGATAATGACGAACTTGTTTAGATATCTGGAGATCCAACGGTGGTAAAGATTGCCTTGTATGAGATTTATGCTCAGTTGCATGAAGATCCAACGAAAGGTAAAGCCCCTAAATCTACTCATTATATTGTTGCACATTGCAATATTGGAGTAACCAAAGACTTGTTTCATATTTCATTTGCTTCTTGGAAAGATGCATGGCTGCTTGATACAGGTGCAATCTACCATATGACCTTTCTTATGATTGTGAATTAAATTTCTCTACTAATTTTGAACCAACATCCTTCAACGAAGCTACTTCTCATGATGAATGGAAACAACCAATGCAGAAAGATTATGATGTCTCCCTCTTTCCACGAGTGAAATTCCTTCTCCACTTGTGTGTCTAGGCCTTTCCCTAACCATAAATTAGAATAAAAAAATAATTGACTTGGGTCCAAACCCACAACTTTGGGTCAAAACCCTAACCACTTGGGTAAGTTGCCCAACCAACTCACTTTTGGTGGGCTTCATTCTATCGGAAATACCTTCTGAGCTACCCAAATTCCAACACTCCCTCTTAGTGAGGAAGGTATTTCCTTCACACTTTGAAATCTCCAGCTCCATGACTTTCCTTGCATACCCATGATTGTCCTCACATGAGTCATGACTTCCCTTGCATAGCCATATCTGTCCTCGCATGTGCCATGTCTTCTTTTGTACTTGGCCAAACTTTATCTTGCATGGTGCATGATTGTCCTCGCATGTAGCATGACTTTTCCTTGCACCACCATGAGTGTTCTCACATGGTTCGTGACTATCCTTACATGGGATGAAAACTCCACTCTCTTGCTTGAACCTGAAGATTCAGACTTCCATTGGGTGGCTAACGTTCCTTTGCAATCTCCCTCTAAAGCTAGACTCCCTCTGAGCCTACACAACCTCCACTGGCTCGCTTTGCTTTCCTATGTACACTTTTATCAACATGCTCTTCAAAGTAGCTATGATCCCATGTTGAATTTTCCTTATATCCCATATTTGGTCTATGTCTAGACTTGATCATAAACACGGTGAAGGTGCTCAACCAAAAGCACTTTGCACAGCAGAAATATAACAGTAGTGAAATCAATTAAGTACACAAATTTATATGGCCCAAATCTCAAACTTTTTTAGTCTATTATTAAAAGAAGCATTGGGGCTCTCGTACCAGGGATCATGTCCCTTTATATCTTTGATACAATTAGTATACATAGTATAGTATACAAAACATAGGACTTGAGATCTATTCCATTAGATCTACAATCTACCCAAAAAATCAAATGCTACATGAGCTAGTGCCTTTAGCCCAAGGTCCTTGGATTGTTGTTGTCCTTGGCAACCAGTCATTCTGCAACCATGCTATAGCTCCTCGATTTGCTAGATTTGCTTCTTCAAATCACAGATTTGACTTTCTCCTTGTAGATCTAACCCTCCAACACTCAGATCCTTCTTCTTGCAAAACTAACCTCCCAACACTCAAATTTGACTTTCTCCTTGCAGTTCTAACCTTCCAACACTCAAATCTGACTTTCTTTTTGCATATCTAAATGTCCAACACTCAAATTTGACTTTCTTCTTGCAGATCTGACCTTCCAACATTGTGGCTAGATCCTCCAAGCTTCTACTCAACCTCCTCCCTTTTTGCAGTGTCTCCTTTAGCTGACTAGACCATGGAGAAACTCGGCTTCCCTGCTACTGCGACCCCTCTAAGGCAAATCTATGACTAGGTCCTTTAGCTTCCCTCTCTCCACAAGTGAAAGTCCTCCATTTGTGTGTCTAGGCCTCTCATTTGGGTCCTAACCCACAACTTTGGGTCAAAACCCCAACCACTTGGGTAATTTGGCCAACCAACTCATTTTTGGTGGGTTTCCTTCTCTCAAAAATAGATTCTGAGCTACCCAAATTCCAACACAATTATGAGGAGACTTTTGCCCCCATTGAAAAATGGGCCACCATACAGACTCTCTTTGCCTTAGCAGCTCAGGATGGATGGAAATCCCATCAAATGGATGTAAAAACTACTTTCCTAAATAGAGACATAAAAGAAAGTGTTTCTATGTCTCAACCATAAGGTTTTGTTGTGATGGGACAAGAACAAAATGTATCTAAACTCCTCAAATCCTTGTATGGTCTAAAACAAGCACCTTTATTTGTCAAGAAAGTTGGTAAAATTGTTGTCTATCTTGTGGTATATGTAGATGATCTGTTGACAACAGGGAACAGTGATAATTATATTACATCAATAAAGAAAGAATTGAAGAAACGATTTGAGATGACCGACTTGGGACACCTTCATTACTATTTGGGCATTGAAGTGACCCAACATCGAAGATATATATTCCTCTCTCAAAAGAAGTACATTGGAGAATTGTTGAACAAGTTTGGCATGCTTAATGCAATCATTTGTCCACTCCAATGGAACAAAATCTGAAGCTCACATCTAAAGAATGAAGGATGCAAGGTAGTATAGACAAATTGTGGGAACTCTTATCTACCTCACCACTACCGAACTAGTTATTTCATTTGTTGTTGGAATCCTTTCTAGGTTTATGCAAAAAGCTTGTGAGAGACATTGGTTTATAGCAAAAGGACTTCGAAAGTACTTGAAAGGAACTCAAGACTTTGGACTCAAATATTCACAGGTGGATGACTTCAGCTTGATTGGATATTCTGATTCAAACTTTGATGGAGATAAGGAAAATGGAGTATCTACTTCAGACTATGTTATGAGTCTTGGATCAGGATTGTCTCCCAGAGGTCACACAAACAGTTAGTTCCAGCAGATTCCACAACAGAGGCAAAATATGTGGCAAATGCAAAAGCAACCAAGGAGATTGTTTGGCTCAGGAAAATTCTTGAAGATTTGCAGGAGAAACAAGTAAGCTCGACACCTCTACTGATTGACAATACTTCTACAATTAATTTGGCCAAGAATCCAAAATTCCATGATCGAACCAAGCATATCATTATGAAGTATCATTTGATTCGGCATCATGTAGAATCCAAGACTATTCAACTACAACATTATTCCACAAATGAGCAAATTGCAGACATCTTTACCAAAGCGCTTTGAAGAGAAACGTTTGAAAGATTCAAAATGATGCTTGGACTCAGAAACACCCCTTCAGATTAAGGGGGGGATGTTAGACACCTAATCCTCCAAGATGTGGCAGAATATGTAAATATATAAATAAATAAAATAAGGTAATCTACAGAGACCTTAGTGTTGGAGGCCCAAAGGTCACTTTAGTGTATATATATATATATATATATATATATATATATATATTTCAGATTGGCAATGCTTCCTTGGCCTGACAATTTTCTAGAGCTCTAATACCATGGTAAATCTCCTAATACCAACCCACATTTATTATTCCCAACGATTTATTTTATTAGCCAAAAATAAAAAAAGAATCGTTGAAAAATAAAATCATTGGTATTTTAACATCCAAAAATTTATATGGAGTGGAAATAAAATCAGAGAGATCAATCACACATTACAACAGATAAACACCCAAAACAATTCTTCTTCACTACTTAATCTCAGGAAAATCAAGGTTTCGACCCACAGTGAAATTACAAGGAAATATGCATTGACTGGAAATTGCAACTCGGCCCCACAGGAAGAATTCAACCATACGAGAGAATAATCTCCAAAAAACCTATAACCATCCTCTATGCCATAGGAAGAGCCATATAGTGTAGGTGTCCCATCCTCCTATGCCAAAGCTTGCTTTGGTTGTCACTCTCATGGGAAATCTTCACCAACAACATAGCCTTGCACCGGAAGAAAAAGATTTGTCTCTGCGTTGACCAACTATTTGACTTCTATTTGACCAGCGTCGACTTGGGATTATTTGTTGCTATTTCGCCAAGCTTTTGACTAATTTTCGAGACCAAAATTATTTGTAGTTGGTTGACTATGGTTGACCAAAGATATGCTCTTGTTCTGCGTCGTTGACCAAGAGTTGACCACAGATCAACTTTTGTTATTTGACCGAGACTTTGATTGTGGAGTTGCATGGAAGAAACAAAGTTCATTCTTCAAGTTAAATACTCCAAAAGACTTGGAATATGTAGATCTCCATTGAGGATACAAGAATATATATAAAATGTATGAATAATAAAGATGTTACAAATGAGAGTAAGGGGCCTGCTTATATACTAGGCAGGTGCCTCTTCATGGAAGGTCATGTAAATTTAGACATACCTCTTCAACACTAATTACTAATTAACTAATCATTATGACAATTATCATCATTATTTATATTTAATATATTTTATTCATAACATTGCAAGCCGAAATTCGGCCCTCTGTTGTAGACTTTGACTTGCATGGTGCATGGACTTTTCTCTATCATTTGTCCAGTTTGATGTGGCAATTATTGAGTTCAAAGATTGGCATTTTGACCGGAATATTCTAATGTACATTTTGATGAATTGAACTCTTTCTCATAAGGAAAAATTATTCGGTTTTCCCCATTGGGGTTTTGCCTTGGTCATTGACACAAAAATTGGTGTCTCTTATCCCATTGTTTATTGTGATCTCTATTGCTCTATTCAAGAAGTTAATGGTTGAAACTTTTCATGTATAACTGCTTAATGATTGGAATGATCTAAATTGTATCATTGGAAGTAGTTATTAGTTTGAAAAATTGTACTAGTCTTAATTGCACTAGAAAATCAGCATGGAATCAAAGCATTGGAGAAGGGTAAGAGCATCGAGATCACTTAGAAGAGCAATGGAATTCTACATCTTGTGTTTTGATTAGTCATCTTCATCATGAATTCCTTCATGAAGATAAAAACAAGCTTGAAGGAGCTACAAACTTCAAGGCATGGAAGACTAGAATTGACCTAGTGCTTGCAAGACATGATCGTTTTGGAAAAGTTACTAAACCAGTTGATCAAGCAAGAACAGACAATTTTCAAGAAGATGACATCTTGGTTACAAACATCATTGCTAAATTCGTTAGGGATCACTAATTGCTTATATTTTTTATCACAAATCTTCCAAGGAGATGCATGGTGTGCTTCTTGATTATATACCATCAACCACATCAATCAATCAATAAGTCTAAGGAGTTAGCTTCATGATGTCAAGATAACAAAGAATGATACTGTGACATCATTCTTTGAAAGAATATCTCAAATAAGAGATCAACTCAAAGCTATTGATGAACAACTATCTGACAAAAAATTAGTAGTTGTGGAAAGGGTGGTGTTCTAGCTGCTGCAACGCCCTCCAAAATTTTGGCTTGCACCCAAACTTCGAAGCCTTCCTTGGTCTTTTCCTTAATTGTTGCAAACACTTGAGTTCATTTCATGAGCTTTCTCGAAGTTCTTTGGCCCCTTTTAATGTCGTACAATGTTTGCGAGTCTTTTCTCGTGGTTTCGAAGGTTGGTCTTTGTGTATATGACTTGCCCCAACCATGTAAACATTCGTCGCATTCATACACAAAGTCTTGAGAATTGTCGCACAAGTGTCGTCACGGTCGTCCTAAAGTCTATCTTAAGTGTCGCACTTGTCATATCTTGTCATGAGGCAATCACACAGAGGGAGATGCTTTGTTTGTGTGTTCTGGTGATCTATGTTGTCGTGTTGTCAAAGTATGCTAAGTGTGTGAGCACAGTTGAGGTTATCACAAGCCCATCTCCCTTCCCACACATAGCCATTTTCGGAAAATCTTCTCGATCGGGCAACTTAGCTTCACCGAACCCCTTAGCCCTCTAGGATGTGACCCTGTTGCCTAGAACTGCGCAGTGCGCAATCCCTTCAGGGTAGCTGCTTTGCGCAATTCCTCAGTCCCTTGTCTCATTGGCTCTACATTCCACAAGGTAGATACTGTTGAGAAATGATTGCAACCTCCCACCAATAGCTGAAAAATTGTCAAGCAAATAGTTCCTGTTGATAAGCAATTTTCCCTGCAAGAACTGCTAGCTATGCCAGCTCCCTAAACTACCACGAAATCATTGCTTCTCCAGCTCTACGCAAGCCCCAAAAAAGCACAATTCTGCCCTCCAAAAATATCCACAACTCTGGCTTGCAAACTCCCAAATCTCCTCGACAAAATTCTGCAAGAAAAACTCCACAAATCTCTCAAACCAAAGTTGCTCTGTAAGCCCTTCTTCCTTCGAACAATGATGGAATTGGGTAAATGAAGTCCCCTAGAGTGGCACTCGAAGTCCACCGAAGATTGAGATTAGATTCCCACCTGAAAGCATCCTATGTTGAACAGTACAATGTTGACTTGGCTCAACAACTCAAGCAAACAGTAGTATAATTTTTAGATTGAGAAAAAACCCCCAAATGATGGCCCGCATCTCCTATTTATGCTTGTTTCCCTCTTCCTCTCCTTATGGGCCTCATTATCCACTAGTACGCCTTTCCTCTCCTTCCTTCTCTCTCCACAAGTGTTTTTTTCCTAAAGGAGTGTGAATTCTCTTTGTGTATGGCCCCCACAACCGACCAAAAATTAGATTTTCTCCTTCTCCTAAGTCGAAATACCAAAAATTGTTGCTAATTTCAAAATTGTAAAAAAGTGTAATATTTCCTAAGTCCTCCTCGTTAAAAATTGTTTGTCCTCAAGCAATGCCCGAACAAGCATTCCTTCCCACTATCTAATGGCCCAAACATGCACTACAAACAATACCAGGGTCCCAAATGTGCCATTGAATCATCCCTATCCCATGCATTAACCTGACACAAAGGAATCCCTCAATACCAGGATCCCAAGCCACCCTGATCAAAGTGGAGCCACCCTTGCTCCACTCACTATCCAGCCAAGTATAGGTACCATGAATCCTCTACATACCATCAATAAGTAGAGCATCATAATAATGCAGGACTTTGTCCAACTCCCCATAAAGTTTCCCTACCGAGTAGTCCACCTCATGCACTCCAAGAGTAAACTCCTAAAGATACAACCCAACCCCTATGGGGAGGAAGTCTCTCCCGCATGAGCTTCCCCTAATATCTTCCTAGTTACCGACTTCCCATGTTGATGAAGTCCCCCATGCCATCAACAAGCCACAAAATCCCAATGAAAGATCTAAATGATCTCCCCCTGTAGTAGCCAGATCTCCCCCTGTAGTAGCCAGATCACCCCTAAAGGTCGGTGAGTTGTTTAGGAATGTGATGCCCGGGTCCCATGCTCGCCCCATAAAGGCACCACCATGTTGTAGTTGCACCACTCTGACTCTAACAAGTTGCCCATCATGTGCACACTGTATCCTCCTCCCCTGAAACCCGATGGTGAAATATTGACGAAGGCCAAGCTCGTCCTGCCCAGGTATCTCTATGATGTTGATATGTACCCATCCATCGCTAATCCTGATCTTGAGCTACAACTGGAAAAACCTGACTCGTCGAACAATGGATGCCTCAAAGATCCACCATGTGTCAACCCCAATGTGAGCTATAGGTCACCCTCTGCTACAGTCCTGCTTCTCACGAAATGGAGTGGCCCGTCAACCAACTGAATGCATGGATTCCATAAGGGGTAGCACTTGACCAACATGTCCATGCCATTCGATTATCATCATCAGCCCTGTCATGTAATGTTGTAAACCCAGTTGGCATGTGTAAATTGTAAATAATCTTAGCAGATTTGTGTCATGTATGTATTTGCCTAGGTAAACCTAATCTTCTAGTAATGATCTACGTTCTCAGCCTAACCCCAAAGCCGGGATGGATTTTGTCACTAGAATCTTAGGGGAATTCTAGTGTGCTAGGTTGCGTCTATGTAAAAGTAATTTGGAAATAATTCTAACTGTTTGGTTAGGTTGTTACAAATTGATTGATCTGCTAGATTATATTTGTGTCGTAGAACTATGTGGTCTATGAGGGTCTATGTCAAACGGGTTTTCCCCCTTGAGATGTAAAATTGTAAAGTGTCTTGAGGGTTAGAAAATGTTATATCCCCTCATAAGTCCTAGGTCCTAGGTGATTTTTCCAAAGGGTAAGTTCGAGGGTCTAATAAAAATAATTAAAAAATTAAAAAATAATTAAAAGATAAAAATAAATAATAATAACAAAAATAATAAATAAATAAATAGATAATTGAAAAATAAAATAATAAAATATTAATACGTCAAAGTTTTGAGGAAATAAATGCAAATTTTTAATTTTTAATATATTAAAATGCATTTAAAATTTCGACAGATGAGATTAAAAGAGATTTTGACCCTCATCGATGGTCGAGATCTCTTTGACATGGATCACTCGAACTAGCCGTTGGGAATTTTTTCTTTAAATAGGGTGTCAGGGGTCATTTGAGATCATTCGATCTGAGTCTTGTACTAAAGAAAGCTCTCTTGTAGTCATTTTTCATATGCAATAAAGAAAGACTTTGGGGTTGAAATCTTGTTGGTGTTACTCTTCTCAAAATGCTGTAAGATGTTTTAGTTTTCTGCATGATTTTAATTTCAGCCATTAATAATAGCTTTATCAAGAGTGATTTTAAACACAGGTATCTTGTTTAGTCACTAGGGTTTGAATGGTAGTAGAATTTCTGAATGTGATGGCAGGTATCTCCATTAGATTTGGATTTTAGTATTGTTTTTTCCCTCTTTGTTCATGGTTGAAGTAAGTTGTGCAGGAAAATCTAGATTGTGAAGATCAACGGGCGTTTGGGGAAGTTCTCGGCTGAACCAGCCAACTCCCGAGAAGCATTTTTTTGAAGAGCCCAGCCAGTTTTGATCCCGGGCTTATCATTCGAGTTTTTCTTTTGAATGCATGAGGGTTTTTTTGAAGCATCTCATAGTAAATCTAAAATTCTGAAAATATTTCTGTGGATTATTGACAAATCTGGCTGCTTAGAGTCGTTAATCTGTAAATATTGTAATTGTTTGACTAGTTTGTAGGGTTTTAGTTTTAATCCTTGCATATATTATTTCTAGGTGTTTTTCTTTTTCTCTTACAGGTTTCAGATCTGAAGATGTAGTCTTGTTCTGAAGCCAAATCTAGGCCCTAGAGGGTGAGATCTAGCCTCAGCGTCATTTTTGCAGGGATATTCTTCAAAAGATTTAGGTATTCTGAAGAAATTCGAGGGTTTGTTCAAGCTATCTGTCTGTTGTTGCATGGGGTTTCATTTTGTTGCAGGAAAAAATTTTGAAATTTTTTAAAGAGCAGGGTGTGGGATTTTTGCTTCACTTCCACGCAGTTTTCTCCCACTGGCAACATTTTCTCTCTCTGCTTGCAACCCTCATTCTGCTATCCTGGCATTCTGCTTATCCTGGAAACCCCATTACGCTGCCACCGCCTAATCCGCAGCTCCATTTCCTTCCACGGAAACCATCCCACGTTGCCGCTATTTCATTCCAGCTCCACGCTCCACATCCCTGCACGCAAGTCTCTCATCCATTGCTTTGCCAACTCCATCTGCATCGTAGCTCCATATTTCTTCTTTCAAACACTGCAATCTCAAACCATTCCGCTACTCCCTTCTTCCTCACGCAAACACCATTGCCCAGCTCCTCCCTCACACCCACACTCCCCAACAGCCTGCCGCTATTTCATTCCAGCTCCACACTCCACTCTCCTGCTGCTTCATTCCACACTCCACCAGCAAGCATTCTACCATATAAGCTCCTCACGCTGATTTGTTGGTGCCATTCCACTATCAAGCGTCCAAGCCTGCACAATAAAAGCTCAACGCATTTCGATTTTCTCTTTTCTTCATATATTTGATATGATTAGGATTAGATTTTAATTATTCATCTTTTGATTTTGTCTAGTTTAGATTTTAGTTTAGAATAAAATTTTAATTAGATTTTGGTTTTTTTTTAAATTTTAAGTTTTGATCATTTTAATTTTAAATCTGGAATTTTATAATAAAAAATATAAAAATCATAGAAGTTTTTTTTTAGTTTTGGTTTAGGTTAATTTAGTTTTAGAGTTAGACTTTTACTTTTATCTAGCTTAAGTTCTAGTTTTATTTTTAGATATATTTAGGTTTAGCTTTGTTTTATTCAAAGAAAAAAAACATAAAATCATAAGAAAATTTGGTTTGCCTTTATCTAGAATTTAGTTTTTATTTTATGATTTTAATCAAATAATAAAAAAAACTCCCAAAAGCATAAAAAGTGTCAATCCTTAGTTTTTTCTTTATTTAGTCTTGTTTTATTTTAGAATTTAGTTTATCTCTTCATAAAAAATAAATAAATAAATAAATAAAATATAAAATATAAAAAATCTTGAAATATTTTTTGTCGCATTTAGTCGTAGCGTACTTTGTCACGTTTCCAAATTTTGGTGTATTTCGCTAAGGCTAATAGATTTTTGATGTGGGATTAATATTTATCATTTTTATATGGTTAAACATGCTTAAATGTTCATTTGAAGATTAACTATATGAAAGTATAACTGGTTAGCATTTAAAATTGCATGGTTATTTAAAGCATTTGATCTTTTTTAAGTTTAATTGTTGGAACATTGGTAAAGCATTGTGCATTTGTCGAATACCTTGCATTTGCTTGGGTTATTTGATGATAAATGATTGTTAATCGTGAAATTACAAAGTTCATATTTCTGCAACATTTAATAAACAATTATTTAATCATTAACTCCATAAGGCATTGGTACATTAATTTCTAAAATCAATCAAGTGCTTGTTTCGCTCTAGCCTAGGGAGATGGCTTAAACGAAGAGATCAGGGATTCAGGGTGACAGCCCCCGGTCTGAGCGTTGTCACTCTGCCTGGACAATCTGTGTGACAACAGGCCCCATTATCCACTAGTACGCCTTCCCTCTCCTTCCTTCTCTCTCCACAAGTGTGTTTTTCCTAAGGGAGTGTGAATTCCCTTTGTGTGTGACCCCCACAACCCACCAAAAATTCAATTTTCTCCTTCTCCTATGTCAAAATACCAAAGATTGTTGCTAATTTCAAAATTGTCAAAAAGTGTAATATTTCCTAAGTGGCCTAGGAAATTTGGAGATATTACAAGGTATAGAATTTCATTCGTCAATGGACAAGTTCTAGTATGGAAGGACTCCTCATTTGAATCTGCTAAGGTCATTGGTGTATGAATAGGAGGCCTCTATCGTCTCCTTTGACGCTCAATTCAAGCCTTAATACACAACATATCTGATCTTTGTGAACTATGCCATCGAAGGTACGTTCATGTTCATTATAAAGCTTTGTCTAGAATGAAGGATTTTGTTAAAGGTGTACCTAAAATCAAGATTGAACATGACGGAGTTTGCAAAGGATGTGCTCTTGGCAAAAATGTCAAAGGACGATGTACTAGTAGTTATACTAAATCCAAAGAAATCTTGGATCTTGTGCATTCTGATGCTTGTAGATATATGTCTAACAAATCCTTAGGTGGTCATTTGTGCTATGTCACTTTCATTGATGATTACTCTCGTAAAACATGGATTTACTTCTTGAAATCCAAGGATGAAGTATTTGAAAAGTTTTGAGAATTCAAGGTATAGGTTGAAACAGTGTTGCACGAAGTGCCCCCCCCCCCCCCCCGGTTCCAAGCCCCGAAGCGCGTCCCATACGGAAGCGCCTAGGAAGCTTGGCCGGAAGCGCGCTTCCGAAATTCGGAAGCGTCACTTCGGCTTTTTTAGACGCTTCCTGGAAATTTGGAAGCGCTGGCGCTTCCAAAGCTCCGAAGCGCGCTTCGTACGGCGCTTCCCAGACGCTTCCAGAAAAGCTTCCGGAAAAGCATTTAGAAAATCGTTTTTTTTTTTCAATTTTTTTTAAATTTTAGGTGAGTTTGCTTGTTGGGGGTGGGTCCACCTTGGGTTAGGGTGACAAATGAAAGCAAAAAAAAATATAAATATAGCAGATGCTCCCTCATGGTAATGTTAAATTCTTAAAGTAAAAGTGACATTCTCCTTTATTTTTCATTTTCATTCTTTTACTTAAATTTTTAACATTACCATGAAATGACTCAGAATGTTTGAGAGTGGTTCCAGCCTCATTGGACTTCATATGGAGAAAATAGAATTTCATATCCTATTCGAAATTCAGCAGACTTAACAGTTTTCAGGTATTCAGGATCAATGGGATTGTGGCATTTCATTAGATTATATCAAGTATGAAGGTATGCGATTAGCATTTAATCAAGAGCGCCAAGCCCTATATGTACCCTGGTGTTGGTGGTGTTAATTGTTGAACTCCTTTGTCACGCGGCACGCCCTTAGCAAAAAATTACCTTTCAATCAAGTCAAAATCATCGATCAAACATGTTAAGCTTTTTCTACCATATTTTAAGTCTTGAATTAGGTAGTTTGATCAAAATTGGGCAATGTTGGCTAATATCCCTAGACAATCGAGGTAGAGGCAAAGGCTAGACAAGAGGAGAAGAATCTAGATTCTAGATCATTAATGTACAATGGATGTTATATCTATCTTGATTTATGCAAAAATATGCATGTTTTCATGTCTTCTACAATTAATTTGGTATTTGGGATGTTTGTTTTGAGTATAAATGCAAAAAAATAAAAATATATATATATATATATAGCAGACGCTTCCGTGGACGCTTCGCTTCCTAGATTTTTGGAAAATGACGCTTCGGCGTCCCCGCTTCCAAAAAACGCTTCCGCTTCGTGCAACATTGGGTTGAAAATGCTACAGGAAGAAGGATTAAGACTTTAAGATCTGATAATGGAGGAGAGTATGTATCCAAATAGTTGATTACTTTATGCAGGGATGCTAGAATTAAGAGGGAGCTAATAATTCTCTACTATCCTCAACAAAATGGAGTTGCTAAAAGGAAGAACATAACTATTATGGAAGTTGCAAAAGCCATGCTTCATGATCAATAGTTGACTATGTTTCTATGGGGAGAAGCTTAAAAGATAGTTGTTTATGTTCAAAATAGATGTCCACATCAAGTCTTGGATTATAAGACACTTGAAGAAATATTCACAGGTGATAGACCCAATGTTGAAGATTTGAGAATTTTTTGGTTGCCCTATTTATGTTCATGTGCCCAAGAAGACAAGGACAAAGCTGGAGACTTCTAGGAAGAAGGGAACTTTTGTTGGCTACAATGAAAATTCAAAGGCTTTCAAAGTCGATGTACCAAGGCAACGATCTACTGAAACTTGCAAGGATGTCATTTTTTATGAGGATGTTGCTCTTTGGAAGTCCAAGGGATCACACTTGCACTTTGATGATGAGATGCAGGTGACTCCTAAAAATGTGGAATCAAAATCTAAAGAACTTGAACCTATCGAACAAGATCCTCAAGAAGAATCTGATGATCCACATGAATTTTTCGATTCACCTAGATTCACTGTATCTGAGACTAGAAAGAGACTAGCTTGGGTTCAAAGAACTTTGAAAGAAATTGAAGGACATGCAGCACCTCGAGGGACTTTCAGGGAAAGCAAGAGGCCAAATAAGTATTCAGGTTACACAGCATTGATGAGTAAGACCATTGAGTCCAAGCCATCCATCCGCCTATGAAGAGGAACTTTAACATCAAGTTTGCAAAGATGCTATGATTGAAGAATACCATTCCATATTGATGAATGATGTATGGAAAATTGTGCCAAGACCTGAAGAAAAATACTGTGACTTCCAAATGGATATACAAAATCAAGCATGCAACTGATGGGAGGACTGAGAAGTAGAAGGGAAGATTTATGGCCAATGGATTCTCCCAAAAAGAGGGAGAAGATTATGAAGACACATTTGCTCCAGTTGCTAGATATTCTTCTATTAGATATATTATTGCTCTTGTTTCTATTGCAAGTTGGAAATTGCATCAAATGGATGGTAAGACTGCTTTATTGAATGGAATCATTGAAGAGGTATATATTGAACAGCCTCAAGGATTTGAGAATCATGATAGAGACACATGTTTGTAAGTTGAAGAAAGCCTTGTAAGGGCTATAGCAGACTCCTCATGCATAGTACTCTAGTATTGATAGCTACTTGTTGAGTCTTGGCTTCAAAAAGAGTGATGTTGATACGAATTTGTACTTCAAAGTTGTTGAAGGTTAGCCCTTGATTTTTCTGCTATATGTAGATGATCTATTTCTGACAGGGGCTAAGGTTTTCATTGTCCAGTGTAAGAGGGAGCTGATTTCTCAATTTGAGATGAAGGATCTTGGTCTTATGCATTAATATTTGGGATTGGAAATTTGGCAAAAGCCTAATGAAATCTTTGTTGGACAAGGAAAGTACACCATTAAGATCCTTAAGAAATTTGGCATGATGCACTGCAAGTCCATGGACACTCCCATGGTGACAAATTTGAAGATGCTGTGAGATTGTGATTTTGATCTAGTTAATCGCTCTATGTATCGCAAATTGATTGGCTCATTGAACTATCTGGTGAACACCAGAGCTGATATCTGCTATGTTGTGAACACGTTGAGCCCCGACATTCAATAGAGACGATACTACAATAGAGACAACGTCTCATTGTTTCTTGTCTCGTTGTCTCTACAAATGTGACATTGAGCCCCGACATTCGATGCTACGCAAAAATCAATAGTTCTTGTTGTAGCACTTGAGTTTTACCCTAATAGAAGACATGGGGAAGTGGAGCTAGCGCCTTGCATGATTTTGAAGCTTTATTCTTAAGGGAAAAGCAGGGCAAGATAATGGAGTTCTTGTATTCTTGATTATCCATGGAAGTCTTGACATTAGCAATGATGCAAAAGTGGAAGACATAATAATTGAGGATTCAAAATCTAGGATGGACATGTAGATTATGAGGCTAGCACTGGAGTTGTCTTTCTATGTACTTGAGTGATGTTGATGAAACATAGCTAGGGTTTTGCAAACCCTAAGGCAAACAACCATGCTAGTGTGGAGAGCTTGTGTGACACAAGATTGTTGTTGAAATGAAGGACTTGTTAGTGTTGATGCTTGCTTGTTGGAGATCCTTGATGTTGGCTAGGGATTTTCCCAGTTTACTCGAGGTAAGCTTTCATAGAGCTATCAGATCGTACAAGATTTTGGGACGAGGCTATGGTATGTACATGAAATTCATCTCTATACAAACATATGGTGTTTTCAGCTATCCATAATTGTCTCTATTGCAGATTTGATCTTTAGCCATCTATTTCTTCATGTTTAAGTAATTTCCAGCACTAGCATATATTGCTGCTTTGACATAAATTAAGGCTCAAATTGTCAAGTGATTTAACATTAATCTTGACAAAAATAAGGCAGATTTACTGCTGTAATTATAGCAGTCATAAAGTGAAGTTCAGGGCTGTTTTGTGCATAATAAGATTGCCTAGAGAGCTGAAACTTGTTGGCACACATTGGTATCTTTTTTCTTGGATTGCATTGTAGATTAGGTTTTTAAGAGGCGAAATATTGTCTTGTGTTGCTGCTGTCTTATTTACATGTCATAAGAGCCCCATGTCAGAAAATTCACAGGATTAAGATCCAGGAAATCTCTAAGAAAGAGATGTAATTTCTGAAATTGCATTAATTGCTTTACATTTGTGCCACATTTGCAGACTACAAAAGTCCCACATTTCCAACATTTCATACGTTATCTACTTATCTCCTAGATTGGGATTGTCAAGAGTTTCATTTCTAGGTAGAGATGTCTTTTCCTATTACTTCTGTTCATACTTTATTTTTAGATGCAAATCCCATAACCTATTATTCTCTTGACCTATAAGCAGTAATGTATTTTCTTTGTTTGTTGCTCAAATTGTGATTACACCACATTGCTGAAGATGCTAGATACACCCAATTCCATACCTTTGTAAGTAAACAATCTTTTGAACGCAATAGTATGCATAAGCACACATACAAAAATTAAAAGACTAAATAGACAGAGCAGTACTATAAAAAAAGTACATCTAAACACAACGCTTTCTATTTATGCACCTTTGAAAAGTAACTGTCCGTGGGTCCTCTGTCTAGAGGATACTTCAATGAGCCCCGGATCGCAACAGAAGCAAGATAAGTCAAAACACCATTTTGTGATTGTATACACTGCAGTGAAAATCATAAAAAATCAATCAAAGTTAAAAAAAAAAAAAAAAAATTGTATCATCCCAATATTCCTTTGTCAAACTCTTTGCATAATATTGAGAAATAATCTACTTAGAAGTTTATTTCATTTTTAGACATGCAGGATGCCTCCTTACGAACCAATGATCAATTGGTCTTCATTTTCAGTTTGTAACTAATATTTCTTTAATCTGCTAGATCTAACAGTAACCTGTTATTTAATTTCTTGCAGTATTGGCATGTTTATTTGATATTTTCCCCCAAAAGAAGTAAAAAACATATAATTGTATTTAATATCTTGGAAAAATAAGTAAACACAGTAAAAATCTTTATTTGTATAGCTAGGAAACAGTACCTCTAAGGCATTAAAATTTTGAACCTCCCCTTGAATCTAAAAACAAAAACTGATACATAGTTGCTACAATCAGAGCTTTATCAACAATACAATATACAAAAGCACAGTTAATCATTTTTAATGTACAGAATGGAATATTAAAATCAGGTATGTTGTTTCATAGATTATAGCAACAATAAGACAGCAATTGAAGCATAAAAACTGATAGCTTGTAGGCTTGAATGAAAAAATACACAAGAGGTATTTGATAATAATAATTTATTATATATAAAAAATGTATAAGTGACGAATGTTACAATGAAGACCCGCATATATATACCTAAGCAAGTATCCTTTTGTGAATGGGCGTGTCTTTTAGACATGCCTTTTCACTTAACTAATGACTTCTTAACATAATCACTACTTGACTACTTAGTATTTGTATTATTTATATTTATTTATTTTGTTATAAATTATATTCATAACATAGCCCCTTCCTTCAGAAGCTTTGTCCTCAAAGCTGTATTATTGGCAGCTTCCTTCACCTTAACCTCGAATAATTGTCTTCATCTGGCGCACGTCATTTTTAATAATTGGTCACTGGTACCTTAGCATGTAGAAGTCTCCAGTAATGTTGTCTTGTAACTAGTTTAGTTTTTTTTTTTTATTGAATATTTTTTTTAGATACTGAATTTTTTTTTAAATATTGACTTTTTATTTTTTATTTTTTTAAATACTGATTGATTGGTTTTTTTTAATTAATAATTATTTACTTAAATAAAAAAAATTTAATAACTCTTTTTTTTAATATTGACCTCCCATTATTACTAATTTTTTTTATTGGATTATAATTAAATTAATTAACTTAATTTAATTTTATATAATCACAATAACTAATATTGTTGTACGCTCACAGGATCGAACCTTTAACACATGAATATATATCCCTTAATCATTTAAAAAAAAATACGTGACGGTCAAGGGGGACGTGATGTTTTGAGACCCGTCCCAGGTTTACTTAGTGGCATCCTAGGTTTCCTTAGCGGCTGACAAGATTTGATGGCGACGGCTTTAGACAACGCAGACGTGGAAGTTCGAAGGAGGGTCTACCACTGGTGCACGATAAGAAGGCAATAGAAACAGAATTGATGGTGGAGGTGCAGTGGGGAACGACAGCCGTTGGGGAGACACGGGTAGTCGTGTTCGATTTGTTTGGCAACGGATGGGGGAGACAATGGATGATAGGGACGAAGGTGTCGGATGGATGTGATGGAGCAATGACGGCAGATTGAAGCGTGGATTGGCAGCATGGATTGAAGCTTGCATTGGTAGTGTTATGTCTTCCCGATGTATGTGAGTAATCTGTGAATAATCTACAAATATTTTTTTGGTGGTTGTCATAAGCGAAATGTGAGAACACATCGTATTGGGTGCAATGGACTATTTCCAGCAGTGGAAGTTACCGAGCATTTTTCAGAACACTGAATATCATAAATAACGCAAGTAATACATGGCTTTCCTTCTATCGCAACCACGTGTTCTGCAAGAGAACTTTGTAGAATGATAATAAGTCCATGTAACCACTGTGTTTAATCACCCTCACAATCTCCAGGCACCCTATGCTGCTCATGCTCAGGTCTGGAAGCATTTCCAAACATTTCATAACCATGATTTATTTTGCTTCCGGGGACTTTAGTTCACCCCTTCAGAGCCACCCGTCTGGGTTACTTTGTTTTGTCATTTTTGTAACAAGAGACAACTGATCTAGAGTAGCTTCATTAATGCCCCCCACCTGATTATGAATGAACATGCTTGACAACAGGAGTGCCAAGGAAAATATTTGTGCACTATATATACCAGTTTGATCATAGGAATCAATTCCTTCGGTATCCTGAAGCAAAAGATTGTATTCAATTCCATTACTTGCAGTCTTCTTCAAGGGAGTACTCCACAACCAAAGACTTTTTGTACATTGAAGCAACATAATATTAGCGTGGGAACACCAGATGGAACTTTCTGAGATACATTTTGAATTATCGACAAGATGAAACAACTTGTGTAAATGTGGAGGAGTAGTTCGATTTCACAAGTGGAAGTGACTAATTGACCCCATTACTAGCTTCATAATGCTTGGATGTTTGATTATATCCATGTCACCTTGAGAAGATCCTAATCCAACATGTTCAAAATTTTCCATGTTAGAACATTGTTCATTGTTATGATATTGTTCATTTTCTTGTTCTTGAAGATAGTCCTCATCCACATCATCTTCATCTCGATCATCATCTTGATCTATGTCATTCTCATCCATATCAAGACCAGCTTCATCAGAATCATCATCTTGATCTACATTAGCTTCATCTTCAACATTATAATTATCTAAAACTTCACCTTGTTTCATTCCTTCATTGTCCCTATCAACTCCCTTATTATTGATTTCCTTTTGACATGCTTTAACTTCTACAAATGATTTTTCTAAACGCTGAAATGCTTCTTGAATTTTACCAAACTGCTCCATGAATTCAGGACGTGAACGATATGGCATATTGTGCGCTGAACAACACTCAAAGACACATCATTATCTTTTGCGCCATGGCTCTAATACCACTGAAGCATAAAAACTGATAGCTTGTAGACTTAAATGAAAAAATACATGAGGTGTTTGATAATAATAATTTATTATATATTAGAAATGTATAAGTGATGAATGTTACAATGAGGACCCGCATATATATACCTAAGCAGGTGTCCTTTCATGAATGGGCGTGTCTTTTAGACATGCCTTTTCACTTAATTAATGACTTCTTAACATAATCACTACTTGATTACTTAGTATTTATATTATTTATATTTATTTATTTTGTT
Organism: Pinus tabuliformis; assembly: GCA_031772625.1. Lineage (NCBI taxonomy): Eukaryota > Viridiplantae > Streptophyta > Pinopsida > Pinales > Pinaceae > Pinus > Pinus tabuliformis. The sequence goes on from CM062815.1 coordinate 937,651,602, forward strand.
ATGAATTATATTCATAACAACTATTCAATTGAAATAAATTTTGTTGAGGCTTATTATTTCAGTTTATGGGCATTCATGTGATATTTGTAATTTTCCTGAGTATGAATGCATTTTTACACCTGGAGGCTAGAGGAAGACGGGAGCGAAGGCGGGAAAAATAATAGATTTTCAGAGTCACTGCAGAGGCTGTGATCCATGGAGGGACGCAAAGGAGGGAGCTCCACTCCCTCCTTCAAGCAAGCCGTGAACAACAAAGGAAAAAAGCCCATGGAAAATGATAGAGGACCTTCAACGGGAAAGAATAAGAACAGTGAAGAGGAACAAAATGGACAGGAATCCAAGGAGAAAAATATTATTAAAGAGAATGAGGAAGAAGACCAGGAATAGGGAGAAAAAAACAAAGCACACATGGGCCCATGTAAACCCAAAGCTGTTGTAATTCCCAGAGTCACGTTAAATGAGCCTGCTCTACAGGAGCACAGGGAATATATGCAAACCTATGCAATCATTTGCAAATTCATGGGTTTATGGCCCACTGAAAAAGCCTTACAAATGTGGATAAGACACCACTAGAAACCAAAAGGAAGCATTGACCTACACCTAGGTTCAAAGGGATTCTTTACAGTGGTTTTTGCAAATATCGAAGACAAGGATAGAGTTTTTGAAGGTGGGCCATACTTCTTTGTTGCAGCAGGTCTCTATATGCGACCTTGGATCATGAATTTTGTCCCAAAACGTGAGACCTTTACTTCAGTTCCGGTTTGGGTAAGGCTCTATTCTCTGCCGCTTGATTATTGGCAAACAGAATCATTAACAGCCATAGGATATAAGCTAGCATGGCTTGTTAAAGCTTCTGAAGCCACTAGGAGAGGAAAGTATACTTCCTTTGCTCGGATCTGTGTGGAGATGGATCTCTCTGGAGCTCTTCCAGATGAGATAATCTTAGAAGTTCATGATGAAGAATGGGTCCAAACCATAGACTACGAGCATATTCCATTCAGATGCCGCAAATGTCATGAACATGGACACCTGTACAGGGATTTCTCTCTCACTAGAATAGAGAATAAGAGTAAAGCTAGTGATCTTAAAGACTCCGAAGGTTTAAACAAAGGAAAAGGAAACAAAAAGGGAATAAAAGCACAGAAATCTGAAGGACATCAAACCAGCCAAAACAGATTCAGAGTCTTGGAAGTGGAAGAAGAAGATAACACAGCAGACCAGACGAAAGGGGAAGTATTGATGGAAGAAAAGAAAGTAGAGGACAAGGAACAAACACCAGATAAGATTCTGCAAACAGAAACAATGGTGAGCGACGCAGAAACAGAAATGGATCAGGAGATGATCCCAAGTGAGATGGAAACGGAGGACCAAGAACTCCAGGCGATTCTTGAGAAAGAGAATCTTGACTTGGAAGATTTCTTGATTCAAGGAACTAAAGAAGGGTTAGATTCTTTACCTCCAGAGGAGTTCAATAAAGTCCAGCAGCTATATATATGGAAAACCCAAAACAAAGGACCGGAGAGGCAAAGGAGCAAGGAAAAACAGAGCAATGAGGGGGTAAAAACGGTAAGACCCATACCTGTATTAGCACCCAAAAACCCAGGAAAAAAAAATAGGCAAGAAAAAGCAGAACGAGTTATTAATGGAATGTGGAAAACTAATGATAGACTCAGGTAAGATGAAAGACCTAACCAACTACTCTTTCACCAATCTTTAATAATGAAGTTTACTTCTTGGAATATCAGAGGTCTTGGTAGTAAAAGGAAACAGATACTGATTAGTAACAGAATGAAACAAATAGCTCCGGATGTGATCTTCATTCAAGAAACCAAATGTTCCATTCATAAATTAAAAGAGATTCATAGCAAGTGGCTCAATAATTATGAGTTTCTGGAAGTCAAAGCAGAGAATACAGCAGGTGATATTCTTACCCTTTGGAATCCCAAGAAAATAGAAATTTTAGATGCTGAAGCCTCTCGAGATTATCTCTTCGTGGTCATCCAGCCTGTCAGAGATAAGGATACTTACCTCATCACCAATGTGTATGGACCCCAAAGATTGGAAGGAAAACTAAAATTTCTTGATTCTCTGGAGGAACTAAGGGACGGGCATGCAAATAAGCCATGGATACTGGGAGGGGATTTTAACATGATTAAATCGCTTTCAGAGAAAAAAGGTGGAACTAGAATTCAAAGTCAAGACTTTCTGAGGTTTCAGTCTTTCACAGACATTATGAAGTTAGTGGATCAAGCCAAAATGATGTGAGTCATTGATTAGGATCTATTCTCGGCCATTGGTTCTCAACAGAAGGATTATAAGAATAGGCTTGATGGGCATTTGGAAAACACATCAAATGGAGATCAAAAGATCGAAATTCTGAAGCACAGCAGTTGCTGGGAAGATAATTTGAAGTGATCTTTTGCAGTGAGGGGCGGGGATAGTACCAGTTGGGGATTTCCCCTGATCTGGGAATACTCATCAGAGGAGGCAGAGAGAGATCCAAGAGAGGCACCACAAAGGCTAAGCTGGCCATCGTAGGCTAACGCAGAGGCAGCGCAGAGCCTTGAGGAGGTCCATAGTTTTGCTAGAGGAATCGATTTCTGAAGCCAAAAGCCAGGGTGTGAGACCAAGAGGTGGAAATCGAAGTTCCTAGGAAGCAAATCGATCAGCAAAGGAAGTGACGTTGTCCCTAGACGTTGTGACGTTGGGTTGATGCAGTGACTGCACAGAGGCAGTAATGGGGCAAGCCATTATGTGGTTGGATCAGTAGGGATCGCCTATGATAGCGTGAGGTACTTCTCACTATTCTTCTGTCAGTGATATTCTCTGTATTGGATAGCCAGCAAGGCATCCAAAGATTGTATTCAGAAACTACTACTTAGTAATACAAACCCTCAGCTGCTACACTGGTTTTCCAGCATTGGGTTTTTCTGGGGACATTTATCCAAAAATAACTGTGTAGATGTGTGATGATTATTTCACTCATGTGTTGTATTTAGTTTCCGCAAATTTTATTTGTGTAGGCTGCAGTGTATTTAATTCGATATTTGTCGTAGCACATAGCAAGTAAATTGTTTAATCAAATTAACAATTAGGAGAATTAACATTAGTTGTTGCAGTAGGAATCGGGTAACCGATTTGTCACATGGTATTAGAGCACAAATCGTGAGCAGAAGAGCTCAAGCAGAAAGGAAGAGGAGTTCAAAATTATTGCAGAGGCAACAATTCGAAACCCCAACAGGCAACGCAGTCCTTGGGCTAGAAGGTCAAAGTTTTGAGGAGAAATCGATTTCTCTGAGAGAGCTGACAGAGAAATTCGATCTCTAGATCAAAGCTTTCCAGAGGCAGAAGGGAGCAGCGTATTTTTTCTTGCAAAGCAGATCTTCAGCTGGGACGCAAACATTTTGCAGAAATTGCTGGTCGAATAGCATTAGTGGGAGAGAGATATACACTTAAGGGAATTTCTTCCTTAGAGAATTCCTAGCCACGAAATTTGAATTCTCATTTGCTGAGCAGCAACAAGGGGCAACAGATCTACTGTGTTATGAATATAATTCATAACAAGTAGCTAAATAAAATAGATATTAATATTAAATAATTAACTATTATTTAGGTTAATTAGTCATTAATATAAGTGAAAAGGCATGTCTAAAAGACATGCCCATTCACGAAAGGTCACCTGCTGAGGTATAAAAGCAAGGTCCTTATTGTACATTCAAATCATCTCATACATTTTATATATATTAATAAATAATTATTTTGAATACCTGTGTGTATTTTTAACAATTAAGTTTACTAGCTATCAAGTTTCCGTGCTTCAGCATAAGTTTTTATGCTACAGTGGTATCAGAGCCATGGCACACGATATAATCATGCGGGCCTTTGAACGTAGTTCGCCGCACAATGTGCCATTACGTTCACATCTTGATTACGTCAAGCAGTTTAGTATTCAAGAAGAATTTCAGCTATTAGAAAAATCATTTCCAGAAGTTTCAAAATGTCGAAAGGAAAGAAATAACAAGGAAAATGATCAAGATAATGATTCTAATTCCGATGATAAAAGGGAAGTGAAAATGGCTAAATCTGATAATGGAGAGGAATACCTGAATTCACATAGTAAAAGTGGAGGAAACAATGCCAATAATGTTGAAGAGCTGAAGAAGCAGATGGACAGTGGGACTTCCCTTGATGAAGCCATATTCATAACAGAAAATATAAAGTTAGAGGACACCAATGAAAACAATTCTGCCAGGTTCACCAATTTAGAGGATTATGCTGATTGCAAACTTCACAACCAGGAAGTTGAGCAATCACCTCTAACCAATGAGCATTTGGAGCAATCAAGTAATATTTGTAGTCGACTAGGAGAACGAACACAGGAAATTCAAACTCTCATTTTAGAAATTGCCAAGTCTGGTTACAAAATAAGAAAAAGGGGAGGAAGTGGTAAATTAAATACAAAGAGAACTAGTAGCATGAATATGTTTTCTCAGGCATCAAGGAACTTATTATATGATGATAGAGACAGGGAAGGAAAGTCATACCATTCAAGAGATATTCACCACAAAGAAGAAAGGCACATGGATGATAAGCCAAGGGCTGACAGGTACAAAGATGACAAGCAAAGAGATGAAAGAGAACAGTATAAATATGTTGAGCAGAAGGGACCCTGTGAAATAGGTTCAAAGATTGACAATGGAAGCTTATGGTTCTGGTACTGGAAGAGTGGTCATAATTTCCAGCAGGCTCAACACTCCTTGTCCCCATTCGTCATAGCCATCATCATTTCCTTCATACCTCTCGTCATATCCACAAGAATTTTGTCCCTACCCGCACGACCACGCTGCCATTCGGCCCGTTTTTTTGGATAGAAGACCCTGCCCGACCACGCTAACAATGTTGCCCCCTGTCATCTGCTGCAACCTTCCCTGTTGGTCATTCCACATTCCTATTTATGTCCATTTCGTATTCCATCCCTCTGTCTGCCATTGTCCATGTTTGCCTCGGCAATTGGTATCAGAATGGGTGGACAGACCTTCCGGTTGGAAATTTACTGTGCGGACACCACACTATTCAAAAATGTGTCGTCCCCACTGTCAAACGACGTGGCCCCTCCTGGAAGGTCAACATGAAGGGTTGTCGTCAGTTTATGCGGTCTTGGTATATACAGAGGATACATCGTGACTGCTCCTGTAGGTTCAAGACATTTACGCTTTGCGTTATTACACAATATGGAGTGACTATAGTGAAGGTCCTATTGCGTTGTTGTTGTTGGCTTCTGCATCGGGCACCGTTGATGAAACCGCTGAATAACCCGAAAAAAAAACGTGACAGTCAGACGTTGACCACATAACTATAGTCATAGCACTTAATACGTTAAGTTTAATTGATACGTCCGGACAGTATAGACAAGAACCTTACGTTTAAAATTATGTTCCAAACTAAATTTAATTAATTAAAATGATTTAATTAATTAAATTTAATAAATAAATAAAATATTATTAAAATATATATATATAGATATATGAAAAAAAAAATATTAAAAAAAGGGTTTGAAAATAAAAGTAAAGAGAGTTACAAAAAAAAATCCAAGGGAATAGTACTAAGAAGCTACCTGACAAATCAATGACCAAGTTGTATACATCGACAGCGACTAAGTGAAGAAAACCCCAGTATTAAAACTTTGAGGACAAAGCTTTCGGAGGGATAGGCTATGTTATGAATATAATTCATAACAATTAGCTAAATAAAATAAATATTAATATTAAATAATTAAATATTATATAGGTTAATTAGTCATTAAAATAAGTGAAAAGGCATGTCTAAAAGGCATGCCCATTCACGAAAGGTCACCTGCTGAGGTATAAAAGCAGGGTCCTTATTGTACATTCAAATCATCTCATACATTTTATATATATTAATAAATAATTATTTTAAATACCTGTGTGTGTTTTTAACAATTAAGTTTACCAGCTATCAAGTTTTCATGCTTCAGCATAAGTTTTTATGCTACATACTGACTCCAACAGGGAGTGCGTAGGCTAGCCCAGCAGCAACGCAGAGGAGAGAGGAGGTCATTCGAATTTTTCGATTGGCAAAGATGGTAGCCAGTGGGTTGAGAGATCAGGATCGATTGGATGGTGCATCCAAATATGTGATCTGGAAGGCGAGAATGTCATGCCTTCTGGATTAACATTTTCTCAAGATCAACGTCAACAGTGTGGCAGTTGAGCCCGCAAATCCAGATCCGCTCAAAAAGTACAAGGGAGAGATGGCGAAGGCTAAGCGAATGATCCTCGACGGAGTGAAGGATCATGTAGTATGTCACATCTCAAGCAAAGGGACTGCCAAGGAGATGTGGGATGCCTTGTCCACACTATATCAGGGATCTTCCGAGCAGCAGAAGATGTACTTGGAGCAGAAGATGAGATCCACGCAGATGCAGAAAGGGGAACGCATTGATCTGTTCCTTGCAAAGTTTTAGGAGACCTGTGACGAGTTGGCAGCTGTGGGATCAACACCTCAACCTACTGAGATGGTGAAGCTGGCTCTAAATTCAGTCTCAGAAGAATGGAAAGTGTTTGTCCAAAGCATCTTGGGCAGAGAAAGATTGCTAGATTGGAAGGGATGTGGGCCGCTCTTCAGCAGGAAGAGATGAGGAGAGACTTAGTCAAGTGCAAACTTGACAGTAGCAGCAGCAGCAATGGGACAAAGCCCAAGGAGGAGGATGATAATGCAGCCCTCGCATCTAAGGGGCAGCAGGAGCTGCGAAAGAAGAAGAAATATATTTCGAAGATCAAGTGCTTCTGGTGTGGTGAACTTGGTCACTACACTACACAGTGTCCTCTCAAGAAGAAAGACAGGGACGAGAAACATGATCCAAAAGTTGCATCCGCGCAGATCGAGGTGGAGGAGTTTGCCATGATTGCTCAGAGGTGGGGTGATATAGAACTGTAGTTCGAAATAACTGCGGATGGGCAGGATCCTTGAGGAGTCCACCTCTTGGATCAATACCTTGCTACGAGAGCCCAAATTAGAAGTAGCAGGGTGGACCAATGTCAATTGGTGCAGAGGAGTGTCGGAGTGACAGTTGCAGTGGCTAGGAGTGCCAGAGACTAAGCAGCGCAGAGCTAGAGTTGGCACAGAGCAGAGTCAACAACAACGCAGAGATTTCAGAGGGTCAGCGCAGAGACTAGCAGCAGTCAAAACTCCAGCAACAAATGCATCATGTTGAACACCAGTTCAGTTATATTGGATGCTTTTCCGTTGCTAATGCAATAGCAACAGCATTTGGAGGAGGTTGTAGCGCAGATGCAATGGCAGTGCCAGCAGTAGCACAGATGCAGAATTTGAGAGGGGGTTGCAGTACAAATGCAGCATTTGCGCAGTAGTTGGTGGGCAGAGATGTCATACATCATCAGCGTAGAGGGAGATGTTACAGAGAAGGGTGATGCTTCAGCACCTTGCATTACTAGAGCACATTCCTCACTAATAGGGAGTGTTTATTTATGGTAACATCGGATGTGCTCTAAGCCTCAAAATTTGCAGGGAGGCTTGGACACATGTATTCCACAGTACCCAGAAATCATTTTGGGAAATTTCACCCAGAGACTGTTTTATTAAAATAATTAATTATTTTTAATGGCTACCTAAATCTAAACTTAGGAAATTAAAATAATTATAGGGTATTAATCAAACTGTGGGTGAAACTTCTAGAAGAAGACAAGGATCAAGCCAAAATGATCTGAGCCATTGATTATGATCTAATCTCGGTCGTTGGTTCTCAACAGAAGGATTATAAGAAGAAACTTGATGGGAATTTGGAAAACACATCGAGTGGAGATCCGGAGATCGAATTTCTGAAGCACAGCAGTTGCCGAGAAGAGAATTCGAAGTGATATTTTGCAATGAGGGGCAAGGATAGTTTCGGTTGGAGATTTCCCCTGATCCGGGAATACTCAACAGAGGAGGTAGAGAGAGATCCGAGAGAGGCAACGCAAAGGCTAAGCTGGCCAACATAGTGTAAAAATTTCTGTTTTCCCACCCCGGTTTTCAGTTTCTCCTTATTTCTCCCATGTAGTTAAATGCCCATTCCCATAACCATACATTTAACAGACTGAAAAAAAAAAATATTGCTGAAAACACAAATTCTGGAAATTTTTCAGAATGCTGGAAATTGCAGAATTAAAAATCAGCAATTAAAAACAGCCATTAAAACACATTAAAACACTGATATTTTTGGTCAACTTGACCCTGGAAAAACCCCCTACAACTCTTGGGGAAAACCAGTTTGAGAGCTCTTCTTTATTTCTGAAAATTGTCTTTTTACAGTGAGAATTATTCAGCAAAAAATCAGCAAGCAAATTTACAACTTATCTCATTTCCCGTGCCTCACAGCAATCTGGAAATTACAGCAAACAAGACAGCAATAAATGCTGTACGACCTCCGTTTTGTGTGCAGAAAAATCAGCAAACTGCTCCTCGATGTTTGTGCAAAAATCTGCCTTTCACTATGTGCTGAATCAGCTGTACAAATCTGCTCAACTGCTGCCTTGGAATGTGTGCCAAGCTGTTGTCTCCTTCTCCTTCCTGCTCAGAAATCTCTCTTGCTCTCTTGCTCTCCTTCTCCCAATCTGCTCATGAAAGAATGAATGACCTTTTCCTCCTTTTCCTCTTTTAATATAACTCCAAGTGACTTTTGGGTGATCTCTAAATCCAATGGCTGAAATAGATTTAGATCAATGGTTGAGATTAAATGCTCATTTAAATCTCACTTTCTATTTTTTAATTCACCCCACTTTAATAAAGACCCACTTAGTCATTTATTTCCAAAGTCACTTTTCCTTTCTAATTTTTCATTGACTTTATAAAAGTCACTTTAAAATTAGACTTAATAACTTTATCACTTAAAGTCACTTTTAAATTAGATTTAACTTTATAAAATTATAAAGTCACTTTAGGAGAAAAATTAAATTCTTTTGGACACTTTTCCCTAGGCCAAAGATCAAAGCCTAAGGGAACCACCTGTCCTCCGGTACCAAATTTCAACACATAGGCTAACGCAGAGCCTTGAGATGGTCTGTAGTTTTGCTAGAGGAATCAAATTTTGAAGCCGGAAGCTCAGGTGTGAGACCGGGAGGTGGAAATCGAAATTCCTGGGAGGCAATTCGATCAGCAAAGGGAGTGACGTGGTGACGTTGGGCTGACGCAGTGACTATGCAGAGGCAGAAAGGGGGTAAGCCATTCTATGGTTGGATCAGTTGGGATCACTTGTGATAGTGTGAGGTACTTCTCACTATTCTTTTGTCAGTGATATTCTCTGTACTAGATAGCCAGCAAGGCATCTAGAGATTGTATCCAAAAACTGCTGCTTAATAATACAAACCCTCAATTGTTGCATTGGTTTTCCCACATTGGGTTTTTCGAGGGACATTTGTCAAAAAATAACTGTGTAGATATGTGTGATGATTATTTCTCTCCTGTGTTGTATTTAGTTTCCATAGTTTTTATTTGTGTAGGTTGTAGTGTATTTAATTCGATATTTGTCGTAGCACACAAGTAGTAAATTGTTTAATCGAATTAACAATTAGGAGAGTTAACGTCAGTTGTTGCAGTAGGAATCAGGTAACCGATTTCTCACAATGTACACATTAAGACAACTCATAGTTGGGCATAGGTCAGAATGGATGGTATATGGGATTGTGCTTGTGGGCACAAGTGATAATAGTGGTATTTATTGTGACAGTGATATAACCAAAACAGAGATAGTACAACAGTGATGAGCGAAATATTGTGGCTATGAGTTTGATGCACAACTAATAGGGTTTGTAAACAAATATGTATAACAAGCAGTATTGGACCCATTTGTTGAAGTTAGGGTTTGACCTTTTAAGTAGAGAAAAGTTGGTATTGACCTTGTATTGTAGATTTGACATTGTTTGGAATTGTTGATCAGTGCTAGGGTTTCACAAGTATAACATTATAGAGACCAAATTGGTTATAGATTGTTGAGCAGAGTTATTGTTATTGTTGAGCATTGTTATTGGACTATGTGAGCAGAAGATATGTGTTAGGGATTAAAGTATTATATGTTTGATGACAGGATGATGTAACTTGAACAAAAGTGAACTGACCTTTATGAAGCTTTGGTTTGATATTTTGTGCAAAAGTGGATTTGATTGTATTCCAGTTGTTTTGTATTGTATTTGAGCACAAGTGGATCCAGACTGAAAATTATGAAATGTGGTTTGCTTGCTGAATAGGGTGGCAGGGTGGTGTAAGGCAGGGGAGTGGAATCTCCTTTAGGTCGAAGCCTAAAAACACTTCAGGATGGCAGGGTGGTACTAGGGCAGGTTGGAGCATGTGCAGGGCGTTGGAGTATCCTTTTCAGTCGGAGCTGATAAAACTAGCGCGTTGGAGCATCCTTCCAATTGGAGCCAGTAAACCAGGGCATTGGAGTGTCCTATCAGTTGGAGCTGGTAAATCGGAGCATTAGAGCGTCCTTCAAATTGGAGCCTGTAAACCAGGGAGATGGAGCCTCCTTCAATTGATGCTAAGAATCTTGGAAGTTGGAGCTTCCTAATTCATGCAAAAGAAGACCTATATTAAGAAGCGTTCGGTGGTTTTTCTCTCGGAAGGGTTTCCACCTAAAAATATTGTGTACTATCTTGATGTCATGCATTGTTGAATGGAGTTGTTTATAGTTCATGTGATGTGATATTGATTTATGTTTGATCTAATGCTAGTGTGAATTTAATGCTCTAAAGATTAAAAAATATTAATTAACTAATTGAAGGAAATAGCGATTCCACCCCTCTCAGTATCTCCAACAAATACTTCATTTTTAGCAATCTCATTATATGTAATAGTATTTCTAGCAATCTCAAGTTGTGAACCACATACCATACTCCTATGATTTCATCCCTAATAGAAAATACGTTAATTTATCCTTCATTCAGAAAACATTATACAGAATCTCAAATAAAGCTACCTGCAAGAGTGTTATGAACACTTCCGGAATCATCTTTATAGCTTCAAACAATGATCGCGAGCTGAAAAGGGTACGTAAGACAATGCAGCATAACGTTGCACAATGTATATCTTGAGGGTTTGTTCCTGAATTAAGAAATATTGCATTCGTTCAGCATAGGTACATGTAGCATTATAAGCTGAGCCAATACATCCACCAAGCACATTATCATTCTCCTCTTACAAAATGATGTGCCAAGAAATATAGCTAGCATATTTTATGAAATTCTTGTGAATTAGTTATGCAATGAAAATATTCTCAAACATCTTTCAGTTGAGTAATGTTGCACATCATATGCAGAATAAAGAACCCAGTCGAATAGCTAGCAATAATGAACATCTCCATAAAATCTGTTTTGCTAGATGGAAACAACTTAGAAAGAGATGGAAAGGTGAAACACTCACGCATACAACGTTGCAAGGTATCAGCAATAGCCTTGATGATTCTAACATCATTACATTGAGAGTCCCCAACCTGTGGCATGAGTAAGCTAAGTTCATCATATGTAATAAGCAATCCCTAAACCGTTTAAAATATAAAAATTAAAACATTGTCATATAAAGCGGAAAATTTACTTACATGAATATTGCAGGCATACTCTCTAAGGACTTCACGTAGAACTTTGGGATCTTGGGAACTACTGAAGAGAGCCAGCAATTGGTTTGTGTAAAATGTTTCACACTCATTCTGGAACAACAATTAATCCGATTAGCTAGGAAGCAGATATAATTCTTCTACTAATTGCATATCAAAAGAAACAAGAGATATTGCTGACTATTTGAATAGTCCAAAAGTAATCACAGAGACTCTAGAGTTAATGTGAGGAAGCAAATGATGATGAAAACAGTATTGTAGGAGTAAAGACAAATAACTGGAAGCCAGAATAGGACTAAACGCAACTCAAATAAAAAACGATGCTAAAAAACTGCAAACAAAGTTTTTTTCTTTATATATACAAAAAATACAGAAATTCACTTCTATCAAAAAAAGTTGTATATATATAAGGAGTAAAGACAAATAACTGCAGCTCAAACAGAAAAGGATGCACAAAAACATTTGCAAACCATGACTCTCTTTGTATATACCAAAGAATTAAGAAATTCACTTCTATAAAATATATTATTATTATTATTATTATTAGATTGATAGATAGAATGGCCAAGGCGCTAGCTCAACTCGTTGTCACTAATGTTGTTGGGCATTTGTCTAGTTCCATGCTGGCAGCGACCTGGATGGAATGCCCCTAGGTGAGGCACATTATTCTACACTGACAAGAAGCATCCCATGGGTTTCACTGTGAGATTTTCCTTGAAAATATATAAATGGAGAAACACTAGGGGTTAACTCAACTAGTTGCCACCAAAGTTCTTGGGCTTTTATCTAATGCTATGCCTCCAAGTACCTGGTTCAATCCCTCGTTTAAGCATACTAGTCTATGTTGACGGGTTTACTAGGGATGCCATTTATTAGCACTTGAAACAGTCCAATAACAAGGTAACTACGAATTGGATCACTGTCATGTCAACTCGGTTCCTCTATCCCTCACACTAGTGCATGATAGGAACCCTTTCAATATATACAAATTGCTCGGGGTTCTTGTTCCTTTTATTATTGTCTTTCCTACGTCAAGTTCACAGACCACACATTCAGGCACTTCTTAATCAATCTGTGATATAAATATAACATCAATTTGCAAAGAGCAGTCTCAGATCTGCAAAAAGCAGCTTCTGAACATTAAATTTCTGCATATTATATAAGCAAACAGCATGCTAAAGTACAGATTTACACACAAAATAATATCTTAAACCATGTTTTCTGTCCAAGTCTGTGATTTGTAATTTCAAATCTGCAATATCAACCTACATATCTGCAAATATAGGTGAAATAAATGGCATTTCTCTTTTAAAAATGGGCTGATGCACTCACCACTCTCTAGCTGCAAAAAATAATGGAATAATAGGAAGAATCGAGAAATGTAATGATCAATCTACTAAGTGGAATTCCTCAGCCATTATTGAATGAGACTGGAAGCTAACAATAGAAATATTCCCTAAATAGAATGAGAAATTTGAATAAATCTAGCAAAAAATAGAAGATGGAAGATAGAGTAAACCACAAGTAATCTCCCTCAACTAGGGCACTTCAAACCTGCCAAATATATCATTGATGCATGTCAAAGTGCCTCCAACAATAGTCTGCTATCCTTCCTCTGACCTCTCAGAATTTAGGCACATGCATGTGTAAAATTTCAACTCAACTTCATCTTGGACTAGGGTCCTGTTATGTCCTGGGAGGTACCCTATTTATTTTCAAGACAACACCAATGTAAGACCAAAATGATGCAAATCCCAAAACCCTGCAGACCATCCAATGACTATGTATATGGTGTCCCAGGCCTCTCATCGTCAGCCATACACGGTCCCTTTCGTCCCCATTCCCAATTCCATTCGTCCTAGATAGGATTGGAGGCTTGAGATGAATCTATTGGGACACATAGTTTAAGGGAGCCACTGGTTTTTTAGGGGTGATCACACAATTTAGGGCTTGTCCAACCCATGCCTTGAGTGCACCTATCATGGCAATGGTCATAGAGTCTTTATGCATCTCATTTGACCATGGTACAATACAATTTAATTCTCCACATGGCAGTCTCACACTTCACAGCAAAATTCAAATTTCCAGATGCACTTTGTGAATCCCAATTCAAAATGAGCCCTTGTTGAATTTTGGAACTAGGACCATGTGCATTGGCCATGGTACAATACAATTTAATTCTCCACATAACAGTCTCACAGTTCACAGCAACATCCAAATTTCCCGATGCACTTCATGAATCCCAATGCATAGGGTCCTAGGTCCAAAATTCAACAAGGCTCATTTTTTTCAACATGATGCATACTTATCATGTCACATTGAGTTTTTCGTAAAAAGAGGATCATTCATGCAAAAATTAGTCTCCAAAGGGGGATGTGGGCGTAGTAATGCATGAGCAAACAGTGGCAAAGCTTATTTTGCATGCCATGCATGGAACCTCATATCACACATGCAAACCTCTTGGAGCCCAAAAGTAGCAAAATGTTGGAGTTCTAAGACCCATGCAAGCAAAAAAGACAATTTCCAACTCACATGTGGTAATAGTGAAGGTGGCCCAGAGGTAACACCCTAGGTCAAAGGAGGTCAAATAATGGCACGTTGGAATCACCACGATGTGGTCCACCTTGCACAAGAAAAGTGCCTTCGTCATCATGCAAGGCATTCTCCCCTCAAGCCAATTCGTAGACTAGTCAACACACACTCAAGCTCACACATGGGAATCAAGAAACGAATCAAACTAGCCATTGCGAGCTTCTAAGGTAGTCATTGGGCTACTATTCATTTCATCTAGCTCAATTAAGGTCAAATCAAGCCACACATGGGAATATTAGGCCACAACGTTGCCTCTTCAAGTCGAGCCCACTTGTTAGACACCTAATTCATTAGGGTTAGGGTGAAGAATACAAACCATCATTGGGACTCCAAGACACCTCTTGGAAGATGAAACCAAGGATCATTAAACAACGTATTTTTGTGTATCATACGAATAAGAAATGTATCTCACAATTATCTAAATCTATCTTCCATTCTCGTGAGTCTAACAATAGTATTAGAGTGAGTGCCCTCTTGTACCTACTTTATTGTGTGAGAACCATGGGTTTGTGGCCTTCCTTGACCTATGTGCTCCTCCTTCCACAACTTGGATGATCTTCATGGAATCTTGGCAAGCTCTCTCCCCTTTGTGGTAATGTCTATTCTTTCATCTTCAAAATGATTGAGTTGTAGAACCCTCATTGCTCTCTATCTTTCGCACTTTCTATAACTCACACACATTCTCCATCCTAGCTTTGCATGCTATTTCCTTGTGTATTCTCAATCCCTAGCATATGAATTTGTGGTTCAAAACTATTTCGAACATTTGCATGTAAGAGGGTTTGTTTGCAGAGATCAAAGTGATAAGCAGGGGAAACGCTCATGTTGGAGTTGCATTGACTTCTCTCTTCACTATGTCAATATTTTGTTGAACAATGTGTGACACCTTTTCCATTAACCCAAATTTTGTAATGTAATTAAAAACATATAAAGTTAGGGTGCCAACATTGATGCTATCAAACTCTATTATATGATGTAATGTTTGTTTTTATTAATAAAAAAGCTAGAGCTTAAGAAAGGGGACAACCAACAGATGTTGATGCCTTGGGGAGGGGGCAAACTTGACTTAAAAGGAAAAATATACCTTGGGTGAATATTTCCCTTTGATGTGATGGTTAGCCTTCATAAGAAGTTGAAAGGTTGGGAAGATAAGGGGTCAAGGTGTGATTATAAAAATGAGGAGGGGAGCAATCAAGGGGTTATTCTTCTTAATTATTAAGCTTCTAGTTATTCTCTCTTCTATTATTCTCTCATACATCTCTCTCTCACTCAGAAATTCGAATTGGCGTGACAATTGGTGATAGTTTGTGTCACAACAAATGTGTTGCAGCACTCTTTCTTTGTACTAGATGGCTTTGAGGGCTCGGAATTCTCCTGGTTGTGTGTGGCACATAGAACGCCGAAGAAAAGATGGTCGAGAGACTGCAGAGATTAGAGAAGGACTCCCTTGTGTTGTCCTTGCAAGCCTACATGGTCAATTTGTGAATGTGAGTCTGGTCAAAAACAGAAACGTTGATCATTGAGTTTTCCTATGCGTGTGTGAAGGATAATGGCTTTTGCTTTTGGTGTTAAAACCTAATCTGAATCTCAGTGTGTGAAATACCCCTGAGCTAAGTTCTCCTCAAGTCATTATGATCAGAATGGGAGTGGCCAGTTGTGAGAAAAATTGCAACACGGTTGAGCCTATGGTGGGGTGGAACGTGGCTCACTTTATTTCAGTTTCTATTATTTTGCTAGTTGCAATAGATAAATATTTATTTGTGTTAATGATATTTCTAGCATATATGGTTTAGTATCATGCATGATTATTTGAAGTTGTTATAATATTTCACTATAGCATTTTACATGTATTAAATTTTGTACCAACACCCGTTGAAGAAGATAGGCTTCCTAAATTCCTCTTTAAACAAGTCAAGTTGACATTTATGTTATAACTTTTCATCTAGGTCCAGAAGCTCAAACGTGGATGTTATGAATATAATTCATAACAAGTAAATAAATAAAATAAATGTAAATATTAAATAAACAAATATTGATTATGTTAAATAGTCATTAAGTTAAGTGAAAAGGCATGTCTAAAAGACATGCCCAATCATGAAAGGACACCTGCTTAGGTATATATATATGCAGGTTCTCATTTTAACATCAGCACTTGTACATTTTTATATATTAATAAATTATTATTACAAATACCTCTTGTGTATTTTTACATTCAAGCCTACAAGCTATCAGTTTTGATACTTCAGTGGTATCGAAGCCATGGCGCACAATATAATCATGCAAGTCTTTGAATGTTGCTCACCGCACAATATGCCATTACATTCATGTCCTAAAGTCATGGAGTAGTCGAGTAAAATTCAAGAAGTATTTCAACGATTAGAAAAATCATGTGTAGAAATTAAAGCATGTCTAAAAGAAATCAATAATAAGGAAGACGATAGCGACAGTGAAGAAACAGAACAAGGTGAAGTAGGAGAAGAATATTTTGATCAGAATGATGATAATGTTGAAGATGAGGGCGTTGCAGAAAATAATCAAGATGGTGATCCCAATGGAAATGATAGAGATGAAATTCCAAGATTAGGAGCAACTGTTAAAGAACATGTTGTAGACACTTAGATAGGGGTTGGTATGCCAGACAAAATCCAAGACACGCCAAGAAGCATCTTAAAGAATTCTGACACAAGTAGTGGTAAGAAGGTACCCAAAGACAAGCTAAATATTGTGGTTAAGAAGGATATGGGTGATAACAATAAAGGACATATGAGTCAATGTCAAAATCCAGAAGCTTCTATAGAATATCAACATACACCGTTGAAGCCTTATTTTCTGATTATGCAAAGAGGAAACACAACCAGGAAACCTATTACAACTTTAAGACATAAATTGTATCTTAAGGAGAGCATTGGTGATATAACCACAATAGCAGAACCTAAAGACATGACTGAGGCAGTGACTTCAATGCAACTTTCATTAGAGAGGCATAGTCTATCTGGAGAAAATGTAAACAACAATCATTTGCCAACAATCTTGTTCCACATAGAAGATAATGCCCCTCTTGTTCCTTCCCTGAGAGTTGAACTCTATTAGCATCAATGTTCTCAAGAAAGAACCCATGTCCCCATTTCTAGCCATGACCAAAGAGACTGAGTATGGGAAATATTCAGAGATGCATTGATGAAGCCAGGCCATCCATCCACATTTGCACTTCAAGCATTGCAGGAGGTTGTGGGTCCTAAGAACCAGACCGTGCTCACCCAAGATGAAAATCAGTTGCTAGAAAATGGCTTGAGGGCTTCGTTGCGAGAGCTAGTGACCTTTGCAGTTGAGGCTAGAGAACCCACAATGCACCATCAGGAATCAATTGCAGATCAAGATGCAGAAAACAATTGTGGGCTTATCTCCAAGCTTCTTGATATTGTGCTTTATCTTTTTACCAAATGGGTCATGTAGAAGGAGGCCTCATATTCCAGTTACTTGAAGATTTGACTGAGATGTCAACAATCAGAGACTGCAAAGAAGTTTTTGGGTACATTGAAAGCAAGCAGGAAGTTCTTGGAAAGGCAAAACTCCTTGGGAGAGGGAAGCTTGTCATGCTCAGGACATGCAATCAACTCCTTCGTCTTCTATCCAAGACATTTTGGAGTTTACAAGAATACTTTTGCAACCCTACTCCAATGATTCACAGTCCTCCTATGTGGCAAAGCTTCACACGGTTTCACGAGCTTTTTATGTTTTTTTTAAAGTTCGAATTGTTATGTGAGGAACTATGCTCTCTGAATACTCCCAACATGCCCGTTGATGCTTCCTAGACGCTTACTTAAAATTTTAAGATTACCATGAAATGACTCAAGATGTTTGAGAGTGGTTCCAACCTCATTAGACTTCATATGGAGAAAATAGACTTTCATATCCCATTCAAAATTCAGCAGTCTTAACAGTGTTCAGGGTCAATGGGATTGTGGCATTTCATTGGATTATATCATGTATGAGGGCATGTGATTGGCATTTAATCAAGAGCACCGAGCCCTATATGTACTCAAGTGTTGGTGTTGTTGATTGTTGAACTCGTTTTCCATGGCCTTAGCAAAAATGTACCCTTCACTCAAGTCAAAATCATTGATCAGGCATGTTAAGCTTTCTCTACCATAATATAAGGCTTGGATTAGGCCATTTGATCAAAATTTGTAATGCCCCTTCCTAATTATTCTCCCTATGGTGAGAAAAACAATTTTGTCAATTTTGTCATTTTTGGCTTAATGCAAATTTTGGTGACGAAACTTAGGAAAAGTGGGGTCGATGTACATTTTAGTGGAATGTGGGGGCCACTCACCCACAAATAATACGCAACCCTTGAAGGTAGTTCGATTTTCCTAAGTGGGGGTCGAAATTAAAGATGGGACACACATGAGATTCAAGTGAGCAAGCATAAGTAGGAGGAGCAACATTTGGGGCCTTTTGATAATTTGAGAATTCATTGTTGCTTTGGTTGTTCTGTTGAAATACAACGTGCTGCTTAGCACAAGAGCTTCCCAAGGAGCGAAGCTCACCCTTTCTTTGTTGGACCTTGAGTGCCACCCTAGGAAGGTCTTCCTTTTCATTTGGAGACATAGAGTGATTCATCCCACAGAGATTTACGCTGCCTTGGTTCAACAGGGATGCGGTAGAGGAAGCCACGTTGTCTTGGTGGAGCAGAGGTGTCGGGAATTGGGTGAGAAGTGTTGCATGAATAATCCTTGTCCCATTTCCAGCAAAGAGGAGTGAATTTGCAATAGGAGAAGGAGCCTAACACTCAGGTCAAAATTTTGGGCTCAAGGGACTGCGTCATCCCCTACAGGACTGTGTAGTCTTTGGTGTGGGTTGTTTAGAGGGAGCCTTGTCCGGAGGATTGAGGAGTTGGGTGGTTGGGATTTTGTTGGGAGGCTTAGTTGGAGGGATTTCCTAGCATTTTGGGAGCAAGAAACAGCAGTTCCAGCTACATGTGCAGATTTATGGTTTGGTGGAGGGCCAAGCTCTAGGAGGCCAAAATTGGAGGGTCAAAACTAAGGAAAACCCTTTCTGGGTTTTTCTGGGTTTTTGGCAAGTAGTACACTCCTAATTTTACAGAATTTTCTACCTAGTTTTGAGGGGGTAAACCAGGGCCTGGAGTCAGCCAGCAATGCAGAAGCATAGGGCCAACATAGTTTTCTGGAGAGCAGCACTTCTACAACAGTTGGACATTTTTGTATTGATCACCTGAGGCTTGTAGCTTGCCTTTGTTCAAGCCCAAGTGCACTTCTTCCATCTTCTATCATACTCCAACCATTATATTTAATGAAAATTGGCCAGTTTGGTGCTTGAGGAGAAATTTTTGTTACATGTGTATTTGTTGAACAAATTTTTGTTTTGAAATTATTGCATGTCTTTGTTATCACTGCAAATTTTCCATTAGGAATATTACAAAATTGGGCAATGTTGACTAATATACCTAGAGAACCGTAGTAGAGACAAAGTCTAAACAAGAGAAGAGGAATCTAGATTCTAGATGGTTGATGTTGGAATAATTAATCATTGATGTACAATGGATGTCATATCTATCTTGATTTATGTAAAAATATGAATGTTTTCATGCCTTCCACAACTAATTTGGTATTTTGGATGTTTTTTAATATAAATGCAAAAAATATATATAAATATATATATGGTAGACATTTCGCTTCCTAAATTTTCGGAAAATGACGCTTTCGCGGATCCACTTCCAAAAAACGTCACCGCTTCGTGCAACATTGCTTAAAACCCTTTAAGCCTCAGGCTCAAGAAAATCAAAGATACTCCAATCCAAAATCCATGATGATCAAATGACTCCAACTTCCCTTTATTTATAGATTTCCCCATGGTGGCTTCTCTTCCTTAATCAAATGTGAGGGGTTCATGTGCAACCCCCAATTTGAGTTTTTTCCCCAACTACCCCAAAATTTACCTAATGTTGCCCCAAACATTGGATAATTGCTTTTTCCCCTTTATCAAAGACTATAGCCTACGGGGTTGGATAGGTTAATTCGTCCTCTTGTGGGAAATTAATCAATTGAAGACATTACATATACGCTCTCATCACATCATGAACATTATTCGGAGAGGGACATTTAGATTCCAGTACATGCCGATAGAGGAGTAGACAACAGACATTTTGACCAAGACTTTGCCAAGAGGTAGGTTTGTTTACCTCAGAGACAGGTTGGTTGTAGTGCAAAACACCTTCCTTTCTAAGAGAGAGTGTTGATTGGAGTAGCAAACCAAGCGTTTTGCTTGCCTAGGTGCCAAGGCTAGCAGAGGGACCCACAAGACAGCGACTTAACAGAATATTAATTTATTTAACTTTTTACTAAAGTTGAACTTAGGAAAAATTAAAATTCTAAAGTCAACATGTGATTTAATCTCAACCCTTCATCCGAATTTAATCTCAGCCATTAAGAGTGATGGTGGGATCTAGGTCGAATTATACGAGAAAATAGGGCGTAGAAGTGGCAATTCAATTTGGTATAGGCAGTGTGTTTTATCTCAGCAAGAGAAAAACTAGGGTTTTAGGAATCAGCAAGAGATTAATGACCAAGAGGGAGAGAAAAAGAGGGTCAAACAACCTCTAAGTCAGCACAACTTCTGCGTGGTCGTACAGTGTGCAAAGGAAAAGTGTATTGCGCATTCGTACAAGTTCGACAGTGCACAGAGAGGCCATACACTAGCACAGGTGCACAAGGGTCGATTCGATTTTACTTCGTTCAATTGTAGAGAGGATTTTTTTGTAAAAGGGAAGTGCTCCCTTGTTGTAAAAATTCTAAATATTATTATGTTGCTGAAGCTAATAGAAAACATGCACAGTTGTAGGTTTTCCAAAGAGTTGGGGTTTCTTGGGTATATCTTGTGTCTTGTGTGTTAAATGTGTTTTTTCATCAACTCTATTTATTTTTGTTGTGCATGCTATGTTAGAAAACTCAGTGTATTTGTAATTTAAGTTTCTAGAACAACAGTTATTTGTATTTCAGGTGGCATGCTTAGAAAATTACAAATCAGTTACCAAGTTTTAAGGGAAACTAACATGGTATCAGATTTTAGTCACCTATTGAAGACCAAACACATTTTAATCTTCAGGAGTAGGTTTTGCGCTCAGAGGGAGTGAGTTCACCAGTTCGACTTGGCCACTAAGGTTTTTGGACAATGAGAATTGGCAATATGGCATATCAAGGTCTCAAATATAAGGATACGTTGGACAATGTGTCCAACTTCTGCTCATGGCATGAGAGGATTGGCATGGTGCTGGAGGACCAAAGGGTGTGGGAGTTTGTGGATAATGTCCCAACCGCCCCTACTGACCCTCAGCAGTTGGATCAACATAACAAAAGAGATGCCAAGGTGAGGAGAATCATCTTGGAAGGAGTCAAAGCCCACATCATCCCTCACTTGACCAAGAAAAAGTCAGCCAAAGCTACGTGGATGGCCATTATTGGCCTCTATCAAGGTTTAAGCGAGGCTAGAAAGCTAGAGATCAAATATGAAGAGATTTTCCCTAGCTAGTAAAGGGGGCAAGCTGAAGGGCAAGAAGAACAATGGTGGTGGTGAGCCAAGCTCCAAGGGTGAAAAGAAGAAGAAATATCTCAACAAGATCAAGTGTTTTTCATGCCACCAGTTTGGGCACTATGCTACTAAGTGCCCTAACCAGAAGAAAGGGTCCAAGAAGGACCAAGTAGCAACCTCTACAGAGATAGACGAGTTCTCTTCTCATTTTGAGAATGAGTTCTCACTTATTTCTTGCATGGCAAGCTCAGTGGCTACCAATTTATGGTACGTAGACGGCGGTGCGTCCTGTCATATGATCAAGAACAAGAACTACTTCAACAAGCTAACAAAGAAGGACATACAATTCCATATTGAGATGGGAGGTGACAAGAACTATTACACCAAGGGCACTAGTACAATTAGATTTGAGAGGGAGTTGTGAGACCCTATGTTTCTCAAAGATGTCCTTTATGTTCTAGGGCTCAAGAAGAGCATCATTTTAGTTTCAGCATTGGAGGATAAGGGTTATGAGCTAAGTTATCGGAAACTCCTGAAGAATATTCCGAAAACGCGGATCCCCGTTTCTGATACATAAACGAATACAATTCTTGTCCGAAACGCCGTAAAAACGTTTTTGTGTCGTTTCAAAATATCAGAAACTTTATATTTGGAATTGGATACGTTTCCAAGGGATTTAAATTTTTTTGGATCCGTTTTTGGATTTCGGGAAACGGATCCACGAAAATTGCGATCAGAATCCACCCTTAAAATGTTAAAAAGCTTGAAAATTTGTATAGCCATAAATAAATAATAAAAATGAAGAAATCAGATTTGCAAATAAACTCACTACAAACAGAGTCTCGTAAAGTCTTTTCTAAATCTTTAGAAACAACGACACTCCATATATTTATCTAGGATTCTTACTAAGAAAAAGATAGATGTTCAAAAATGCAAATAAAAGGGTTTGATGAATGTCTTCGTAAAAATATTTATTTGAGCAATTAATTTTCATTTTGGTTAAGGTTTTGTTATTTGTCATTGATTTTGCTCTTGATTTCATAAATCCCTCTAATATAATAAATCTTCTTTAGCCAATCTTGTGCCTACATATAGTCATGAGACCAAGCTGACATTGAGAAGATTGAAATGTTCAAATAGGTCTTGATGGAATATCCCAATGATCCCATGGGCCTTTTAATTGTCATGCAAGGAAGATAGATATCATCTGCCATGCATGACACGTTCTTGGAAGGAGTTGGACCCGAAAGCACAAAGGTTGTATCATTTCTGATTACATTATTAATGATGATGATAATATGTTGAATGTTATAATAATCACTAATGACGATGACGATGTTTATGCTGAATTGATGATGATGATTTGTTTGTGACATGTGTTGAATTCATGACGATGACTACAATTAGACAAAGCAAACAACCACAGAGGTACACTGGGTATATGGAACTTATGACAGAGTTATTGAATGTCAAGACTTCTAGCTACCAGGAGCAGTCACACAACCATTGTAGACAGATGCCATGGTGGAGGGGTATGCCTCCATCATGAAAAATGATGTCTGAGAGGTGGTACCGAGGCCTAAGGGAAAATTCGTGGCAGCTCTTGCTAGGTCTACAAGATCAAGCATGGGGTTAATGGGAGCATCAAGAAATACAAGGCAATATTTGTTGCCAAGGGATTCTCACAAGTAGAGAGCATTGATTATGATGAGACATTTGCCCCCATGGCTAGATATTTGTCTATCAAGACCATTATAGCCACTGCAACTCACATAGGGGGGAAGATCCACCAAATGGACGTTAAAACAACATTCCTCAATGGGGCTATTGAGGAGGATATTCATATTGAGCAGCTAGAGGGGTTTGAGTTTTGTGACAGGAAGACTCATGTATGCAAACTCAAAAGAGGCTTATATGGGATCAAACAAGCTCCATGGGCATGGTTTGCTCGTATTGCAGTTATCTTTAGGGATTGTGCTTCAGAAAGAGTGAAGTGAACCCCAACCTTTACTACATTTTTGTTGGAGATGAGCTGCTCATTCTAGTGTCGTATGTGGACAATTTGATTTTGATAGGCATATATACGCTCATCCAAGAGTGCAAGAGAGATCTTGCAAGCGAGTTTGAGACGAAGGATATGTGGTTGATGCAATATTTCCTTGTATTGGAGGTTTGCAGGGAATCTTCTTGTGACAAGGAAAGTACGCCTTGAAGATTTTGAGGAGATTCCACATGCATGATTGCATGCCCATGACCATGCCTCTAATCAAAAACTGAAGGAAGGTGGACACATCCAAATCAGAGCTAGTAGGCCTCACGCTTTACAGGCAGTTGATTGGGTCATTAATGTATTTGGTGAACACACAGCCAGCTGCCAGACATATGTTTTGCAGTTAACTCTTTGAGTCAGTTCATGGTCGAGGCTACCAAGGTGCATTGGGTTGTTGCCAAGCACATATTGAGGTATCTCAAGGGGACAATAGAGTATGGATTGTGGTATAGACAAGTTGATGGGGTGAGGCTTGAGGGCTTCACTGATGCAGATTGGGCAAGGAGTTCCACAGACAGGAAGAGCACATCGAGTTGCACATCCAATGTTGGATGAGCAGCAGTTTCCTAGTTTCGCTGGAAGCAGAGATCAGTTGCATTGAGCTCAGCAGAGGCCAAGTATATGGCTGCTAGCCTGGCAGCATGCGGAGCTATCTGGTTGAGAAAGTTGCTCATAGGCTTGTTTGGACAGGAGCTAGAGCCCATCATGATCCACTATGACAATTAGAGTTGCATCAAGCTCTTTGAGAATCCAGTGTTTCACGATCGCTCAAAGCACATCAAGATACACTATCATCACATTAAGGACATTGTTCAGAGAGGTACAATTAGACTCCATACATAACGACAGAGGAGTAGACAGCAAACACTCTAACCAAGGCTTTAACAAGGGGGATGGATAGAGCGGGGGATGGATAGAGCGAGAGCAGAGAGATAGTGAGTGGATTTGCATTTTTTGAGACAGAGGTATTTATCTGTGTAATCTGGCCTAAGGCCGAGACTCTGTTATGTGTTTATTGTGAATAAATCAGTGTTGCGTGCATATTAATATAAACAGCCTGTGGAGGCCTCAAATGCTTATTTTTCTCTCTGTAATTGGATGATATTGATGCTGCCTTGTGTTCTTCATAGTTTATCATAGGAATATTGTGTTAAAGGTTCGATTGGCGAGTTCATTCCATTGGTTTGGTTCTGTGAGTGGAAAACCCAAAATACACCAAGTATTGGGCACAAAACACAGTCGGATAGTGAATCTAGACTTTAAATTATTATAGGAGGAAAGTTTTAACGCTATCGGGTCCGTAGAACCCACATAGCATCACCCCCAGTGTATTTACTTGTCGTATCACTGAATGCCATTTACACAGAGAAATCAAGCTAAACACTTAACGGATTCAAGGAAGCGGACTAGAAATTTTATGCACGGGAGCTTTGGGTCCTATCGGGTCCGACAATAGATCGCATCGCGTAGTCAGATCGGCGCACGTCAAAGGCTTGCCCCAAGCCCAGTGTTTTACAACCAGGCCGAGTCAACTCGGAAACGGCCGGGTCAAACCGAGCCATTAAAAAAATTTGCGACCAGGCCAGCAAACCGGCTCGGTTGACCGAGTCAACTATGACTCGGCCTAGTCATCCAATGACCAGGCCGAGTCATAGTTGACTCGGTCAACCAGGCCGAGTCCGTATTGACCAGGCCGAGTCAATGAAAACCGGCTGGGCAGGCATAAAAGACATAAAAAAATTCATTTTTTTGGTATTTTTCAAATGTTCAATGGAGTTTAAGGATTCCAAACTGTTTAATGCAGTTTAAGTCACATATGTTTTAATATGGAATCGAAATCTGCCATATATCTATTATCACTGTTGACTATTCAAGTGTGAAGGGGGCTGAGTTTTGCTGTATGTGTTTCCTCATTCCACAATTATTTCAGATCGTGTCCATTGTTGGAGTGACATGGTTATGCACTGATTTTCTGAGCTGAAGAGTGAAAGGGCTGATATAACTATCATTGTTGAAGATACCAGTGGTCAATCCCTTTGAAATAAGCCCAGGTTCTTCATATCTGTTTAATGTACAGATCTTATTACAGCTAGTAAATCTGATATCTAGATTCTATATATCAGTCTAGACTCTATATATAAGGTTTCGTCCAAATTACAATTGAAATGTCAAACGATGCCCTGGATGAGGGCCTACTCTTGCACTCAACAGAATACCTAAGAGACTCAAAGTTACAAAACAAATTAATGCAAAAAGGACCTAAACAGTACTATGTTGCTGGTTATAAGGCCTAAAATCTGCAGTTAATATAACTTTTCCTCAAGCCCTACTACACATGTCCGAGCCCTAAACACTTTACTTGAGTCTTGACTCTTCAGTGCAAATGATTATCCACAGTCAAGCATAAGTCGTGTAGTTCATTGTTAGTGGATGTCGAGTTCTTTGGAGCAGGTCTGTAATAAAATTCTGGGTGTGCAATTGAAAAGGAATCCCAACCGAATCACAAGGGAAAAAGGAAGAGAACAGATCTTAAGGATAAAAATTTAAAATAACCCTAGACTCAAGGTAAAACAACACCAACGGATCAAAAATACAATAAAGTTCTGAAATTATACTCAAAGAATTACCCAAACAAATTCCATTGGAAATTTGGAACACACAAAGGAATACAAATTGAAACCCTTACCTTGACACCTAGAGCTACTGTATATTTTTTTCACTGTTCTGATGATGATGATCCAGACTCCAGAGATTGGTCGAGATGATCTTGGCTCCTCTGGCAGTAGCTACTAGCCAGTAGTAGTGTAGCTGCTAGCAGTGCTGCAGTAGTACTAGTATTGGAGTCTGGTCACCATCACAGTTTACTTTTGTTGTAGAGGCCATTTCTAGCCTCCTTGGTTATTTGTATTTTGTTTTGAGTCTTTGATCATGTATGACAGTTGACTATGTATTGCCATTGGGTACCATTTTGATATAATGGATTGGTTCATGAGCCTACTTTGATCATATGTTGTCTTCCATCTATATTATAATGTTGTGTGTTTGGACTTTGGAAACATGAATGAAAATTTTTAAAATTATGTTTAAAATATTTAAAATTATGTTTTTTTATAAAAAAAATAAATATTTAATGTATTTTTTACAACGACCGAGTCATCGAAATCGACTAGGCCGAGTCATTACCGAGTCGGAGTCGGAGTCGGAGTCGATCCTCGGCCGAGTCGGAGTCCGAGTCGGAGTCGTAAAACACTGCCCAAGCCTTTTCGATGCGCGATTGCCGACACATATATCGCATCGGCATGTATGAAATGGAGCGGTAGAGAGTTAAGCGGGTTATTGTAATCGCCGATAGCGATTAGCGATATCGCATCAAACCTCCACCAAGGGATAGCACCGATAGTTGTGACCATTGGAACCTCCGATCGTCGATACTATGATTCAATCTGAGCCGCCCGATCAGCCAGATCTAGATCTGCGGCATAACATATATATTTGTTTAAAAAGTGGGAAAAAGCGTTGTTTTGGTATTTTTTAATGGTAATTCATTTCTGAAAGGGAAAACACATTGTTTAAGGGTTTCCAAAGGCAGTTTTGGCTCCGATAGGTAAAAGGCCTATATTTTGTGGGAAAGGGTGTAAAGCGGGGTGATTGTTGGGTTTTATAGATCCAACTGTGGGTTTTTATTGAACCACTGTTCCGGCTGCGTCAGTATAGATAACCCATTATAGATAATTATCCACTCCATTACACTACTAACTATAGACAGCAGTGCATCAGAATTCACACAATAAATTCAATACATTTCACATAACAATACCACGCATTAACAACTATAGTGACAGACATCCATCATACCTGATAAACAAAATGAGGCCTGTCAGCAAATGTTCCCGATAAAAATGGTTCCTGATGGATGCTGAAGTGAGAATATCTTCCTGTATCCATTAAAACAGCCATACTAGCAATGAAGCTATCCATCTCCTTCACAAAATACTGGGTTGGTCGCCAAAATCTGAATTCAACGATGACTTCATTGGAGTTTTTCCCATGCACCACAAGGCCCGTGACATCATCCAAGCTACAGGCACGAGAAGAGTAGAATCAGTAGCTCTGAATGTAAAAAAATCTTGAGATTCAATGTTCTTTCTTAAGTCTATTTGTTTGATGAGACAGCTCTATATTAGAAAACGCTCTCTGGAATTATAAATATTATACAGTATAAAGCAATATATATGTTTATTTATTCTAAGCTTATAAATATCCTACAGTATAAAGCAATATATATGTTTATTTATTCTAAACTTATAAATATCCTACAGTATAAAGCAATATATATGTTTTTTTATTCTAGACAAGATATATGTTCACTGTTCCATCCAGCAAAGATTTATTTAAACTCTGCTAAGAACAACTTGCAAAATTGGAATAGGTGCACCAATGTCGTAGTGGTTTGTAACATGTGCTCCTCACTGCTCTGTGGATCCTGCGGGTTAACAAACAACTTCCCAATAGTGTAATACGAGATACATGCATTAAAAGACCTGTGATCATTGAGAACAATGATCAATACCATGAACTAGGTTCCTTGTTACTTTTGCAAGTGCTATAATAGCCAAATCCTTAAATTATTCATTTTACTATAGTCAAACTCAAGATCTTCCTTCATCATACACCCCACAATAGCATTGAACATTATCATAGTTTTTCTACTACATTGCTTGCTCAAACACCTGAAGAGGCACTGCCGCACTGTTTCTTATCATGAACAACTAAATAAGAATGAAATCCTAATGGTGCCCATACATTACTGACAGGAAATATATATATATATATGGGTGTGTGTGTTTACTATAGCTTCTTGTATTTTGTCCTTCAGAAGTTCACTACTATTTATAGAGTCAAAAGTGTCAAAAGTGGTATATATATATATACACACACCATGGCTTCTTGTATTTGTCATTCAGAAGATCACTACTATTTAGAGAGTCAAAAGTTTCCCTTAAAGGATGAACACAGTTAAATTCAGCAGCCCAACAATGTGAAACAACTCGCATGCAACTTCATATAACAATGCAGACTCGAAGCTTGATGCAAGGAGGATGCCATATCCTACACAGAGTTTCAAGGTAATTGGCTGTGTCTCAGAGACAAACTTATCACATTCACAAGATGTAAAAAACTTACATATTCGATGTATTGAGTTCTTAAACAACCATCATTAAGACCATAAACTAGGTTCCTATTTCGTCTGTGTGAGCAACAACAGCCCAATCTCTAATTTATTCATCTTGCATTAGTCAACTCCCACAAAACAAAACCAAGTATGACATTATCAGGCTGCATCATACAGACCACATTAACAACTTTATCATAATATCTGTATATCCTCCACTCAAATATCTGAAGCGGTACCGTTTCCATCAACAACTATATATAAGAAAGAAATCCTATCCATGGCAGTGCCAATATGAAAAAAGTTGAAAACCCACCAAAAGTAAGTTGGGCGGGCAAACTACCCAGGTGGTTGGGGTTTTGGACCCACAATTGTGGGTTTGGAACCTAATTTAACTGATTTTATATTCTAATTATTTGTTAAATGGTTGAGTTGGCAAAAGCCTAAAGGACCAAGAGTTCCCTCAATAACTTAATGTACTAGATACACATTGTGAAGGATAACAGTGGAGTGAAAGAGCCATAGTGAGGGCCGAGTTCTGTTCACGGGGGTCAAGATCTGCCCAAGAGAAGCTGCAAGTGCATGAAAACAAGTCTGTCCAAGATGCCGAGCTGTGGATCTGTCAAGGAGTTAGACGAGTTCTGTCTAGAGTAATTTTTGACTAGTCTGAAGTGTGGAACCCTAGCAAGGGCAGTATGTGGGTTGGAGAAAGGTGGTCGAGGCCCTGTTCTGTTAGGCCGAGGCCTGTTTGTGGCCTAGTAAGCCCAACCGCAGGTCTATCCTGTGGTTTCTAGGGCAGCCGCACAGAAATAAAGGGCAAGTCGCAGGCGTTTTAGCCCTAGGAGTAGGGCATAGTGCAGGACAAAGCTAGCTGTAGCAGATCAAGGGAAGAATAGGGGTAGGATCGAGTTAACCAGGGCTGAAAGAGGGCTGGATCAAAAGGAAAGGGCTGAAGTAGCAGCCGCAGGAGGGTTGAACAGATAGGCCGTGGAGTTTTGGGCCAACTGAAGGCTGGCCGTAGGTAAACAGGGAAGGCAGGAAGCCTTAAGGAATAGGTCGAGGCCTGATTAGTGTGAACTCAGCCCAAAAGAAGTAAGGCACCTCCCTATAGTCAATACAAGGTCAAGCGACAACCTTGGACATCAAATCAATATGAAGATGTGTGCTCACTGGTAGTGTTTTATCTGGGAAGGTGAATAATACAACCAGCATAGTTTCATACTTATATCTGGGAAGGTGAATATAGATTCATTATAAGTATGGATTTAATACAAGTGGAGAGGATCAAATTTCTTCATGTTTAAATTTTTTAACGAGTGTAAAATATAAAATTTTTAACGAGTGTAAAATACAATGTGTTATTTTTCATTGTTTAAATTGTATTTTTGAATGTTAAATAAAAAATTTAACCATAAAATCCTAATTTTTTTTCTATATATAGACTTATATGAAGTTGATATCGACATAAATTTGTTAGCATAGATCTTCAAATAGTTTATTGAAAATTTTGGTTGAGATATTTTGGAAAAGTATTAAATTTAAACATCTCATTCACACATTTTTTTACTTCTAATTATTTCACAGCGTATTCATTTTTTTTATAATTAATAATTATAGCCAACATTATTTTCCTATTTAGACCAAAAAAATTTATTTTAATGTTATTGTAAAGAGGCACAGATAGACAAACAAATATACACATCCCCTTATACTGGGTTGTAGAATAAATTTCTCAGCTCAATAATAAAGTGCCTCAAATGTGAAAACCCATCAATTAAGTTAAGGTGCTCACATACTAAGCCACCCATGTTAAACAATAGTGTGAAGCAGATGACATACATCAAAAAAGTGATCAAGAATTCATCAAAGAGATTAAACATCCTCCAACCAAGTTCTAATAATGTCTTCAAGTGATGATTAACACATAAGAGAAGGGAGCAATGTGAGATGTCCCCTCCTAACTAATCAAATAATGAAACCCTTACCACGACTCTAAACTAGTGATTTCCAAGCTGACAACATACAATCTCAAGATATCACAATGTTGAATACAAAGCAATTGAAATACTCCCAATGCCTATGGACATAAACCAATAACACACACCTAACCATCGAGCGATTAGTGAGTAGAACCACAAGGGTGACATCAAGAAAAGTGTGTAGATACATAAAATATCTCTAAATCAAAACAATCATAAGTCTAGAACATCTGCAGATATCTACCACAAATGGTAAGGAACACAAAATCATACATCATAATGGGTAATAAGGTGGACTAATGTTGTATACAGTAAACAGAAGTAGAGTCTGGAAATTCAACTTAACACATGGGGTATGCTATGTGCTATTCAAGGTTTCAAGTCATTTTTGTTCAAATGATGATGTAATCTTTAGATACAACCATGGCTGGCCTCAATTTATAATTACTATATTATATATTAGTGTGCCTCAGTTTATAATCACTATATTAAGTATTAGTGTGCTTCTGGTAACTACTTAAAGTTAAAACCAACTTAATTAACACTCATTTATTATGTTCCTAAGTTGGTTATGACCAACATAGTCATCATGTGAGCCCATAACCCTCTTAGAAAGAGCACCCAACCTCTTGAATTGTTTATAAATACACACTCAAGACTCATTTGTAATAACATCTTGAGTTATTCCTCTTATACACCCTCAAGACTCAATTGTAATAACATGTTGAGTTATTCCACTTATACAAGTTGCGCATTCTTTTAGACTACGAGCACGACTCAATTGTAATAACATGTTGAGTTATTCCACTTATACAAGTTGCGCATTCTTTTAGACTACGAGCACTATATTTAGCATTCACTTTCTTTAACAGTGATCTATTGTTCAACTATCCATTGTTGAACATACCAATATAGGTTTCATGCTCTCTATAATAACGTCCCAACACCTTCTCCACCAATCCTAGCTGTTTGTCAAACTTCTCTAGAATTTGATCATGCTTACAATGATGGCTTCAAAATTCTATGGTCTCACTACTCCATGAACCATATTCCTTGCTCTTATTGTCATTAAAATTAGTTTTTGTCCTCTTATACAAGTAGCTCATTCTTTTAGACTACGAGCCAATGTTACTTGGGAGCGGGAGCGGGAGCGGGAGCGGGGAGCGGGAGCGACCATTTTCAGAAGCTCCCGGTTTGGGAGCAAATCCCGGAGCGATTTTTTAAAAATATATATATTTTTATATTTTTTAATTTTTGATACATATATGTCAACAAAAACATGTAGAATGATAAATTAGATATAAAAAACATAAAAAAGCATAGATTGAACCATATAACAACAATCATCTAGAAGTTATAATCTTCATCAACCACGTCCGCAAGTTAGTAACATAGTAACATACAACATATTGAGTCTCATGATTCATCAATCTTAAAGTTTCAAGCTTTCAAAATTCAATATATAACATTTATCATCATTGATCACCAAAGTTGTACTTGTAAGCTAAGTGTAACCATTACAACAAATAATATCTAACATGAAATGAAATGTTATAAAATGAAATGAAATGAAACAACTTTCAACTTTGATGAAGCATCATATTCATAATTCATTACTAATGAGTTATA
The DNA here is from genome assembly GCA_031772625.1 of Pinus tabuliformis. NCBI lineage: Eukaryota > Viridiplantae > Streptophyta > Pinopsida > Pinales > Pinaceae > Pinus > Pinus tabuliformis. The sequence goes on from CM062815.1 coordinate 937,684,196, forward strand.
ATTGCCAACTTCAAACTTAAATTGTCATATATTGTTTAAAAAAATATCATAATAAATATGAAAGAATCAATAGTTATAAAAGCTACTAGAAACTAGAAAAGAGAAGTAAATCTATTATCTATTTCTTATGCTTGGGCCTCTTGCCACCACGAGAAATGTCTAATTTTTTAGTCTTGTTGCAAAATCAAGATCTTTGTCATTAATATCACCCTCCAAGCATTAATATCCAGAGGTATCTTTGTCATTACCTTTGTATCTGTATAGGGATCTTTGTCATTAATATCACCCTCTAAGCATTAACATAAGATAGAAAAAGCATAGCATGTCAAGTCAAGATTTTGTTAGAAGGGTCATGATAGAGGAGTTCGACAACCAATGTCACTAACATCAAGGTACATAGAGGGATTGGTACTCTTGATTAAATGAGTTCCATACCCTAATACATGACAAAATTCAATGGAAACATTGCAATCCCCCAATCCTGAAATCCTGAAAAACTGATAAGTCTGCTGGATTTTGAATGAAATCTAAAATTCTACTTTCTCCATATGAAATCCAATGAGGACGAAACCACTCTCAAACATCCTGAGTCATTTCATGGTAATGTTAAAAATTTAAGTAAAAGGATGAAAATGAAAATTAAAGAAAATGTCACTTTTACTTTAATAATTTAACATTACCATGAATAGCATATCAATACTAGGGCCTAGACTTGATCATTAAGTTGCCCCACTCAAAAACTATTTGTTTCTTTCAAAAAAAATTGCATTTCGAACATTACTACAAAAAAAAATGCAAAAAAGGCAAAACGCTCCCGAAAAGGCAGGGAGCGAAATTTTTTTTAGGGAGCGCGCTCCCGCCCGGAGCGCGGATCGGGAGCGGGAGCGGGAGCGGGGGGGGGGCGCTCCCCCGCAACACTGCTACGAGCACTATATTTAGCATTCACTTTCTTTAACAGTGTGATCTATTGTTCAATTATCCATCGTTGAACATACCATTATAGCTTTCATGCTCTCTATAATAACGTCCCAACACCTTCTCCACCAATCATAGCTATTTGTCAAACTTCTTTAGAATTTGATCATGCCTACAGTGATTACTTCAAAATTCTATGGTTCCACTACTCCATGAACTATATTCCTTATGTAAATTTCATGTGACCCTTGTTTCATTGCTTCATTAATGGCTGTTAAAGCCAACAATTTGGTATCAAATTTGTATGTTGTTGCTTTTGTGAAATAGATGAAAGTTTTAATGTATTGGATCAATTTTTCGGAAGTGTTTGTGGAAGAGTTGTTGTGTATGGACAATGCAGCGTAGATTTGTGCATTTAGACGGACTTGCATATTCGTGAAAGAACCAACCAATGCTTGCTCGCCTTAAATGGGAACAAAGAAGACGAAAACAGTTCCAAAGAAAGAAAATAAATAAGAGTAACAAAAATAAAGAAGAGTCAACCATTTAACCGCAAAATTTCAAAGATCACATTTGCAAATCAATGTTTAATGGAAGGTAATAGAATTTTAAAAGAATAAGTAACAATGTTACAAGAGACTCTAGAGATAGGAAAACAAGAATGGCAAAGCATGAAGACAACATGGCAAACCATGAAAGAATAAATAGCAACAAACAAGGATGTGATAATTTCTAAAGCAACTCAGGTAGATACACAAGTATCTCAGCAAACAGACCTTTTGAAAGAGAATGAAAAAAAGAACAATAGGAAAGACAGTCCAAAAGAAATCAAAGCTAGAGCTTAAGACGCTTATGGTTACATAAAGACAGAGGAAGAAGAAGATGCAAGTGCTCGTAGAGCACAGGGAAGAGAACACAAAGAAAGAAAGGATAGGGAAACAAACTTTATTATCAAGGGAATAAAAGATTATGGGAAGAATGAAAGTACTCTCAATTTGACAAGAGGTTTTCTGAAATAGAAACTACATTGGAAAGGGAAAATTTGCCAAGCAAGGAGGGTGGGGAAGATATGTGAAGAGAGGCCTCGACCCATAAAAGTCAACATGCAAACCGTGCAAGACAAACACCCATCTCTTGGGCAAAAAGAAACTCTTGAAAGGCTCACACTTCTTCCTAGATGAAGATTTAACCACCAAACAACAAGAGGAGAGAATTGAAGAAGTGGAGAAAATTAGAGCAGCAAGAAATGAAGGGAAAAGGGCATGGTTGTACAATGGTAAAACAGTTATTGCAGTGTTTGGGCCTCTAGGCAAAACAGGGCAACAAGCTAGCAGTAAAGAAAAAATAGAGAATTTGATAATAGGGAGGAAAACAACACGATCAGCATGGATGAAAAGGGGTGAAGACTCAAATTTGAGTCTTATGTGCCAAACTGTGTATCAGTCAAATCCTACCCAGGTCTACCTGAGTTTAGTTTGTTGGAATTGTAGAGGTTACCCTTGGATAAGGGGACCTAGGTTAGGGACTATTATGGAAGGTAGAGACATAATTTGTCTCACAAAAACTCATGAACATGATGGTTGCAAAACTCCTGTGTTTGACGGCTATTTGAAGTTAGCAGTTTGGAACAAAGTAGCAGAAAATAGCAAAGAGTATGGGGGATACTAGTTTTAGTGAAAGAAAAAGAAGGTCGACACATTCACTTAATGAAAAAAGATGCAAATAAACAATATTTATGGTTCAAAATCTCAGAGAATGAGAATCACATAAGAATTGCAGCATGCTATTTTGTCCCTCAAGTCTCACAAACTTACAAAAATAAGGGGCTAGACAGCAAGGATCTGTATGTAGCTTTAAAGCAAGATATTGTCGAGTACTCTCAGTGGGGAAAAGTTCTTTTAATGGGAGATTTCAATGCTAGAACGGTAAATCAACAAACTAGTATTCTTTGTTGCAAAGAGGATCACAATCCTATTTGGCTCACTGAAGAGGAGAATCCCCAATGGGTGAGGTATTCAGAAGATGACAAAGTTAGCAACCATTTTGGAGAGGAGTTGCTTACCCTGTGTGGTGCTTTCAACTTAATTATTTGCAATGGTCTAGATAGATGGAAAAGGTCTGGGAACTTCACTTGCAACACATACAATGGGGAAAGTGTCGTGGACTGTGTCATTTGTTCACAAAGCTTGATAGAAAAGTTAGAGGAAGTTAAGATTGGAAAGTATATTTAGGACTTAAAATCAGACCGTGACTCAATTTATATAAAGTTATCATGGTTAGAAGAAAGGCAACATAGGAGGAAAACCCAATGCTCTTGGCAATCACTATCAAGGGGCAAAATTTTCTAACACAAGGAGAAAACTAGTTTCAAAATCTTCAACAGTCATGAGTTCACAAATATAATTCAAAGTGCACTTGAGAAGTGCAAAAGAGCAAAAAATAGGAAATCAGAATCAAATTGTTTTCCTATAAATGCTTGGTTTGATGAGGAATACAAAATGGCAAGGAGAACCTTGAAAAAGGCAAGTAAGGAGAAGATGAATGTAATGTTATACAAGCAGATACTAAAAAGGAAAAAAGGTGAGTTCATGCAAACAAGACGAGAAGAGTTAATATATCTATGAAAGAATAACCCAAAGCTTTTTTGGTAGGAACTTCAACCAAGGAAGAAGCAAATCGAAAATAAAATTACAGCCAATCAATGGTTTGAATATGAAAGACATCTTTATGAGAAAGAATCAGAGGAGAAGCCTTCCCCCACGATCAACACAATTACAAAGCTCTTCACGTTATAGGAGGTGGAGATTGGAATTAAGAAGCCGAAAATAGGAAAGGCAAAGGGCTTGGTTGAACTTCAAGGCTAAAATGGGGAATGAACACCCTTGCACCACACATCATGGAAATATTCAACATCATTTAGCAAGGATTCCCAAGGGACTGGACAACTAGCCTAGCAATACCCCTTTTTAAAAGTGGAGACATTAATAATCCTTCCAATTATAGAACAATTATGATCAATCCTTTGTTTGCAAAGCTTTTCGGCAACATGATAGAAAATAGAATCATTAAGTGGGCAGAAGTAAAAGAAAAGAGGGAAAAAGGACAAGTGGGTTTTAGGCCAAAGCATTCTACAATGGATCATGGTATCACGTTGAGACACATTATTGAAAAGGTTTGGGAGGACAAAGAAGAAGTAATCTCCTGCTTTGTTGACTTCAAAAAGGCATTTGACACAATCCCTAGAGATAAGTTGTGGCGTAGAATGGAAGAACTTGAAATTCCTTTTGCATTATAGAGTCGTTGTCCATAGACTTTATGAAGAGGTGAAAGCCAAAACTAGAACCTCAGCGGGTATTTCAAAAAGCTTTAGAAGTGACATTAGAGTCAAGTAAGGTTGCCCTCTATCCCCTACTCTTTTTGGTTTATATATTGATAAACTAGTAGAGTAGCTAAATCTACAATGTGGAGATAGTGTTCAGTTGGGGGTGTTTGTGATAAAGCTTTTTTTAATTGTTGATGATCTTGTATTGATTTCTAAATCGGCCCATGGATTGTAGATGCACCTATATGCCCTTGAGCATTTTTGTATAGCAGTGAGGATGCAAGTCAATACTAGCAAGACCAAAATAATGATTTTCTCTAATAAAAGGAAGGAAAGCCAACATACATTCTTATTTGAAGGCAACATTCTTGAAGAAGTAAATGAGTACAAAGTACCTCAGGATTGATTTCAACAACAAACTTAATTGGGAGGACTGTAGAAAGAAGAGAATTTTAGGAGGGTGGAAAGCATGATATGCTCTTCAAAACAGGATGTAGAGAGGCAGAGTTATGGGATTCGAAAATGATTAAAGTGTTTTTTGGACTCCTAGTTTGTCCAATGATGCTATATGGGTGTGAATTGTGGGCTAGCAGCACCCCGTCTCAAAATGAAAACAAATTCAGAAAATCCAAAAACGCTTGATCATGAGCAAGTTCAAAATAAAAGGTTCGATATCTTATGAGATAATGTTGGGTGAAACACGAGCAACTTTCATCGAAGCAAGTGTTATGGTGCGGCTCATAAGATATCTAAAAAGAATTGAGCAAATGGGAGTACATAATGTTATCTTGAATGAAGGCATGAGTGAAAGAAAAAAAACATAGATGAGACAAAACTACACATGGATGCAAAAATGAAATATCTACCTCAATGCTTGTCCCACAAATAACAAGGAGCCAAAGAATTCTGTTATGGAGAAGTTTTGTAAACGGGTATGGGGTAAAGAGTTCGGTAGAAAAAAGAAGTACTACATTGAGGAATTCAACCCTACGTGTGATCTACAACAAAAAGAGTCACTGGAGCTAGCATTCCGTGGAGGGCAAAGGTTCTTATTGCTCAATTAAGAACCAACTCGCATCAACTTCGGTGTGAAACAAGACGGTGGAAAAGGCCTAAAGAAGCTTGGGAAAAACGAATGTCTACATTTTGCGCCCCTGGTGCAATAGAATCAGAAAAACATTTCAATTTGGAATGTGATGCGTTCAACGACATCAGAAAAAGTTATGGGAATATGTAGCATCGGTTTCTTGGCATTGTCTTTTCACCAAGGAGATTGTTGGAAGGTTGAGCCAGCACATCATCAATTTGAATAAGAAAAAGATTGAATAGCAAAAGGCAAAAAGCAGGGAACTGATGGTCCCATAGACTAGTTTTAGTCTCACCAACGTTAAAATATCATTTTATTTTATAAAAAAAAATCCAGAATTAAATACAAGTGACCACTTCCAAAACAAAAAAAATACATGCTTGAATCCTCACTCATTGACTAGAAAAGTGAAAAATGTCATATGTCGCTTAATATTTATCCCAAAAAAAGTACCACATAAGAAAATGGGTTAGGTGAATACGGTATAAAAATATGGTATAAAACAGACACGTACATAAAGATTGAGAATGTAAACATAGTAGATTGCCGTCACTCATATCAAACAGTTTTCACAACCTTATCTTTTGCATATTGTTCTGTGTCCATGTGTTTACCAGATCTGGATAATCACTTAAAAAAACTTTACCTATGAATTGCAATAACTTGATCATTTGACTTCTCAATGAAATGTTCATTTGTCAGAGATACTATCCTTTCCCGCACTTGCTTACTTGCATCCAAGCGTTTTAAAACTTCAAACTCATACAGAACTGGGGACTCCCTCTATGTGACAGACAGAAAAAGGCATTAGAGCTTCAGCATATATGAAATAATTCTCTAAGCACATAAAACTAGCAGACAGTGATGAGATTATAACAATTGGATGCTTACCACTTTTCTTAGTTCAGCTGAGACATTTTCAATCATTGCGGGTGTCGTTATCCTTCCGATATCTAAATCTTTATTCAAATTGGTCTGCAATTAAACATTGAATGAACAAAGATAAGTATAGAGAAACTTCATACGGAGGAGCTAACAACTAATGCTGACAAATCATGTCAAAACACGTAACCCTCCGTGATGCAAGGGGGCTATCGTAAATTATACAACATTGTACTGCAGTATAAACCATATTAAAATATCTACGTTTCCATCTTTCCCGATGCAAACCAAGGGCTGAAATTTCCTGAACTGTAATTATTTCCTTTGTCATTCATGTCCTTTAAAAACTTTCTTCCAGGACTAAACAACTGCCCTGCATACTTGAAAATTCCAACGGCTTTGCATTTCAGCAGAGGTATCCCATTTAGTTGGGTGCAAAATTTCTTTCTAGTTACATAATTCCAAGTTTAGCTATTTAACTGTTCTTAATTAGTGTCCTGTTGACTACCATGGTGTACCTATGCAACATTTTCATACTTGTATTGGAAAGAAATGCAAATTCTCAGGAAATTTTCATCAAAAATGAGGGAATCAATGCTAATCCTCGGTTTTCATAAATTCATTCAACACAAAGGTTTCAACTTGTTGCAAACGAATTTTGCATGGCAAATAAATACATACACAGGCCGACTGATAACCACATCATACAAACATAACATTGGACGTGCTAGCACAAATAATATCAACCAAGCAATCATCTTGACGTTCGAATAACATCCCCTCAGATAACCTTAAAAGAAAATGGTAAGTAATATCTACAATGCTGGTAAAGATACATGAAGATGCTAAAAATATATAATTATATAGGGAAATGGCACTCAAATATCAGCTTGAAAACTGAAACAAAAGAGAAATAGTGCAAAAGTGAGCCCTGGTGTTCAATGTTTCCAACAAGCTTTCAACCAGATACGCTTTATAAGTTTATATTAGCTGCAATTACATTTTAAGTGAAGTACCTATCTAAGCATCTAGTTTCATTAACTGGAAAATAAGATACCTTCATATTCTTTTGAATGGCTTGAAGAAATGGTAAGGAATCTTTCAATGATAGTCTCATTATTCTAGACTTGAAGTACAGCAGCAACACATGCTCATCATCAGCCAGCATTTGCATTTTTATAATGTCTTGAAAATTAATCTGCTTCGCTGGGTTTACCTGCAAGATAGTGCACAACATATAAATTTGCAATATGAATAGAATAATTTTTTGGTGAAAATTTGTACAAGGAAATAGTAGCAGCTTGTACTACTTCAATTGAACGATATCATTACTATGCTGTTCGGAATTGTAGTCACTCGTACGATTCAAATTCATGCAGCATAATAGAATATATAAATGCATAGACATAACGACGCCACTTCTCATATCACTATCTCTAAGTGAATGCATATGCTACTAGGATGCGGGTGGGATTTTTATTGACACTTCCAATTGTTAGAATATGCACATGACAAGTGCCCTTGAAATTTAATTTAAGTTGCTTTCCCGGGTTTACCTGCAAAGTAGTGCACAAAATATAAATTTGCGGTATGAATAGAATAATCATTTGGTGAAAAATTATACTACGTAAAGAGTAGTAGCAGCTTCTAGCACTTCAGTACGCTGTTTGGAATTCTAGTCTCTCTTGCGATTCGAATTCATGATGCATAATAAAATATATAAATGCATAGCTATAACGATGCCACTTGTCATATCATTATCTTTAGGTGAATGCATAAGCTACTAGGAAGCGGGTAGCATTCTTATTGGCACTGCCAATTGTTAGAAGATACACGTGACAGATCCCCTTGACTTTTGCTTTTTCAAAAGCATTGTTAATTTTTACCAGCTATGCAAAGGTATCTTATGTTGGACAAATGACAACTTTTTGACATTACAATGTACAGTAAGAATAGCTTTAGAATACAGAATTCAACAATTGGTGCATTCATAGGATACTAAATGTCACTGAGTTTGAAATTTTAGATTCGGTTGATGAGATTTTTGACCTAAAACCTACAACATCCATGTGTTTCCAGCAGCCCTAAGCGTCGCCCCGCCCAGCCCAGCCACCATGGCCCTCCCCAAGGAAGGTGCAGCTAAGGGTTCTTCACTCTTCAAAATAGTGGTAGAAACAGGAATGAGCAAGCTGGCAGTGCCAAAAACAAAGAGTGGCACTAACAAAACCTCGTCCAAGCGAAATTGAGGGTGGTTGCCAACCAAGACTATAGAAAAACCCTACAATGTAGATACATAAAGATGAAAAATCAGCATCTTCATACAATGTATGAAAGGTGTAACTAATGACTTTTACATTGATCATGACTCTCTTTTTACATTGCTTTGACTCTTATACACACATCAGATGGTCTCACATGGATGCTTGAAGCCCCTCCTTGATAACGATGTCTACATAGACATGGTCCTATGGAGGACGTTGATGATGACATCTTCTACACTTGATTGAGGTCATTCCATCTTCCCTGGACAGTGTTAGCCTTCTTGATGACATGGTACCCTTCTAGAGACACTTCACCACCCATTGGAGACAAGACATTGCACATTAGAGATGAGACATTGCATCTATACCTTGACAGGGCACTTTGATGATGGACATTCCACCTCGGATGATGGACATGGTACATTACATGATGATGGGACACCTTTGATGATGACATCACACCTTTTGGAGTTTGATGTGACCATTGATGATGACACGTTGTGACTTTTGAAGACAATATTCCACTTTTGGAGCTCTTACTTGCCACTTGGAGGTAGCCATCCACCTTTAGAGAGAATTTATACTAGAAATGTGGCCTTGGAGCACACATTTGAGAGCACAACATGATATTTTGATCATCACTTCTCATTTATGAGGCATCACCAAGGGTCTTGAGGCCTATCCACTCTTGTATCATGGATATCTTATGTATTGTTGTCTTATCTCTAAGGTTTGTAAGAGTTAAAGGCATTATTTTATGTTTTTAGGGCCTTTAGTGGATGGGGATGAGGAAGTGCTAGATCTCTCATATAAATAAGAGAAGCACTCCTCACTTGTGAACCATTGCTACTTGTGGAGATGTCTTGCTACGTGTCTCCTCTTATACTTAGTTTTGGCTATGGATGGATAACTAAATGTGCCTTATTGGGGAGACGATTTGTGGATGACTTAGCAAGGCCTATGTATTTGCAAGCAATGATTTCTTGAGTCTCTCTAAGTTTTGTGTTTTGTGGATTTATTTATTGAATGTACGAAGTGCAAATGTGCTTATCTACTCGTGAGAGTGCATTCTCTTCTTATTATTCTTGGATATATCATATCTTTTAAACCCTAGGAAGGTTTCTAGTGGAGACTCTTCCCTTGATTTATATTACTAGGTGGATCTTATTGAGTTAGTAGTGAACAACCCCAATTATCATCCTAGTTCTTATTACATTTCTTCAAGGGAGGGCTTAGTTAACCCCATATGCCCAAAAAAAAGTAGGCACTAGTCTTACTCCCAATGGTAAAACATTAAACTCAAAATATTACCATTTATTTTATGTTTTAAGGATTGTAATAGCTATATATCCATTTTCAGCCATAGAATAGCTTGACATTTTGCATAAAAGTGCATTAAAGTGGATTGGCATTGATCTTATCTTCGTGTTTCGCATCGCTGATTTATTTTTCCGCCCTTCTAGGGTTTTCCATCTTACTTCTTAGGGCCGTTATGAGCTTTAAAGTTTCAGATTTAGCTAGTTTATCAAACACGAGTTTAATTCATAATTTCAAACCTAGTTTGCACTGAATATTACATGTTCAAGGGCTTATTAATTTGATGTTGTTCTAACTTATCTGGCTCTTTGAAATTTATCATTTTTGTGCTAGTTGAGCAGCAGCCATAGTTTTATATTGTTTTGAAGTGTCTCAGGTTTCCTTATTTGACCAATATTGACTTGTTAAACATCTTAAAATGTCTTAGAACTTCTTTCACTTAGATCTAGAAATTTCCCTAATAAACCACTTTATTATTACTTTGAATATCAAAGCTTAGTGTTGGTTGTGAATAGTTAATATAGGAGTCCTTCCACTTCTTGTCTTCTACATGTTGATCTCCCTACTCCTATTCGTTGATGACAAGGTCTTGTTGGCCTTTAACCCCGAGGGCTTTCAGAGACTGATAGATGCACTAGCCAGTTTTTGTGACCTCTGATAACTGATGGCCAACTTACCTAAAACCAAGGTTTTGATCTTCAATCCATCAAAGCACCCTCTTACATATTTACATTTCTACAACCAAGGGACATAAATTTAGATCACCATAGCTTACACTACCTAGGAGTATAGTTCATGAGGCCTCGTTTTGATTTGCAGCAAGCACTTCAACCTTGACTTAGTAAAGAATATGGTTCCCTAGCCCTCATCAAGAGACAATGATTCTAGGGGAAATTTCATTACATCTCGACCAAACTCCATCTCATGGAAACGATTATCAACCCACAGTTCTATATGGCTCCGAGATCTGGGGGTCGAGCTTATTGTAAATAGATTGGAGAGAGTACAAACCTTTCTTCTCAAGCATATCATCTAATGGACGTAGAAGATTCCATAGCCCATCATTTAGGCAGAGATTGGCATCCACCCTTTCTGCCTCAAGCTCATTTTCCACCTGGTTTCTTTTCTTCATTGAATGTGATCTCTCAGAGACTGCCATTAGGCAAGAGTGGTATCCCTACCTTGCATTTTGCTCCTCAGAGGCTCTCCCCTCAGATCCTTCCCCAGCCAAGGTGTGAGAATGGTCCTTAGTGGCATCTTTGCTTCTTCAAAAGATTACTATCTCCCAAAGTCCATGCCCCTGTTCAGATTCTTCCTTGATGTGCCACCCCATCTCTTGTTAATGAGATGAGTATTGGACCAAGCTATCAAAGAGGATATCTACAAATTGCACATTTGAGTCACTTAGATCTCACCTCCGATGAGCCAGGTCTTGAAGATGTATTTATACCAAGAGCACTTTTTGGAGCTATATGATGGCATGATCGCCCACCCCCCTTATACATGTAGACATTGGATTCACTCACTCAAGATCCCTTTGGCACAGTTGTGGGTTAGCTCCTATCAACTATAAATAGGGACAGGCTACCATATACCACGATCTAATAAGATTTTCCAAGTTTGCCACCTTTAGGAGGCAAAGTCAGAGATGCACCTCATTTTTCAAAATCCCCTATACTATGAGATCAAAGGGCACTATCATTGTGCCTATAGGGACACGAAAGGATCTCTCTCTAGTTTATTCTGGCACCATGATCAAAGACAATAGTCTCCACTCCTGCATGCTATGCCCCACCCACCCTGCCACCCTTAGGACAATTAGACCAATTACCTCATATTTCCTGTTGATGCGTCAGATCAGAGCAACAAACAACAAACAGAGTTCTAGAACACACTACACAATAGGATGGTGAGACCTCGTGTTTCTCCACAACCTCCCCCTTGGGAGACCACCCAATCTTGAGATCTATTCGAAGGTGTCAATCTATACAACATGCCACACATCCTCAAAGCATTAGAGAGATTAGCTCCACATGGAAAAGAAGAGCATGCCATGTCCATCAAAATACCTCACAGACCTAGAGGAGCAACCAAAGATCCATTCAAAGTTTCCTTCTTTCAACCTCAAAGGTCAAGAGTATGCCTCAATTGTACATCCCCCCACCCACCCCCCAAATCATGCAGCTAGGGTCCTTGATGGTTCTAGATGGTTTCGATCACGAGCAAGTGCCCAGTTCACCCTGCTTACCCTTGGCCACCAGACTCATAAGGCGCTGACATCATCAGCTCCATTGTCTAACTTCCCTCTCCTAACAAGTTCTTGGGTTGAGTTGTCCACCTTTCTAGCCTTGGGAAAACTCACTTATTGTTTTGTACCACCATACCTTTGTCACAATTTTATATTATATTGTTATACTAATGTATGTTTCTTCCTTTGTATTATTTTCAGCATTTTCTAGGAGTTGCACTGGCACTCCCACATTATATTTATGTTCGTTGTACTCTTCAATCCCATGGACTTACTTTTGTGGTCATTTGTCAAACATTAATAAAACTACCTTATCTTATCTTAGGAATCTTGAAGCTACTAGGAAAGCCTTCCTTGTATAGGGGATCTATCCTTCACTAAAGAAAGGGAAGTGATTGCCTAGGTGACGGTGGTAACACTTCCATGTTACACTTGTCTTAGCACTTTGTTAAAGGCTTTGCACAAAGGTGGTATATTTTATGATAACACACACTAAAACTACTTGTTAAAGAACTAATAGAGAGCTACACTCCCAAGGAATTGAAGCCCACTTCCCAAAACTAGGTAAATTTCACTATGATTAGACAGATTATTAATGATTTATGTGTATTTGAAACTCATGTGGTTCCAGGACAGTCACACTAATGATAACAGCCAAATTAAAATATATCAGAAAAGGAGACACAAAACTTCCCAAATAAACTAAATATTCTAGTATTTCACGACTCTCCCTTTGCAGTCTTTCAAGCATTAAGACCGTGACCTTTTCCCTTGCTACTGCTTGAGCAATGCAAGCCAGAGACATGTAAAAGGAAACAATGATAAATTAAGCTCCAAATGAGAACAAGGTCCTGTTCCTGGAAAATGAGTACCTGTCCATGACAGGGAAACCCTTTAAATGCTGTGCATGGAAGCAATCTAAAACAGTGAGAACCAAACAAGCAGGCCCAGCCAGTCAACAGCCACCCAGAAAATCTAGGCCAGGCTCACATACCAATATAATTATAGAAGCCATCTTAATAGCTGACAAATTACTTTAACTTGTGTGATATTACTGACTTGTAAAACTTTTGTAGAAAAATTAAAAACCCCAAAGTTATAAAGCAAAGACAGACTTCATCCGTGAAAAAGGAATCAAAAAAAGATAGCCTTACCATATGCCTTCCTTGTCGAACTCCTGCACTCTTCATTTTAACAATTGAAGCACTCCTAACTCGAAATATTGTATCAGTCAGTCCACAATTCTGATGGCTATGTTTCTTAAGAAAGAAATCTGTCCCTGCAATGAAGAAACATGAAGTAACATAAATAATACTAAATACAGTAAACATCCAAAAATGCAAATCCCAAAACCTTAAAATTTCAGGTCCTCCCCCTCGACATTAAATTACTTTGTTTAAGTGTTCAGTATACTGTTTCAAATATAGAAACAGAACACAATTATGATCTTAAAATCAGAATATATACTATTATAAAATTAACACAAATTACACAATAATGTTTTGAATAAAATGCTTCTTTTGAAAAGTGAGCTGCCTGGAAGCCACCGCAAGCAAAACCATTTCTAAGTAAGCCCCACTTCAAAAACACCCAAAAGGATTACAAAGAGCAAAACTGCCACTTGGGCATACAATAACACTAACATCAGTGCAAGTGGCACAAGTACAGAAATAACAGTAAAGTCCAGTGCACATAACCAAAAGTATAGAAATCAATATTCTTAACTCAGGCAGGTGACAGGATAAGGACCAATTCAGGGGGATAGTTATCATTCTCCTTGGGGGTGGGCTCCAGACCTTCGTTACCATGCTCAAGCCCATCGAGGATTCTCTCTATCAGAAATGGCAAGAAAGAACTGCAGGTAGTTGGCATTCTAGAATTGTAGACAAGGGGGACAATTGTGGCATTATTCCCTAGTCTCACAAACAGCCCAGAGACCACTCTGTCATGGCCTTCCATTAGACCTCTTAGATTGATTTGAACATGCTGAATGGGCCAGAGACGGAACAGGAAGTTCTTTGTTCATCGCGCGGGGAGCAATGCCAATACTCCAGCAGCTAGCACTAGTGTGCCACATCCTGTTTAACAATATGGACTTGCATGGTAATCAGCATATATAGATTAGGATAACATAGAGAACTGTCATAGTAGAAAAAAAAATTGACAGCATATGCCTTATTAAACATGGCATTGTTTTGCTCCCAAATAGGGAAAAGGACTTCAATTATGATAAGCTACAATGTGGCACGTAACTCAATGAACCAAGGAACCTTATACCCTAAGAGATTGTCTTTCCATGATATGAATGTTAAATGTAACGACCTATCTATAAATATAGAGAACGCAAGAATAATAGCAGGCATACAATGCATGCATATGATAGCTACATATGCATGTGTCGCATACACCGCACTAGTATTTATATACTAAATTAACTATAAGTATTAAATATCATGACACTTCTTCGAATAGAGGTTCTACTCATCCATCAACACCCATATTGCTTAATGTATCATGATTAATGGGTAAATACTAAAAGAGGGCTATATAAATTATATATTTCAGATTATTAATAAAAATTATATTAATAAATTAATAAAATGATTAAAAATATATATAAGAAATTAATTAAAAGGGTACTTAGTATAATGTTATAATCTTAATATTAAAAAGAAGTACTTTAATAAATCATAAAGAAATATAATTAATTAAATTATAAATGAAATAAATATATACGTGACCATAACAGAGATATATATGATACGTGACATGGAAGGTGTCACCAAAAGGCTAAGCGGTGGGCTGCTGGTGGAAGAGCGGCCACCGCCAAGAAACCAGATAAAAACCACTGAGCAGAATTTTAGAGGGAGCCGGGGAGGAAGGAAAAGAACGGAGGAAAGGAAAACTGAAGGAGGAAGAACATCATAAACTGAAATTATCCACAGGAAGAGCGCGGATTGTTCTGAGGTTTCTGGGCACGGGGGAACAGTCTGCTTCAACTAAGAAGCTTACTGGACTGAGTAGCGAGGATCTGCTCAGTTTGGCTGGGTGGATTCGGTCTTTTGGTAACCAAAGCAGAGTAATTGGATACATCAGCAACCGCAAGTGCACAGGTAAGTACCTTCATTAATCCTGTTAGTTAATTTTGCAAAAAAATTCAAGAAATAAATTATAGGTTCATGATAAAAAACCCTTTACTGTATTTACATATGTTTTACGGTCCTTACACTAATTATGCTTTTATTTAGTAAATCTATAATTTGCTAGGTAGTAAATTGCCAGGTTGTTAGGTTCAAGGGAATTTAACATCTGTATCATGGAAGGACACTCTCTTAGGGGATAGGATTCCTTTGTCCATTGAGTTATGTGCCACATAGTAGCTTACAATGTTGCACGAAGCGGGAGCGAAGCGGAAGCGTTTTTTGGAAGCGGGGACGCCGAAGCGTCATTTTCCAAAAATCTAGGAAGCGAAGCGTCCACGGAAGCGTCTGCTATATATATATATAATTTTTTTTGCATTTATACTCAAAACAAACATCCCAAATACCAAATTAATTGTAGAAGACATGAAAACATGCATATTTTTGCATAAATCAAGATAGATATAACATCCATTGTACATTAATGATCTAGAATCTAGATTCTTCTCCTCTTGTCTAGCCTTTGCCTCTACCTCGATTGTCTAGGGATATTAGTCAACATTGCCCAATTTTGATCAAACTACCTAATTCAAGACTTAAAATATGGTAGAAAAAGCTTAACATGTTTGATCGATGATTTTGACTTGATTGAAAGGTAATTTTTTGCTAAGGGCGTGCCGCGTGACAAAGGAGTTCAACAATTAACACCACGAACACCAGGGTACATATAGGGCTTGGTGCTCTTGATTAAATGCTAATCGCATACCTTCATACTTGATATAATCTAATGAAATGCCACAATCCCATTGATCCTGAATACCTGAAAACTGTTAAGTCTGCTGAATTTTGAATAGGATATGAAATTCTATTTTCTCCATATGAAGTCCAATGAGGCTGGAACCACTCTCAAACATTCTGAGTCATTTCATGGTAATGTTAAAAATTTAAGTAAAAGGATGAAAATGAAAAATAAAGGAGAATGTCACTTTTACTTTAAGAATTTAACATTACCATGAGGGAGCATCTGCTATATTTATATTTTTTTTTGCTTTCATTTGTCACCCTAACCCAAGGTGGACCCACCCCCAACAAGAAAACTCACCTAAAATTTAAAAAAAATTGAAAAAAAAACGATTTTCTAAATGCTTTTCCGGAAGCGTACGGAAGCGTCTGGGAAGCGTCTGGGAAGCGTCTGGGAAGCGCCTGGGAAGCGCCGTACGAAGCGCGCTTCGGAGCTTCGGAAGCGCCAGCGCTTCCAAATTTCCAGGAAGCGTCTAAAAAAGCCGAAGCGGCGCTTCCGAATTTCGGAAGCGCGCTTCCGGCCAAGCTTCCTAGGCGCTTCCGTACGGGACGCGCTTCGGGGCTTGGAACCGGGGGGGCGCTTCGTGCAACACTGGTAGCTTATCAGAATTGAAGTGCTTTTTCCCATTTGCGAAAAAAAACAATGCCATGTTTATTAAGGCATATGCTGTTAATTTTTTTTCTATTTTGACAGTTCTCTATTTTATGCTAATCTATATATGTTGATTACCACCTTGAGCACAAGACAGTGAGAGTGAGATCTCAGTTATTGGGTGGAGAAGGAATTCCATTCAAGTGTGCTGGGTGCGAGGAAGGTGCAAGGAATAACAAGGGATGTACAGATCAACCAAGAGATAGATGGAAGGACAGAGATAGCATGGGATTAGGTGTCTGATATCCAGGGTCTTGTTGTATATATAATTTCCTTAGAGGGCCATTTTCCTAGTAAGGGAGCCTGAGTGGTTCTGAATTTAATTTGATTGGGCAGAAAATTTGTATGCATATGTGATTGAGATTGGTTATCTATTTTGCTTCCACTTAAGTTTCGTTAAGATCCCAGTGGTGCTTTTATTCAGTAGATCTGTAATCTGGTAGGTAGTAAATTGCCAGGTTGCTGAGTTGAAGAAAATTTAATGTAAGGACCGTAAAACAGATGTAAATACAATAAAGGGGTTTTTATCATGAACCTGTAATTTATTTCTTGAAATTTTTTGCAAAATTAACTAACAGAATTAATGAAGGTACTTAATTGTGCACTTGCGGTTGCTGATGTATCCAGCTACTCTGCTTCGGTTACCAAAAGACTGAATCCACCCAGCCAAACTGAGCAGAACCTCGTTACTCAGTCCAGTAAGCTTCTTAGTTGAAGCAGATTGTTCCCCCGTGCCCAAAAACCTCAAAACAATCTGCGCTCTTCCTATGGATAATTTCAGTTTATGATGTATCCACAGGAAGAGCGCAGATTGTTCTGAGGTTTCTGGGCACGGGGGAACAGTCTGCTTGTTGTTGGAGGGATTCTTGACCCGAAGGATGGACTATCTAGATTTTGTGACTTGTCCTAACCAGATATTGATTCAACTACCTTTCTTGCACAAACCAATGATCGAATTCAACTCTAGCATGAAATTTGAATGACTTGGACATTTGAATCTTCAAAGTTTGAAGACGAATCTTCAAAGTTTGAAGACAATGTGTTAAAATTGGCAACTAGGGCCAAACTCCATGTGGGTCTACTTATTCATAGCAGCTAATATTTTTCTTGGATTCCTCTAGTCGAGAGGTGTAGGATTGATCTAAAGATAATCCGATTCCGACATGTATTCATGGAGATATGAATTTATTTGTGTTATGGGACAATTCATCAAGGTCAGCCAGCAACCAAATTGCCCCCACTTGTGCTCAAAGTTTTAGTATAAAAAGAGGTGGCTTGCTAGCCATTTGGACACACACTCTTCTTATGGTCTCTTCCTCTCCACTTGTCTTTGGGTTTTGGTGGAAGGAAGAGTCACTAAGAGGATATGCTACCCTAGAAGGTTTGCCCTAACTGTAGACTCTATCTAAAGAAAGTCTATACAGTGCTCTAAGAGGAGATGCCCTAGCCCTACTTATAGTCTAAAGGAGAAGGCTCTACGTTGTCCGATATGCAATCAAGATGAGGGTCTCCTAGCAGCAGGGAGGGAGTTTCTACATGCCACTCAACGTTGTCCAAAAGAAGTCTAAACGCTATCACGGAAACATGCCCTAACCACAGTCATGAAGGAGACTTAGGGAGGCTCCTTCACTATCCAAAAAGGGCTTCTATAACACAGTCAAGCTAGAGAATAGGATGCAGTAAAACAAGGTCTTATATGCCGGTTGCAATAAGCCCTAAACGTTGAAATGAAGAAGCCCTACTTACAGTTAAGAATATGCCGTAACAGTTGTTCTAATTGAAACACAGTCATGAATGATATATGCTAAACGTTGTCATGAAGTCCTGATGCTAAACATTGTCATCCTAATGCTAAACGTTGTCATGGAGGATGCAATAAGGAAGTAACTCAATCTCCTAGCCACAGCACTTAAGGCAGCAAGAAGGGACACTTATATATACAAATATTATACGTTGTCCTTAAGTATCATGAAGAGTGTAACTATAGCCTAGCTGCTCTGCTAGGCTGCAAGCCATAGCAAGCAGCTAAGGCTGGTAATTGGAACAGTATTGCAGTGATTGGTGACAGTAAGGTGCATGGAGCAGCATGGACAGCATGGTGCAGTAAAGTGCATGGAGCAACATGGTGCAATATGGTGCATGGGCAGCATGGTGCACTAAGGTGCATAGAACAACATGGTGCAGTATGGTACAACACAATGGATGCAGCATGATGATGGGTATGGATGTATAGCTGCAGCATGATGTATTGTTGTATGCATTGAGGGTGTGACGGGTGTAGCATAGTGCAATGAAGGGTACAGCAAAGTGTAGCTCAGTGATGGGAGCAACACCGTAATGAGAATAGCTCAGTGTTGGGTGCAGCTTGGATGGATGCGGCATGGTGACAATGAATGCAGCACATTGTTGGGTGCAGCATGGTACAGCATGAATAGTGCAGCATGGTGTAATGAAGTGCAGCACAGTGATGGGTGTAGCATGGTGATGGAATCACATGTGTTCAGATCAGCTACCTCATGTGTTATCTTCTTAGTGAAGATCTCTACTCTTATTTTGTCAAGTCAAAATGTTGACTTCTGATGTATATGTACTATCTCTCTCTACTGAACTATTGAAGAACATAAGAAGAATTGATCAAGGGTTTCCCCGCATTGGGGTTTGTCCCTGGCTGGCGCCACACCTTGTGTCCTCTTATCTTGGCTTGTTTTCTACGATTTACGTTTGTGTTCTATCTGCATTTTACTATCATGCTAAATGTGACTGCTAATCTAGAATTGATATTGAGCTAATAGGGAAAATTGAAGTAAATTTGCTCTCAGCATAGAACATACCTAAAATTAACACAATGGCAACACAGAGCATAGTTGTTAGCTTACCAAAAGTCCTTCCACCTGATGGAATCTGAAGAATATGTGTTGGTAAAGCATCATGAGACACCCTTTGACTCTAGGAAAGCATGGCATGTGCAAAAACTATTGGAGATGGTTCAAACTTCACAATGATATTTTCTACATAAATAAGCCTTCATTGGCAAGTGAAAAGTATCTTTTGACCTTTATTGATGATTTCACTAGGTTTACTTGGGTCTATTTCTAAAAGAATAAGGGTCATGTATATGAAAAATTCAAGGAATTTAGGGCCTTACAATGTGGTCAACCCATTAAATGTCTGAGATTTGACAAGGGGTAAGGGTATGTAAATCGACCATGTGAAGAATACCTTGTTCAGTCAGGTATCTCTTGCAAAGGTCATTCACCCATACCCCACAACAAAATGGTGTGGAAAAATGTAAAGAATCAAACCTTAGTTGCAATGGTTCAATGTCTCTTACAGGCCAAATATTTACTAACAAAGTTTTGGACTTGTTACCACCATTTTGTGGGTAATATCCCTAGGAGAAAATGTTTTCTCCAAGATGGTCCTCAGCTAGTAGGTAGCAGCCCCTTGCAGCCATCAGCTAGCTCATTGTGCCATTTCTCCACCACTTAAGCCAACCATGTGGTCCCTCGCCCATCTACCATGATCGTATGTTTGAAGGTGGGTCGTATGTTTGAAGGTGGGCTTCCTGAATCTAAAGGTATGCCTTGTCATTTGGATTTTGAGTATTGTAGTTTGCTTATGATGGACACTTCTGGGTACAGATTAATGGGGGGATTCGGCGGAAAGAACAAGCTACGTTTGTGCTTATGTCCCCTAGACCCCTTTTAGGAATTAACCTTGGATTCTAGTCTCGTGGGATCTCTTCAACTGACCATTTGGTTCCAAGGATGGTGTTTCACGGGAAAACCTGATCTTGGTTGTATGGTCTCGTTCCCTTATACACTCATATTACCCTCTTTCCATTCGTTATTACCCCATCCATCATTTCTTCCACCTGGGTCCACATTCCTCCATCGGGTCCACATAGAGTTAGCTCGCCCCTTCCCCTTGCCCACACTTTGGGTCATGGTCTGGAATGAAGCTCAGAGGTTGATGCAGCTGAAAAGAAAGTTAAAAGCATATATGGCCACATTCAATAGGAAAAGTACCACAAAATGCAAAATATGGTTAGGACAAAAAAATTTAGCACGTGGGCAAAAGCTAATACATGAGCTCTACCCCATCATCATGGCTATCACCCTGGTTCCAACAGGTTCTATGAGCCTTCTTAATCATATAGGAACCCATGAATGTCCCAACCCCTGGTGGGTGATGAACCGTCCCACCTCAAAATGGGCAATTCACAGATATATCTTATACAGCATGCTCTAACCCATTGAGCACCGAGCAGTTAATCAAAAAAAAAACATAAAAGGGCAAAAGACATGTAAAGAAGGGTGGAAAAATCAAGGTCAGGGCACCTCATGTACCAAAATTGCTGCCTCCTACACACGATAAACCCAAATGTGGGCTTCCCTCTTATTAGTTACCCTTGTACCCCATCATGTGACCCAGGGTTGCCCCTACTCATCCCCTACTTCATTCACCTATCTATCACATGCCACCACCTTTTGATAGATGTACCTTGACTATATTATCCCCTTTAGAAACCACCTAATAGGATGCTTGGTTAACCCCATTAGGAGTTTAGGAGACATTGGCACATCCAGAAGCCCATTAAGGAAGGGCAAGCCATTATGAAGTCCACACATGTGGTCTATGATTAAATAAGCTCATTTAATCTATTTCTTTAATGACTTGTTGTACTGGAATGCTAGGGGACGCATTGGATCTTATACAGGATTGCAGATGGTCCCCATTTGGGGTTTGGTCTCCCTATACGGGGTCCTAATCCTCCAGAGAGCTACATTGGCACATATAGGGTGAGCTTTGAAAGCTATGGGCCTCCACGGCAACAAATTGCACTTCATGGATCCCCATAGCCATTCAAAGATTGCCCGTGGTTCACTTATTGGAGGAGGTGGATGCACCTGATCCATCATGCCCAGTTGGTCCCAAATCTACAACATACACTTGGCAGATGATCCAAGACATGTACGATGATGTGGCATCACCTAAATTATCATCCTAGCCCTTGCACGCAACCTACAAGCATCTTCGATTTGTTTGGAGACCCATGACAACACTATGAAAAATCCAAAACCGGAATTCCTACTGCAGCAACTGATGGTATTACTACTATTTGTTAAATTCCTTTAAACAAATTACTTGCAGTTTCCTAAGGCAAATATCATAATACATACGCTGCAGCCTTCACTTAATTAAAATATATGCGGAAACAAGAGACTAATCAAGAAAGAAAATACAACAAAATAACACTGTTATTTTTGGACAAATGTCCCCAGAAAAACCTAATGTGGGAAAACCAGTGCAGCAGCTCTAAGGGTTTTATATTATTAAGCAGTAGTTTCTTAATAAAACTCTAGATTCCCTCCCGACAATCCAATTACAGAGAAATACAATTGGCCAAGAAGAACTGTGAGATTACCTCACTCTACCAGGCAAATCTCGGTTGTTCCGGCAGCTAAATTAGTTGTCCCTAGCTACAACTACGCTACCCCTGGGCAGTAACTGCATGGAGCTCTCTGAGGCTCTACGTCAGCTCAACTGGGAAACGCCTTGCCTTCTCAAGCAGTTTCCAACCCTCCTGGCTCAAAAATGTCAGCTCCTCAGCAAAACTCGGACTTCTACATGGGTGACTGAGTTGCCTCCGTCTGGGCCCTTCTGCCTCAGCGTTAACCCCTCTAGTGTCTCTCTACCTCTCTCTGCTGCATAGCCTGGGCTTTGGAGAAGATACTCCAACCCAACTATCCCTGCCCCTCAACTGCAAGAAATCTACTCGATTAGAATTTCCTTCTAAGAACTTCTCACCTTAGAAATTCAATCTCTTGATCTCTCGGTGTGTTTTCCAAATGACCCTCAAGCCCCTTCTTATATCTTTCTGTTGGACAACCAACGGCCTAGATTAACTCCTAATCAAAGGCTCAGATCGTTTTGGCTTGATCTCCGTCTTCTTCTAGAAGTTACACCCACAATTAGATTAATACCCATTAATATTTTAATTTTCCTAAGTTTAGACTTAGGAACTCCATTAAAAATATTAATTATTTTAATAAAATTGTCTCTGGGTGGAATTTCCCAAAACACTTTCTGGGTTCTTTGGAATACATGTGCCCAAGCCTCCCTGCAAAATTTGAGACCTAGAGCACATCTGATGCTACCCCAAATCAACACTCCCTCTTAGCGAGGAATGTGCTCTAGCAATATACTGTTGTTGCATACTGCTCTGACTCTGAAGCATCATCCTTTGTGTTGTTGATGTTTGACATGTTGTCCACCAACTACTGCGTTGTTGTTGTAACTGTACTGCTGCCTTTGACACTGCCACTACCAATGCTACATTTGTACTACAACTCTATCTCAAATGCTACATTTGCTATGCTACTAGCACTGCCACTACTAACATTGCATCCATACTGCAACTCAGTTGCTGAGAGAAGCAACTGAAAAACATCCAAAATTACTAAACTCAGTGTGTTCAGTATGATACCACGTGAATGTTGGAACTGACGGTTGCTAGTTTCTGCGCTAACCCTCTGAATCTATTGTGTTGGTGTTGACCTCTGCTCTGCGCCATCTGCATTGTTGCCAACTCTGCTCTGTGCAACTCAGACGCTGGCGCTCCTAGCCACTGTTATTGTCTCCCCGACACTCCTCGGCACCATCCAACACTAGTCCATCCTGCTACTGCAAAATTGGGGTCCCGTAGCAGGGTATTGATCCAAGAGGTGGATTCCTCAAGGATCCTACCCATCTGTAGCTCTTTCGAACTACGGCTCCAAATCAGCCCACCTCCCTCCTGGAGGTATCTCAGCTGTCATGGCAAACTCCTCCTTGTCGATCTTCGCGGTTGCAACCTTAGGATTGTGCTTCTCATCCTTGTCCTTTTTCTTCAAAGGACATTTGGATGCATAGTGGCCCATCTCGATTCTCGCCACATCTGAAACACTTCACCTTGGAGATGTCCTTCTTTCGTCTATGTTGCCCCTATTGTCCCTTTGATGCAAGGGCTGCATTATCCTCCTCCTTTGGCTTCAACCCACTGCTCCTATTGATTCCGTCAAGTTTGACCTTGACCAAGTCTCTCCTCAGCTCCTCTTGTTTTAGACCTACCCACATCTCATCCCATTTTGGCAATGTTGCTCTGCCCAGGATACTCTGGACAAAGAGTTGCCACTCCTCTGAGACAGAATTGAGGGCCAGTCTAACCAACTCTGAATCTTGAGGTGTATGCAACAGACAACTCATCACGGGTTTCCTTTAGCTTCGTGAGGAATGGATCCACACGCTCTCCTTTCTGCATCTGAGCAAATCTCAGCTACTACTCCAAGTACATCTTCTGTTGTTCAGAAGATCCCTGATATTCATATAACGTGGCCAAGGAATCCCACATCTCCTTAGCAGTTCTTCTGCTAGCAACATGACACGCCACATGATCCTTGACTCCATCCAGGATCATCCTCTTGGCCTTTGCCATCTCAACCTTGTAATTTTTCAGCAGACCTACATCCACAAGTTCAACCACCACACTGTCGACGTACGTCTTAAGGGCATGCTCATCTAGAAGGAAAGACAGTCTAGCCTTCCAGATGATGTAGTTGGATGCTCCGTCCAACCTGTCCTGATCCCTCAAGCCACTGGTTGCCATATTTTCCAAAAATGTCGAAAATCCCCTCTGCTTCTCA
This sequence comes from Pinus tabuliformis, assembly GCA_031772625.1. Classification (NCBI taxonomy): domain Eukaryota; kingdom Viridiplantae; phylum Streptophyta; class Pinopsida; order Pinales; family Pinaceae; genus Pinus; species Pinus tabuliformis. Next base: position 937,708,506 of record CM062815.1, read on the forward strand.
CTGTTGCTGCTCAGCCAATGAGAAAACAGACTTCTCGACGGGAAGTCTACTGAGGAAAAGTTCCCTCAAAGTGCTTCTCTTCTCTCTTCTAACGTTTTTCAACCCAACAATCTACCTACTGAAAATCTGCATCCCACCATCTCTCCTCACGCTGAGGCTTCAGTGCTACTGCCTCTGCCCCAGCAAAAATTTGAATTGGAAGCCCTCCTCTCCGTCGACTCACTCGAACAGACACTACAATGAAAATTTGCCTTCTTGGGTTGGACTGCGCAAACCCTTTGGGGTTTCGAACTACTGCCTTTTGCAGCTTTTTCAAACTCCCTCTTTTTCTTAGTGCTAGATCTACTAGCTCTTCTCTTCTTGCTTCACCTGCAGCTCTAATACCATGTGAAATTTCCAAAACCGGAATTCCTACTGCAACGATTGATGGTATTACTCCTATTTGTTAAATTCCTTTAAACAAATTACTTGCAGTTTCCTATGGCAAATATCGTAATAGATACACTGCAGCCTTCACTTAATTAAAATATATGCGAAAACAAGAGACTGAGCAAGAAAGAAAATACAACACAATAACACCATTATTTTTGGACAAATGTCCCCGAAAAAACACAATGCGGGAAACCCGGTGCAGCAACTCTGAGGGTTTTATATTGTTAAGCAGTAATTTCTGAATACAACTCTAGATGCCTTCCTGGCAATCCAATTATAGAGAAATACAACTGGCAGAGAAGAATTGTGAGATTACCTCACTCTACCCAGTGAATCTTGGTTGTTCCGGTAGCTAAATCAACATTCCCCGGCTACAACTATGTTGGCCCTGGGCAGTAACTGCGTGGGCCTACATGGAGCTCTCTAAGGCTCTGCGTCAGCTCAACTGGGAAACGTCTTGCCTTCTGGAGCAATTTCCATCCCTCCTAGCTTTGAAATGTCAGCTCCTCTGCAAAACTCGAACTTTTGCGTGGGTGACTGAGTTGCCTTTGCATGATCCCTTCTGGCTCAGCGTCAAGCTCTGCGTGGGCCCTTTTGGCTTAGCGTCAACCCCTCTGGTGTCTCTCTGCTTTTCTCTGTTGCGTATGTTGGGCTCTAGAGAAGATACTCCAACCCAACTATCCTTGCCCCTCAACTGCAGGAAATCTACTCGATTAGATTTTCCTTCTGAGAAGTTCTCACTTCAGAAATTCGATCTCTTGATCTCTTGATGTGTTTTCCAAATGACCCTCAAGCCCTTCTTATATCTTTCTGTTGGACAACCAACAGCCTAGATTAACTCCTAATCAAAGGCTTAGATCATTTTGGCTTGATCTTCTTCTTCTTCTAGAAGTTACACCCACAATTAGATTAATACCCATTAATATTTTATTTTCCTAAGTTTAGACTTAGGAACTGGATTAAAAATATTAATTATTTTAATAAAATTGTCTCTGGGTAGAATTTCCCAAAACACTTTCTGGGTTCTTTGGAATACATGTGCCTAAGCCTCCTTGCAAAATTTGAGGCCTAGAGCACATCCGATGCTACCCCAAATAAACAGACACTTGTGTGCCCCCACATGTGATTTGAAGCACCACAGGTTATTACAAAGGGCCAACCCCTTGTCCACTGCTTTTGAGGGTCTTATTCTTCATTGTGGCACCCATGGACCTCATTAAACCTCTTAGAGGGCCCTACGACATGCATAGATTATTATTTGACCTCTTGAGAGGCTCACTTTTTCAGTTATGAGCTAGTTTGGTGGGCTTGTCACCAAAAGTTTCATTATTAGCACATTATTTTATTTTTGGGATTATGTAGGCCAAGGAGGCTAATTCAAACTTCTAAGCTGTGTAAAAATAAGAGTGAGATGAGTTCATTTCTCATCATCACTTTGGATTAGATCTCTCTCTTCTTTAGAGAATTTCGCACTTTTTTCTAGTGGATGAATTGGAGCTTTTATGGATGAATTTTGATGTATGGTTATTAATATATCTTCTCTTGGAGCTTCTCTATTGTCATTTGTGAATGGTTGGATATAATCTATTGCATATATGTACGAAATTTTGATGTTATTCTTGTTACTTTTTTTCATATATCTTGGATTGGGATTTTCGTTGTTTTAGGGCTAATTGTTGCATGCAATTATTGCTTAATATTGTGCAATTGTCTCTATTATAAAGTTCTCTCCAATGTATGTTCCATGTAGTGTGAGCGAAATCTCCTACGGGTAAAATTTGACCTTGATAAGCCATTCCTCTTGTGCATTTAAATTATAAAAGTTGCAAGATTGCTTTCACTTGACCTAGAGGGTTTGTGAAGTAATTTTGAGGCCTCCTTGACTGGGAACCAAGAAATCTTACACATAATCAACATAGACTCCATTCTCCCAAGGATTAAGGCACTGATCTACCAAGGGTGGTCACCAAAACTCTTATTCTTTCACCTTCTCCCAAGTCTAGCCACATTGGGGTGCCTAGGGCATCAATTTCCCGACAAGCTAGCCACTAAAAAAATTCAATCTCCTAGGGTCTCCTACGTTGGCCTTTCCTCTAGCCCTCCTCTAAATTTGAAGACATTCCGATGGTGGAGTTGGGAGAAAATCCAAGCCCTAGCTCCGGGACCAAAACTTGCCCTGCCATCCCCAAGGCTAGCACTTCCCAGGGTCAAACCAACATCTTTGAGTAATTATATTTTCTTTGATCCTCTCTCCACCTTGTCTAGGGTAAGAATATCATTGGTTGCTACATTCCTTCCTCATACCCTAGACTGGGTCCACTTGGCCCCGTGTGGTCCCACTCCTTTGAAAGACCATTCTTCAAGAACCATCTGGGATACCAATTCTAACAAGGATTTTAGGGATTGGGAAACTCCTTCACAAGTCTTATCCCATAAACCTAACCCTCAAACCCTCTCTTCCTTTCCCTAGATTACCTAGTACCTTGCTTACAAAGCAAGTAATCTTTATCCTTCGAATTATGGAAAAGGGTTATTCGGGTCACTCATATCCATTGACTTATCCTTCATTAGTGACTCCACACATATCAGGTCTCCTCTCATCGGTGAAAGTCCGTAAATAGAAAGGAGCCTTAGCTGAGGTGACTGTGGGCTAAGTCTCCATTGGTTGCCCTTGGCCTAGCATTTTCCCTTTAGTGATTCCCCTTAGGTCCCCTGCTAGTTTAAGCTGTAACAGGGCTAAAGCTATTTTTGTCCCAATTACCTTCTAGATCTTGTTCTGACTAGAGTTGTTAGTTCTATGACTTCAGTCGAATGATGGTGTAGAAGAATCCCTCCGTCGGTCACCTTAGAGTTTTTGAATCCATTGCTTGGGCACATATTTCCGATGACTACAGAAAGAAATTGGAATCAGAGAGTCATGCTCATATCATGATGGGATACTTTGAAGAGTCGAACGCCTATCGATTATTTGATCCTATAAAACAACGAATCATTATCAAGAGAAATGTAACATTTGATGAGAAGTATTATGGAATTAAGTTGTTGAATCCTTCCAGATAATTGTACAATGATACCTTTGGTATTGTCGAAGCTAATGGATTGATTGTCCCCTTTTCCAAAGTTTCAACCATTCCATCAACCAAGTAAACTAACCAACAATCCTCTCCAACTAAAACTATAACCTCTCCTGATCATCTTTCTAAAGCAAATATCAATTCAACAATTTCTTGTTTACCTCGAGGGGCTGCTAAAACAATTGAATTTGTTGGACATGATGTTGGTGATATTTCTTTAGGCCAACGAATTCACAGTTAGAAGAAACATGTTAATATTGTGTTGATGGCTCATGTTCATGAGACTTGTGATCCAAACTCTTGTGCTAATGCACAAGGGCAATCTAAATGGGAACATGCTATGCAGACTAAACACGATTCTCTTTTGAGGAATCACGCTTAGGACTTAGTTCCACAACCAAAAGGGAAGAATGACATGAAGTGTCAATGGGTATATATGAACAAATTCACTTTTCAAGGTGTTGTTGAGCGTCATAAAGCTCGTTTGGTCGCAAAAGGATTTTCACAACAAAAAGGCATCAACTACACCGAATACTTTTCCTTGATCACAAAGATGAATTATGTTTGACTAATATTGTCCCTTGATACTCGTTTTGGATGGAAAATTCATTGGATAGTGAGTTATCCAAATAAATCTACATGGATCATCCCCCCAATTTTATGATGATTTCAAATATTGCATGTTGACTAAAAAAGTAGTATGGTTTGAAGCAAGGCCCGTGGGCTTGGTATGCTAGAATTGATCGATTATTTCTCAATCTTAGGTTCAAATGCTATGAATATAATCACAGTATTGATGTATTACATGGTAATGGTGATACTTTCATTGTTGTTGTATATGTTGATGACTTGATCACCACTAGCAAGAACATTGAACAAGTTCTTAGATTGAAAATTTAACTTGTTGACACCTTTGAGATAATTGACCTTGGTCTTTTGCATTTCTTTCTTGGTCTTCAAGTTTTAATATTGTTTGATGGTCTCTTTTTCTCTCAATCAAAATATGTATTGGACTTGTTAAAATGGTTTAAGACGGATGATTGTAAGCCATGTGCTACACCTATCCAGTCAGGAATCAAGTTGATTGAAGAATGTTAATCTCTTAAAGTAGATGCTACCCTTTATCCAAATTTTATCAATAGTCTTATTTAATTAACTCACTGTGAACCTAATCTTTCTTTTGTTGTTAGTATGGTTTCACGATTTATGCAAGATCCACAAGAAAGTCATTGGAAAGTTGCAAAAAGAATTGTTCACTACATTAGTTGTCAGCCCTTTCTATTATAACACAAATGATCAACATGTTGATATCTTTTTGAAGCCATTGGCTAAAGCCAAGTTTTTTAAGCTACAAGAAATGTTTGGGCTTCAAGAAGTTGCAATTATCGAGGGGTTGTATCCAAAAGACGTAATTTCACCTCCTAAACCTCCAGAACATTATGTTGATGGGGGTGGTATTAAAACCTAAGGTCCTATTGGTTCATCACACCTCTAAAGCTTCTGGATGCAGTCAGTCATAGGATCAATCGATAAAGGATCAACTACCAAGAGGCAATCAATCAAGAGATCGACTACAGTCATGCGGTCGACCAGCAAAGCAGCAGACCATACAAATGACTAAGTGTGATTGGGATCAACTGAACAATCAAATCAACTCAGGCAATCGACTAGCCAACAAAAGATGAGTTGACTAGAACAATCAACTAGCCAACAAAGAAGAGCAAATTTCACAGAAAAAGTTGGAATTCTCTATGCTTGTTTGTGAACTAGATCTCCCACAATTCAATGGAATTGGTTATATTCAGACACTATAAATAAAAGGACACTATGGGTCGAATTGTATTGTATAAATTTGTTATCAGATCGATCATGCATTGCAATGTTCCGATCACAATGTGTTGTGCTTAAGTGTTGTAATAGTATCTTTAGACACCACCCATCATCTTGGAAAGTCAGTAGTCTTCTATTCTTTGGAATTTGTTATTTGTTCACTATTCAAGTTCATTTCCCAATAGTACATATCTTTAACCTAATGGCCTAGGAAACATTTTTTAACCTAGGAATTGGCAAATGTAATAGGGGTGAAGTTGTCCCACCATGGTAAACATAGGCAATTTACGAAATTTATATATTTTAAGATGTTAGAAGAAAATTACTTAATGTGTATTACCTAATGACTTGTTTTGAAGCTTGACCCATCATTATAAGTGGGCACCTGGCATTGGAATCTATGTACTATGCCTCTTGATTCATCATATTGCCTCAAGATTCATGTACATGCATTGGGATTCAAGTACCTTGATTCAACCATATCTACTTACATTTGCATTTGTGTCATTGCATTGGGATTTGTGATAGCACAATGGTTGATGATAAGGATGCCACATCATCACTATGGTGTCAACATCAGCAATTTGTACACTTCTTCACATACAGAGCATGCATGAGCCACATGTGTAAAACTTAGCCTTGTGAAATTTTTGAACATGTTTTCGTCTCTCTTTGTTCTCTACTTGATTTCCAACCTCTTATTAAAGGAGGGGAAGGTCATGAATCTTTCTTCAAAATTTCTACAAAGGAAGGAAAATTAAAAACCATATGAAGTTTGTCTTAGATTTCATTATATCTTTCCCTTTCTTCTTTGAGTTCCTCCCCTTCTGTATCGAAATCATTTCCTTGAGGAGTTACCAATACTCCCATTGATGTTCCAACCTTTTTACTTGGAGCAATGGCATCCATTGCCTCTTTTTCTTTTGTTGATAACCCATCATTATGTTGAAAATGTAGCGCGCAAGTTCTTCTGGCTTGTGCCTTAGCCAATGAAGACCTCAAATTGTCCTCATGAGTTAGACTTCAATTAGGATGAGTTATTTCCAATTTACTGGAATAATCATGAAGTTAGCATGCATAGAGTTGGTGCTTTAGTTAAAGAGGAGTCCTCATCAGTGTGACTACAGAACAAGGTGGCAATTACAAGTTCAGTTAGAGCGAGTTAGTCTTCAGTCTTGATTGAAGGAAGGATGAATTAAGAACTCCAATTTTGATCGGAGAGAGAAAGAGTGTCACTCTTAGTTAACTCATCAATCCAAACTCAAGTTCTAAATTTGAACTGGGTCTCCTTGCATGCTCGAATTGGGTCTATACAGAGGAGGGCGAAGGCATAGGAAATCATAAGTTTTGTGCACAAGATTTGCGTGACAAGACATCTCACGAGTTTGTGAGAGGAGCCTTGATTATGGAGAGTGCAGAGATTGTGTCCTAAGTTCTAGGAGATCACAAGCGCGCTGGAACTTAGGAGTTTGGTTGTGCGCAATGAATAGGACCTGGTTCCTAAAGAATAGGAGGCAAAAATTGCGCTAAGAAATAGGGCACAAGTGCACCAGGAAATACGAAATCTACGCAAGCAATACGAATATGAAGTGCGCAAGGAAGGCGTAGAATTGAGAAAGGAAGCAGGGTTTGCAGAGCAATTCAAGGAGGCAGCAGAGGATTGGTTGCGAGCTAGAGGGCCAAGATCAAGCAGTGATCAAAGCAAGCTGAGATCAACTATATCAACTGAGATTTGTGAGAGAAGCAGAACGCTTTCTCAAGAAAGACAAATTTCTTTCGATTGCTCCAAGACAATCAATAAAATACCACCACATCAAGCAAGCAGGTTTTCCCTATCGGGTTTCCTGAGAAAAACGAGTGAGTCAATTTGTGTGACGTGTTTTTATCTCCATGTTTTTATTCCACTGCTTATTAATTGTTAAGAAACTTTGTATCTTGGTCAAAATAAACTAGATTTCAGTTTTCAAAACTTTTTTTTAGAAAGAAGTTTAGCAACAGGCATCAAACAGTGAAAGTATTTGATTCTTGTAATGGAATCAATCGTCATTCAGCTTTAAGAGGAAGCTTTAAGTGGCAGAGCTGAGATTATGTCAGTAGGAAAAGATCATAGTAGAAATGATCCTCCTGGAAGTTTGAAGATCTGAAGTTGTTATAAACCTCACTATTATTTGTGACATAAGGTCTGCTATGTGAGGCAGTTCTCTATGAATGGCAGCTCAACATCTCTTATGGTCTGTTCAGCATTATGTAAACCCTGTATATCAATGACAGTATTATAGTCTTGTTCACAATCGAAGTTGATGTAAATCTTGGATACCTTATCTTCTGATTTTGGCATCATCTCAGGATGATCATTTGTGGAGGTATGCAAGAAACCTCTTATCAGTAAGCTAGAGTTTATGACTTGTTGAGAAGTGTTCAACTCTTGTGGATGTCATCTTGAGCAAGGATTTCAATATTCAGTCCTGATTTGCAATAGGAGGTTCCTGTAGTAATGTCTGTAATAGCAACAGTTGCATCAAGGTTTGTGGTATAAAGAGTGTGTATCAGTTTCATTAGCACCTGCTTTCAGCAAAGAAGAAGATTGCAGTTGTTGTATTAACTGGCATCAAAGGTATTGATTCAGAATTAAATCCAGCATCCCATTATTCTGGCAGACTACAGAAGGTATCTATGCAAGGGTGGTTTTACAGTTTCACCTTCAGAAGTATTCATAAAGACTTGTTGTCACATCACCTCCTTGCAGCATGATAATCTTTGACATAGGATTGATGATCTCCTAAAGCAAGGATTCAGAGGGAGTTGTAATGTTTTAATGATGTCTGTCCATCAGATGATAATCCTCTCATTTTCAAATGAAAAGAGGTAATTTTAAGATGTAAGATCTAGCGTTGTTCCTAAGCATTAAAAGTATGGTAAAATGCAGCAGCTGTTGATCCAGATATAGACTATGCATGGGGACACTGGGGTATACCTTGATACGAAGACTCTAAGTCGATTTATGGTCAAGCCATGTATATTGGATAAGTTGCTCATTAAGATTATCTAAAAGTACAGTGCTGATCTGACAGTACAATAAATGAAAAGAGCACATCTAAGTGCTATATATATGTTGAGGACCACCTTTACTTCCTAAATAAATTAAAGTCTGAAGTTTGTTACTCTAAAGCACTATTAAGCCGAATGAATAAATTTAACGAAAGCTTCAACAGTCATTTATGCACATATTGTTGTATATTGCAGAATAGGATTCAAAGAATCCAGTGTTTCACATGTTGACACCAAATACCACTTTATATGGTACAGCAAAGAACATTCTTGTTTTATGGCATGTTTGAGTGGATAGATCCAATGTTGCACGAAGCGGGAGCGAAGCGGAAGCGTTTTTTGGAAGCGGGGACGCCGAAGCGTCATTTTCCAAAAATCTAGGAAGCGAAGCGTCCACGGAAGCGTCTGCTATATATATATATATTTTTTTTTTTATTTTTTTGCATTTATACTCAAAACAAACATCCCAAATACCAAATTAATTGTAGAAGACATGAAAACATGCATATTTTTGCATAAATCAAGATAGATATAACATCCATTGTACATTAATGATCTAGAATCTAGATTCTTCTCCTCTTGTCTAGCATTTGCCTCTACCTCGATTGTCTAGGGATATTAGTCAACATTGCCCAATTTTGATCAAACTACCTAATTCAAGACTTAAAATATGGTAGAAAAAGCTTAACATGTTTGATCGATGATTTTGACTTGATTGAAAGGTAATTTTTTGCTAAGGGCGTGCCGCGTGACAAAGGAGTTCAACAATTAACACCACCAACACCAGGGTACATATAGGGCTTGGTGCTCTTGATTAAATGCTAATCGCATACCTTCATACTTGATATAATCTAATGAAATGCCACAATCCCATTGATCCTGAATACCTGAAAACTGTTAAGTCTGCTGAATTTTGAATAGGATATGAAATTCTATTTTCTCCATATGAAGTCCAATGAGGCTGGAACCACTCTCAAACATTCTGAGTCATTTCATGGTAATGTTAAAAATTTAAGTAAAAGGATGAAAATGAAAAATAAAGGAGAATGTCACTTTTACTTTAAGAATTTAACATTACCATGAGGGAGCATCTGCTATATTTATATTTTTTTTTGCTTTCATTTGTCACCCTAACCCAAGGTGGACCCACCCCCAACAAGCAAACTCACCTAAAATTTAAAAAAAATTGAAAAAAAAAACGATTTTCTAAATGCTTTTCCGGAAGCTTTTCTGGAAGCGTACGGAAGCGTCTGGGAAGCGTCTGGGAAGCGTCTGGGAAGCGCCGTACGAAGCGCGCTTCGGAGCTTTGGAAGCGCCAGCGCTTCCAAATTTCCAGGAAGCATCTAAAAAAGCCGAAGCGACGCTTCCGAATTTCGGAAGCGCGCTTCCGGCTAAGCTTCCTAGGCGCTTCCGTACGGGACGCGCTTCGGGGCTTGGAACCGGGGGGGGCGCTTCGTGCAACACTGGATAGATCTCATGATGAGCAGGTTGCCTGATGGACACTTTGCACTCTGGAAAGACAAGCTTAGGCTTGTGGTCTCCCTGAGTAAGAGGGAGTAAGATCAGTTAAATATTTTCTTCATCAAGATATGCAAGAAGCAGAGGATTGCTAAGTGTTGCCAAGATCTCTGTTGTAAATCAATATGTTTGTTGTGTATACATCTATATGTTGTTGGATGGAGCTATGAGGCTCCCATTGACGATCTGATACCATCACCAAGATCTAGTCTTGATTTTCAGAAAGCAGCCTGGCACTATTCCCTATATGAAGGGATCTTTGGTTAAGATTGAACATTGAGCTCTGGGAGCTCCTAGGGGCTTGGGGTACTTCTTGAGCTATGAGCGACCATAGGGTGAGTGGTTCACCTTCCCCTATAGGTGGGCGGTGTATAGGGTGAGTGATTCACCTTCTCCTATGATGGATGACATGTGTGTAGGGTGAGTGGTTCACCTTCCCCTACTATTGATGACATATGCATAGGATGAGTGGTTCACCTTCCCCTACTATTGATGACATATGCATAGGATGAGTGGTTCACCTTCCCCTACTATTGATGACATATGCATAGGATGAGTGGTTCACATATGCATAGGATGAGTGGTTCACCTTCCCTACTATTGATGACATATGCATAGGATGAGTGGTTCACCTTCTCCTATGGCATATGAGCAGGATGAGTGGTTCACCTTCTCCTGCAGGTAACCTAGGAGGAGATGCATATAGGCATCTATTGACATGTTGGTGGGACGTGGTTCATCTTTTCCCCACGTGTAGGATCCTTCCTACGATTGATGGTTAGCATGCATGTAGGATGTGGTTCATCCTTTCCTAACTCCTGGTGGTTTGCATGCGTGTAGGATATGGTTTATCCTTTCCGTACATATGGTTGTGACGTGTTTGTAGGATGTGGTTTCTCTTTTCCCTACATGTGGTTGTGAGCAAGATGAGATATATTCTTTCCCTGTTGGTGTTCCTGCATCATCCTACCATGTAGTACAGGACACACGAGAAGTACCTCTCATCTAGCCAATGAGAGGGGAAAAGTGGTTAGGGACCATAGCACTACCAATGGACACATCATGTACTTTCGTGCTCCCTATGTCTGGGATGCATGATGTTCTAACAACTTGATCACTCTGGATCAAATATGATTGGGGTTCGTCCTTGGTTATGTGAACTGACTTTTGTCAGTGGAGAGTGGCAAGATCTTGTGATTCACTATCGATCGATTCTTCTTCATTATTCATATCAGTGCTCAACAGAGATGAGAGGTACAAAGATGGTACATGACGACAGGATGGCATTATGATCAATGATGGATGGATTGGCCGGTGGAATTCTCCCTAGTTGAGAGTGAGTGTTAAAATTGGAAACTAGGGCCAAATTCCACCTGGGATAGCTCATTTCGTGGAGATAATTATTACATTGAATTCCTCTTTTCGAAAGACCCAAGATCGACCTAAAGATCACCAAAATTGGATAAGACAAAATTTTTATTTATTCAAAAGAATTTTTTAAAGGCATAACCTTATCAAGGTGGGAAAAATTGAAAATTTGAAATTTGAATGTGCCTCCACAAGTATCATGTCTATTTATATATATATATAGGTGCCCTCCAACCTCATTTGGGTTCACGTCCTATGAGCCCTTATTTGAAATAGGGCAGTGGATCTAAGGCTAGGGCAAGGAGGCAACTAGCACGAGTTTGGGGAGCAGATTGTCTTCCTCTTAGGTGCGGATGTCAAGTGTTAAAATTGGAAACTAGGGCCAAATTCGACCTTGGATAGCTCATTTCGTGGAGATAATTATTGCATTGAATTCCTCTTTTCGAGAGGCCCAAGATCGACCTAAAGATCACCAAAATTGGATAAGACAAAATATTTATTTATTCAAAAGAAATTTTTAAAGGCATAAACTTATCAAGGTGGGAAAAATTGAAAATTTGAAATTTGAATTTGCCTCCACAAGTATCATGTCTATTTATATATATAGGTGCCCTCCAACCTCATTTGGGTTCACATCCTATGAGCCCTTATTTGAAATAGGGCAGCGGATCTAAGGCTAGGGCAAGGAGGCAACTAGCACGAGTTTGGGGAGCAGATTGTCTTCCTCTTAGGTGCGGATGTCTTGCAAAGAAAGGCAACAAGTCTTTGGGTCAACGAGGAGGTGTTTTAGGGATGATTTAAGATGATTTAGGGCAGCAGACTTTAGGCCAAATCAGGACACATGAGCATAGGTTAGTTGGGTGGGTTTGTATGTTTGTTATATGATCTATCATCTTTGTTAAGTGGGCCGCAGGGCTAAGCTTCTATAGCATCATAGTTGGGGACTATTCACCTTATTTGGGAGTGTTTACCCTACCCGCAATCAACCTACAACAAGTCGTTGATGTTCAAAGGTAGCAAAGGTTAAATAAAGGTGTTTTCACATCCTAGGTAGGCCGCATACAATACTATAACATATTTGTTCATTATGGAGTGACTCGTGATGGTTCCAAGGCCTACATAGTGCAGGAAGGTAGCGTTGAAGGGTTGTTAGTTTGAACAAAGAATCACAGTGCCTTGGAGTTGAATTAGGGTCATTGTGATGCCCTAACTAAAACTCATAAGTTTGCACAGAACCCTTGAGCAGCAACAACGTATGTCACCAGCTTCAGAGGACATTATGTGACTACCCTAGAATTGCAACTTTAAACAAGCAATCTATTTACCTAAGGTCAAAGTTTGCCAAGTCAATTTTGACTTTGAATTTGATGTACTCTCTCTCTACTCAACAATTGAATAATAAGAAGAATTGATCTAGTGTTTTCCCCATCTTGCGGTTTTTCCCTGGCTTGTGCCAATTACTGTGTTCTCTTGTCTTGGCTTGTCTTTTGCATTAATGTTGAATGTTATTTCATCAATTACTATTATAAGTCAATGACTAATATGATTGCTAATATGTTAATGGAATAAATAATGGGCTCATGAAGTAGCTGATCTAAGCAAAGAACATGTTAAAATTAACACAGTACCACCTTCAAGCAAAGTAAGCAGCCACAGAGATATACGGGGTACATGGCACTAATGACTGAGGTGATAGAATCATAGAGCATGGTTGAAAAGAATATATCAGATTTCACAGTAGGAAGCAGGGAAGTCTTCTAGTTCAGAGGGAGTAGCTGCAGCAGCCGATAATGTGGCATGTTGCAGACAAATCCAGGTGGATGAGGTTCTTCCAGAAGTACCTTCCTTGCTAAGAGGGAGTGTTGAAAATGTAGCGAGCAAGGTCTTATAGCTTGTGCCTTAGCCAATAAAGACCTTGAATTGTCCTCATGAGTTAGACTTCAATTAGGATGAGTTATTTCCAGTATACTAGAAGAATCATGAAGTTAACATGCATAGAGTTGGAGCTTCAGTTAAAGAGGAGTCTTCATCAATTTGACTACAAAATAAAGTGGCAGTTACAAGTTCAGTTAGAGCGAGTTAGTCTTCAGTCTTGATTAAAGGACGGACGAGTTCAGAACTCCAATGTTGATTGGAGAGAGAAAGAGTGTCACTCTCAGTTAACTCGTCAATCAGAACTCGAGTTCTAAATTTGAACTAGTTCTCCTTGCATGCTCAAATTGGGTCTAGAAAAAGGAGCACAAAGGCACAAGAAATCATAAGTTTTGTGCACAAGGTTTGTGTGACAAGGCAGCTCACAAGTTTGTGAGAGGAGCCTTGATTGTGGAAAGCGCAGAGATTGTGTCCTAAGTTTTAGGAGATCACTAGTGCACTACAACTTAAGAGGTTGGTTGTGCGCAGTGAATAGGAGCTAAGTCCTCAAGAATACAAGGTAGAAAGTGCACTAAGAAATAGGGCACAAGTGCGCTAGAAAATAGGACCTGAAGTGCGCTAAGAAATAGGGAATCTACACAAGGAATAAGGCTGCCAAGAGTGCATGGAAGGAGTAGAATTGAGCAAGGAAGCAGGTTTTGCAGACCAAGTCAAAGAGGCAGCAGAGGATTGGTTGCGAGCTAGAAGGCTGAGATCAAACAGTGATCAAGGCAGCCCGAGAACAATTATATCAGCTGAGATTTGTGAGAGAAGCAAAACTTTCTCAAGAGAGACAAATTGCTTTGTAATAGATTCAATTGTTCCAGGACAATCAATAAAATACCACATCACGCAAGCAGGTTTTACCTGTTGGGTTCCTGAGAAAAACAAGTGTGTCAATTTGTGTAATGTGTTTTTAACTCTGTTTTTATTCTGCTGCTTGTGAATTGTTAAGAGACTTTGTATCTTGGTGAAAGTAAACTAGATTTCAGTTTTCAGATGTTCCTCTGAGTAGTTGCAGAGTTTCATGGAAATTTAACAAAGAGTAGCTTATCAAAAAATGCCTTTGTACTTTTATGTTGTTCTTCTTCTTGATCTACAAGGGGCTCAAATCCATTCCTATTAGTCATACCTGACTTTTCAGGCTGAGATCCCTTGGGTTGCTGCTTTTTGCACCTTCTATTGACTGTTTTGAAAGTGTTATATTCATTGTTGTCTTTGGAAGGTGGAGATTGCTTTGGAGGTTGGGATTCATGTTCACTTTGGACATCTCCTTGCAAAATGGCCATAATCATGGAAAGTATTGCATTTCAACAAGGATTTGTTCATAATCTAGGACTTGAAGGTGTCTCTAGCTTCCCATATCTAGTTGAATTGCTTCTAGAAGTTCCTTTTCCAAATCCACTTACACACAAATCTAGCACAAGTATATGTTCCCAATTTTATTTCATCTTTGATCAATGAAACGGCCTAGCTTATCTCCAATGGTTTTGAGAGTATCTTTGCCCTAGAAAATCATAGGGAGGTGAAGAAGCCTAACCCAAACAATTGCAACTGAGATTTCCATATTCGAATCAAAATCAATGGTCCAGTGGGAGAGAAACAATCTCCCAGAACCCATGAAGTATGGACCAAATCTAAAGATCTTATCTCTGGCTTCTTCAGTCTCAAGAATAAACAATAAAAGTCCTTTCCACAATAAACTAAATCGGTAGGAAATTCTCAATGCTTTACAACCCATGCCAGGACAGCTCAAGGATTGTGCCAAAGACCAGTAATTTTACCTATTAGTGCCTGTTCATGCAACATAATGGCCCTCCTTTTAGTCTCTAGATTTGAAATTTCCAGATAAGGAATCTCTTATGCCCGTTTAGCGAATTTGTGCTTAACATGGCAATTTGTACTTCTTGGAAAAGCTTTTCTGAGCAAGGAGGCAAAAGCTTCCTCCTCATCCTCCTCAAATCTACAATATGCATCCATTATTTGGAACTCCAACAAAAGCAAAACCAGTAGCGGCTCAACATGGTTCCTTCCTATCTTCCAAAGAACAATCCAAAGTGACAACTTGATGGCGATAAAGCTCTGATTGACTATCGCCAAAACCCTAACCACAACAGTTGTGTATCATGGTTTCCACCATTCGTGTTGGTGCCACTTTTTAAATAAATATTGTCCTTACAACATATGCAACAGCAGTGGATTACGAGGTGTTTCTTTGAACAATGGCTATATAACTTCACTAAATGACATGTCCTGAATTTATCTAATTGAACATGGTTAAAGGGTTTAATGAATGACACATCTTCCATCACGTCTTGTGATGGCTACGTTGTCATTTATAAGTTTTGCAAGATAAATATGATGGATGCCATTGTTCGTTACACTTGCTTCTTATGGTTGAATGGTGAATGTAAATAATGACTTGATCTATATTTTGGAACTTTCACGTTGCCTTTGATTCAAAAAATCTGAACCTCTTGTAACTCATTGAAAGCAATTGTTGATCGAAACGAGTGTGAATGCTAAGAAATTCGTTAACTTGTTTCACGTATACATTTTCGTAATTGTTCTCCAGCATAGCAAAAGCATGATGATACATGGTAATTCACTTAACAAACTTGTGTTGGACAATGGACTCTTACTAATCAAGCAAACACTTTGTATATTCTACTTTTCACATCTCTGGGCAAACTAGGTTGCTTGGTAAATCATTTTAATCAATTTAAGCTAATCAGTACTCAGACTCCTACATGATTTTAGCTTGGATTGACTTTCACAGATTCCCCTAAGCTAGGGTAGTGTCTTCCCTTAGTCTAAAGTGTTGAGCAAGGCTATTGAGATGACGATGGGTAGCTTTCCTGTTGCGCCTCCAGGCTCTCATGGGTTGTGGTAAGAACTTTCTTTGACTAATAAGAATTTGAGTGGTAACAAACACAAATGAGAACATCATTAATGTATTTACTAAACCTTTAGGAAAAGAAAAATTTGTAACATGTAGAGATATACTAGGTAGCATAAGAAATTCATTTCTCCATTAAGGAGAATTGTTAGAAATAAATGGATAAATGTGATTGCTGGCATTAAGGTACTGACAGTAGGTGTCCAGTCTGTTAGATAGGTGGCAGTAGAAGCTGCCAGTTTGTTAGATGTGTGTCTGCTCAGGTTCTAGATTTTCAGAAACCAGTTGATACTCCTCTTGTTATCCTATTTATGCTTGTACTTTCCGAAATAGAGAGCTTAATCAGTTCGTTTCAGACTGCCGTCTTTTAAATCTCTGTTTTACATAATTCAGATAATTGAATCATCATGCGACACAGCTTTATTCTAATATGTTTATTTTTCCCCAATTTTTTTAATTTCACTAATTTAATTATATATTTATTTGTGTATATATATAAATTTGGGATAGAGTGTTATCATCCCACCGCAGTTCTATTCTCATTAGTGATATGTTCTATTCTCATTAGTGACATATTGAACTGACATTAATAATGATGGTTGTTGATATTAAGTAAATTGTTATTGATCATATATATAAGAAGGTGAGGTGATGAGAAAATATTGAAAAGAAAAACATATATAAACTGAAATTAATAATTATGGTGGTTGATATTAAGTAAATTGTTATTAAACATATATGAAGATGAGGGGAGGTGAGGGGAAAATATTGAAAAAAAAACATATATGAGTGTAAGGTGAAGGGAAAATATTGAAAGAAAAAAAAAAACATAATAATATATATAATTATGTAAGTATATTATTATAGAATATGTAAGTATATTATTATAGAATACGTATTGTTGTAATGATTGTTGTTGATCGGCTTTGTACACTTGGAGATTCATTTGATGTTAAAAAAATAAATAAATAAAGCACTAAGCTGGTCGAAGAAACTCCGATGTTGCCGTAAACCCACCAAAGTTCAGATCTCTCTGACGTTCTACATCCTTCCGGAATAATAATTTTTCAACGGTGAATGGTCGAAGAAAGTCTGATTTTGTGATTATCCACCAAAATTCAAGTCTTTCTGACGTTCTAAGGCCTTCCCGCATCAGTACCGCATCAGGACAAGTAGAAACTAGACGAAAATAAAAATTAAGTGTTCCAAAACAGTGATTCTTCTAAGGCCTCCCCGCATCAGGACAATTAGAAACAAGTCAAAAAAAATTTAGGTGATCCAAAATAGTGATTCACAGTTGCCAGACTGATATGGCAATCGAAGAACGACCGAAGAAATAAAGGGCCGGTTAAGTTTACTTTTTGAAAGGCGAGAAAAAAAGTGTCAAGCTTACTCGAAAGTAAATTAGTAAGGTGTCTGATCCATTGTAAGTAAAGGTCCGATTCATTAGCAGTTATTCAGAAATGATAGGGTTAAATTGGACTGTAAGGTATCAAAAATTTGCAGTGTCGTTTAATATCTTACATAACGTAATAATTTAACTTAAATATAACAGTGATACACAGTTCATAATAAATTTGTCACATATCTGTTTCATTGGCACTCAACTTAGTAAAGATCAATACAATGAACTGAAATATATCACAAATGTTCAGAATCTTTTAATAAATTCTCACTAATAATTTACATAAGGAAACAGTGACTCGGAGTAAATTATTAGTTTACGTGTTTCACTGACACTTAATTAAATAGAGATCGGTAAAATGGACTGCAATACATCACAAATGTTCAGAATCTTTAATCATTTTTAAATTTTAGTGGTAAATAAAGTAAATAAAGCAACAATTTACAATAGTTATCGGTGAAAAAGCAATGTCTGCATTCCATCGAGAGAAAAACAACAGAGATTCAATGCAAAGACAAGAACAGTTTAACTTTAACAGGAATGAACTTACCGATGCCATTGACAGTGTCGAGTTTGTTCAACAGAGCAGTAAGCAGAGCCGTTCTGGAATCGCAGCAAAGTTTCAGCGTTTCTTCCCCCTTGTTGAAGGTTCCAAGAACATCAATTACAAGTTCATTCGGATCCCCCGACGAAGGCGAAACCCTGAATATACGCTCATAGCTGTACACATCCGGGCTCTGGTTAAAAGATGGCAAAATTCCAGAAATCGAAATTCCATTGTCCAAAACTCTCAGAATTCGACTGATTCCCTTCTGAGGACGGCCACTCGTTCCAGCAGGCCTGACGAGGAACACCTTCCGATCCATTTGCAGGATCCTCGACCGCCGACAAACTTAGATCAATGGATATCAGAGCGATCTTTGTGCTCAATAAATAAATCCAGGCCGTTCAGATTGCTCATTCTTCGTATAAGACCCGGCTTTAAAATGCTTCAGACATATACATTTAGTCAATCTTATTTTATGAGTCTCGGAGACTCGGTAATGAATCAATATGTTTAAAATAATAATATAATGCAATTAAATTATTAAGCCGAGGAGCGCTTCAGCCTTCTCTTCGTCAAATGCTGCAAAGACGGGAGAAATATGGATTCAGGTGCCGGAAATGCAGTTCAGCCGAGATCGTTTAACGCGGATTTGCCCCGGGAAATGCATAGATAATAGCGTGGATTCCGGGGAAAAGTGTTGCCTTTTCTAAAGGCCCTACAGCATGTGTGTGAGACCAGAACGTGTTTATTTCTTTGCTCTGCTGTGCTGCGCTGTGCTGTGAGCCGAGATTTGGTTTGGTTTGGTTTGGTATCGTGCTCTGGACTTGTTGAATGCTTGCGGCCTTCTTAATGGTGCCGCTTGTTCCTTGTGAGGCATTGTTTTGGGGTTCGTCGGTAAAGTGATCGGCGGGACTCACGCGACGGCCGGTTCTCCCATCCAGGGCGCGCCGTTTCAACCAATCCGGGCTTTATGAGGATTTGCACCGCGGGTTACGGGGAGTAAATTTTTGTTTCATTTTTTATTTTAAGTCGTCCAGGACCGAGCGAGGGTGTGCCGTGCTGCGAAAAGTTGGGATTTCGAGCACCATCCTTGGTGGACCAGCCAGCTCAGCTCATCGCTTTCGGGGTTCACAGTATCCGTGGCCCAGGATGTATTGTGTTATGTTCTGTATGGCAATTTCGGGGTTATCTCATGGTGTTGTCTATGTACGGGAAACTTTTTTGAGGTGGACTAGTTGTTAATTACTCCACTTTTACGACAAAATTTAAGTATGGTTTTGGACAGACAGCATATATCAAATATATTTCTAATATTTCAGATCGGCAGTCTTACGTTGACTTTGGAAGTGATTATGGTACTTTCGGAAGAAACCATCTATTAAATAAATATGATTTTATTAAAAACGAGAAGGCAAACGTAAAATTAGTGGTTATTAAAAAATATAATATTCTTAAGAATTAAAGGGCAAATGTGGAATCGGTTCTTGGAATGATAGTCTTCCTAAATAAATGTAATTTGAAACCATCTATTAAATAAATATAATTTTATTAAAACAAGAAGGCGAATGTAAAATTGGTAGTTATTAAATAATATAATATTCCTAAGAATTGAAAGGCAAATGTGGAATCGATTCTTGGAAAGATAGTTTTCCTAAATAAATATAATATTATTAAAAACGAAAAGGCAAACGTAAAATTGGTACTTAATAAATAAATATAATATTCTTAAGAATTAAAAGGCAAGTGTGGAATTGGTACTTGGAATGATAGTTTGTCATAATAAAATCAACAACTACTTTCTCAAGGATTTATCTAAGAATTATTCAGCTAATTATGGGGATAGGATTTATAATTTTTTAATAACAAAATTGAGGGAGGGTACACATTGTTTGACAATATTTATGAGGTTCGTTAATGGTTTTAGTTATAGCATTTATTAATGTTTTTGATGAAAATTATAAGTGTTTTTTTTTAAAAATGAAAGAGGTTATAATATAATTAATTTATAGAATTATGAAATATATTAAATTAGATTTAAGATTTTTGTGATTTATAATATTGATATTAGTCTTTCGAATTAATCATATCATTAGGATTTGGTCGTTTCGAACTAACTAATGTGGTTGAGGATGAACCATATTACTTGGTTCGAAACGTCACTAAATCTTAACGATGTGATTAATCCAAAAGACTGATATCAATATATTAAATTAATTAAAATAATAGTTTTATTATGCATTTTATGATGATGATGATTAACATCTATTAAGACTAGTGTCATCTATTTGATGGTGATGATTAACGTCCATTAAGACCACTATCGTTTATCTCATGATGATGATGATTAATGTTCACTACGAACCAGTATCGTCTATCTCACCTTTAAAAAATAAGAAATTAAATGAGATTCTTTAACATGTTATTTCTATGATCAAAGAGAAGGGAGAGAAGCGTTCCTAAATCCCTATAGTTTTGTTGGCTAAACGTGTCAAGAAGGTTGGTAGTGTGGCAAAGATTATGAAAATTATAACGAATGTGAGTAAGAACTGGGAAATCTAAGAGAAAGAGTTTTTCATCTTCAACCCTCTTAGTATTGCAAAGGTGACAATTTTTTTCATTCCAAGGTGTTTTGGGAATAGACCACCACCCAGTTTCACTTCAAAGCTCATGAGAATTAGTTCATATCTTGGCAATATTGATTTTCTTCTTAGCATTGGTCAAGCCAGTAAGATAGTTTTGGTTTTTGAGATTGGAGTTGATCACTTCCTTATAATACCTTAACTTCCATTTTCCCTCTAACTCCTTATCCTCCCACAACTTATCCTTATTCTTTAAAATGATCTCCTCCTTTACCCTCTGATGGTGTAGCCAAGACTAGTCATCCTTATGCCAGCGTCACTTAAGTCGGAGGTGGGGTTTTAGCTAGAGCTAGAAGCAAATTTAGGATACCTCTTGGCTTCCATGTTGTATAGCTTCTTATTATGCATGAGATACCTAGTCATACTCATGCTTTCAATGGGGAAAAGGCCAGATTCAATCAAGAGGATAGGGTAAGGAGTATTTCCTTTAATCTTAAGGTTGTAGGTTATAAATTGCTTTTGGATCAACTCAATATTCCTCCACGATTCTCTAGATATACTGCAAATCTAAACCTCACATCCATATAAAAAAAATTAGGGCTGATGAGAGTCTTAAAATAGATATATATATATATATATATATATATTGCCCAAAGAGCAGTCGACTTACAAGTGTTTTCAAGCCCATAATTAGCTTTCCAGCCTCCAATTATCTTTTTCTCAATGTTATAGTTCCAATTGAGTTGATGATGAATGTTGATTCTCATATATTTGTATGAAGAAACTTTCTCCAAGCAGTTATTGTCATAAATGAAATTTTCATGGTTGGTCTTTTTGAATTTAATTGTCATGACTTTAGTGTTGTTGGTATTAACAATCATACCCATATTGGAGCAATAATCCTCGAGGATTCTAAGTTGCTTATCGAGATCGCCATGGCTCCTAGCTAAAAGAACGATATCATGAGCATAAAGGAGAAGAGTAATGACCATACCAATGAGCCTGGGGCCATCACACCCTGTAGCTTCCAAACACTCTTCTATTTTATCAATGTAAATATTAAAAAGGCTAGGGGATAAGGGACATCCTTACTTAACTCCAATATTGCATGTGATTTCTTTTGACCAACCCTCGGTGGTCTTGAGCATGGCTATAACATTCTCATATAGCCTAGTCGCAACATCCCTTAGCTCGGGAGGAACCATTATCTCTTCTAACCTCTTCCATATCTTATCTCGAGGAATAATGTTGAAAGCTTTTCTAAAGTCAACAAAACAACAAATAGATCAGTCTTATTATTGTGGCATTCCTCTACAATGATCCTAAGGGTAAGAAGATGGCCTATAATCGAGTGATGTTTCTTAAATCTTACTTGCCCTTTAGCTCTTTCTAAATTGAAAATAGTAAATATGATATAAATTAACTTAAGTAAAATTATATGTTTTTATATATTTTTATATTTTTTTAATTAAAATTCACCCACGAGGCATAGAATAGATGGTGATGGTGTTATCTTAAGGCTTTCTGTGGTGTAAAGGTCGTCAGTTTGAAACTCTGTGGGAAAAAATCCAACCATGTTAAGGACTAGTGTGGCCTAGGCCGAGTGCAATCCCATGGTGATTTTGACAGCTTATATGTGCCTCGATCATGACTTCTCAAGCCACAGGTTAGTCGTGCAATCTTCTCAAGACTCACATAAACAAGCAAACAAAAAAAATCGTAAATATTATATAAAAAATGTTATTGTGAAATTAAAGAGTAAATATAATAAAGTATTGTTGTGAAAATCATATAAACTTAACAACTTTCATAAGTTATAAGGAGAGTTTCTTAGAATTTTTATAATTACATCGTAGTTTGTCCAACTTAACAAGAACTCTTAATATTTAAGTTACTTAAAAAAAACATAAATTCATGGAAAACATGATAGTTGTGGACTTTTTCTTAATCTACAGCTTTTTCTTATCCAATATCTATATCACGCTTTAGTTGGTGCACACATTCCTCCCTTTGGGATTTACACGGACTGAATTAACTAACATTTTTTGGTTGGAGAATTTAAAGGGCATATCCTTGTTGAGGTTTACAACCATATTTCATAAGATGTTGCATTATACTTTGAATGTATTGATTTTCACTTCTATTTTACCAAGGCTCTCATTATTATAGCCTTTTCTAAGATACTAATATGCTCATTCTCATGCACCTTAGAAGTTATGGAGAGGATGGAACATCTGTTGCATTGAATTAAATCTTCATGTCCATGCAGTGTCCTGCAAAGATCTTGAGCTTCTCTATGGTCCATGCTTTTGAAACGCATAATAGAAATGTTTGTATATGACAAAGCCAAAGTAAAGCCACTCTTCAAAATCATAAAAATAGTGCAAAGCACAAATTTTCCAAGAATTCGTGTTCACACATTTAAACTTCAAAAATCCCTTTTCCAAACCCTTTTGATTATATGCACTAAACTAAAACCAAAGAGAAAAAAGCCGAAAACATTCACCAGAAATAAACACAGTTTTGAAATGGACAAAATCCGAAGCTAAAACCCAATTACATATTAGATATGACAATCCCCAGTTACTAAAACAAAATCCAAAGGAAAACATGATAGTTGTGAGCTTTTTCTTGATCTATTGTGTTTTCTTATCCAATATCTATGTCACCCTTTAGTTGGTGCACACATTCCTCTCTTTGGGATTTACACATACTGAATTAATTGACATTTTTTGGTTGGAGAATTTAAGGGCATCTCCTTGTTGAGGTTTACAACCATATTTCATAAGATGTTGCATTATACTTCCAATGTATTGAGTTTAACTTCTATTGTAACAAGACTCTCATTAGTATAACAGTTTCTAAGGTACCAATGTGCTCATTCTCAAGCACCTTAGAAGTTATGGAGAGGATGGAGCATCTATTGTATTAAATTAAATCTTCATGTTCATGTAGTGTTCTACAAATCTATTGAGTTTCTCTATGGTCCATGCTTTTGAAACCCATATTAGAAATGTTTGTATATGACAAAGCCAAAGTAAAGCCACTCTTAAAAATCATAAAAATAGTGAAAGAGCACAAATTTTCCAAGAATTCATGTTCGCACACTTAAACTCCAAAAATCCCTTTTCCAAACCTTTTTGATTTTATGCACTAAACTAAAACCAAAGAGAAAAGAGTTGAAAACATTCACTAGAAATAAACACAATATTGGAATGGATGAAATCCCAAGATAAAACCCGATTACATATTACATATGACAATCCCCAGTTACTAAAACAAAATCCAAGGGCTAAAACCCAAGCAATGGTCAAATAACGGTGTTATGGACAAGGTTTAACCCTCCACAAGTTGGGATGTCAAAAGAGGGAAAGACATGGTGAAATCCAAGTTGTTGCTTGAACCTCCTATAAATTATATTCTTACTTATTATCCCTCCTTGCAAGAAAAATACCACAATGGGGAGTTCAAAACACGAGATATAGTTTATTTCCAACATGCAAGGGAGATGGGAAATTGTCCTTACGTACACCATCACCACATTTTGATAGTGACCCTCAAATCTCTTATAACAATCAACACTTCTATATTGATTTAAAATGTAAAAAAAACCTAAATAAAAGTATTAACTCGCCTTACTTATTTTATAAAATTATTATAATATTAAAAATTATATAATATCTTTAAATGATTAAATATGACTAATAAAATTATAAAACAATTAAAAATTTTGAAGTTTTAAGGGGAGTCAAGTGCAAGGGGTCAACCTTTCACCCCAAAGGAACTCTAGAAGACAAGTTCTCATGGAAAAAATGGGTTATGACAAACAATCTCGTTGAAGCCTATACTCTCTATCAAGATGTGCTCATTTCTCATTATTTCCATTTCTCAGCATCTCATTATCTTCAGTGACTCTTTGATCCTTACCTGCCATATGCAAAAAACAACATCTGAATGGAATTTATCCTATCTAGAATCAGAGCCTTATCGACATCGATGTAGGAATTTACAGGGTAAGTTCCTCAGAAAGAACACCAAAAGGACACCGCTCACAACCAGATCACAGATCAATACACCAGTATTTTTGACGTGGTTAAAACCCTCAAAGAGGGAAACAGTCCACGGCTTGCGCCAACGTGGCTACTACAGACAATTTATTAATCAAAGAATGAAAATTTACATAAGCTTCTCTCATGCACGGATTACCCGAACAATGACCCTCCATGCGCTTTAAATAGAACTCATGGACCAATCGGGTGTCAAGCCACGGATCAAGTGTCAGTAATACCGAGGAGAGAGTGAACCGTCGGATCACTACATATCGTGACCGTCGGATTGTAAGTTACAAAATGTACAACAGTAAAGAAACACACTTTACCTAACTCTATACCTAACTCTACACTAGACCAAGTTGAACTTAACTATATCCTATGTGTCGGAATATCCTAACAATCGATAGTGTGCCATATGGATTAGTTTCACATCCAATGACATAACAATAGTTTAATGAACTCTTGAGCCAATGTCGTCATCCGCCTTAATGCAAAAGGGACCTTTAGTTTCAATGGCCAACGTGGCACCACTTCAATACCTTGACATGATGAGAACCACGAGTGTCACCCATGAAGAATGCAATGTGTGGTAGTGGATGGTATTAAGTCCACACAAGAGGCACAACCACTCCACCTCCTTGGCACTCATGACTCCTTACCATGGAAATTATATCACTTCATCTTGACACATGTCATGAAGGTGGGATATCATTCAATGTCATCCCCCGACATTGTTGGATAGACATGCAAGTTGTTCGTTCTTCATCCAACACCTCCCTCTAGCTAGTTCCAACAACTCTATCAACCAAAACCGTCGGTCCCATATTTCAATTAGTTCGACCTAGTCTTCTTTTTTTGGATTTAATTATATATGATAGGGTCTTCTCTCTTTATATTTCATGTTTGTCAAGGTTCAAAAACCCAATCTCACTTGGTTTGTTTTGTAAATTTTGACTCTCCCAACGCTGTTAACTTCTTATCTACATGTATTCAATTCTCATTGTATCAACTAGAAAATCACAATCACTTTTTTTGGTATGTTGACCTATAATTTTGTAACAACCCTGGTGAAAAGTTCATGTAATAAAGGTTAATAAAGGAAAGATAACACCACGGTTAAGGGACACTTATTCCAAGTTGAATGATTGGGAAAATATATCCTAGTGGGCATCACTGGATGTGTGTTTTGGCTAGGGAAAATTGGCAAAGGCTAAGGCATTAAATGGAAAAAAGGCGTTTTTGGCACATTTATTTATGAAAATAAAGGAAATTAGGAGAAAAGTAAGGCGAAAGGTCACAAGTTGCATGTGAGGAGGAAATTGAAGGAAAATAATGGAAAATGATAAAAATAGAGGCCTCATTCATAAAAATGGTTATGAGGATTAGTTGCTAACCTTTTGTCAGTTCAAGTTTGGAGATCTCTCATTATTCTCTCTCTCTCTCTCTCTCTCTCTCTCTCTCTCTCTCTCTCTCACTCACTCTTGGTCACTTAGAGTTTTCTTGAAGCACTCTAGTTTGGAACAAAGGAAAGGGAAAGCAAGGAAAGGAAAGGAAAAGCAAGCAAGGATCAAGGAAAGGAAAGCAGGAATCAAGCAGCTTCAACAACGATACTTGTAGGTAACCTTTTGCATGTGTGATTTCCTAGTTGGTTTGGACATGCATGGCTTTACATGTTGGTGTATGGTTCTCTTACTGTCGGTGGCATGGTTTTGTCGGGTTATGACAGTGGATTTCAGCCTAGCCTAGCCTTTTTCCGGATGCCATGGTATGTTGGAATGTTATTTCAGTTTTTGAGCTTTGGAATTGTCGGATGGATTTCGGAATCTAGGACGGAGGTGGTCTCAAGGTTCATTCACAAAGGCCTAGGAATCCGTTGACTGGTTTTGGTGGGATACATAGTAAATCCTGAGGGAGCAGTCTCTAGGGCATAGTGATCCGGGTTTGGATTGTGGTAAAGCCTGAGAGACAAGGAGATGGAAAATTCCTCAAGGATAGTGATGGATTCTGGATGGCATTCCAAGTTCAGTTCGGTTGTGATCAGAGCACCGATTTTGGTGTGATCACAGTTTGATGAGGGTGGAGGTGGTTTAACCTCTGGATTCCCTTGGTTGTTCTATGAGATCCCACATTCATGCTTGGAATATGGCACGGGGGTGACTGGCTGAAAGAGAGATTTGGTTCAGCCATGTCTATGGTCGGGTGGTACGTGGAAGTCTCAAACCTGGTTGGATTTTCCTATGATTAATAAAAGCTAAGTTCTCTTACTTTTGCATTGATTTATATGTGGATTTAATGGTTGTCATATCTTTGATATTTATATGGTTTTATGTTGGTTATAAGAATGGTTGAATGACTGGTTTATATCATGGTTATTTCATATATTTACTTGTAACTGTTAAATGGATGGATGCAAGACCTAATTGATAATGTAGTAGTTTAGTGGAGAAGGAGATTATCTTTCTGGTTATGTTTCATAAGTTATTTCAGTCGTTTATTCTTTGTCTTGTATCCTAGACCTGTAGGTTGCATTGATGCCAAGTGTTTGACATAATGTCAATCTTTGTTGGGGATTCTCAGTCCTAGTCCTAAGGGTGATTTTTGATTGATCAACATTGTTATCGTGTTTTTAATGAATTCTAGAAGTTACAACAAGTTCTGGGCAGAGGCAAGGATTCTGTGCTAGAAAAGTGGCTTAAAAGTGACAGAATATGGTTATCACTGTGGGTTCTTCGAAAATTAACTCAAAAGTGGCTTAAATCTCGAGGTCGCTGGCACATAAATAGAAATTTTGGTCCATAGTCGCTGACAAGCAGGCCTGTGAGAGTGACTTTGGGTTTCTAGTCGCTCCCTTTCCCATAGCATGAGAGCGACTATGGCCTAAGAGCTACAAAATAGCAGTGGGACCCAGGGACAGGCTGTCTGAGTGGCTGACTTGTCTCCTGAGGGTTATGTTGATGATGTTGGATGATTGTATGTGATGTTCCATCGATTCCACTTCCTTAAGGTGACATAGGAGGTCGAATATGATCATAGTAGCATATCTCCTCATGTTTACCCCAGTTGGCATGGTTACTTTGGGTAGACCTAGGAGGGGGTGTTACAGATTGGTATTAGAGCATGGTTGCGCTCTCTTTGGGTCATATCTGGTGCTACAGATATGGGTGAATGTGTTGGTCATGCATGCATGTCAGTTGCGTGTGTGGCTCTTACACTTGTGTTCCATGTGCTTGTTGCACTGCATCATATTGATCATGGTAGTAGTAAGGTTATCATGAGGAACTTGATGTCGGTTTTATGGAATGCATTGTCATGAGTATATGATTGGTTATACAATTATATGCAGCTTGATTACATCCTTGTACGTTGGGTTGCATTCTTGGTTAATTGATTACATGCATCAGCCTTGTAGGTTGATTACAATAATTGATCGCTTATGCTCGACTACATGCGGTTATGTGTATGTGTAGTTGATTAGGCATTGCTTATGCAGGTGGATATTTGCATGAGGCAATGTGTATATTGGAGTAATGGTTGTTGTCATGCATGAGGTCATAACATGCATTGTTGATATGGCCTTGCATTGACGGTTTGACCCTAGTTAGTATGATGGTTATGCGTTGATGCACTTATTGATATATATCTATATGTTATTATGGTTATGTTGTACATGAATCATGTTGATTTGATGATCTTGCAGACTAGGTATCCTCCTCGAGTTATGCTAAGGTACGTTGATAGTATGTCTTGCGGGAAAAAGATCAAATGGCCAGCAAGGTGGTAGACTACATAGAATCTCCCTATGAATCAGATGGGCAATGTGGTGTGGGGCACTCTTCTAACTTGGCAGACACATTGAGAATTCTAAAGGAAGAAATAAGGAGTTGCAAAGCAAACAATGAAAAAATCATGCAGGCACAAGAGAAACAAGCAGAGGTGAATGCAATATTACTTCAAAGTTTGTCAAATTTGCAGCGACAAGGACCTCTTCGGATCAGCCATGGACATGAGGACAGAACTAATGGGGCATATGGAAACAGGTCTCATAATAGACATAGGTTGGATAGATCTGACACTATCAGAGATGGCAAGATGTTGGACACTCCGAATAGGAGGGGTGATAGACACAGGTATTACTCTAGTTCTGGTTCTGATAGACATCATGATCGTCATCATTATCATCTGTATAGGAGGAATGATAGGGGATACTTGCCGGATGAGTTCAAGAAGGAAAAGCCACCTACCTTTGATGGAGAGATGAAGAAATCACAAGATGTGGAGGCTTGGTTGCTTGGCATGAGGAAATTCTTTAGATTGCATGATTACTCAGAAAACATGAAAGCAAGGATAGCCCTTTTTAGTCTCAAAGGTAAAGCGGATATTTGGTGGGAAGACGTGAAGAATGTCAAGGAAATACATGAGGATGATTTGACTTGGCATGCATTTGAAAGGCTCTTCAAGAATAAGTACTTGTCTGAGAGGTATTATGATGACAGAGCTAAGGAGTTTTATGAGTTGTGGATGGGTTCTATGACAGATGAGGAGTATACTAGCAGATTTTTGGAGTTGTTGAGATATGTGCCTTACCTCAGAGAGGAGAAGGCCAAGGTTCAAAGATTCATCAGTGGATTTCCAGTTGCATACAAAGACCAAATTGAGTTCGATGAGCCTAGATCATTGGAGGAGGTCATCTGAAAGTTGAAGCAATTTTATGAGCAGTCAAAGCGCAAAGTTGAGCTGAAACATAGCTTGAAGAGAAATGACAAAGCTAAAGGAAAATTGCCACCAAAGCGAGGAAGATCCCAAGATGCAAGTGAGGAAGATAATGTAGTTCCTTACAAGAGATTCAATACAGCTGAGAAGGGACATGGAGAGTAGCAGACTAGAGGCAGTGGCAGGGAACCATTGTAGTGGTGGATATGTGGTAAGGATTAGTGTAGCATGACTCTTATAAGACCCATGAGTACCCACGGGTCTTGACAAGTTTTATAGTCAGATGGGTCACTCGCATAGAACCCACGGTTTCTACCCGTACCCGCCAAAACCCACATAAAACTCGACTACCCGCATTGAACTCGTGAAGAACCGCATATGACCCACATAGGACCCGCACAAGACCCGTGGAGACCCTCAAAATTCGATTTTTATTTTTATTTTTTTAATTTCTTTTTGGAGATCATGTGGAGGGAAAGGTAAAATGGAGGGAAAATGTTGCTGAGTCTTATATGGGTTGTTCGTGAGTCTTATTCGGGTCACTGAGTCAATAGCCAGATGAGTCTTATACGAGTACGAGTCGTGCAACATTGGTAAGGATCACCGTAAGAGGGATTGTCCGCAGTATCAGAGTGGTGGTAGACCTCAGATCTACAGTGCTAAGGAGGCGCATATAGTTGGTGATGTTGGTCATAACATTCCTCAGATTTATGCAGTTGTGGATAACAAGCAGGCGGATCATCAAACATCGATCATTGAGATGGACGATAAGCTTTGTGATCAAGTTGTTTCTATTTTGATTGATCCTGGATCTAACTATAGTTATTTTAATCCTGACTTGGTGGATAAGTGTGGTTTGAGAAAAGAAGTGCATGCAGAATCTTGGTTGGTACAGTCAGCTACAGGTACAAAGAAGCAAGTTCACCATTGGGTAAGAGCTTGTGCATTTGAGTTAAATGGTATACCTACAACATCACATTTGAATTTATTTCCATTGGGATCATATAATATGCTTTTGGGTATGGATTGGTTATACCTTCACAGAGCCAAGGTGGATTGCTTCGACAAGGCCATTGAGTGTGTGGATGATAGTGGGGAAAAGAGGATCTTGCAGGGAATGATGAAGCCTACATCAGTGAGGATGGTTACCACTATGCAGGCTAAGTGTAGTTGCAGAAATGGTTGTGTGATGCTTGCAATACACATTTCAATGACAAGGGTAAGGAGGTTGAGGATGCATAGGTGTTAAGTAGGTACCTAGTTTTACAACAGTTTCAGGATGTATTCCCTGAGGACATTACATAGTTGCCACCTCACAGGGAGGTGGAATTTTCTATTAAGTTAGTGCCAGGGGTAGCTCCAACATCGAAAACACCTTACAAGATGAGCACACTTGAGTTGGTAGAGTTGAATTTGCATCTAAAGGAAATGTTGGACAAAGGATACATCAGACCCAGTGTATCACCTTGGGGCGCACTAGTGTTGTTCGTAAAGAATAAAGATGGTACTCTTAGATTGTGCATTGATTACAGGCAACTGAATAAGGTAACGATCAAGAACAGGTACCCTTTGTCGAGGATTGATGATTTGTTTGATCAGCTAAAGGGAGCAACAATGTTCTCTAAGATCGACTTGAGATCGGGATACCATCAAGTATGCATCAAGGAAGAGGATATCTTCAAGACTGCATTCAAGACCATGTATGGGCATTATGAGTTTTTTGTTGTTCCATTCGATTTGACTAATGCTCCGACTACATTTATGTGTTTGATGAATAGTGTGTTGTGTCCTTATTTGGACAAGTTTGTTATTGTATTCATTAATGACATACTGGTATATTCTAAGAATGAGGAAGAACATGTCGAACATTTAGCAACAATGTTAATATTGCTAAGAGAGCATCAGTTGTATGCTAAACTTAGCAAGTGCAACTTCTTTCAAACTGAGGTACACTACTTGGGAGATGTTGTCTCCAAGGAAGGCACAGCAGTAGATCCAGAAAAGATAAGGGCCATCGTGGAATGGGTAGCTCCTAAGAATGTAGATGAGGTGAGATTATTCATGGGATTAGCAGGTTACTACACGAGGTTCATCAAGAACTTCTCACTCATTGCATACCCTATCACATCATTTCAGTGGAAAGGTAAGAAGTTTGAATGACGGCGGAATGTGAAGATAGTTTTAAGCAGCTTAAGCAATTGTTGACACATGCACTCGTGCTAAAGATTGCAGGTCCAAACAAGGAGTTTTTAGTGTGTATAGATGCTTGCAAGAGGGGACTTGGTGGAGTTCTCTTGTAAGAAGGACAGATAGTGTGTTACGAGTCACAAAAATTGAATGAGCACGAGCAGAACTATCCAACGCATGATCTCGAGTTAGCAGTGATTATACATGCATTAAAGATGTGGAGACATTATCTTCTAGGAAGAAGGTTTACATTGATGAGCGATCATAGTGGGTTGAGGTATTTGTTTGACCAGTCGAATCTAAATGCCAGACAAGCTAGATGGTTGGCTACCCTTAGTGAGTTTGACATCAAGATTAGATACATCAAAGGGAAGGAGAATCGAGTTGCAGACACTCTTAGCAGGAAGGCACAGGTAAATCATATAGCGATTATAAGCTCCTATAGGACAGAGTTACAGGATTGGATCTTGCAGGCATGAAAACTGTATGGAAAATACACAGAGATCATGCACAGGTTACAACATAGTACAAACACAGGTATAGGTTTAGGTGTAGGTACAGGTGCATGTACAGGTATAGGGGATCAGGATGCAAACTATCGTCTCATGGCAGATGGCTTGGTGAGGTTTCGAGACAGGATGTATGTGTCAAATTGCGGTGAGCTCAAGAAGATTATCTTGATGGAGTTTCATGTGAAACCATATTTGGGTCGTCTAGGATCAGAAGACATTGACAACAGTGAATAATTTTTACTATTTGCCGAATCTGAAGAAGGAAGTGGTAGAGTTCGTGGCTAGATGTTTAGACTGTCAGTAGGTAAAGGCGGAATGCAAGCATCTAGGTGGTCTACTACAACCTATTGCGATTCCAGAATGGAAATGAGAGGTCATTTCCATGGATTTCATTACAGGTCTTCCGAGGACAGTAAGGCAACATGATTCTATTATGGTCGTGGTTGACAGGTTGAGCTAGGTAGCTCACTCCATTCCAGTGAATACTACATATTTATCTAGTGAGGTAGCACGGGTGTTCATTAGAGAGATAGTAAGATTTCATGGTGTTCCAAAGAAGATTGTGTCATACAGGGATGCAAAGTTCACTTCCAAGTTTTGGAAGGAGCTATTTGCAGGCTTGGGTACAAAATTGGCCTTCAGTACATCTTATCATCCACAGACAGATGGTCAGACAGAGAGGGTCAACATGATCTTGGAAGATATGTTGAGGATGTATGTGATGCACCAGCAGAGGAAATGGGAGGAGTATCTTCCATTGGTTGAGTTCGCATACAATAATGGTTATCAGGAGTCCTTGAGGATGAGTCCTTTCGAGGCATTGTATGGACGGAGTTGTAACACTCCCATCAACTAGAGTGATCTAGTGAACAGGGTACTTATTGGACCAGACATGTTGATGGACATGGAGCAGGAAATGCAGGTTATAAAGAAGAATCTAAAGGCAGCACAAGATAGACAAAAGAGTTATGCAGATCAACACAGGGTGTTCAAAGAGTTTCAAGTTGGGGAGCATGTGTATTTGCGCATCAAGCCCAAGAAAAGCTCTTTGAGGATTGGTTCATGTGCCAAGTTGGCACCACGGTATTGCGGGCCTTTCGAGATCCTTGAGAGGATTGGACCAGTGGCATATTAACTTGCACTACCTCCAATAATGAAAGTCCATGATGTTTTCCATATTTCATTGCTTAAGAAGTACATAAAGGATGTTGATCATGTTATTCATTGGTTTGATTTGCAGGTGGAGCAAGAAGGAGAGTTCCAGCCAGAGCCTCAGTGCATATTGCAACGGAAGCATCTAATGCTCAAGAAAAGAGCCATAGAGCAAGTTAAAGTCTAGTGGAAGCACTTTGGGATTGAAGAAGCTACATGGGAGATGACAGATCAGATGCAGGCCCTATATCCTTCATTGTTTGTCGGTTGAGGCAAAGTAGTTTTGGTTTGATGTTGGATTATGTTTGGCATATATTTTGCTGATGTTTTGATATATGTATATGCATATGGATGTAAATACCTCCATGAGTTAATTTATAAAGCTCCAATAAGCGGTATGATTATTATCTTGTCATGTTGTCATGATGTTTTTCTTTTGAGCAGGGTCTTCATTGTAAATACCACAACGAGCTAAGTTATAAAGATCCATAGGTAGTATGTTTGCTTTTCAGCGGTCTTGCTGAGGTCTTAGTGTGGTTTAACACTGAGGATAGTGTTCCCCAAGGGGGAGGGTTCTGTAACATCCCTAGTGAAAAGTTCATGTAATAAAGGTTAATAAAGGCAAAATAAGAACACAATTAAGGGACACTTATTCCAAGTTGAATGTCTAGGAAAATATATCCTAGTGGGCATCACTGAATGTGTGTTTTGGCTAAGGAAAATTGGCAAAGGCTAAGGCAAAAGCATTAAAAGGTAAAAAGGAATTTTGGCACATCTATTTATGAAAATAAAGGAAAGTAGGAGAAAAGTAAGGTGAAAGGTCACAGGTTGCATGTGAGGAGGAAATTGAAGGAAAATAATGGAAAATGAATAAAATAGAGGCCTCATTCATAAAAAGGCTTATGAGGATCAGTTGCTAACCTTTTGTCAGTTCAAGTTTGGAGCTCTCTCATTATTCTCTCTCTCTCTCTCACTCTTGGTCACTTAGAGTTTTCTTGGAGCACTCTAGTTTGGAGCAAAGGAAAGAGAAAGAAAGGAAAGGAAAGGAAAAGCAAGCAAGGATCAAGGAAAGGAAAGCAGGACTTGAGCAACTTTAGCATGGATACTTGTAGGTAACCTGTTGCCTGTGCTATTTCCTAGCTAGTTTGGACATGCATGGATTTGCATGTTGGTGTATGGTTCTCTTGTTGTTAGTGGCATGGTTTTGTCTGGTTATGACAGTGGATTTCAGCATAGCCTAGCCTTTTTTTAAATGCCATGGTATGTTGGGATGTTATTTCAATTTTTGAGCTTTGGAATTGCCGAATTGATTTCAAAATCTGGGACGGAGGTGGTGTCAAGGTTCATTCCCAAAGGCCTAGGAATCCCTTGACTGGTTTTAGTGGGATACACGGTAAAGCCTGAGGGAGCAGTCTCAGTTTAGGGCCTAGTGATCCGGGTTTGGATTGTGGTAAAGCCTAAGAGACAAGGAGACAGAAAATTCCTCAAGGATAGTGATGGATTCCATATGGCATTCCAAGTTCGGTTCGATTATGATTGGAGCATTGATTTTGGTGTGATCTTGGTTTGATGAGGGTGGAGGTGGTTTAACCTTTGGATTCCCTTGGTTGTTCTTCAATTGGTTGTTCTATGAGATCCCACATTCATGCTTGGAATATGGCATGGGGGTGACTGGCTGAAAGAGAGATTTGGTTCAGCCATGTCTATGGTTAGGTGGTACGTGGAAGTCCTGAACCTAGTCAGATTTGCCTATGATTAATAAAAGCTAAGTTCTCTTACTTTTTCACTGATTTATATGTGGATTTATTGGCTGTCATATCTCTTTTATTTATATGGTTTTATGTTGGTTATAATCATGGTTGAATGATTGGTTTATGTCATGGTTATGTCATATATTTACTTGTAACTGTAAAATGGATGGATGAAAGACCTAATTGATGATGTAGTGGTTTAATGGAGAAGGAGGTGATCCTTCTGGTTATGTTTCATAAGTTGTTTAAGTCGTTTATGCTATGTATTGTATCTTAGACCTGCAGGTTGCATTGATGCCTACTGTTTGATAGAATGTCAGTCTCGATTGGGGATGCTCAGGCCTAGTCATGAGGGTGATTTTTTATTGATCAACATTGTTATCATGTTTTTAATGAATTATGGAAGTTACAACAAGTTATGGGCAGAGGCCAGGATTCTGGGCTAGAAAAGTGGCTTAAATCCCAGGGTCGCTAGCACAAAACTAGCAATTTTGGTCCACAGTCGCTGGCAGGCAGGCCTGTGAGAGCGACTTTGGGTTTCTGGTCGCTCCCTTGCCCATAGCATGAGAGCAACTATGGCCTAAGAGCTACAGAATAGCAGTGGGACCCAGGGACAGACTGTCTAAGTGGTTGACTTGTCTCCTAAGGGTTCTGTTGATGATGTTGGATGACTGTATGTGATTTTCCATCGATTCCACTTCCTTAAGGTGACATAGGAGGTTGAATATGATCATAGTAGCATCTCTCCTCATGTTTACCCCAGTTGGCATGGTTACTTTGGGTAGACCTGGAAGGGGGTGTTACAACTTTATAACCTATTCATTCTAAAAAAAGAAGATAAGGTTTTAAGTGATCCCATTTGATCATGGCTTAGTTTATGATTCTCCAACATTTCAAAGAGTTTACATCATTTTTTATCGATTAAAAAAAAGATCAAACTAAAAATTATGTTAAAAAATGAAAAAGGAAGAGAATATTATACAAAACTTAATACTATATAAAATATCAATAAATATGTTAATGTAAAGTATTATTAGTATTTATATATAATTATTTTTTGTTAGTAAAATTATGAAAAATTGAATGAAATCTTAATCCAGGTTATTATTATAACATATTAAAATAAAAAATATTTTTAAAGAAGAAAACTTTACTTTAGTTGAAGATGTTTCCTTCGGAGTGTAGATGAGTTAGCGATAGAGTGTATTCTTTACGACACTCTTTGTGATGTACATCAATAGTTCAAACTTTGACTGAAATGTGTGTCATGATTGGGGTCTTGTGGACACACCTAGAGGTTGTAGTATAGAAAACAAAACTCGCACTAGTTTGCAATTCCACCAATTAAAAAAAATGTTAGAGAAAAAAAAAAAAAAAAAGATTGAATTTAATTACTTTTAATTGGAGTTAGTTTGAATATTAAAAAATAATTGTTATTTTTCTCCCATGTAATATATTTATCTAAAAATAACATAATGATATGAAAAATGTAATATATTTATCTAAAAATAACATAATGATATGAAAAATTAATAAATAAATAAATTTAGTTATAATTTTAATTTAGACCACCAGGAAGAAAATTGGTTCTCCAAGTCGAACTTAAAAATCACTAGCCCATCCTTCTCTTCCCCCTTCAATATTTGACAACTAATGATTACTCCTAAAGAACTATTTCATTGGTTAAGATCCCAAAAAAGGTTTTTTCTTTGTTTCAATGAGGCTTCAAAGTGTAACCTAGGGTTGATGCCCCAAACGACTTAGTAGAAGCCTATACAGTGTACCAAGGAATAAAACAATCTTCAACAATAAACATCAACAAATTTATCATTATGGGAGACTCAACAATTATAATTAAGCGTCTCGATTTTAACACTCTCTGCTCATATTTTAGACACAGGTCAACCTTCAAGAAAATTTGTCTTGATTTAAGCCCCGTAAAGGAATTTTAGGCATTTCATGTGTGTTGACACAAAACAAAAAAAGAGCCGACAAACTAGCAAATTATACCATAGGAAACGATGAAGGCGCCCTAAGAACAAATAAGAAAGGACATTCCTCCCTAATCCCTTGAAGTCAGCACACAATGGTACGTTCTCATTCATGCTAATGGTGACACACTACAAGTGTGGATAGATGATAGACTTCGAAATTATTTGAAAGTTACTCTAAATCAACTTCATGCATGCATCCCTTTCCCTTCGTACCAAGAGTGGTACTCCTCGCATCAAGCATACTCGAGTTTGTTGTTTGTTATGATGTCAAGCTAATAGATCAACACTATGATCCCATACCCACCTCTCACGACCACCTTAATGATCATATTCTTATCGATTGACGAGGAGGGAGAGCATAGTTTCCCACTAGATTCACCTTGACTCTTCATTCAATGTCATGCGTTGTGGTCTCTCTAATTTCATTCTTTATGAATTGGGTTCAAACACGACTCTATTCAGAGTAGATTTTGTTCCCCAACCCATCCTTCCAATCAACTCTAATGTGGTCATGGCCAAAGGGGGATAAGGTAATATGCTCCTCTAAGTGTGAAGTGAATATGGAACAATAGGTTGAAATGGTAGAACAAACTCAAATATGTAATAAATGAATCCATCATTGCCACTTAGAAGAATCTCTAATTCGTAGAATGATATGGACCACCTCCAACTACGACATGCATAATTGGCAACAAATTGATCCACCGCCATGGACATTCCAATAAGCTAGAGGCAATACCTTCAAAGAATGGAGGATCAAATTAGCGCACTTAGGAGCCAAATTGAAGATTTGAAGCTCTCAGGTCAACAAGGTCTCCAATCTTCCTCCTCTTCAACAAACACTATTATTTCTCCTCCTCCTTCTTTGTCTAATTATATATAGAACCTTAAATTGTCTATCCCCCGAGTCAGTCACTAATCCCCTTTACTAGTACTCTTATGCAAGTCAAAATCTATCAAACTCTAAACATTTCCTATATAATATTCACAAATAAGAACAAGGCTTATGATGTAATTTTGGTGATGTATTGTACAAAAAGTAGGCCTTTGGTCTTATTAGAAAAACTCACATGAAATAATCTTTTATGTAAATCTGGACTTTTATGGTGAGCCAGAGGCAAGTTCATTTTAATATAAAATTCTTAATTATAATTAAATAAAAAAAACATAAAAATAAAGATTTTTTTTAACATTTTTATCATTTGAAGTTGAAAAAAAATCACTAATATATTATAATAAATTTGTCTTATAAATTTATTTTAATAATAGAAACTTAAATATTATTAATTTTCTTTAAAATATTTATTTTACCTTTAAATTTATAAATAGAAATTAATATATATATATATATATATATATATATATATATATATATATTATAAGTGAAATATAACCTTTAAATTTATAAATAGAAATTAAAATATACATATATTATAAGTGAAATATAAACTTAA
Source organism: Pinus tabuliformis (assembly GCA_031772625.1). Taxonomy (NCBI): domain Eukaryota; kingdom Viridiplantae; phylum Streptophyta; class Pinopsida; order Pinales; family Pinaceae; genus Pinus; species Pinus tabuliformis. The sequence continues at coordinate 937,746,929 of CM062815.1, forward strand.
GTTAAAAAATATTTCTCTTTCGATATACTAATTTCAATTAATTTATTACATTCTTTAACTTATGACCTATCTCTTGATTTGAGTGGGGTTTAGTCGCCACAAGTTTAAATGTTATAGAGAAAGGTTAAGAATAAAAATCACTTTTGAAAAAATTAAACTATCACCAAAAACATCCAATCTCAACTAAGCTTTTCACAATCGATAATAATAACACATTAATAAATAGATTATTTTCTTATCCTAAATAAATTAACCCTAACTTACCTTTAATTTAATTATAACAGAACAAATAAAAAACAAAACAATAACAACTCTACCATATAACTTTTCATTTATATATAAATTTCATAACCCACAAAATATATATCATTAATTACTTGTCACTAAATTAATTTAGTATCATTAAATACTTGAATCAACATAACTTATAAATAGCCTCTAATTTATCACGTTCCATATAAAACTAAATATATGTACCTAAGGAGACAAAGTCCAGCAAGGAAATCAGAGCATGCTCTTTAAAATTACACCCTCATAAAACTAAATATATGCACTAAGGATATAAAGTCCAGGAAGGAAATGAGAGTACGTTCTTTAATACATATCCTTTTTGCTTAAAAGGAAAGGTTCGTAGTTTATTATCTTACATTTGAAGACAAATCCTCATGATAACTAAAAACTTTGCGTTGTACTCGTACATATTTATTCATCATTTATAAAAGTAATTTTAATTTTACTTTATTGATTTTCTATAATAATAAGAACGATATATTCCTTAATACATAACCTTTTTGCTTAAAAGGCAAGGTACGTAGTTTATTATGTTACCTTTGAAGACAAATCCTCATGATAACTAAAAACTTGTACTCGTACATATTTATTCATCATTTATAAAAATAATTTTAATTTTAATTTATTGATTTTCTATAATAATAATAAGGATATAATTGTAAGGTTATACGTAAGGTACGTTGGTTTGTTCGTTTGGTTGGTTTTTTTTGTTTTTTGTTTTTATTTATGAATTTTTTATTTATTTATTTATTTATTTTTTTAAATAAAAGTAATTATATAGGTATAAATCTTAGGTTTTTAATCTCACATTATTAAAGATTTAAAGTTTAAAGAATAAGAATCACAAGGTCTGAGAGAGGAGTATAGAGCAATAATCCATATGGAATAGAGGTTAAGTAAGTTTATAAAAACAAAAAACAGAGTTGATACTAAAAGTTCCAAAAATCCTACAATAATACATTCAAAAGTTGAGGTTGAGAAGCGAGAACAAGAACCCAAAAGGGACTATGATAAAAAAAAATTGACCAAAAAGAAAGGACAAAAGGCCCTTCGAAACTTGCATAAAACATCAAGCAAAAACCTATCCATTTGTTAGAGCATGAAGGCCACAAAACTATTGACAACTCCATTGGTCATAGTTTTGTAATGAACAACACCAGGCAGAACAGAGCATCCTCTTTTAGAGAGGAGATCAGCCACAAATTTTTGTTCACGAAAGATGTGTGAAAAGGAAACACACTTAAAAGAAGTTGTCTAGGAGCAAATGAGTTGTATCCAGTTAAATAGAAGAGGCACCCCAAAGGAGGAGCGACCCTGATCCCACTCTATGAAAGATCTGGAATCCCCTACAATGTCAATCCCCTCGATTGCCAGCCAGGAGGCACACCTCCAAACACCCCACAAAGTTACCATTTTTTCCCTGTTATTGGTACCTGAGCCCCCAAACCAATAGAAGTGATAGGACAAGCTCGACTGCAGCACAATGAATGCACAACATCCACATTCCCCAACCAATGAAGCATCGCCAAAATATCCCAACTGAGAAGAGAAACTGATTTCTTTGAGAACACAACACCTTCAGATGGGCTTCAGCCGCCAAGGTCCTATCCCCTGAAAGTAGGTTAGGATTTTGAAGCAAGTAATCCGAGGGTCAAGGAATATATGCTTGAAAATGCTAGCATTTATGCTTAGCCAAATACCCCATGAGATATATAATGAGAGCATTCTGAATTCCTTTTGCTGCATCATCCAGTTTGAGAGGCATGCTTCAAATGAGGAACAATCCACATTAGCATTTAGATTGAAATTTTTTAACGCCATATTCCAGATCTCCCCAACAAAGGCGCAGGTCAAGAAAAGGTGCACCACCTCTTAGCTCACCCTAGAACACATTAGACAAATTCCTAGACCTTGAAAGCCCCTTTCTGATAGGTTCTCCTAGGTGGGAATGTGATTATGGAAAACAAACCATAAAAACATTTAAGCTTGAGAGGAGCTTCCCATCTCCATAATTTGGACAACCAAGGAACCCAAAGCCCAGGCCTGAGACCCTGCAAAATGAAAGAATACACCTCCTCACCAAAACATTTCCATCAGCTTAGAACCACCCCATGCAAGTCAATCTGGCTTCTCAGACAACATAATGCATGCATGACAGAGCTTTGACCTGTACTGTTCTCACTTAGATTCAAAAGGTAATGAGAGATTGAGGTCACTAGAACCCGCCTAGGAAGAAAAGGGTAGAGGGGAATCACGATGAGATCCAATGTGTGCTAGAAGTATATGACCAGATCCATTTAAAAAGTGTGGAATGGACGACGATAAGATGTGATCATCTACAAAGCCCTTAATAGCATCTAGACCAATGACCACCCTGTCACCCCTACCCACATCTCATGTAAGGTTGCCACAACTTAGCTTTCATCAAGCTAAACCAAAAATATTATCCATTTTTTTTTGTGCTCCCAAGCACAACCAATCCTCCAGGCCCAAGTTATTGAGATATTTATGCTTAATAATCAAATGCCAAATTTCAAATGCCCCACCCCCCATCTGCTTCGCTCCTAACAATTGTGTCCAAACTTTCCAGATGGTATTTCCTTTGTTTTCCAACACCGCTCCATGAGAACCTGGCGATAATTGCCTCTATTTGCCTAGTAACAACCTTGGGGAGGTGAAACATATGCATCCAATAAATTGCCGTGCCCTGTAGAACAAATTTAACCATGACTAATCTACCACCTATAGAAATCCATTTGTGCTCCCATAGGCCCAACTTCTTCTCGAATTTTCCAATTAGCCAATCCTAGTCTAAACACATATAATTGTCCCGCTTCAAGTTGAAGCCAAAATACTTGAATCCTTCCTCCATCGTCTGCACTTTGACACTGAATAAGTTGGAAATTTCTGACGTTGACACCTTATCTATGATCAATTCAGAGTTTTCCTTATTCATTATGAGACCAAAATCTTTCCCAAACTTAGAGAAAATTTGATAGAAATCCCTCTATTTTGATATGTCTGCTCTTCCAAAACAAAGCATGTCATCTACAAACAATAGATGTGTGGTTTTTGTATTGTTGATTACCCTACATCCAACGATCAAGCCATCATTTGATATGTCTCTAATCCCTCTACTAAGCCCATTGATTACCAAAATAAATAATAATGGCGGCAATGCACATCCTTGACGTAGACCCCTGGAGATCCTAAAGAACTCTATCAACTTACCATTTATGAGGACGCCATATTTGCCAAGGTAATGCAGACCATTATCGATTCAATATGTCTGTGAGTGAATCCAACTTTGTGGAGGATCAATCTTAGCAGATCCCAATAAAATCTATTTGTAGAAATATGGTGATAAAATTGCAATTGCTAAGGAAAATTAATCTAAAATCAAGAGACACAATTCTACTCTACTGATCTGCAGAATTTAATTCACAATTTAGAACAACATTCGCAAACATGCAATAAGAAAAACCACACATGCACAATATTTTTCTAGGGGAACCCAACTGGGAAAAAACCCTCAAGCCTCTTTACATTAATCAGATGAATAGAGAATGTATTACAATTGCTTGCCTGCTTTGAGCACAACCTGCAAGTGAATAACCTATCTCTATGCTCAATGAGAAGCTCTGACCTAGACTTAGTCAATTTATGCCTCTGCTTGAGCCCCTATTTCCTTGCACAAATCCTAAGGAATTAGCCCCTATTTTTTTAGGAATTTTCCTCCAATTGATTGCGCAATTCCCAAGGATTGATCATCTAACTGCATGCAACACATGTACACTCAAACTAGTTTACAACTGCTTGTTACACTGCCTTGGAATCTCCACCACAACTAAGGAACTCGAATTCCTTACATGCACTAGCTATTTTGAGCTAATTGATCAGTTAACTGGATGATCACTGAGTTAGACTATTGTCCCACTACACAATTGACCTTCCACTAGTTCCATTAACTGTTAAAACTAGTTTAATTGAAACACAATTTGAAATAACTGACTTGGATTACTAAAATTTAGCAATCACACATGCTTAACTGAACTCCAAGCCCTCTAACTTGAATTTACTAAGCTAACTGAGTGACAAGAGCCATGCCACACAAGTTAACAACCTCCAAGTTGTTTGTTGATGTGGAAATTCAAATTTTCTCAATTTGACAAATTGAGACTTTCTTGCTACACTTCTCAACACCCCCTCTTAGCAATAAAGGGATTATCAACCACCCCTATCCTACACCTGTGGAATTCTAACTTCCCTCTTGAAAAAGAATTTGTCATGATGTCAACATCTTGTTCCTTTGTCGGAAGTATTGTAGCAACATTATCTGCCTCTTCACACAGTCCTGTAAATGATGATATCAAATATCTATATGCTTGGATCGATCGTGAAATACCCTATTATTAGAGAACTTTATCCAACTCTGATTATCACAATAGATCATAGTTGGATCCATCATCTGACCAAACAATCCTACGAGTATCTTTCTCACCCAAATCGCCTCACATGTTGCTTGAATTGTAGCCATGTATTCTGCTTCTGTCGAGCTTAGTGTCATAGACCTTTGCTTCCTGCTGTACCAGGAAACCACTGTGGACATAACACTAAAAATTCCACTTGATGTACTTTTTCGATCAGATAGACTCCCTACCCAATCTGCCTCTGTGAAGCCACACAAATTCACTCCCTCTGTCCGTCTGTACCATAATCCATAATAGGTAGTGCCTTTGAGGTATCGTAAAACATGCTTAGTTGTCTTCCAATACAATTTGGTCAACCTAACCATAGCTTGGCTAAGTTGGTTGACTGCATAGCACATATATTGTAATGACCCATCTCTAATATAGAGAGCACAAGAATATTAGCATGCATATGATTCACGCACATGATAGCTACATATGCATGTATCGCATGCACTGCACTAGTATATATATTCTAGATTAACTATAAATGTTGAATATCATGACACTCCTTCAAATAGAAGTTGCACCCTCACCCATCACCACACATATTGCTTAATGCGTCATAAGTAATGAGCAAATACCCTAAATAGTTTCATTGATATAAATTTGAAAGTATAAAGTAAATATGGTTATAAAGAAATAAATGTAAAATCTAAGATAATTATAAATATGGTTATATATTTATATATCCTAGAATATTAATAAATTATACTAATAAATTATCAAAATGATAAAGTAAATAAAAATTAAAGTACATATTATGAACCAAGGGCAATGTGTGGGGACTGCTCTTAAGGTTCAACCAGATGAACAAATTTCTTGTAGATTCTATCAAATTAAATGCAATTGCGTACCTGATTCTCCCGTCCGGTGTCGATCCACATTGCTCTGAGTCTTTGTTTACGTTACCAAACCAACCAATTCCTCCCTGCCTATCTGGGATCAACCTTTGCGGTTCCCAGATCCAGAGGACTTTGAGATGGAAGTCCACTGGCCCCCATGCCCAAAACTCCAAGAACAACTCAAATTTCCCAATTTTCAGTTCAAAATCAAGCCCCAGGCTCATCCCTCAAACTAGATTCCTTTTCCATCGTGATTCTTTGTATTTCCTCCTCCCTGCACTATATTCCAAAGGTCAAGACAATCCTCTGTTTTCCCAAAACTAACTCTCTTCCTCCCTTTCATGCTCCCCTTCTGTCTCTGTATATCATTCCTTGGCGGTGACCACTCTCTCTACCAGCGAACCCACCGCTCCCTTACATGGTGACACCTTCCCTCCTTTGTAACGTGTGACTATATTCATTTAAAGGTGCTGGTATATTGACATGTGTATTAGGTTTACCTTTAGGATTTTTATTCATTTTATATAAATGCCCTTGGTTCATAATATGTACTTTATTTTTTATTTACTTTATCATTTTGATAATTTATTAATATTCTGGGATATATAAATATATAACCATATTTATAATTAACTTAAATTTTACATTTATTTCTTTATAACCATATTTACTTTATACTTTTAAATTTATATCATTGAAATTATTTAGGGTATTTGCTCATTAATTATGACGCATTAAGCAATATGTGTGGTGATGGGTGAGGGTGTAACTTCTATTTGAAGGAGTGTCATGATATTCAACATTTATAGTTAATTTAGAATATATATACTAGTGCAGTGCATGTGATACATGCATATGTAGCTATCGTATGCATGCTAATATTCTTGTGCTCTCTATATCAGAGATGGGTCATTGAATATATGGTCGTGTGTTCATAAGATACATCAGTGAACCCACTAACTGTCAGTAACTGGTAGCATCAACCTCTTCACCTGAAGTGGCATACTCCTTCCTTCAGTTGGTCATTAGAGGTGTCTCCACGGGCTTACAATTTTCCATACAAAATATCTACAGTATCTTGTTGGAATACTTGCCTTGAGACACAAATAATTCCCCATCGCCTTTCCATAATTCCAACCCGAGGAAGTAGTGCATGAGACCCCTGTCCTTAATCTCAAATTCCCTTGCAAGGTCCTCCTTGTAAGAATTGATCAGTTGCTCATCACATGTCAATATTAAATCATCAACACATAAAATAATGATAAGAAATTTACCTTCTACCAAAATATGATAAAGGTTCGCATCCGCTTCACTTGTGGTGAAGTCCAATCCAATGAGATAATTATCAATCTGAATGTACCAAGCTCGGGGTTCCTGTTTGAGACCATACAATGATCAACTGAGTTTGCATACATGAGACTCCTGATCAAATGTCTCAAAACCTTCTGATTGCTCTATGTACACTTCCTAATCAATAACACCATCGAGAAATGTTATTTTCACATCCATCTGGACTACCTTGCTACATGAGCAAAGGTTTCCTCATAGTCAATTCCCTTAACTTGAGAGAATCCTTTGGCCACAAATCTAGCCTGATACTTATCTATGCTTCCATATGTTGCATTCTTTACCTTGAAGATCCATCTCAAACCCACATCTGATTTATCTGCCGGTCTTGGGAACACTTCCCAAACACTTTTCTTCATGATGGATTTGTATTCTTCCACCATTGAATCAACCCAAGAAGGTTGCTCTACTGCTTCCTCAAAAGAGGATGGCTCAGTCTTCTTATCCATGTAGCTAGTGTACCTCTCAGGTGACCTCCTTTTCCAGCGTAAATTTGAAGGAGCTCCCACATTATCTATTGCATCCTGCACCAATCTACCGACTTCCTCGGATATTTTTCTACCTTCTTTGGATGGTTATGCTTGAGTGGATGTCTCCACTCTGCCTCCTCTTTGATCCTCCATTTATGGTTGCTCCACAACTTCTTGAGGCTCCTCCTTTGGAGCTAAAAGCTCCTCTTCTGGTTTGATCTTAAGCTCCCTCTCAAGAGAGAACCACATCACTTTCTCCTCATCAAACTTTACATACCTTCGCATAGTTATCATTCAGAGGGAAGAGAAGTACACATAGTAATTATGTGGAGTTTCGGTGTAACCCACAAAAAATCCCTACTCTGCTATCAGCTCAAGATTCTTCCTTGAATCTTTGGAGACATGGCAGTAAACAGAGGCTCCAAAAATTATGAAGTGAGACACATTCATCTTTCTCCACGAGAAATCCTCCTCCAGTGTAATCATACCAAGAATCTGATGAGGACTCTGGTTCTGCAAGTAGACTGATGTGTTACATTCCTCTTCCCACAAGTATAGTGGTAGGCCTTGGTCATGTAGCATAGCTCTTGCAACTCCCACAATGATCTGGTTCTTCCTCCCTGCTACCCCTTTCTGCTGCAGGTTGTGGGGTGTTGTCAGCTCTCTTCAAATTCCTTCTTTTGCACAGAACTCCTTGAAGTCATTTTAAACATACTCACCTCCATTTTCGCTCCTGAGAGCCTTCACCTTCTTGTCGATCTCTTTCTCAACTAGTTCCTTGAATTCTACAAGCTTTGAGAATGCCTCGTCCTTCTTCTTCATGAAGAAGATCCAACACTTCCTTGAGAAATCATCAATAAAAATAACATAGTACTTATGTTTGGCAGTGGAGGCTATCAATAAGGGTCCACAAACATTAGAGTGGACTCTCTCCAAGTCTGCATGTGCTTTGTTGTCTCAATAATGGAATCTGGATTTCACTTACTTCCCCAAGGTATAACCCTTGCATATATCTTGTTGCTCAAGTGATCCTTCAGGGAGGCGAGTTGTTATTTGCTGCATCATTTTTAAGGCGTCATGATGCAAGTGGCCCATTCTCTTCTGCCAAAGTTCACCAACATCGCGAATCTGCACTTTTTATGCCTTACTTATTAATGCAACACAATATTCCACATCAATTTTATATAGGTTCTTCACACAAACCATAATTTGCTTTGCCTGTCGAGTAGTTATGTTCCTCAGAATAGATTTTCCTTTACTGAATATTACATCATAGCCGCAGTCTTCTAAAATTTATACCAAGATGAGGTTCTTCTTTAGCCCTGAAACAAACATGACATACTTGAGGCAAAGAGGGGATCCCGACATCTTCTCAAAGGTTATTGTACCAATCCTAGTAGCATTGTACCTTCTGTCGCACCCAAGCTCAATATGCATATGGAGATCTTTCTCCTCCAGGTCACTGAAAAACTCTCTACACCTTTTCATGTGGAACGAGGCACCTGAATCTAAGTACCACACACTCCCCATCATAGAGATGGCCATGCATGCGATAAGGGTGAAGTCTAGCTCGAACTGTGAAGCCAAAGCTTCACCTGTTGCTCCTCCTAAGTTATTCTTGCTAGACTTTTTGTGTGGATACTTTGTAGCATAGTGCCTAAATTCATGACATTTGAAGCATTTTATTTTGGACAAGTTTTTCTTCTTGCCCCCTTGGTTGGATTCTAGTTTGGTTTGAGATTTATTCCCTTTGCTCTTCTTGCCATTTCCAACCAATGAAAATTTTTCTTCATCCTCTCCCTTGGATTAAGTTCCATTTATGATATTTTGCCTGATCTCTTCTTGTACCAAATCGAACCACAAGCGTTCCCAAATTTGTAGTTTCTCCCTCTCGTTCACTAATTCTTGGTAGCTATGCTAACTTTTGGGAAGGCCTAGAAGAGTTAGGCTCACTAGGTCATCTTCTGCAACATTCGCACTAACCCCTCCAAGCTCATCGCAAACTTGTGAAACCAGGTAAGATACTACGGAATAATTTTTTCTTCTACATCTTGATGTTTTGAAGTTTGTCTTTGAGGGACAATTTTCTAGGATCGCTGCTATTCTCTAATAGCTCTGTCAGTGCCTTCCACATTTCATAGGATTTTCTTTCCCATGGAAATTTGAGACAATGTGATCTTACACTCCCTCCAAGATTATTCTCCTTGCCTTGGATACATCTTTCTTCCATTGGGCTAAGTTATGGGCATCAACTGATCATGGGTTTGGAATGTCTGTCTTGACATAATCCAATAATCCATTGTCATCAAGCACTGCCTCCATGTGATCCTTCCATGTAATGAAATTCGAGTTGCCTTCCAAGGCATACTCTAATCTTAGTCCATTGAAGGTCATTATCCCGGTCCTGAAGAAATCTTGCTACACTGAAGCTACAAATTCGAACCTCCTGAGGAACAACTTCAAAATTATTTTTCTAATGTTAATCCTGATCTGATACCATGTAGAAATATGGTGATAGAATTGCAACTTCTCAAGAAATTTAATCTAGAATCAAGAGACACAATTCTACTCTACTTATATGTGGAATTTAATTCACAATTTAGAACAAAATTCACAAACATGCAATAAGAAAACCCACACATGCACAATACTTTTTCTAGGGGAACCCAATTGGGAAAAACCCCTCCAGCCTCTTTGCATTAATAATATAATAGAGAATGTATTACAATTGTTTGCTCGCTCTGAGCACAACCTGCAAGTGAATAATCTATCTCTATGCTCAATAAGCAGCCCTAACCCAGACTTATTCAATTTCTGCCTCTGCTTGAGCCCTATTTGCTTGCGTAAATCCTGAGGAATTAGCCCCTATTTTTTAGGAATTTTCCTCAATTGATTGCGGAATTCCCAAGGATTGATCATTTGACTGCATGCAACACCTGTACACCCAAACTAGTTTACAACTGCTTGTTACACTGTCTTGGAATCTCCACCATAGTTGAGGAACTTGAATTCCTTGCATGCATTAGCCATTTTGAGCTAATTGATCAGTTAACTGGATGATCACTGAGTTAGACGATTGTCCCACTGCACAATTGACCTTCCACTAGTTCTATTAATTGCCAGAAATAGTTTAACTGAACACAACTGGAAATAACTGACCTAGATTAATAAAATTTAGCAATCACACATGCTTAATTGAACTCCAAGCCCTCTAACTTGAATTTATTGAGCTAACTGAGTGACAAGAGCCATGTCACATAAGTTAATTGCTGCCAAGTTGTCTGTTGATGTGGAAATTCAAATTTTCTCAATTTGACCAAGGCAAAGTCAATTGAGACTTTCTTTCTACACTTCTCAACACTATCATATGCTTTTATGAGATCAATTTTCATAAGGCATTCTTGAAACTTGTGAGTTTTTATAGTGTATAGACATCATGAATTTGTCTATTAAGGTATGATTAATTTTATGGTTAAGTCGAACATCAAATTGGTATATGATATTTTTGTTTTGTTTTTGGGATAAAGGATCCACCTTCACATGATTATGTGATTTCCAAAGTTTATAAAAACATACATATTCTACTCTCTTTAGATTTGAACCTATGACCTTTTATCATTGGATGCATGTTCTTAACCATTAAATCCACTTTGAATTAATTTTTTTTCAACATTATATATTTAGTAATTTGTTTCATACATATTCTACTCTCTTTAGATTTGAACTTGTGACATTTATCATTGGATGCATGTTCTTAACCATTAAACCCACTTTGAATTTTTTTCTTTCAAAATTATATATTTAGTAAAATTTTTTATATTATATATTAATTTTGATATTAAAAAAAAAACAAAAAAAGCTTTATAAGCTTAATTTAAATTAAGATTGGGAAAAGGTTTAATGAAAGGTGGGAATTCTATTTTAGCATTCAAAATAATTATAAATAAGTGGACTTTTTGTCATGGAAAAAATGAAACGCTTTTTTCAAACTCTCACTATCTTATTTCATATGGATGTGAAATTTGGGGTTATAATTTTTTTGGAGAATAGTGAAGAATGATTGAGCAAATACATAGACATTTTATAATTTATATCTTAAAATTAAAAGCAATATGGAATATCATATCATCTTCATAGAAGTAGGTCTTTACTCCATTGAAAACATGACTATGACTAGGTACTAATGTACAAACATGAAAATGATTAACATGAAATAGAAAAGAAATCTTAAGATTGCTTCAAAATCAAGTGAAAGGAACCTATCTCTTAAGAAAAATGGCATAAAAATGTCAAGAGAAGTGACATAAAATATAAGAGGTATCTTAAAATTGCTTCAAAATCAAGTGAAATCAACCTATCTCTTAAGATAAATGGGACACAAATCTCAAGAGAAGTGGCATAAAAATGGCAAGTCTTCGCTAAGCCATTAGGGAGTAAAAGATGACTTCACTTTACAAAATCTTAATACCATTAAAAATATATTATATCTAAAAGGAAAAATGGTGGTTTGATAGAAATTAGAGAATAAGAGAAAAGTAAAATATCATAAAGAGGTCACTAACACTAATTTAAAAAGTCAAAAGTAACTTCTTGTTATATATAAGAGAAAGAAGAAAATCAACATTGTTAAAATAAGAATCAATTTTCATGTGATATATAGCAAAATATAGTATTGGACATCCCTAAAACAATGTAAGATAAAGAAAATTGATATCTTTATAATATTAAGAAGGTAAAATATGAAAATTACTTTTAAAACGCTTATATAAACTCACATCAAATTTCAATCTAAAAATATTTATACTAATATCAATTTCCATAACCTTTTAACTCTTTAAAATTATGAAAAATGACTTAAAAAAAATCAAATTCTTTTTAAATATAAAAATAAAATTATATTTAGCCCCAAAAATTAGCTCAATCGGTCAAATCAGTGCCTCACCAATCCAGAGGTCACAGGGTCAATTCCCAAAAGCTATTGGGGTCAGGTCTAGATATAGGCCGACGTGTGCGATCCCCTTTGGGGTCGATCTACCCAGTTCTTACAGTGGACATAGTGGCTACCCAGTGACCATGGGTATCCGTGAACCACACATTAAAAAAAAAATTATGAAGTTAACTAGATATTTTTTTATCTTTTTTTTTTTTTTATTATTATCAAAATTGGTTTTGTTAAAAAATTAACCATCATTATTATCATTAATTTTAATTATAAAATTAAGAAGAAATAAATACACCCATAAAAAAAATTAACTATAAAATCATAATATTTTTTTAAGAATAAAATTATGTTGGTGTGAAAACAAAACATCAGTATTATGACTATTATTATATTCAAATTTGTATGCTAGCAACACCACCCGGGTTAAAGTTGAGTGTGTAATGCTGGACTCCATTGAAATTTATGTGCGTTGATCATTACAATCATTTTTAAAAATGATTTTGAGTTTTGTATGGAGATATTTCAGGATCTACAAATCTTTACGCAAATAAGATATATTTTTATTAGTAATTTTACTTTGATTGATTTATGAACAATTAAGAATTTTATATCCATGTTTTCGTAATAGAACAATTTATGAACAATTTACTCCACTTTTCCAAAATATAACAATTCGCTTTCACGGTATGTAGATAAGCAAGTGCGAGGGAGGATAATTAGGAGTGGCAGAGAGGAGCGAAAGACGCATGGCCAGAGGGGCGAGGGAAGGGGAGGAAAATGAGTGTAGTGGTTATCTGGTTTGAGGGGCAGGTGGTTAGTGCCGTAAGTTTCATTCGAATTAGGCACTAGGACACTACCCCCAGGAGAAGAGCAGAGAGAGGAAAACACCAAAAATGTGGAGAGGCTATTGATTGGCAGGGGAGAGGCGCTGATAATCCTGGCAGAGGAGAGGCATTGCAGCCTTGGGCAGAGGGGCACCGAGGCAGAGACGAGTGTGGCAGGAAATGCGAGGAGAGGGGAAGTGACAACATTGTGGAAAGGCTAGAACTTACAGTCTGTGATCTAATCCGAAATGTATGTGAACAAGGTCGCACAGCAGGAGAAATGGCTAGACCAGTCCGTGGAAGAGGACGAGGAAGAAGGGGAAGGGAGCTGCCTCGTGCAGCTGACCCGGGCACCTCGGATCCCAAACGTGGAAGAAAGCCAGTAGAAAGGCTTATCAATGAAGTGGCAACAACGTACAGGGTAGGGATAGATGTAGGCATCCGGAAGATCTTAGAAGATTGGGAGGAACAGATAAAAGAGGAGGCAGATTCAGAAGAGGAAATGGAGGCCTGGCGTGAGGTAATCCCGGACCTAGGGAATACTAGGGGAAGACTCACACAATTTAAGCAAACTCTATACTTGTATTGGCTCATGAAGAGCCTTATGGGGAAGGCAATGGAGCAATTATCAATGGGGATGACAATGACCCTCCAGGACATGCCAAACTATAAGAAAGACCTGCAGACCATCCAGTTCCAGTTGTGCAAGCAGGACATTCGCCTAGATTGTATTCGAAGGCATATCCATTGTATTATCGAGCTGACAGATGCACCAAGAGGCTCAACGGAAGAGCCGGCCCCGGTTGACTCAGCCTCAGAGGATCAAAAGGAATAGTCAGGTTCCTGAAAGTTTTTGGTTTTTAGCAAATAACAGTTACTTTTACTAATGTATGCTTATGATAGACAAAAACTTAGACTCTTATCATGATATAGATGTATATATAGCTTGGGTAGATCGCCTTAAACTATATTATTTTTGGATGGCTTATAACGAGGATAGATGGCCAACAGACGTGGTTTCCCACTAGGCAAGCTGTGGCCACCTATCTCATCTATGTGGTGTAAACTTGTCTTTTATAAATAGAAAACAAAAGGTCCTACCAAGCTTTACAAAAAAAATAAAAAATAAAACTTTTCTACAAAGTCTTTACTTTATAAATTTGTTATAAAATATTTTTCTAAATAAATCACTTAATCTTATTATTCATATCTATTAAAATTAAATATTATATTTTTTATTAACTTAAAATTTCATTAGTATGAATTTGCTATAAAATAATTTTCTAAATAAACCACTTAATCTTATTATTCATAATTATTAAAATTAAATATATAATTTTTTATTAACTTAAAATTTCATTATTATGTCACTGCGAATGACATCTAGTCGCAGTGCTGGGCCAAATTTTTTTTCCCATACTTTTTTATTTTTCTCCATTGCTATAGTTAAACCTTGGTTTGCAATGCACTTTTGGGAGCTGATGTAGACCCACTGCCAACGCCAGGGCCACAGAGCCCGAGGCCATACGTCAGCTCCTAAGCCGAAAGCTTCAAAATCTTTGGCATTGTGATGACGCTAGACATGTAATTATTGCATTGGTTGATGTGGTGACATAAGTAGTAGTCTATATAGGTAGTGAAACAATATGTGTTGGTGGCGTCGACTATGTAAATTAAAACAAAGCGCATGTGAAAAAATATTTACAAAATTTAAACAATAGAATTTAATTAAAAACAATAATGGCAGCTTGTTAGGAAAAATATTATAATTTAAATAAAATTTAAGAAAACCATTCTTTTAATGCCATTGTCGTTAGGTAGTAATATCTAGTGACCATGTTGTTGTAATAGTTTCACCGTACAAAAAATTTAGGAACTCTTAAAATGTTTTTTACAATGTTGAATTAAGGTTTAAATGCCTTCGCACCAATTTTTTGGGCCAACGTATGGCCACCACCACCGCTAGGGCTACAGACGCTGAGGCCATACGTCAGTTGTCCTTGTGTATCTGTTCCAGCCGTCCTCGCATGCTTGTTATGTCCTTCGTAATTACTTTCAAGATGATTGTTCATTTGCAAAAGACACAAAATATCTTATTGCTTCGCTTGGGAATACAAGAAGGTACCAAGAAGAGCAAAAGCAACACCTAAACCATTTACTGCCCTCACTGGAGTATGAAAAATTATGATGGAGGATGCAATAACAGACCCTCTTCGTAGTGTTACCAATACTGAATGTTAAAGGTGATATTTCATTTAGTGACATATATGACACCTGGTTGTAGAGGTGATAAAAAACACTTTGTGTCGCAACCCACCACACAAATTGAGGTCTAATTGCTTGCAAAGCTTCTTTCCATCTAGCAATCGAAGCTTGAGGTCCTTTGACTACAAAGGTGAATGGGGTCAGAAGTGCCAGAGACAATATAAAGAGGCAAGCATAGTAGTTCATGCCACCCACGAACTTCCGTTCTTTCATGCCCTTGTTGAAGAAACTCTTGTGGAATACAAAAGCAATATTTGAGATCATTGCACCCATGAAATATGTCATGTTAAAATTCAATTTCATAGTTGCCTACCTTGGACATGCTAACAGTTGCTGCTACATGCCCAATTGTATGTGCAACTTCCACTAGTGCCAATGGATTCCAAAATTCAAAATCAATATCTAGAGCATCCACTAAACGTGTTCCCAAGACACTCACATCATTAATTATCCAATGACTAATCAAAATGTTGAAGTCAACCAAGGGTAAGGAAATGCATTCAACACTTCTTGTAAATGTTGAAAACAACATTTAGGGTCCACCAAGCAACAAAGTGGATTCCAATCTTCAATCTATGAGCAACTTCTGATGGAGAAGACTTTTTTGGAAGGACTTCGTCTTGGACATCACTGTCAGGAACTAAATATGAGGAACTAGCTTCATATGCCTTGGCCTAAACATTGAATTTTATCCTTCTTAACAATGTCTTACATAAGCCAAGCCCTACACAGTGTGTGAGCTCGAGAGATTGTCCATATATGGATTTTCTATCAAGTGTAGATGACAATCGAATCAATCCACTCACTGGAAGAGACCCGGGCTTCAAATATGTTTTACATAACGCATTTATCTGCGAACAAGAATATGGTACATAGATAGTTGTACGATTCAATACACTACATTTACACAACATACTTCCAATCATCATTTTGGCACAAGCAGACATTTTTGATACTGGTAGCCACATGAATAGGACAGTTCAGTAAACGCCGATGTCAGTGAGGGAAAAAACAAAAACCTTGAAGTGCAGTGATCGATCAAATACTCTCAAGACCTCTGAGGAGGGTTCTAGGTTCCCTTCCCAAGTCCTTGAAAAATCGATCAAGCTTCCCTTTGAGATGACCAAAGGGTTATGTAGTTAGACAACTACATGGCGTGTTCTTGTTTGATGTGGCATTCCAATTTAGATGGTCGGGAGAATTCGTGAGATGCAATTGAAGGCGTTAATCCTGACTGGTTTCTATTGGATTGTTTTGGGATCCATATTTATATCAAATCATAATCTCCTTTCCTCTAGGCTTTGACTTCTTGGGCAAGGGTCGGATCTTCGACTAACTTAATTACCCCGGGACAAAATTATTTTTGATTTTAGTAGACACATAGTATTTCACAATTAATAATAATTCTAAAGATTTATCTTTTCTATAAATAGATTTGACACAAATCAGATTTCCAACTTTTTTTCATCATAGAGGTTTTAGTCCACACATACAACTCCCTTGGTTACTTATGGAATGCAAAAAGGGATCCGTTCAAAGATAAGTGAGACAAACATTAGTTTTCCCTTGGAAATTGCCCAATTCAATCAATGTCATCCTTTTAAGGAAATTAAAGTCCTTCTTTTAAGGAAATTAAGGTATGCTAGTCCTGAGAGAAACCATGTGATAATGTTTGCCGTGATATGGTGGTGCCACATCACTTTATATGGTCCCTGTTCCTTCCACTATGGGTTGTATCTTGTAGGTAGGGCACATTATAACTTAGTATGACATGATGATTATCATTGCATTTATGGCAAGTTTGTGGTTTGGAGGCAAGGGTCACGTAATTGGGTGATCGGGACTTCGTAAAATATCAATGTTTTTGTGTATTATTTATGATGAGGCTTGTTTTATAATTGGTTTTGCAAGAGGTATTATATGATTTCATGCTTTGGTTTATTATATATGGGTGGAATTTGGTTATATGATATAAAGATTTTGTAGTTGAGGATTTTGATTAGAATATTGTTAATTCTATTATATTATGTTTATTTAAAGTATATTATAATAATTATATAATTTAAATAGATGGAAAAGAGAGTTCAAATAGGAGTTGGGTGCTTTCATGAAGAGGTTGGATGTTGGGTTCCATTCCTTCTTTCTATGTAATATTGAGTTATGTACCAACAAAACATCATTACATTGATTGATATTTATGCAATTTTTTTTGTCTTTCTATTTGAAAAGATCATACAATAAATCTATAAAACAAAATTCATATTTATTAGTATTAATTTACTATATTATGTTTATTTAAAGCATATTTAAAATTTATTAGGGAAGAAAATTTAGTATTATAATTGAAATTTATCTCATATATGAACATATTTATTAGTATTAATTTACTATATTATGTTTATTTAAAGCATATTTAAAATTTATTAGGGAAGAAAATTTAGTATTATAATTGAAATTTATCTCATATATGATGTTCATGTATATTTATTAAAAATATAATATTTTTTCCTATATAAATAAATAACTATCTTACAATCGAGTCCATAAAACAGAAATCATGTTTATTAGTATTATTTTTTCTAGATTGTATTTATTTAAAGTACTTTTAAAATTTATTATGGAGAAAAAATGTTATTATAATTGAAACTTATGTCATATATATATATATATAATGACAATAAATCACTAGTTAAAAGTTCTATTATGATCAACTTGGTTTATGGTAGACTCTTAACCATTTTTAAAAATTCCAACAAATTCCAACAATTCAATTCAAGTTAAAAAAAAAAACATTGTTTATTATAGGTTTTGTTTATTCCCTATCCATCCAATATCGAAAAAAGATATTTTCAATTAACCCAATGTGTTTTGGGTTTTACTTGAAAACTTTATATCAATTAAAAGGATATTATATAACCATATCACAAAAACAAAAACCACATGGTGGCAATTCCCAAAAAGCAAGGGTAGTGACATTGCCACCATGTGGCTCTTGTCTATTATATATTGTGAAATAAATGTTAAAAATCCATTGTTAATTAATTTAGATATATCTTAAACTTGAATATATCAAATATTAAAAGGAATTAAATTTCTTAATGTATAATTTTTTATCAACCTAAATCCATGGTAAATTCGGATCTACCAAACACCAGGGATCAAGTCCACAATTAAGATAAATCTAAGGTGATACTTTCTTGAATGGAGTTCCTCAAGCCTTTAAATAAACTTCATTATAACATATATATGTACAAAACCATGGGTTGCAAAAACATGGGACCCAAAAACCGCTAATGATAAATTATAAAATTTATTTTTTACTATATTTTATTTTTATTTGACCGAGCCAAAATATTTGCATTACATTACATTACTATAGATCCATCTTAACTCTGGATCTATCATGCACTTCGAGAGAGTAAATCTCTTCAGGTGCAGACCTCTTTTTTGAGTGCAAAATTTGAGGAAAGGTTTGCACTTTGAGAGATTTGATCCCTCTCTAGGCTTGATAGATCCATAATGGATCTAGGTTGGTTTAATTATTAATATCTAGTAGTTATAATTATTATTAATTTTTTAAAATTAAAATAATATATATATATATATATATATATATATATATATATATATATATATATATATATATATATATATATGATTTCACCGAGTCAAAATGTTTACAAAACATAAACTTACAACATCTCTTCCATATTGGGTTGGAGAATGCTTCTCGACCCAAACATCTCTTCCATACTGGGCTACAGAGCACCTCTTGATGCAATTATCTAATTCCATGCAATGTATTGAATGATTAAAATATTACACATTAAGAAATGTGATCCCTCTCAATGTTTCATAAATAAAGGTTTAAGATGGAACCTTACTAGTTTAACTTTTTTAGATACTCTCTCTCTCTCTCTCTCACACATAGATTTGTTCATTCATGACAACATCTCCCCCATATTAAGCTATAAAGCATTTCACTACTCTCTATGCAACCACAATGTTTAGTTTCTATCTCATAAAATCTCTATCCTCCTTCATATTTAAATGCTTATATTGCCGTCCTTAATCCATCTTAACTCCGGATCTACCGAGGGTCAAGAGGGATTAAATCTCTTTTCACTCTAAAAGAGGTTTGCATCTAAAGAGATTTGATCCCTTTCAACACTTGGTAGATCCAGAGTTAAGATGGATCTAGACTAGTTTAATTCCCCCCTTTAAATAAACTATATTCAACATGTATATCATTTGTTCTCATAAACCTAGAACTAAAAAACCACGAGTAACAAGTCAAGTTTACCTTAACTACCCAACAAAAAACAACAACAACGAAGTAGAATTTTCATTTTTATTCTTTTAATTTGAAGTTATTTATATTTTAACATAGGTTTTTTTCTTGACCGAATAAAAATGTTAGGGTCCAACCCTAATCCCCTTATTTATGTAATAGGGTCGAGTCATAGTTATACTTAGTTAAAGAGTCAATAAAGCCCATATTAATAATTGTAAGTGGTTGACCCGCATTTAAAGAAGGGACCAAAGTTAGTTGCAAATGGGCCATGGTATTAATAAGAACCATGGTATTGACCCATGGTATTGCATGTATGAATCCTATATAAAGGATAGAGACTCCCCTTAAGGAGCGTCATGTCTTATTTTGTAATTGAGCCCAACTCTATTGGAGATTGCCTCCTCGAAGAAGCAAGTGAACATTGCTTTCCTTTCTGAATAATAAAACACATGATGTTATTTCTTATTGTTCTGTGTTCTGGATATATTTCTTCGCATATTTGGTATTCTGGTATCTTCTCGCAGGTCAAGAGCATAACAAAAAATATTTACAAAATAGTACATTACATCTCTACCAACTAGAAAGCACCTCTCAACACAATAAGCAAGACAACACTCTAAAAAATCAAATCAACACCCCCAACTTAACAATTTTAAAATTTACCCCGGATGCGGGTGGTTGCTAGACACATAGAGACTAAGGCTCGTCCGCAGGGCAGGTGTCCGCCCGGACAAGCCACGCATGCCAGGAGGACACACCCTAACTACACCAGCACACAGCATTTAAGGAGGGAAGTTAAGGTTGATGGCAGTGGCGTCCCGTCGACATTCATTGCGCGTCTTGAGAAGCGAAACATGGCACATCATAGCTGTAAACTCTCGGACATTCTCCCGCATTTCCCGTCTGCTCCTGTTTTGGTCCTGAAGGAGGTGACGGAGGTTCATCGCTTCGGCTCCCACTCAGGCTCTGAGAGCGATTGTGCCAGTTTAGCAGCCACAGAGTTAGGCAATTGGCGGGCTTACGAGCAAGCTAGTTGCGAACCCGAGAGTTTGGTGGTGCTGCGTACTTGGGAGACTGGTGGTGTTACAAACCCGCATCTCTCATCGGCTCCTGTTCTTGTTTTGAAGGAAGTGGTGGAGGTTCATTGTCTCGGCTCTCATTCAGGCCTTGAGAGTGACGGTCAAGGTTCTGCAGCTACAGAATTGGGCAATTGGAGGGCTAAAATTCGGTCAGGCAGTGAACCTGTGCAAATAGTGGTGTTGCAAACCAGTCATCCGCAGTTTCGTTGGGGAATTGAACGTCCTGTACAGAGGAACAGTATGCAGCGTAATCGTGGAAGGGGTAACAGTGGAAGGGGCGGCTACAGTGGAAGAGCCCGTTCGACTTCTTCCTCAATTGAAGAAACCTCTGAGCGCAGAAGACCGAGAGGAAGGCCCCCGGGCAGAGGCAGAATGGTGGAACCTCCAGCGAGAATGGATTGTGGGCACACGGAGCACCCAATGGTTAGATACCGCCTTCCTTGTACCTTGGCCAATTCCACTTTTTTCGTGACTGTTTCAGTGGAGCACTGCAGCAATCCTTGGGAAGATGATGAAGGCAATCCCCGTGCCAACCCTCCGCGTGTTCCTGGGATTGTTCCCACTTTGGAAATGGAATTCCCTGCTGTTGAGATGCTGAGGCCCATACATGACCCGGGAGCAGGCCCGAGTGAACCTGTTCGTGACTATGGTGCTGGCCCAAGTGACCGTGGAACGCGCAATCCTGGTAAGGCTATCCTCCAGCCTCCCTGCTGCAAGACGGAGGATGGACCGCAGACAACTGATGAAGACTAGCATGCCCAGCTCGCGCTCCAGGTTTTACAGCAAGAATTTTTCTCTGTCAGCTCCCTTCGCGGTCATATATGTGTCTGTCACTCTGTCACTATGTAATTGTGTCGGTTATCTGTTATCTCTGTTCTGTGTTGGTGTTCTTCACGTGTTTATGTTGTTTTTGTCCATGTGTCAGCTACATGAGTGTTGCTCTAAGTTTCCATCCTATGTAATCCTGGAATGAATACTCCTGAGTCTACTGTCTGTCCCAGGACAAGTCTTACAGGGCCGCGGCCCTGTTGTAATTTTGATGATGTAATTTTGCTCTTGCTGTAATATAATAGTTTAGCCTTACTTAGAAAAAAAAAAACAATTTTAAAATTTATTAATTCATAATACTAAACTAACCCAACTTATCAACTAATTTATAAATATTCAATATATTCTCCACTACAACTTCTAATCACTATCCAAAATTTTCCACACTTCTCTCTGTACATCCAAAATTTTCCACCGTTTCTACTCCTCTCTACATTAAAGAAAGTATTTCTACACAAACGCATTCAATATTTCTACACAAACCCATCCAATATTAACGATAACCCATTATTTAGTTTCTTATTAAATCAATACATCACATCTTTATAACAACATATTCAAGCTTTTATTACTTCTTCAAAATTTCATTATTTCCTATATGAATGGATACACAACACTTTAGTTCTTAGTCAGTTAATACATCAAATCTCCACCACTTCCTACAAAAGATTTTATTATTTTCTATTCAAGTGGTTATACAACCCCAAGTAGGATTACCTACTCCACTTTTCAAAAACCTACCCGCTGTTTATGCAACATGCCACCCACCATAAGATGAGATTTTAATCCATAATTTGCTTCAAAGTCAAGGCACTCAACAAAGTGTTCTTTTTCCAAACAGGAAAAGGAAAGTTAACTAAGCCCGTGTCTTTTCAAGTGGAGCTCGCCCTATGGGGGTGTATCGATGGAAAATCGCAACCAGGAGTCGCAAAGTTAGGAGGGTCCATGTCTTTTCGAAGGAGCTGTTTGTTTTAAAGTGGGATCTGCCAAATATCTTCACAAAGAGGGAATCATAAAGTTAACTTTTGTCTCACTAGTGTGGACCATGGACCATGCCGCTGGGGGAGATTTGCAACTGAAGCTAACAAATGGGGTGGTCGTTTCATGCTGGTTAAAGTCAAAATATTAGTTCGATTACTATGAAGTCTATGATCGTTATTTGAGTTCTCTTGATCGTTTCTTGCGTCACAAATTATGATAGGGTTAGGTGTTGGTACGATACTCAAGTATTTTTATTATTATTGTTTTATTAAGAGGAAGCATGTGGATCTTGTAATCTTTTAGAAGGCATTTTGGGATGAATTTTTTATTAGTTTATGACGTAATAAATTATTTGATTATTAGAAATTTAAAATTTAATATTTTTTTTGTTTTGATAATAAACTATATTGAATGGTTTGAAATACGCTGATGATGTGAATTTTATCAAATTTTTTCTTATTTTATAATAATTTAAAATTAATTTCATACTTATATGTATTTTTCTTTTTTCATATTTTTATAACTTATTTTTTTAAAATTTGATATGTGGATTTTCTTTTTAATGTAGATAAAAGTTAAATGCTATTGTTTTTATATGTTTTACTTATTTATTTATATTAATGTAAATCAATATTAACATATATACATATATATATATATATATATTAAATTTGCACCCGAGTGCATGGTTCGCGTGGTGGGGGTTGACGACTTTCTCGCACCCCACCCGCGATCGAATCCCGTCTATGTGTTGCTGCGCGGTCAGCCATATGCCGGAGTTAAATTGTGATCTGATGTGACAGTCGATATGACGTTTGATGTATATATTGTACAAAATCGGGCCTAATAAAAGCTTCTGCAGGGACTGCCCCCCTTTTAAATATATATATTAAATTAAATCATTTATTTATTTATTATAAGATTTTAAACTTTACAACTTATTGTTCATGGTATTTAGTGTTTGAATTTTGTAAACGATAGGATTTTGTGATTTCAATTTTTCGTTCCAAATTCAATGATATAAACATGGATTTGGTCATGTTAAATGAGTGAAAATCTCAAAATCCTTAAAGTCAATAATGTAGATATAGATTTGTTCATGTTAAATAAACTAATTCTTAAAAATTCCTAAATAATGAAGAATTAATATGAATTAAACAATGCCCAATTAGGAGCATAGAACAATTGGTGAATGGGTGCACTATTAAGGCACTTCTTGCATGATGGTAATTGGTTCAAAACTCTACGGATAGTTCCACCACCTATGCTGGGAGAGTAAGTCATTGATATCTCTCACAATATTGCCCATGCCATGGTGGATCTATCGAGCAAGCTTGGACCATTAAGAGAGGTCGGAGGCTCTGACTCAGAGATCAGATTGGAGCTAAGATTGAGAGACAATGAAGACCCATAAAAGGAGTTGAGGAAAAAACTCGAGAAAGAGTTGCAAAGTTCCAATTCCATTACCCCTTCATAATCCTTATTTAAATTGGAAGTGAAAGTGGTGATGCATACATGTATTTGGATTAATTCCTTTAATGTCAGTATATTCCCATGCAGATGCAAAGGAATGTTTTTGTAACATCTTTATTAATTGTTTATTGTGAAATTCCTCGAAGTTATTGTTAATGTTTAATGTTTTACCTAGATAAATTTATACCAGAGAATTGCCAAAATTTTCCATTGAGTTTAATGATATTTTAGATTGTTGAGATGAAAAATATTCAATACTGCATTCTTCTTGAAAGTTTTGTTCTAACATATGCACACAATAATTTTTTTCACAATATGAAGAAAAATCACGATTATTCATTAAATTCATTAATTGATCTTCTTCATCATTTTGTGAGATAGTTAAAACTGGTTGAATATCTTCATACTCTTCATCATCTTCTTCAATCCATTCTTCATTCTCTATTTCAGTTATTGCTCTTGCTAGTGGATATAATGTGAACTTTTTAGTGGTATTGCCATAAAAAATGAACATATCACCAGATCTACAACTTATGAATGCATCAGTTGTAGCTAACCATGGCCTGCCAAGAATCATGGATGCCCTCCTAGATTAGTTTTGGGAGTTAACATCATGAAATTAACAGGATACTCCTATGAATCTAGAGATACATATACATCTTCCAATATACCCTCAGGTTTGATAATAGGTCTATTTGCTAATTGCAATAAAGTAGGAGTATATTGAAGATTAGTTAATCTTAATTTATCCATAGTATTTTTTGTCATGATATTTATATTTGCACCTAAGTCAATCAAAGTGTTTGGAATTTCAATACCATTGATATGAATCTTTACAATGGGACTACCTGGATCTAAGTATTTTTCAATTATTAGTTTTCCCATCATAATGTCTGCAATTTTTCCTACTTGTTGTACTCTTTAGATTCCTTTTATTTTTCTTCCAGGTTTTCTAATACACAACTCCTTTATTGTTTTTGCAAAAATAGGGATTTCCTTTATAGCTTGAAGCAATGGAATTTTGATGCAAATATTTTTCAACTCATCTAACATGTTATAATCAGGTAAAACTATTTTCTTCTCTACACCTTTATCAATTTGTAGTCTCTCCAGAAAGGGAGGATTTTGTAAGGAAATAGAGGGTTGTTCAACTATAGGAATTGTAGGAGTTGGTTTTATTTTCTTGTCATCTATTTGTGTAGGAATGTCTTCTTTTTTAGGAGTCTTTTCCTATTTAGGATTTTCCTCCCTTTTAGGAGTTTTATCCTCTTTATATTCTTGAATGACAACAAGGGGTGTTTTCTTTTGTAAAACTCGACCAAATCTAAGTTGGACATCATTTAAATCTAGGGGAAGTATCATGTCAGCTTGAACATTTTGGGCCTCAACATTATAAATGGGTTTTTGAGGTGCTTTAATATTAGGATTGAGAAGTGGTTGAGAAAGAAGATGATTTGATTTTTGAGGAAATGAAGTGAATGGTAATGGAAGGGGTTGACTTGTAGCCAATTGAGGTTGAAATTGTGTTTGGGTAGCTTGTAGAGGTTGGGGTGGAGAATAATATTGAGGTTGGTATTGAGGATATTGTTGGAAAGAGTGAGGGTACTGAGTATTTCTGCGATAAGAACCTTACCATCCTTGTGAACAAGATGATTTTGTGGTTGAGGTGGCCAATTTTTCCATGGTAGGGGTGTGTTCCAATTACTTTGTGGTTGTGCATAATATTGAAATTGTGCATTAGGATCTTGTGTCATACCTGTTTGACGAGGCTACCAAGGTCTTCTAGGAGCAACATAACAAATTTTATTTGTTTGATGTCCCAACTTCCTCTTGGAAAACAAATTTTAATCCTGGTATTGAAGGCCACTCCTTTGTGGCATGAGTTTCTACAGACATAACACAAATTTCATCATTTTCAAGAGGACATTCTTGTAATGCATATTTACTCCTACATTTAGGAAAGAAAATAGACAAAGTAATACTTGTTTTGTGCTCTGAGCATATCCATTTTCTCACCAAGATTTCCAAGAATATCGGTTTTAAAGTTATCAAGAAAATTATTGAGTTTTGCTCGACTTACCATTCCCAATTCAAATTTCCTTACTTTTGACATGACTGGATCTCTTAGACTCTTGCCATATTTTGGCTTCTCTTGAAATATATTTGCACAATGCACAAATCTCTTGAAATGACAATTGAGACACATCTGATTTACCCATTAAATTAAGAAGATAAATCCATTCATCCTTTATAGATTTTAATAAGATATTTTTTTATGTGTCAAATCCTAAATCATGCAATTTGGCTCTTCTAACATCATATGTAAATCTCTCTACTAAATATTCAAGGCTTTCATCTTCTCTTTGAGTCATTTTAAAAATTTCTTCTCTAAGGTCATGATGTATTCAATAATCTTTATATTTTTCTAAAAATATTATTTTCATGTCATCCCATGTCCTTAGAGAATTAGTTCCTAAACCCATGAACCATTTGAGAGCCCCATATTTCAATGTAGCAGGAAACAATTTCAACTTTTGAGTATCAAGTAAATAATCATAAGATTGACATAATACCTCAAAATCAAAGAGAAATGTTTCTGGATCCTCAGTTCTCATACCATGAAAGTTATGAATTAGAACAGATGGATAAATATTCTTCATATTAGTAGTAATATCATTATCTTGAATAGGAAATCCAAAAGGATCCTCCTCTTCATGATAGTATCCATCATTTTCCCTTCCCCCTCTTCCACCTCGACCACCACCTAGAGGTCTTCTACCTCCTCTTCCTCCACCAATTAGTGGCCTTTCCTCTCCATTATGTGCTTCTCCTTCTCCTTCTTCCATTGTAGATTCTTCAGAACTTATATAAGGCTCCTCAATAGGATTATCTCCCTAAGTTTCCTCTTCTTCTATTCCTTCCTCCTCTGGTTTGTCTATCAATGGTTCTTCAAGAAAAGTTTCTTCCTCTTCTTCTCCTTCTTCATTAGGTGCTTCTAACTCTTTTCCAATGAGTTGTACATCTGTTGAAGAAAGGAAAATAACTCCTTCAATTGTAGATGTAGGTTCTTCTACCACTACTTCTGTAGATTATGTTGGTGATTCTCTCAGTAGAATTTATGATCTTTGTACCTCAAGAATTCTTAATCTACCTACAAAAGATGGAATGCGTGAGATGGAAGATGGTGTGGCACTACGTGGTCTAGCGGGGCTGGTTGGTGATGTTGGAATTGAACTATGTCCTCTAACAAATCTACCCCTAGAATCTCATTCTCTATACATGCATCCTAAATTATTTAATATGAATTTTTAACTATGCATCTAAGAATGAATGCAACTATTATGAGATGAAATTGCAATAGCTCTGGTTTAACCCCACAATTGTGATTTGCAGGTTCTTACCTCTCGTCTTACTGCTCCTCCTAAATAGAGTTGTATAAATAAAAAGGGATTAAGTCATTACCTATGTATGCTTTCCTGACAATGGTGCCAAAAATGTTGGGTAATTTAGTTGATGGTTAAATTACTTGCATTAAATTATCAATCTAGGGTTCGTATTCTTATGAAGCACACTTGCACTGTATATGCTAGGTAATTAAGTTTTGATAAAAAGCAATCTATTCTATTGAAATGAAATTGCAAGACTTAAAATGAAATCCTATTTATGAGGATATCTAAATGAGCATGCACACACACTTTCTTTCTCAAAAAGCAAGAAGGAGCATCTAATTCTGAACTTGGAAATAAACATTAATATATATTATTCTGATCCTATACTATGAAAGCTTTTTAGATTCCTTAAGCCTAATTTTATTCTATTGAACACAAAGGCAATTTTACTCGATGGAAATCCATTTTATCTAGAAAACAATGAAAATCTATTCTAAGAAGATAAATGTGATTCTATGTTAAGTCGTATTCTATGAGCATTCAATTGACAATTATAATCTAACATAAGGCAATGAATTCTAGTTCTAGGAAAGCATTTTTACACTATGAAAGCAACGAATTCTAGGTTATGAAATGAAAAGGTAGTCTATTCTTAAAGTAGTAAGAGATCAAGTGAACTTAATGATATTATTGATGTGTGCATATCTAATTAGAACCATTCATGACTATAAATCTGAGACTAAGTAAATTAAGAGAAATTGAGCAAATGTTTTTGATTGTTTTTAAGTTTACTCAAGCGCTTAACCTATGGAAAATAAAGAGAAACAAATGAGTGAAGAATGCAATGAATCTATATGAGAAAAAAAGCATATAATTCTTAAAACATGATAGAGCATGAATCTAAAGTTTGTGCATGAAACAAAGTATAAGAAATCAAATGAGAACTATTGTATAGATCACATTTCTACAGGAGGTCCTCCTGAGATGTACGAGTGTGTGGAAACTTCAAATCACAAACTCGAAATCAACACCATATATTATAACAATTCCACCATAGGTATTTATATTATATGAAATACGTGAAACAAAGATCTCTTAATAATAATAAATATGAAAATGTATCAAGTCCTAAAATGTATATTCACTTCCTATGAAGAATTTATATAGAGTTTTTAATCTCGAGTGCCATGGTGATGCTTGGCTGTTCCCTTTGATAGAAGATTACCACTTCATTCCTTTTCATCATAGGGTTGATGTTCGTTTGACCACGTTATGGCCGCTGGGATGGAGTGCTCAACTTGAAAGTCTATTGGTTATTATTAAGATACAAATTTGACATCTTGGTTTCTCAATTAAAATAGGAATCTTCCATCTCATCATTCACTATCAGAGAAGTGAATTATGAGAAGACATTATCAACTTCAATCCTTCAAATATTCATCCTTGAATCTCACTTTCTTGATATTCTGACTGTTACAGGTGTGCCACAACAACTTTGATCGAGGGTTTAACATGGGATATGTGTTGAACCTGTTAGTGTCAGTCTTTCCAGCCTTCCTCCAGTGATCAAATGTGCTCTTACAAAGTGATTTTGAAGTGTCAAGGTCAAATTTTGTTATTTCAGTGAGTCTTCAAACAAAATTTGGTCACTAGGCATTAGGTCTAGGGTTTGCTTTAACTCCTTCTAAAGTCGTCCAAATGTCAGTCTATGTCATCATTCAGCTGAGTTTATCGTCATTCATAGGGTTGTCATTATCATCTCAGTGTCTAATGAGTCATTTTACACCTTGTTCATGCTTCAGTTGCGCCTAGGTAAGGTCATTTCCCTCTCCTAGGGTTTTGGAGGTAATTTCTCTTGGGAGGCCAAATCACCGGCAAAACTTGTATCCTGATGTTCATACACCTTCCCCTATCCTTAAAGTACCTTATCAAACACTTTCCATCACTGAGATCCCCCAAATTCCTCATTTTTGCACAAACCCTAGTTTCTAGCTACAACCTGGCAATTTTCTAGGTTGGGCCTGTGTTTTGCCCTTTTGGACCCCTTCCCCTCACTCAATCTCTGAGATTACACTTTCCCTTGCTTCCTAACATCCCTCCCTACTTCCAAAAATTTCCCCAAGAATTTAGAAGCCCCTTATCCCCTTCATTTCGCTTCATTTCGGCAAAATCCCTTGTTCCACACATCGGGATAAGTTTCACTAAAATGATGTTTCTGAGCAATCAAAGATGAATTTTGGAAAACTGAGAGAGGTTTTTGTTCAAAACATGCCAAGGAAGAAAAAACTCTTTCACTTTTTGCACAGGTGTCATGGTTTGAGAGAAATGTCAAGAATACCGTTGCCTCAGGAGAATCAAAGACACCTCTGAAGTGACCTTGGGAAAATCAAGTTTTCTCCTAGCTTGGTTGGCAAAATGATTTTCTTGATGGGTAAAATGATAACTAGACACAAAGAGCTTTCCAATGAGCTATCATGAGCTCAATTTGGGGTTGAGGAAGGCATTCAAAAGTTGACTGCAACAACACTCTTCCTTGAGGCAGCCTCATTTGGCACATTTTGACCAGTCTTGGGAGATTTGATTTTTGACAGGGAAAATGAACTCCAAATTGAAAAATTCCAGTTGGGTTGGAAATTATACTCAAATACCTTTCCAACGAGCTATCCTGTGCCCGATTTCGACACCGGGAAGGCCTCCAAAAGCCTCCTGAAAAACGCGACCCGTTGAGCCTGGCGCGCGACCCGTCAGAGGCGCGCGACCCATCAGGCTGCCTTTTCCAGTGCAAAATTTACACAGGTGCGACCCGTCAGTGGCGCGCGACCCATTGGGTGAGGCACGTGACCCGTCAGTGCCCTCAATATCAAACTGCCTGCAAATTTGCCAAGGAGCCACAAATTGCCAAATTTTGCAAGGTTTGCTTAATCGAGGATGAGAATGGTGTTGATGGATTTGAATAAGGTCCCCGAAGAAGATGAGTCAAATACCTTTATTATGTTGTACAAAGATGGAAAGCCAATCAGCCAAGTTTCATGCTCCAATTCTCTAGTGAAGATACCTGTAGCCTTGCATGTTAAGGAGATGACTCCAGCGGCAATGCTTCCACTATCAAAGTTGCCTCGGGTTTATTTTCATGCAGCTGGCCAGAATCGGCAACAATCATTAGAATTTGAGACATTTCTTGGTTATCTCCTCAAAAGAGACAAAGTTGTTGTGTGTCATTTTAGATGGTATGAATTCCTTATAACGCCACTATCTGGAAGTTTTGATCGTGTTGGTGTTGCTTATCGTCTCATGAAGTCGTGTAGGGATGGTGAAGTTCTAGGTGGTGCTGCATCTAATGATAACAGAATTAGAGAACCAATGGCAGCTCAAGTGGATGCTGTGATTGGGCCCCAGAATCCTTCTTTATACACCAAGATATCACAGGGTGATATAAAACGTGAAGACTCTCGGTCTAAGATGGTTGTAGAGGATGCTTACTTGCAGCCACAATATTTTCAAACATTACACACAAGGCTGGTGAAGGGCAATGCAACTCGGTGGATTTTTAATGACTATCAACAAGGTGGACCATACCCAAATGTGTCAGCTCCATATGAACACATGTTTCCATTGCATAGGGCATCTGAAGAGGTCAACAGGTGTATTCAGAGTGGTTCACCTCGAGTAGAAAACAACACTTCACCTCGAGTGGAAAGCAACACTCCACCTCTGGCTGAGAATGCATCACATCAAAAGGAACATGGCACTAAATAGCCCAGCCACAGCACAAATCCCAAGAAATTTTGAAAATTTTGGGTCAATTTTGATTTTTCAGGCAATTTACAGGTTTTTGTCCATTAACGGGTCTCACCCCCCGCGCGACCCTTCATCCCGGCAACTCCATTTTGCAAAAACTCAGCATTTCCAGACTTGTCATGAGAAGTTACATATGCTCATCAATGGACTTGAGATTTTATGAAGTTTTGGGCCTCCAGAAAGTCAAAAAAACAAGCAAAAATTGACTTTCTGCCACATTTTTGAGTTGCAGAAAGTAGTCTTGGGAGATTGCAATTTTGGAGGGGCAAATGACCACCAAATTCAGAAATTCTAGTTGGGTTGGAAAGTAGACTCACAGACCTTTCCAACAAGCCTACTCTTGCTCAATTTGGACACCGGGAAGTGCCCCAAATGTGGTCCCAAAGGCGCGCGACCCGTCAGGCAGAGGCGCGCGACCCGTCAGGCAAATTTCTCCAAATTTCACTGTACAGCTCAGAAAAACGCAGTTTGACCCTGTTTGACTTTTTGGGGTGGATTATTAGGCTATTTGATGTAATTAATGTACTTTTATGACACTTTTACTCTTATGTACCTCTTCTAGAAGATTCATTCATGAAATAGGTGAAAATTAAATGAATGAATTGGTTTCCTAGCTTATAGAGGCAAGTTGTTTTGACTGCCTAGATTTTAGCGCTCAGTTTAGAATTAGTTGAAACAACTCCTAGAAGGATGAGCTCGACCCCTAGAGGCAAGGGAAGAGGTTGGCTTGCCTATATTATGTATTTTCTTAATCATTTTTAGGGGTTGGAAGGTTGGACTCTTGAGGGAGAAGCTATCATTGTATTATTCACTGTATCTCTGCAATTTTTGGCTAAGGAAGACCAGGGTTTTGCAGTCCTTTTTGGGATTCTTGTGGTTACATGTATTGATGGTGTGTTTCTCTATGTACCTGTAAGTGTGTTATGTGAATCATTTCCTTTCTTTTCCTTCTGCACATTAAACAAACGAAGTGTTAAAGTAAGAATTCATGACTGTCATGCTTTGCTTTTAAGTTTGTTTAATTTCAATGTTTTCTACTGTTTAAGGAGAATTCAAAGTTATTGTTTGCTCTCCTTAGCTCCTCACCTGTCATTCCTGACCATCCACCTCAATCAAAGGCATCAATACTGTCTCCTACCTCGCCCCAAAGAACCCCCTGCAGAAACTGTGTCCAATCCCCACACCCAAAATTGCCATCCCCTCAATTTTCCACCAAAAACCCTAAAAACCCCAAATCAACCTTTTTGATCAGTTTACTAGCCTAAAATCAGTGTTACCCTATTGGTCATCTCATCCATTGAAGATTCCACCGAGATAGACCGGAGAGAGCCCTCTCCAGCCCCGTAGGGCTAGCTACGAGGCTAAGTGGTTTGATGTAGCCTTGAGGTTTACCTTTCTCAGCCTGAGGTGAAATTTCAAGCGCTAACAGAACCCGTGAACTTCCATCAATGGCTAATAGGTAGATCATTATCTTTGAAACATCTGAAAACTGTAGATATGCTTCAACTGATTTAAAACACATGGGATCCCACAGAACCTTCATATCAGCTGCAGAATGTTAGAAGGGCTACAAAATATGCACAATTGGATAACTTAAGTCTAATCAAACCAATTTATTAAAGAAAAACGTATATATTTGAGATGATAATGGACATTTACCTTGTTAATGTATTTGCATGGCTCATCCGACTCAAACTAATGGTAGACGTATAATGGTGTGAGAAGAGGTGACAAAATGGGTGAAAATGAGAGATAAAATTGTAAAAAGGAAGGCAATTTTAGAGGCTCAACACTTTCCCTTTGTTCGCGAACCTAGGCCTCAAATCATACTTGTGCTAAAATTTGGGCCTCCAAATGTTTAGAGAAATGTTCCAGTTGCTGAGCCCAAAATCCTTGTTCAATATGGTGAATGGGTTCTTGGTTGTACATTGGATAAGATTGGTTCTGATATTAATCAAGGCAATTTACCTTTGAACAATCCTCATCTTTAGGAATCAAGAGTTTAATATCCATGTCATCCTCATATTCATTTCACAGATTTTCATTATTTTGTAAGGGAGGTTGAACATGGTGTTATTCATGTTGACCTCTCTATAATATCTGAGGATTAAAGGGCCTTTGGTAGGTTCCCTGATTTCTAAATGGGATTTTTTGGTTTCTATTTGGATTATTATCATTTTGTCAATTTTTTTTGGGAGGATGCAAGTTTTGGGGTGTGGGGCCTTGGGCTCTATTGGCTACTTCAAGTTGTTGGGCAATGGGGTTTATTAGATAGCGATTTAATCAATTTAGCCATCTCATCAATATTTTTCTCCTGAGAATCTTTGGTACTTAAATATTCAAGAGTAGAATCAATGAATTTATTCTTTCCTTCAAATTTTTCCTACTTGGCACCACATTTGTCGGTGGCTATCAAGTTTCCCTCACAAGCACATGCTTTACTTTGGTCATCTGATGACATAGAAGGCTCTCTTTCTCCCAACATTAATGAGAGGTCAGAGTCAAGGGCAACAGAGTATGCTACCAGGGTGGAAGTATTCAAAGGTTTTAAATCATTGGGTAATTGTTATAACATTTGTTAAACCTTTTATTAAATTCATTTACGGATTCATTAGGATTGATTTTTAAGGTGCTGAACTTGATTGGCCACAACTAGTTGCTCTTTTTGACACCCATTTGTCTGAGAAATAATTCAACCAACCTTTCCATTGCATTGATCGAGTTTTTAGGCAAGTTTTTGAATCACTTCCACGCATTTCCCTACAGGATTTGCATAGAAATCCTCATACAAATGTCATCGTATTCAAATTCGTGGTTCTCACAATAATCCTAAAATTTGACTAGATGTTCTTCAACTGTGCATTCTCCTTCATTGTCAAATATAAGTATATTTTAATCATATTTAAGGAATATCATATAATGGGGAGGCTAAATTAAAGGGTTAGTAACGAACATTAACCTAGGCGTTCATGACTAGGGGAGGAGGAGAAGTCGACGATGACTGCTAAGGTGAGGACTGAAGAGAATTCTTACGAGGGGAAAT
This sequence comes from Pinus tabuliformis, assembly GCA_031772625.1. Taxonomy (NCBI): domain Eukaryota; kingdom Viridiplantae; phylum Streptophyta; class Pinopsida; order Pinales; family Pinaceae; genus Pinus; species Pinus tabuliformis. Next base: position 937,781,267 of record CM062815.1, read on the forward strand.
AGGGGTCGATGATGAACCATATATAATTTTAATCTCGGAGGGACCTGATGTTTCTTTAGACTCTCCAATGGGCATCGAGGGTTCAAGGTCCTCTCACTTCTTAGGTTCTGGAGAACTAGGATGTGCCTGTCTAAATTATTCTACATGTATTCTCCTATTAGCAATAGTTACCAAAATTTTGGGGTCGTCAAGAGCTGAATAGGTTATATTAGATGGATTATCTAATTTGGACATACCAAAAAATTTCAAATATCATTCTTTTCAGATTAAACTGAACAAAGGTGTACCTATTTTGAGGAGTTGACTTTTTTATGAATCTGCATAATTTATTATTTCACGTTTTTGAACGAGTTTATCGTCTTGGTCTTTCCTATCATTGGGGAACATGTGGTTTTGGTTGTGTATGATCATCTTCTTGCATTAGTACTTCCCAATTTCTTTGAATCTCTTTGGGAGTACAGGAAACCAATTGTTATGAGCACAAACACATATACACAAGTTTTCATTCCTTGGCAATGGCATAAGAAAGAATGTTGGTTCCTAAATTGTTCAACAATGAGGAACAAATTAAGAGGTATTCAATGATGATCTTAATCCTCCCTCTTTAGGATAGAAGGGTTGGTATCCCTTACCTCAGGGAGTATTGCTTGTATTTAACTCATAAAAAATATTCTAATAAACAAATATACATGACCATATGATAGGTATCATGGATAGAGGTGTAAAGTGGTAAAGTTTACAAGTGGAAGAAACTTATGCATCACAACAAAATTGTTATGAAACCAGCTCAAGAAAAAGATAGAAAATATAGATCAACGCCTTAAAATTCAGCCTCTTCGAGGGGGCAACCTCCTTTACATTACATAAATGAACAATTCTTGGATGATTCAAATGACAAAACCTCCTTTCTATATATAGGAGTCTAAGGAGTCACAATATAACCCAGCCAACCTAACAATAATAATATAAAGCCACAAAAATAACAATAGAGGGATTCTATGGGGCACAATAATAACAATATGGGGACAATTGGGGCACAACAATATTAATAAGGGGTACAACTACAATAGTAATGGGGTAATCACTAGTATTATAGGGACCCAACATGCTCCTCTCCTTCAAAAAAGTGTTGTCCTCAACGCTTGAGTAGTTCTGGATGCTTCTGTATAAAATTCTCACCCTCCCATGTGGAATCTTCAACAGATAAGTTCTTCCACTTGATAATATACTCTTAAATTGATCTATTTCGTAGCTGTCGAGTTCTTGTTTCTGTGACTACTTCTGGTTCCAATATAATTTTTCCTTCCTCGTCAAGTTCTGGCAATATTGTTTGAACTGGGAGCTTATCGCCTATAATCTTCTTTAAACATGAAACATGGAAAACTGGGTGCAATCGAGAAGCTGCAGGAAGCTCCAATTTGTATGCCATAGTACCAATATTTTGCAACACCTTGTATGGACCATAATACTTTGGTGATAATTTATTATCCTTCTTAGCTTGCTTGAGGGACAATTGCTTATATGGTTGTAGCTGTAGGAATACCCAATCACCTACATTGAAAATTCTTTCGCTGCGATGTTGATCTGCCTGTTGTTTCATTCTATTCTGTGCCAACACGAGGTTATCCTTTAAGAGTTGGAGGACTTGTTGTTGATGTTTGGTGTGATGTTCCACTGCTTGAACCTTAGAATTTTCTCTTAAATATGATGTGATGGATGGTGGCTGATACCCATAAAGTGCCATAAATAGGGTCATTTTTGTTGCTGTATGGAAGGAAGTGTTATACCACCATTCAGCCAGAGGCAACCATTTGACCCATTGTGTCTGTTTATCAGATACAAAGCAACGAAGATATCCTTCCAAACATTTGTTTACTATCTCAGTTTGCCCATCAGATTGAGGATGATAAGATGAGCTATGAGCTAACTGAGTACCAAGACAAGAAAATAATTCTGTCCAAAAATTTCTAGTGAAAATGGGATCTCTGTCACTTACAATAATCTTTGGGTTTCCATGTAGCTTTTGAATTGTTTCCACAAATGCAGTAGAAACTGTACTGGCTTTAAATGGATGTGATAATGCACAAAAGTGTGCATACTTGGTAAGTCTGTCAACTACCACCATGATGACACTCTTTCCCTCAGACTTGGGTAAACCTGTGATAAAATCCATTGAAACCTCCTCCCAAAATTGGCTTGGAATGGATAAGGGTTGTAATAGACCCGATGTCTTAATTGTTTCAACTTTATTTTGTTGGCAAACCAAACATTCCGCCAAACTTTTGAATATCTGATTTAAGGCCATCCCAAAAAAATTCCTTCTTAACCTTGTGGTAAGTTTTTAAAAATCCCGAGTGCCCTCCTAAGGGAGAAGTGTGAAATTCCATAAGAATCTTTTGTTTTAGCTGGGAATTCTTACAAAGGTATAAGCGATCTTTGTACCATAACGAATCATTTTTCTAGCTAAATGTATCTGACGTACTGGAATCTTGTTGTAAATTTCGAATAAGTGCCCACACTTCTTCGTCATTCTTCCATTCCTCCCTTGCTTCATTTATCCAATCTGGTTGGATAATAGAAATGGCGCACAACAATGCTTCCACATCCTCATCCTTTCTTGAGAGTGCATCTGCCACCACATTTTTCTTCCCTTTTTTGTAGATGATTTCAAAGTCATAACCCAACATCTTTGTGACCCACTTTTGTTGCTCTTCAGAGGATAATCTTTGTTCTAAAAAGTATTTAAGGCTATCATGGTCCGTTTTTACCTTGAAGTGTCTTCCCATTATGTAGGGTCGCCATTTCTTAAGTGCATGGAGTATTGCCAACATTTCCTTCTCATAAATAGCTTTGTGTAAAAACTTTCCCTTGATTGGACGACTTTCAAAAGCAATGGGTATTTCATCTTGCATTAAAACAACACCGATTCCATTTCCTGAAGCATCACATTCCACAATAAAGGTTTTTGTGAAGTCCGGTGTAGCTAAGACAGGTGCTTGGCACATTACCTCTTTAAGATGTTCGAAGGCCTTTGTTTCTTCTAGAGTCCATGAAAATGCATCTTTCTTCAATAGTGTTGTTAGAGGTGCTGCTATTCTCCCATAATTCTTAACAAACTTGCGATAATACCCTATCAACCCGAGAAATCCTCGCAGATGCTTTATGGATGTGGGGATTTTCCATTCCTTAATGGCTTTGATTTTGCTAGGGTCTACCTTAACTCCTTCATGAGATACAATATGACCCAGATATTCCACCTCTTGTACTCCAAAGAAACATTTGGATCTTTTTGCATATAATTGTTTCTCCTCTAATAGTTGTAGCACCTTGTCAACATGTTCAACATGATACTTCCAAGACTCGTTGTAGATTAGTATATCATCAAAAAATACTAACACAAATTTTCTAAGGAATGGTTTGAAAATTGAATTCATCAAACCTTGAAATGTTGAGGGTGCATTGGTAAGGCCAAAAGGCATGACCAAAAATTCATAATGACCCTCATGAGTTCTAAATGCTGTTTTCGGAATGTCTTCAGTCTTCATTCTAATTTGATGATATCCTCAACGAAGATCCAACTTGGTGAAGTAAATTGATCCATGCAATTCATCCAGTAATTCATCAATGTCAGGAATGGGAAACTTATCTTTAATAGTGAGCTTGTTGAGCTCGCTATAATCCAGACACATGCGCCATGATCCATCCTTCTTGTGCACCAATACTACTGGAGCAGAGAAAGAACTTTGACTTGGTTGAATTATACCAGCCTCTAGCATTTTTACAACCATACGTTCAATTTCACTCTTTTGGGCATAGGGATATCTGTATGGCCTGATGTTTGGAGGAACACTTCCTAGAATCAGATGAATAGCATGATCATGATCACGAATAGGTGGGAGACCTTTGGGAGTCTCAAATACCTTGGAATGATTGTCCAAGACTTTTTGGAGATCTGGAGAAATAGATGATTCTAATGTGGAAACATCTAGCGAACATAATTGTGCAATTACGCCTTTTCGTTCCTTTTTTAGAAGCTTTGTCATGCCTTTAGAGCTGTTTGTCTTTCCCGGTTTCCCTGCAATACCCCTTAATTCAACTTCCTTTCCTTCCACAAAAAATTTCATGAAAAGTTCTTGAAAATTAAAAGCTATTGTACCCAAGGATTGTAGCCATTGGACTCCTAATACAACATCAACACCTCCCATTGGAATGGAAAGCATTGGGCTAGTCAATACATATTCTCCCATGGATAGCTTGATATTATGACACTTTCCAGAGCAATTTATTGTTCCTCCATTTGCAACCATCACTTGACACTCTGGTGCTGGATATAAGAAGCAATTCAATTCTTTTGCTACCTTACAATGAATAAAATTATGGGTACTTCCTGAATCAATCAAAACTATTACCTTTTTTTTTTTCTTGATTTGTCCTTCTATCTTGATGGTTTGAGGAGTGGTAATTCCCGCTAATGCATTACAAGATATGGTCAGATTCATTTGTTCTTCATCTTGGCTTTGTTCCTGGAGTATATCCTCTTCGTTTGACCTTTCTTGCTCCTTTTCTTCTTCCTCTTCACAATCTATGTAGAATAATTTCTTCTCAGCAAACTTATGACCTTTAGTGTATTTGCTATCAAAACTGTAACAAAGCCCTTTTGCTCTTTTTTCTTCCAATTGTTGTGGTGTCAACCTTATAGGTTATGGAAGACTAGCGGCAACAACACTTCCGTCTTTATAGTTGTGAGTGGTATGCTTCCTGGTTGCCATAATTTTGCTTTCCATTTTTCTTGCTAACCTGAATGCCTTCTCTAATGAATCAGGTTCCCAAAGGCGAACATCATGTTGGATATTATCCTTTAAAGACCCTATGAACACATCAATCCTATGCTCCTCTGGAATATTTTTTACCCTTATGTTCAATTTTTGGAACTCCTCAATGTGCTCCATTATTGAACCCTTTTGTCTGAGACTTATCAATTGGCTAAAAAAAGTGTTGCTTTTTGTATCCTGATAATGTGCTATCAATTCTCCCGTAAAAATTTCCCAAGTGATAAATTGTTTACAAGAGAAAAGTCATTGATACCATACAAACTGATTTGGTTCCAAATATAAAGTTGCAATACGTACCTTTTGTGTGTTTTACACATTATTGAGATCGAAAAATTGTTCCATCTGTAATATCCATGTTGCGGGATCCTTGCCATCAAACTTCCTCATATCGATTGAATATGGTGCGCCTTCGATCCAACATTAGAGTCTATGAAATCATGATTAACATTTACTTTGTTTGCATCATGAGTTTCCTTTCCTCCCCTTTCACCATTAGTAAGTATTTCTTGTAGAAAAATTGTCAAATCTGCCTTCAAATCGTCAATTTTGGCTTCCACGCCCTTTATCTTAGATTCCACTCCATTTATCTTAGCTTCTGTTAGCTTTTGTGAGAGTGAAATTTGTTGCACTTGGTCTTGTAATTTTGATATATCATGTAGCATTTCTTCCTCTTCTTCATGAGTCATGCTAGAGCTTTCAGATTGCTTACTAGGTGTTTGCATTTTCTTTCCTCGGGGCATCAGTTACCGATACTAATGCTCTACTATGCCCTTTGAATTCCTTCAAAATAATTTTTCAAACCAAGCTTAAGCAAAATTTTAAAAAATCTACACACCTTTTTTCACTTTGTAGGAGCTCGATATTGCCTCTGATGTATCTCTGTAATTTCGGATCATCCAATTCTGAAATTGCGACCTGTGGTAGCCCTCTGTGTCCTCTTTCCAATGCCACCAGTCTGACCCCAATTGGATTCTCCAACGAAGGGTTATGCCAAATCTCCCACAGTGACCTGATTATAGACTAATTCAGTAGAGCGAACTTGTATGATGTGCCACGTGTCCTTGTTTTGACCTTTGGCTCTGAAAAATATATACAAGAAACTACAGTCCGTCCTCTTTCTGTACCTTCTTACAAAATTTCAATACGATGCTCAGAGAGAAAGTTATGATTATTTTCCCCAGGTCACCTGTTTGGAATGTAATTCAGGAGTCTGCAGAAAAGACCAACTTCCTCAGATCATATCTCCGCAAATATAGCGGGAAAAACTCTGAAATTTGGACCCGAACTTCATAGCGATGTCTTCTCAAATGGGTTTTTTTTTAGCTTCTGAAACGTCGCAGAAAAAAAGTTATAGAGAAAATTCCACGATGACCTGTTTGGAGTAGCGAAACCATAGAATCCAAAGCTCTGATACCAAATGTTATGAAACCAACGCAAGGAAAAGATAGAAAAGATCGATCAACGCCTTAAAATTCAGCCTCTTCAAGGGGGCAACCTCCTTTACATTACATAAATGAACAATTCTTGGATGATTCAAATGAAAAAACCTCCTTTCTATATATAGGAGTCTAAGGAGTCACAATATAACCCAACTGACCTAACAATAATAATATAAAGGCACAAAAATAACAATAGAGGGATTCTATGGGGCACAGTAATAACAATATGGGGACAATAGGGGCACAACAATATTAATAAGGGGTATGTTATGAAACCAGCTCACAAAAAGATAGAAAAGAGAGATCCACGCCTTAGAATTCAACCTCTTCGAGGGGGCAACCTCCTTTACATTACATAAATGAACAATTCTTGGATGATACAAATGACAAAACCTCCTTTCTATATATAGGAGTCTAGGGAGTCACAATATAATCCAGCCGACCTAACAATAATAATATAAAGCCACAAAAATAACAATAGAGGGATTCTATGGGGCACAGAAATAACAATATGGGGGTAATAGGGGCACAACAATATAAATAAGGGGTATAACTACAATAGTAATGGGGTAATCACTAGTATTATAGGGACCCAACATGCCCCTCTCCTTCAAAAAAGTGTTGTCCTCAACGCTTGAGTAGTTCTGGATACTTCTGCATAAAATTCTCATCCTCCCATGTGGAATCTTCAGCGGATAAGTTCTTCCACTTGATAAGATACTCTGAAATTGATCGATTTCGTAGCTGTCGAGTTCTTGTTTCTGTGACTGCTTCCGGTTCCAATATAATTTTTCCTTCCTCGTCAAGTTCTGGCAATATTGTTTGAATTGGGAGCTTGTCACCTATAACCTTCTTTAAACATGAAACATGGAAAACTAGGTGCAATCGAGAAGCTGCAGGAAGCTCCAATTTGTATGCCATAGTACCAATCTTTTGCAACACCTTGTACGGACCATAATACTTTGGTGATAATTTATTATCCTTCTTAGCTTGCTTTAGGGACATTTGCTTATATGGTTGTAGCCGTAGGAATACCCAATCACCTACATCAAAACTTCTTTCACTGCGATGTTGATCTGCCTGTTGTTTCATTCTATTTTGTGCCAACACTAGGTTATCCTTTAAGAGTTGGAGGACTTGTTGTTGATGTTCGATGTGATGTTCCACTGCCTGAACCTTAGAATTTTCTCTTAAATATGATGTGATGGATGGTGGTTGATACCCATAAAGTGCCATAAATGGGGTCATTTTTGTTGCTGTATGGAAGGAAGTGTTATACCACCATTCAGCCAGAGGCAACCATTTGACCCATTGTGTCTGTTTATCAGATACAAAGCAACGAAGATATCCTTCCAAACATTTGTTTACTATCTCAGTTTGCCCATCAGATTGAGGATGATAAGATGAGCTATGAGCTAACTGAGTACCAAGACAAGAAAATAATTCTGTCCAAAAATTTCCAGTGAAAATGGGATCTCTGTCACTTACAATAATCTTTGGGTTTCCATGTAGCTTTTGAACTGTTTCCATAAATGCAGTAGAAACTGTACTGGCTTTAAATGGATGTGATAATGCACAAAAGTGTGCATACTTGGTAAGTCTGTCAACTACCACCATGATGACACTCTTTCCCTCAGACTTGGGTAAACCTGTGATAAAATCCATTGAAACCTCCTCCCAACGTTGGCTTCGAATGGATAAAGGTTGTAATAGACCCGGTGTCTTAATTGTTTCAACTTTATTTTGCTGGCAAACCAAACATTCCGCCACAAACTTTTGAATATCTGATTTAAGGCCATCCCAAAAAAATTCCTTCTTAACCCTGTGGTAAGTTTTTAAAAATCCTGAGTGCCCTCCTAAGGGAGAAGTGTGCAATTCCATAAGAATATTTTGTTTTAGCTGGGAATCCTTACAGAGGTATAAGCGATCTTTGTACCATAACGAATCATTTTTCCAGCTAAATGTATCAGAAGTACTGGAATCTTGTTGTAACTTTCGAATAAGTGCCCACACTTCTTCGTCATTCTTCCATTCCTCCCTTGCTTCGTTTATCCAATCTGGTTGGATAATAGAAATGGCACACAACAATGCTTCCACATCCTCATCCTTTCTTGAGAGTGCATCTGCCACAACATTTTGCTTCCCTTTTTTGTAGATGATTTCAAAGTCATAACCCAACATCTTTGTGACCCACTTTTGTTGCTCTTCAGAGGATAATCTTTGTTCTAAAAAGTATTTAAGGCTATCATGATCCGTTTTTACCTTGAAGTGTCTTCCCATTAGGTAGGGTCGCCATTTCTTAAGTGCATGGAGTATTGCCAACATTTCCTTCTCATAAATAGCTTTGCTTAAAAACTTTCCCTTGATTGGACGACTTTCAAAAGCAATGGGTCTTTCATCTTGCATTAGAACAGCACCAATTCCATTTCCTGAAGCATCACATTCCACAATAAAGGTTTTTGTGAAGTCCGGTGTAGCTAAGACCGGTGCTTGGCACATTGCCTCTTTAAGATGTTCAAAGGCCTTTGTTGCTTCCGGAGTCCATGAAAATGAATCTTTCTTCAATAATGTTGTTAGAGGTGCTGCTATTCTCCCATAATTCTTAACAAACTTGCGATAATACCCTGTCAACCCAAGAAATCCTCGCAGATGCTTTATGGATGTGGGGATTTTCCATTCCTTAATGGCTTTAATTTTGCTAGGGTCTACCTTAACTCCTTCATGAGATACAATATGACCCAAATATTCCACCTCCTGGACTCCAAAGAAACATTTGGATCTTTTTGCATATAATTGTTTCTCCTCCAATAGTTGTAGCACCCTGTCAACATGTTCAACATGATCCTTCCAAGACTTGCTGTAGATTAGTATATCATCAAAAAATACTAACACAAATTTTCTAAGGAATGGTTTGAAAATTGAATTCATCAAACCTTGAAATGTTGAAGGTGCATTGGTAAGGCCAAAAGGCATGACCAAAAATTCATAATGACCCTCATGAGTTCTAAATGCCGTTTTCAGAATGTCTTCAATCTTCATTCTGATTTGATGATATCCCGAACGAAGATCCAACTTGGTGAAGTAAATTGATCCATGCAATTCATCCAGTAATTCATCAATAACAGGAATGGGGAACTTATCTTTAATAGTGAGCTTGTTGAGCTCCCTATAATCCGGACACATGCGCCATGATCCATCCTTCTTGTGCACCAATACTACTGGAGCTGAGAAAGAACTTTGACTCGGTTGAATTATACCAGCCTCTAGCATTTCTGCAACCATACGTTCAATTTCACTTTTTTGGACATAGGGATATCTGTACGGCCTGATGTTTGGAGGAACACTTCCTGGAATTAGATGAATAGCATGATCATGATCACGCATAGGTGGGAGACCTTTGGGAGTCTCAAATACCTTGGAATGATTGTCCAGGACTTTTTGGAGATCTGGAGAAATAGATGATTCCAATGTGGAAACATCTAGCGAACATAATTGTGCAATTACACCTCTTTGCTCCTTTTTTAGAAGCTTTGTCATGCCATTAGCGCTGATTATCTTTCCTGGTTTCCCTGCAATACCCCTTAATTCAACTTCCTTTCCTTCCACAGAAAATTTCATGAAAAGTTCTTGAAAATTAAAAGCTATTGTACCCAAGGATTGTAGCCATTGGACTCCTAGTACAACATCAGCACCTCCCATTGGAATGGAAAGCATTGGGCTAGTCAATACATATTCTCCCATGGATAGCTTGATATTATGGCACTTTCCAGAACAATTTATTGTTCCTCCATTTGCAATCATCACTTGACACTCTGGTGCTTGATATAGGAAGCAATTCAATTCTTTTGCTACCCTACAATGAATAAAATTGTGGGTGCTTCCTGAATCAATCAACACTATTACCTTTTTCTTCTTGATTTGTCCTACTATCTTGATGGTTTGAGGAGTGGTAATTCCTGCCAATGCATTACAAGATATGGTCGGATTTATTTGTTCTTCATCTAGGCCTTGTTCTTGGAATATATCCTCTTCTTTTGACCTTTCTTGCTCCTTTTCTTCTTCCTCTTCACAATCTATGTAGAATAATTTCTTCTCAGCACACTTATGACCTTTTGTGTATTTGCTATCACAATTGTAACAAAGCCCTTTTGCTCTTTTTTCTTCCAATTGTTGTGGTGTCAACCTTGTAGGTTGTGGAAGACTATGGGCAACAACACTTCCGTCTTTATAGTTGTGAACGGTATGCTTCCTAGTTGCCATAATTTTGCTTTCCATTTTTCTTGCTAACCTGAATGCCTTCTCTAATGAATCAGGTTCCCAAAGGCGCACATCATGTTGGATATTATCCTTTAAAGACCCTATGAACACATCAATCCTATGCTCCTCTGGAATATCTTTTACCCTTATGTTCAATTTTTGGAACTCATCAATGTGCTCCATTATTGAACCCTTTTGTTTGAGACTTATCAATTGGCTAAAAAAAGTGTTGCTTTTTGTATCCTCATAATGTGCTATCAATTCTTCCGTAAAAATTGCCCAAGTGATAAATTGTTTACGAGAACAAAGCCATTGATACCATACAAACTGATTTGGCTCCAAATATAAAGTTGCCATACGTACCTTTTGTGTGTTTTGCACATTATTGAGATCGAAGAATTGCTCCATCTGTAATATCCATGTGGCGGGATCCTTGCCATCAAACTTCCTCACATCGATTTTTGGAACATGGTGAGTCTTCGATCCAACATTAGAGTCTATGGAATCATGATTAACATTTCTTTTATTCTCATCATGAGTTTCCTTTACTACCTTTTCACCATTAGTGACCCTTTCTTGTAGCAACTTCTTCAATTCATCCATCTTATCATCCATGCCATCAAATTTAGCGTCAATCTTAGCTTCCATGCCATCCATCTTAGCTTCCATTCCCTTTATCTTAGATTCCACGCCATTTACCTTAGATTCCACGCCACTTATCTTAGCTTCTGTTAGCTTTTGTGAGTGTGACATTTGTTGCACTTGTTCTTGTAATTTTGATATATCATGTAGCATTTCTTCCTCTTCTTCATGAGTCATGCTAGAGCTTTCAGGTTCCTTACTAGGTGTTTGCATTTTCTTTCCTCGGGGCATCAGTTACCGATAATAAAGTTTTACTATGCCCTTTGAATTCCGTTAAACCAAGCTTACACAAAAATTAAAAAAAAAACTACACACCTTTTTTCACTTTATAGAAGCCTGATATTGAATCTGATGTATCTCTGTAATTTCGGATCCTCCAATTCTGAAATTGCTACCTGTAGTAGCCTTCTGCGTCCTCTTTCCAATGCCACAAGTCTGAGCCAAATTGGATTCTCCAAGGAAGAGTTATGTGAAATCTCCCACAGTGACTTGCTTTTAGACTGGTTCAGTAGAGCGAACTTGTACGACGTGCCACGAGTCACTGTTTCAACCTTTGAATCTGAAACACACACACAAGAAACTACAGTCCGTCCTCTTTCTGTAACTTTTTACAGAATTTCAATCCGATCCTCAGAGAGAGAGTTATGACGATTTTCCCCAGGTCACCTGTTTTGAATGTAATTCAGGAGTCTGCAAAAAGACCAACTTCCTAAGATCATATCTCCGAAAATATCGCGAGAAAAGCTCTGAAATTCGGACCCAAGGTTCAGCGCCAATTCTTCTCAAATGGGTTTTTTTTTGCAACTTCTGAAACGTCACAGAAAAAAAATTATAGCAAAAATGCCATGATGACCTGTTTGGAGCAGCGAAACCCTAGAATCCAAAGCTCTGATACCAAATGTTATGAAACCAGCTCACAAAAAGATAGAAAAGAGAGATCCACGCCTTAGAATTCAGCCTCTTCGAGGGGGCAACCTCCTTTACATTACATAAATGAACAATTCTTGGATGATACAAATGACAAAACCTCCTTTCTATATATAGGAGTCTAGGGAGTCACAATATAATCCAGCCGACCTAACAATAATAATATAAAGCCACAAAAATAACAATAGAGGGATTCTATGGGGCACAGAAATAACAATATGGGGGTAATAGGGGCACAACAATATAAATAAGGGGTATAACTACAATAGTAATGGGGTAATCACTAGTATTATAGGGACCCAACAGGGTACAACTACAATAGTAATGGGGTAATGACTAGTATTATAGGGACCCAAGAGCTGAATAGGTTATATTAGATGTATTATCTAATTTGGACATACCAAAAAATTTCAAATATCATTCTTTTCAGATTAAACTGAACAAAGGTGTACCTATTTTGAGGAGTTGAATTTGTTATGAATCTGAATAATTTATTATTTCACGTTTTTGAACGAGTTTATCGTCTTGGTCTTCCCTATCATTAGGGAACATGTGGTTTTAGTTGTGTATGATCATCTTCTTGCACTAGTACTTCCCAATTTCTTTGAATCTCTTTGGGAGTACAGGAAACCAATTGTTATGAGCACAAACACATATAGACAAGTTTTCATTCCTTGGCAATGGCATCAGAAAGAATGTTGGTTCCTAAATTGTTCAACGACGAGGAACAAATTAAGAGGTATTCAATGATGATCTTAATCCTCCCTCTTTAGGATAGAAGGGTTGGTATCCCTTACCTTAGGGAGTATTGCTTGTATTTAACTCATAAAAAATATTCTAATAAACGAATATACATGACCATATGATAGGTATCATGGAGAGAGGTGTAAAGTGGTAAAGCTTACAAGTGGAAGAAACTTATGCATCACAACAAAACAATAACTAATTTAAACTTTGGTCGTGCGATGATAAACAACGTCTCATAAAAATAAAATAAAAAGAGGAACACGGCACATAATTTTGGATAAACAATAAAGAAGATAAAAGTTAAGTTAATGATATCCTTTATGATAACTTATAGTTCTAGCACGTATAAATGTTATGATAATGATATCAAGTATCAATATCTTTATGCACTTAACTAGACAAAATAAGCAATGGAAACACAATTATTTGTTGATAATATAAATACTAATAGGCAACTATTTCTTATGTAAACCATAATGTTGTAATATTGATTAAGTTGAATATTAACAGTAACAATTATGAGGATGGAAATAAGTTAGTCAAAATTGTTGAAGAAATTAATTATTATTGATGTCAAAGGGACTTCAACTAAGGATGAAATTGTCAAAGAATCGTAGAGGACTTCAAGTGATTTCCAATAAGCATTTACTTTCCCCCTAGCTCCTCGTCACTGGAGAGAAAATGAATTTACAAGTTGAAGACCCGTTTTGTCAAGCCTACATGAAGTCAGGTTGACCCCTATCCAATGGACATGTCTCTTCAAATTATGATCGCAAAATTATAAATAGGAGCTATGCTCCTCCATTTCATCCATCCAATTCACCCAAGAAAAACAAGGATAAGGAACTTAGACTTGGAATAAGAAAGTAAAGTTCATATCTCATGAACTTGGAGAGAAGATAAAACAAGTTTCTCATGATTTCTATCTATAGTTTTCTATGATTTTTTGGGTCACTGTTTGGCAGATATTTGTTCCGTTTTTGAGACATTTGTTTGCTCGATTTGTTGCCTTATTTAGTGAAGATATTTTTCCCCTTGAATACTGTAACTAAAGCACACTAAATCACTTGAAGTAGACCTCTTAAAAGCATATATTTTGACCTTTGGAATAGATCTCTTTGTGCCACAAAGCTTGGCCTCTTGATAGTCTACAACCTCTTGACAATCTTGGAGAACAACTTGTAAACCTCTTGAGCAGACCAATTCGGCGTTGGAGTGGTCTTTGTTGAATAAAGTGTTTTCCTTTATTTGGTTGTGAATAAGGTTTTACCTTTGAGTAGAAATCTCAAGTTGGAGAAAACTTACGAGAGAAACTGAAGTTCATATTATCTTTGGAGTAGTATTGAAGTCATCATTGTTGAAGACATCTTTGAAGCAACCATTGTTGAAGTTTGTTGAAGAGATATTTGGAGCAACCTTGTTGAAGCTTCTTGAAAGCATCTTTGGAGCACCCTTATTGAAGCATTGTTAAAGCCTATTGAAGACTTCCTTTGGAGTAGCCTAAAGGCGATCTTGAAGCATTTGTTGAAGACATTTCGGAAGTCTTTTTGAAGTAAGTATTTCTTGTAAAATTTGATTTGACCAAGTTGGAGCTTGGAAGTTGTTGAGAGGATTGGAGTCCTCATTTTGACTAAGTAGGAGCTTAGATATGTTCAAGGTTGGAGCCTTGAAAAAGTCAAAGATATTATTGTACAGGTTGGAGCTTGATTTGTTGTACAAAAGGTTTAGAATCCTAACTATTTTGATCAATAAAATTATTTTTGTTTTATCTCTTGTGTTTTGGTCCATTACGTGATAAAAATATTAACTGGCATAAAATAACAATTGAAAGAAATATTGATTCACCCTCCTCTCAATATTTCCAACAATTTGTTTGAGAGCCAAATTCCTCAAAAAACAACCTAATCGTTAGAGGAAGGATTTTTAAATCAGAATGGCCAGCAAGGATGGAAGGGTCCCCCAACTTTATGGAACAAATCTTAGTTTTTGGAAAGTTAGAATGGATTCTACTTAATATCCCTTCGAGTTGAAGTTTGGTAATCTGTGGCAGATCAATACAAGATCCCTTCTCCTCTTCCAAAAAATCCTGATCGGAAGAAAGCAGATGTGGCAAATGAAAAGACTTTGAATTTTATAACAAGTGGCTGTTAGATTCAGAATTCACTAAAGTGATGAACATTAAAACAACTAAAGATATGCGGGACAAACTCATTCACATCTATGAACGAGATGATAAATTCAAGAAGGCACAGCTCCATACCTTTAGAAGTCAATTTGAAGTTCTCAAAATGAATACAGAAGGAGATATTGCTTACTTTATTTGGGTAGATGAAGTTGTCAATTATCTCAAAGGACTAGGTGAATAGATCAAAGAGAAGACAATTGTCGAGAAAATTGTGAGATCACTTCGAGACCGGTTTGATGCTAAAGTTAGTGCCATAAAAGAATTAAAAGACTTGTACAAATTGAAAATGGATGAGATTCATGGAATTCTTATTGCATATGAAATGAGAACAAGAAACTCAACTCACAAAGAAGTTGCTTTCAAAGCATCAAAAACATCAAGGAAGGGGAGGTTCACTGAATGCAACAGTGATGATTCTAAGACTGAAACAAAATTGGCGCAATTTGTCAAGACGTTGTAGAAAGGATCCAAACTCAAAGGTAAGTACCCTCTCATTTGTCTTAAATGTGGCAAAATAAGACATTATGTTGCAAAGTGTCTTTTCAAGGATGACATTCATGATGAAGATGAACAAAAAAGAAAGTCTTTCAATAAAAAAGGTTCAAACAAAAATAACTTATTCTCTAAACAAGACAATGATGATTTTGATGAAGATGAACCTAAGAAAAGAACATTCAAGAAGAAAGGCTCAAACAAAAGAAATTTATTCTCCAAGCAAGAAAGTGATGATTCTGATGAAGATGGTGATTATGCAGGAAGTAGAGAAGTATTATTCACAACATTCACAAATGACATATATAAACTTGAAGAGGAACAAGGAAATGTGGATGGATTATTGATTAGTGTCATTGAAGTGAATGAAAAGCTAAGGAAAAAGAATGGAAAATTATCACAAAAAATAATCTCTCTCAAAACCAAAAAATAAGAAGTAAAGAGGATAACAAAAGTATTGAACAACAAGCTAAAGGAAAAGGAAGAGACCTGCTAGAATTTAGAAGTTGAAGTCGTCTCTCTAAAAGGAGAATTGGATAAGGCCAATAAAAGCTTGAAAATGTGTTATACCCTAGATGTCATCCTCAACACCCAAAGACCACAACATGACAAATCAGGACATGGCTATATAGGTGAATCATCTAATTCAAGGGAGAACACCAATGCCCATCATGAAATAAGCTATGTTGATTCTCTTCACAATCATCCAATAAGTGAGAAGCAATTTGACACACCAAAGGGACCTCATCACAATAATCCAAGGAATGAGAAGTTGCCTTATCCAAAAATGAATGTCACATAAAGCCTAGCTTATATTGAGTGGTATCAAATTATTTTCCTTGGTCATTGTTTCGTTTGTAAGAATTTTGGTCATTAGGCTAAGCATTGCAAGGCTTATGAAGGTAATAATGTTGACTCAGGAAAGTATGGGACTAATTACCAAAATAAGACTATTGATTCAAGGAGACAAAACCAGATTAAAACTTACAATTCATGTACTACTCTTTAAAATTATAGTCTATAATGCTCCAAATGCAATAATCCAAGTCATAAAGCACAAAATTGTCTAGTAGAACCAAGAGAAAGGATATGGAGAAGGAAGACTAGATAACCCACCCCTGAAAAGTGTGGTCTAGCCTTGTGTGCACAAAATGAGGAAAAAAAATTAGATAGTGGATGTTCTAGGCATATGACTGGTGACCAAAATAATTTCATCTCACTAAAAAAGAAGGATGAAAATGTGACTTTTGGAATTGGATCTGCTAAAATTGTTGGAAAAGGAACAATGAGTCTCATATATGGTAAATACGAAGCATAAACGAACTATTTGTTGAAGGACTCAAGCTAAATATTATAAGTGTCAGCCAAATTTGTGATCAAGGACATGATATCATCTTTAGTGCTAAGGATTGTTAGATAAGAAGGTCTTCTTGAGGAAAACTTATGGGGAAAGGTGTAAGAATAACAAATAATGGATACATTCTCAGTGAAATTCAAGAAGAATTCTTTTACATGAGTCAAGTAGATGAAAGTTGGTTATGGACCAAGCAATTGGTACATCTAAACTCTGATAATTTGGTGAAAATCAACAAAACTTAGGCAGTGAGAGATATCCCCATCATTTCAAAACTTGAAAAATCTATTTGTGCACCATGTCAACATGGAAAGAAAACAAGGGTAAGCTTCAAGAAAAATGAATGCTCATCATCAAATCCCTTAGAAATCATTCATGCAGATCTGAGTGATCCAACCGACACTCTAACTCTTCAAGGCGAAAAGTACTTTATATTATTCATATATGATTATAATAGAATCATGTGGGTATTTTTCATAAGATATAATTCAAAAGCACTATAATATTAAAAAACCTTCAAAGCAACATTTGAAAATTAAATTGAGTCAAAAATCAAATGTTTAAGGACAAATAGATGTGGAGAATTTACCTCCGGTGAATTCAATGCATTCTGTGAAAAACATGGAATCAAGAGGGAACTATATGTTGCTAGGACTCAACAAAATGGAGCGTTTGAAAGAAAGAACAGATACGTACAAGGGACTGCAAGAAAAATGTTATTAATAGTTGATTTACAACCTAAATTTTGGAGAGAAGCAATTGGGGCAATAGTATATACCATGAACATGGTACAACTCCAGGTAAATAATGATAAAAATCCATATGAATTATGGGAAGGAAGACCTGCTTTAGTGAAATATTTCAGAATATTTGGAAGCAAGTGCTTTATGAAGATCAATGATGATTCACTAGGAAAGTTTGATTCTTGGGTTAATGAAATAATTTTTCTTAGATACTCTACAAGAAGCAAGGCCTACAAATTCTACAACAATTGGTTGTGAAATGTAGTTGAAAGTATTGATGTAAATATTGATGAGGCTCTTCCTGAGAAAGAAGTTGAAATCAATGGAGAAGATCCTATTCTTGGAGATCCAGAAGAAGATGTTGCAAAAGAAGAAAAGGAGCCAAAAAATCAAAAGGAACCATCTCAAACTCCATCAAAGGTAAAGTTTGTTCAAAAACATCATCCAGAAGATCAAATTATTGGTGATGTAGATGATGGAATACAAACTCAAAGAAAGATGACAAATACACCAAAAAGGAATGACATTTCCCTACTATCCACAATAGAACTAGAAAATTTCACTCAAGCAAGGATCCTCACTAGATAAAAGCAATGGAAGAAGAGATGCATCAAATTGAAAAGAATGGAACATGGGAGCTAGTACCTTATCCAAAGGACAATAATTTCATAGGAACCAAGTGGGTGTTCAAGAACAAGATGAATGAAGAAGGAAAAATCAGCAAAAGCAAAGGAAGGCAAGCATGCAAGTGGTACTCTCAAATTGAAGGAATTGACTTTGAAGAAACCTTCGCTCTTGTTGCTTGATTGGAGGCTATAAGGATGTTTTTGGAATTTTCTTGTTCTAAAGGCTTCAAAGTTATCAAATGGATGTAAAATCAACATTTCTAAACGATGACCTAAAGGAAGAAGTATACATGGAACAACCCAAAGGGTTCGACTTAGCAGAAGGAAAATATTTTGTTTGGAAATTTAAGAAGGTCATTTATGGATTAAAGCAAGCTCTAAGAGATTGGTACACTAGAATTGATTACTACCTTCAAAAACAAGGCTTAAAGAAAGGAGTTGTAGGAAGCAATATTTATATGAAAATGGACAAAGACAGTCTGCTAATCACACTAGTGTATGTGGATGATTTGAATTTTGGGAGAAACAATGATTGAATGAGTCATAAATGTTCCCAAAACATGTCAAAATAATTTGAAATAGTGATGATTGGTGAGTTGTATTACTTTCTTGGACTTCAAGTAACTCAAACCAAAGAAGGTATGTTCATATCACAAGAAAAATATATTAGATATATGCTTAAGATATTTGGGATGGAATAATGTGCCATTGTGAGCACACCTATGATTACAGGTTGCAAGCTAAGTAAAGATAATGAATCTCCTATGGTGGATGGTACTCTTTACATATCAATGATTAGATGTTATGAAACCAGCTCAAGAAAAGATAGAAAAGATAGATCATCGCCTTAGAATTCAGCCTCTTCGAGGGGGCAACCTCCTTTACATTACATAAATGAACAATTCTTGGATGATACAAATGAAAAGACCTCCTTTCTATATATAGGAGTCTAAGGGGTCATAACATAATCAGAGCCGACATAACAATAATAATGTAAGGGCACAATAATAACAATAGTGGGCTTCTATGTGGCACAATAGTAACAATATGGGCACTACATGGGTACATCAATATAATAAGTGGGTTGTACTAATAACAATAAGGGGTTACACTAGTAGTATAGGGGCTTGACATGCCCCTCTCCTTCAAAAAGCGTTGTCCTCAACGCTTGAGTAGTTCTTGATGCTTCTGTATAAAATTCTTGTCCTCCCATGTGGAATCTTCAGCGGGTAAGTTCTTCCAGTTGATGAGATACTCTGAAATTGATCGATTTCGTAGCTGTCGGGTTCTTTTTTCTGTGACTGCTCCAGGTTCCAATATGATTTTTCCTTCCTCTTCAATTTCTGGCAATATTGTTTGAATTGGGATCTTTTGCAACTTTTGAATAAGTGGCCATACTTCTTCGTCCTTCTTCCATTCATCCCTTGCTTCGTTTATCCAATTTGGTTGGATAATAGAAATGGCACAAAACAATGCTTCCACATCCTCATCCTTGAAGAGTCTTCCCATTCGGTAAGGTCGCTATTTTTTAAGTGCATGTAGTATTGCCAACATTTCCTTCTCATAAATAGCTTGCTTGAGATGTAGCAGTAAAAATACCCAATCACCTACATCAAAACATTTTTCACTACGATGTTGATCTACCTGTTGTTTCGTTTGATTTTGTACCGAAGTAGCGTTATCCTTTGAAAGTTGGAGAACTTGTTGTTGATGCTCGATGTGATCTTTCTCTGCTTGAACCTTTTTCTTCTTGATATGACCTTCTATCTCTAGAGTTTGAGGAGTGGTAATTTCTTCCAATCCTTTACAAGATATTGTCAGATTCATTTCTTGATGCTCGATGTGATCTTTCACTTCTTGAACATTTTTCTTCTTGATATGTCCTTTTATCTTGATAGCTTGAGGAGTGGTAATTTCGACCAATGAATTACAAGATATCGTTGGATTCATTTCTTCTTTCTCAATGTGATCTTTCACTTCTTGCACCTTTTTCTTCTTGATATGTCCTTCTATCTTGAGAGTTTGAGGAGTGGTAATTCTTGCCAATGCTTTACAAGATATGGCCTGATTCATTTCTTCATTCTTTGGGGTGGGGTCCTGGCGTATATCCTCTTATTTTGATGTTTCTTGATACTTTTCTTCCTCCTCTTCATATTCTATGTAAAATAATTTCTTCTCGGCGCACTTATGACCTTTAGTGAATTTGCTATCACAATTGTAACAAAGCCCTTTTTCTCTTTTTTCTTCCAATTGTTGTGGTGTAACCCTTGTAGGTTGTGGAAGGCTGAGAGAAACAACACTTCCATCTTTATAGTTGTGAGGGGTATGCTTCCTGGTTTCCATAATTTTGCTTTCCACTATGTCACAAAGCCCTTTTACTCTTTCCAATTGTTGTGGTGTTGCTCTAAAGAAGGTGTTGCTCTTTGTATCCTCATAATGTGCTATCATTTCCTCCGTGAAAATTGACCACATAACAAGTTGTTTACGAGAACAAAGCCCTTCATACCATAAAAATTGATCCGGTTCTAAATATGAAGATGCAATACATACCTTTTGTAACAGTTGTACACCATGTAGATCAAAATATTGCTCCATTTGAAGTATCCAATTTACCGGATCCTTGCCATCAAACTTCCTCATCATGCTTTTTCTTGATTTTAGGAGCTCAATCTTGAAATGACTGTAACTCTGTACTTTCAGATCTTTAGGTTCTGAAATTGTGACCTATAGTAGCCCTCTGTGTCCTCTTTCCAATTCCACCAGTCTGATCCAAATTGGATTCTCCAAGAAAGAGTTATGCACAATCTCCCAAGATGACCTGATTATAGACCTTTCCAGAAGATCGAATTTGTATGAAGTGCCACGTGTCACTGTTTCGACCTTTGGATCTAAAAAAAGGCATACAAGAAACTAAAATCCATCCTCTTTCTGTACCTTCTTACGAAATTTCAATCCGATCCCCAGAGAGAAAGTTATGACGATTTTCCCCAGGTCCCCTGTTTGGAATGTAATTCAGGAGTCTGCAAAAAGACCAACTTCCTCAGATCATATCTCCGCAAATATAGTGCGAAAAGCTCTGAAATTCGGGCCTGAGGTTCAGCGCGATTTCTTCTCAAATGGGTTTTTTTTTGCAACTTCTGAAACGTCACAGAAAAAAGTTATAGCGAAAATGCCACGATGACCTATTTGGAGCAGCGAAACCCTAGAATCCAAAGCTCTGATACCAAATGTTATGAAACCAGCTCAAGAAAAGATAGATCAACGCCTTAGAATTCAGCCTCTTCGAGGGGGCAACCTCCTTTACATTACATAAATGAACAATTCTTGGATGATACAAATGAAAAGACCTCCTTTCTATATATATGAGTCTAAGGGGTCATAACATAATCAGAGCCGACATAACAATAATAATGTAAGGGCACAATAATAACAATAGTGGGCTTCTATGTGGCACAATAGTAACAATATGGGCACTACATGGGTACATCAATATAATAAGTGGGTTGTACTAATAACAATAAGGGGTTACACTAGTAGTATAGGGGCCTAACATTAGAGCTATCTTATATTTGAGAGCTTCATGACCAGACATCATGCAACTAGTAGGAATGGTGGCAAGATTCCAATCAACCCCTAAGGAATCTTATATGCTAGCTTTAAAGAGAACCTTCAGATACCTAAAAGGCACTCTTAATTTTGGATTATGGAACCCTAAGAGCACAAATATTACCTTGACAACATATACTGATGCAGATTGGGAAGGAAGCGTTGATTAATGAAATACTACTAGTGGGAATGCATTCTTCTTGAGAAACTGTCTTGTGTCTTGGATTAGCAAGAAACAATCATCTATATGTCTCTCCATAGCTAAAGTTGAGTACATAGAAGTAGCACATTATTATACACAAATCCTATGGATGAAGGAAGCCTCAAAGGATGTCAACATAGAAACAAATCATCCTATCACCATTTACTATGACAACACCAGTGCAATCAACCTCTCAAAGAATCTAATCATTCATTTGAAGACACAACATATCCCAATCAAGTATCACTTCCTCTGAGAGAAGGTCACAGATGAGAACATCAAAATGGAGTATGTCAACACCAAGGGGAAAATTTCAGATATCTTCAAAAAACCCCTACCTCGAGAAGCATTTGAACATAATTGCCAAAATATGGGGGTCATTTCTTTTTCATCCCATTAGAGCATCCCTTTTCTATTGATGTCAAAAGGGGAGAATATGACAAGGGGAGTAACATGATGATAGGAGGAGCCGCACGATGACAAGTGGAGTAGAATGATAGGGGGAGTATCATATGAGGATATTGTTGCCATCAATAACAAAGGGGATATTATTGAAGAAATTAATTGTTATTGATGTCACAGTGACTTCAGTTGATGATGAAATTGTCATAGACTTGTAGAGGATTTAAAGCCCTTTCCAATAAGAATTTACGTGCCCCCCTAACTTCTGTTTATTGTAGAGAGAAGGAATTTACAAGTTGAAGACCCATAATATTTCAAGCCTACATGAGTCGACCTACGTTAAGTCAAGTCAACCCCTTTCCAATGGACGTGTCTTTGCACATTATGATTGAATAAGTATAAATAAGAGTCATGCTCCTCCATTTCATCCATCCAATTTGGCCAAGTAAAATAAGGGTAAGGAACTAAGACCTGGAACAAGAAAGACAGGTTCATATCTCTTGAACTTGGAGAGAAGATAAAACAAGTTTCTCATGATTGTTACCTATGGTTTTCTATGATTTTTTGGATAATTTGTTGGCAGATCTCTGTTTTATTTTGGAGATATTTATTTGCTGGATTTGTTGCCTTGTTTAGTGAAGAGATTTTGACCCTCGAAGACTGTAACTAAATCACTTGTAGACCTATCAAAAGCATCAATTTCGGCTTGTGGAACAAACCTCTTTGTGCCACAAAACTCGACCTCTTGATAGTATGCAACTTAGGCACTAGAAGTAGAATTCTATAACTTAGCCCTTAGGTAAAGTCTGAACAAAATTCAGACCTGTAGTAGACCTTTTTTCATCCCTTTGTGGCTTGGGTTTGAACTAGTGCAAACCCCTGTTTCAACCCTTTTTCCAGACCTATGGAGACCTCATATTTTGACTCTTTTTTGTAATTTAGTCCAAAGAAAAAGTTCTTGAACATAACTCATTTTTTGTCGAGAAGTCTTTAGGTTATTAGATCACTTCTTGTTAAGTAGAATCACTAGGTCTTGGAGTAGAACTTGTAAACTTCTTGAGTAGACCTATTCGACCTGGGAGTAGTCTTTGTTGAACAAAGTGTTTGCCTTTATTTGATTGTGAAGAAAGTTTTACCTTTGAGTAGAAGTTTCAAGTTGGAGCAGACTTACTAAAGCAGTTGAAGTTCATATTCACTTTGGAGCAATATTGAAGTCATCATTGTTGAAGCTTGTTGAAGACATTTTGGAGCACCCTTTGTTATCACCTAAAAAATGATCACCTAGCCATTTCTAACTAGGTGGATCGAAATACACCATGTAGGATTAATTTTACCATAGTAAAATCACTTTCACCATGGGAAATAATTTAGTAAACCATTTTTATTAAATTATTTATGATTAAAATTAAAAAACCCCATGAGAATAATTGAATAAATCATTATTTATTTAATTTTCTCTAGGAATAATTATTAAATCATTGTTTGATAATTATTCCTTGTCACATTTGACTAAATCACCTAGGAATAATTAAATAAATCACTATTTATTTATTATTCCTTAATTCTATTTTTGGAATAATTGTTAAATCACTATTTAATAATTATTTCAATTTCACATCATTCTTAATCCTCGCGAAATAATTAATAAATCATTTTATTTGTTAATTATTTCTAAATAAATATATTTAACCATTTTGAATATCTTTTCCCTCTCCAAAAACTATAATAAAATATTCCTAACAGTTAGATCTTGATTTGGTCAATATTATTTTATTATTTTCCATTTTCTAGATAAAATAAATAATTTGTTATAAATAAGAGGGTTTTCTATTCATTCTTCACCATGATCGCTATCATTGTCACCACTATCATCACTTCGCATTTGAACTCCCATTTGAGTTCTACTCTTTTGTTTTGGGTTTTTCACGTAACAAGAGAGAGAAACGGATTGTTGAAGCACAAGGACATCAAAGGATCCATCCCATGGAGGGGGATTTACAGATCCGTGTTGTAGATATCCTTCACCATGTGTTTTCAATAAAGGATTATTCATTTAAAAAAAAATTCTTCTTCTATTGGGTTATTACATCAAATATTTCTTGTTTTTTGTTTTTGTTTTTGGATCTCATACAATTTTTTTGTTGTTGGGTTTTCTTGTTTTCATATTGCAGATCTGAAGTATAAACAACCACATCTTGTTGTTAGGGTCACTTGTCACTAGTGACTTAAGTGAAGTATTTATGGTACACGCTAATAATTTTCATACTAACTAATGGCGACTCCACTGGTGTAGTAATTCAGATCCTTGGTGATTGTCGTTTCTGAAAATTTCAGTGTTTTCCTAGCTATTTTTAGCCTCTCAATTTATATTTTCAGATGTACTTTAATTTTTGGAAAATTCTTGGGTTTTATTGGTTTTCTTGATCTTTCCATAGGTCATAGGTACCAACCGAGCAAGAGACGACACAATTTGGGCGAGATCTTCCGATCAAGAGTCTCGAGATAAAAACACACTTTTCAGCCCATTTTCTGCTTTCTGGAACACACTTTTGGCCCAGTTGACTGAGTTTTGCACTGGTTCCAGGTCAATACTAGCATTTTGTACTTTTTTTAAGATTTTTTTTTACTTCATTTATTATTATTATTTTATTTTTGTTTCAAAATTTTTCTAGAACTGGTGATTGTGTTGTGTGTTGACTGGGAAGTGGTTCTTTTCTTTTTTGAGTCTTCCATAGGTCTAAATTCTCTTAGTTTTTTCTCTTTGAGGAAGGAAAAGCCCTCTAGGGTTTAGAGTCCACCTTTTTAAGAAGAGATTTGTTGAGTTGAGGAGTCTAGGGTATAACATTTTCAGCCACTGATTTTGAGGGTTTTGTCCACTATTATACAACCCTTTTGGATAGGTTTATTCACCCTTTTACTCCCTTTAGAGTTTGGGTTTTTCATTTCCCCCTTAGGATCCCCTTGAGTATCCTAGGTTTTAGAGCTTCTTTCCTATCCTTTGCAACATTTTTCACCTTTGATTTTTGTTGTTTGTCTGCACCATTTACCGCTGATTAGTGCCTCTAGATCACAATCCCTTTAACATTAGATATTTTAGGTCATTTATGTGTCTTTGAGTAGCTTGTTTTCCTTATCTTGCTTAACTACTTGATAATCTTTTTGGGTGGGGTTTTGTGTGCTTGATTTGTTGTTTATTTTCCTTTACATTTTTCAACATTATTTATAGTATTTCAACACTTTATTTTCAGCAACATATGGCATCATAAAACATGCTCAATTAACTCATCCACTTGACACATCATTTTCAAACACTCACACCCTAAGCTAACATGAGCTTGGTTAACACAACCAAGCCTAGAATTGAAACACTACACCTTAATAATTCAACACACACAGATTAAGCCCAGTTGGGTGCCAAGGCCAAACAATTAGTGTTGCTAGGTGTAGAATCGGTGGGACAGGCTTCCAATAACACCCATCGATCACTTGCATTGAGACATAGAAGTTGGCATATTAGGGAGCTTAAAATCCTTCACCATCCCATGGTCAAAAGCCGAAGTGCGTTAGAAAATTGATTCAAAGGGGGTTAGGCTAGGTCATCGTGCGAGCGATTCTCCTCAGGGCTACCCAACCCGTGGCAGGGAATCCCGTGTGGTGTATGATCACCAAGAATCTCAAGACTCGACCACCCCTGTGGGATGAAGGTAACGGTAGTGACCAACCTTAGGAAAACACCCTATAAGGTTGACTGTGGGTAATAGTTGGTTCTCTACCCCACCTTTCTCTGGACAACTCTGCTTGCGGGGATCTGATTTTGTTAAGTAAGAAGTCTTTTGGAAGGCCATATGAAACAATAGATTTAAGACTTGTTTGAGAATAAGATCACTTATAGGCTAGAGATGTTGGTCCCTATACTACTAGTGTAACCCCTTACTTTTATTAGTACAACTCCCTTATTATATTGTTGTGCCCATGTAGTCCCCATATTGTTATTATTGTGCCCCATAGAAACCCACTATTGTTTTTTTTTGACATTAACGGTTGAAGATTTTATTTATGGCGGCAAACTGCCTGCCGCAAGCAATTACAATTCAGCTTGACAAAAGGAGAAAAGTCATAGCTGTTCTGTCAAACTAACGCCTAGAACAGGGATTAACACAATGGCGAATCATTACAACAGCAACAGATGATTTGAAAAGAGGAATCCGCAAAGCTGTAGGAGCTGCCCGGCTTTGAACGCTGTAACGACTGAGGACAGCGGATTTCTTTGGACCATCCCTGTACCAGCTAGCAAAGGAACTGATCTGTCAATCTAACGCCTAGCACAGAAATTATCACAACAGACGTTTCATTTCAGTAGCAATAGATGAAAAGATAAGAGAGGAATCCGCATAGCTGAAGGAGCAACTCGGCTATGAACGCTGAAGCGACTGCGGTCAACGAACTTCTTTGGACCAACCCTGTACCAACTAGCAAAGGAGAATCGAGCTTAAGAGAAACTTCATCGCACAGAAAAACAGAGGCTTGAGGGTCTTCATCACACAGAACTGCGTTTCTTGAATCTACAGAACGAGAGCCTCTATTAGGGGATTAAGAGCTTTGAGGGAGATCAGATTTGAGCGGAAATCAATGTTCGGGTGTCGGATAGGATCAGATCTGGTTCTGAAAGACTTTAGGGGAGATTTGAATCCGCAAGAAAAGATTTGACAGAGTGTAGGATTATTGAAAATAGGGTTGTCTGACCTGAAATCAAGACTTCTTACAGCTTTGAAATACCCTGAGGAATGACCCAAGAAGCAGAGGAGGGCAGAGCATCGAAATAACCAATGGATCAGAAACAGCAGATCGGACAGCAAGACCTTATGGAATAGGACAGTAGGATTCCCTCGAATTAATCACCAGAACTCTTCGATTGCATAGGGAGCCAAGATTGGCCTCCAGATCTGCTTCAGAGTTTAGCCCCCTTAATATATGATAGAAGGAGATTTTCCTGAACTTGGGCAGAAGGAGTTGGATTTTTTTGATGACAGTGTCTAAATGGATCTGATGAGGAGTCTTATGAGAGGACATTGCCTGGATGATGAGCCTAGAGTCTCCAAATACACAGAGAGAGAGGATATTTCGGTTAATTGCCAGATTCAGCCCTTGCCACAGTGCTAGAGCCTCTGCTCTATTATTGTAGAAACCCACTATTGTTATTAGTGTGCCCTTAGATTATTATTGTTATGTCGGCTCTGATTATATTATGACCCCTTAGACTCTTATATATAGAAAGGAGGTCTTGTCATTTGTATCATCCAAGAATTGTTCATTTGTGTAATGTAAAGGAGGTTTCCCCTCGAAGAGGCTGAATTATAAGGCGTTGATCTATCTTTTCTATCTTTTTGTGAGCTGGTTTCATAACATTTGGTATCAGAGCTGTTAGCACTTGAAATTTCACCTCAGGCTGAGAAAGGTAAACTCCAAGGCAACATCAAACCACTTAGCCTCGTAGTTAGCCCTACGGGGCAGGAGAGGGCTCTCTCCGGTCTATCTCGGTAGGGATCTTCAACGGGCGAGATAACCAATGAGGAAACACTGATTTTAGGCTAGTAAACTGATAAAAGGTTTGATTTGGGATTTTTAGGGTTTTGGTGGAAAGTTGGGGAAAGACAATTTTGGGTGCGGGGATTGGACACAGTTTTTGCAGGGGGTTCTTTGGGGCAAGGTAGGAGACTGTACTGATGCCTTTGAATTAAGTGAATGGATAGGAATGACCATTGAGGAGCTAAAGAGAGCAAGAAACCTTCAAGGGTTCTCTTTAGACAGATGAAAACATAAATATTAAGCAAACTTAAAAGCAGAGCATGGCAATCATGAATTCTACTTTAACACTTCATTTGCCTAATTTGCAGAAGGAAAAGTAAGAAGATGAATCACATAACAAACTTACAAGTACAAAGAGAAACACACCATCAATACATGTAACCACAGGAATCCCAAAAAGGACTGCAAAACCCTGGTCTTTCTTCCTTTGCCAAAATTGCAGAGATACAATGAGTAATACAATAGAAGCTTTCTCCCTCAAGAGTCCAACCCTCCAACCATGAAAATGATTGAGAAAATACATAATATAGATCATGCCAAACAATTCCCTACTCTCTAGGGGTCGAGCTCATCCTTCTAGGAGCTGTTTCAACCAATTCTAAACTAAGCACTACAATCTAGGCAATCAAAACAACTTGCCTCTATAAGCTAGGAAACCAATTCATTCATTAAATGTTTGCTATTTCATGAATGAATTTTCTAGAATAGGTAAATAAGTGTCATGTCAACATGAAAATACATTAATTACATCAAAGAGGGTGAAAAATCCCATCAAAAGTCAAAACTGGTCAAAGCTGGGCGAATTCCTGAGCTGTAGATGAAAAATTGGCAAACTTTCCCAACAGGTCGCGCGCCTTTGGAGCTGCTTTTGAAGCACTTCCAGGTGTCCAAATGAAGCAAAAGTGGGCTTGTTGGAAATGTCTAGATGTTTAATTTCCAACCCAAGTGGAATTTCTGAATTTGGTGGCCATTTGCCCCTCCAAAATTGCAATCTCCCAAGACTGCTTCCTGTGTGTCAAAAAGGTGGCAAAAAGTCATTTTTTGCTTGTTTTTTGACCTTCTGGAGGCTCAAAACTTGATGAAATCTCTTGGTAATTGCTGAGCAGGTGTATCTTTGCATGAAAAATCCAAAAATGTTGAGTTTTGCCGAAATGGAGTTGCCCATCGAACAGGTTGCGCGCGGCGCGCGACCTGTTGGGGAGGAAAACCTGTTTTTTGCCCAAAAATTCACAATTGACAAAATTTTCTCCAAATTTCTTGAAATTTGGGCTGGGAGTCCCCAATCAAGTACCATTCTCAGTAAAAGAGGATTTGGCCAAAATTTGGAGAGGATCGGGCCTTTTCCGTCGTTTTAGTGCCTTGGCCAACCTCCTTGGATCTAGCGATTGTATTTTTGACATTTCTCTAAAACCATGACACCTGTGCAAAAAGTGAAGGAGGTTTTTCTTCCTTGGCCTGTTGTGGACAAAAACCTCTCTCAGTTTTCCAAAATTCATCTTTGATTGCTCTGAAACATCTTTTGAGTGAAACTTATCCCGATGTGTGAAACAAGGAATTTCGTCGAAATGAAGCGAAATGAAGGGGATAAGGGGCTTCTAAATTCTTGGGGAAATTTTTGGAAGTAGGGAGGGATGTTAGGAAGTAGGGGAAAGTGGAATTGCGGAGATCGAGTGAGGGGAAGGGGTCCAAAAGGGCAAAACACATGCCCAACCTAGAAAATTGCCAAGTTGTAGCAAGAAACTAGGGTTTGTGGAAAAATGAGGAATTTGGGGAATCTCAGTGATAGGGAGCATTTGATAAGGTACTTTAAGGATAGGGGAAGGTGTATGAACATCAAGATACAAGTTTTGCCGATGATTTGACCGTCCAAGAGAAATTGGCTTCAAAACCCTAGGAGAGGGAAATGACCTTACCTAGGCGCAACTGAAGCATGAACAAGGTGTAAAATGACTCATTAGACACTGAGATGATAATGACAACCCTATGAATGATGATAGACTCAGCTGAATAGTGACATAGTTTGGCATTTGGGCAACTTTGAAAAGAGTGAGAGCAAACCCTAGACCTAATGCCTAGTGACCAAATTTTGCTTGAAGACTCACTGAAATGAAAAAATTTGACCTTGACACTTCAAAATCACTTTGTAAGAGCACATTTGATCACTGGAGGAAGGCTGGAAAGATTGACACTAACAAGAGCTTTGAATTCTAGGGTTTTGCTGCTCTAAACAGGTCATCGTGGAATTTCCGCTATAATTTTTTTTTTTTGACGTTTCATAAGCAAAAAAAAAGAAACCCATTTGAAACGAAATCTCTCTGAACCTCGGATCTGAATTTCATATCTTGTCTCGCTATATTTTCAGAGATATGATCTGAGGAATTTAGGGTTTGTGCAAGCTCCAGAATTTCATATAAAACAGGTCATCGTGGAATTTTCACTATAACGCTTTCGCTACGAAGTTTCAGAAGCTAAAACATAAACCTATTTGAGAGGAAATCGGTCTGAACCGTGGCTTCGAATTTCAGATCCTGTCTCACTATATTTTTAGAGATATGATCTGAGGAGATTAGGGTTTTTGCAGACCCCCGAATTACATTCCAAACAGGTCACCTTGGGAAAATAGTCATAACTGTCGTTCTGAGCATCATATTGAAATTGGGTAAGAAGTTACAGAAAGAAGAAGAACTGTAGTTTCTTGCGTATACTTTTCAGATCCAAAGGTCAAAACAGTGACACGTGGCACTTCATACAAGTTCGCTCTTCTGAAAAGGTATATAATCAGGTCATCTTGGGAGATTGTGCATAACTCTTTCTTGGAGAATCCAATTTCGATCAGACTGGTGGCATTAGAAAGAGGACGCAAAGGGCTACTACAGGTCGCAATTTCAAAACTGGAAGATATGAAATTACAGAGTTACAGTCGTTTCAAGATCGAGATCCTAAAATCAAGAAAAAGCAAGATGAGGAAGTTTGATGGCAAGGATCCGGTAAATTGGATACTACAGATGAGAAATATTTTGATCTACATGGCGTACCACTATTACAAAAGATATGTATTTCATCTTCATATTTAGAACAAGATCAATTTTTATGGTATAAAGGGATTTGTTCTCGTAAACAACTTGTTATGTGGTCAATTTTCACGGAGCAAATGATAGCACATTATGATGATACAAAGAGCAACACCTTCTTTAGAGCAATGCCACAACAATTGGAAGAAAAAAGAGAAAAAGGGATTTGTTACAAAATGAAAAGCAAAATTTTGGCAACAAGGAAGTCTACCCCTCACAACTATAAAGATGGAAGTGTTGTTTCTCCTAGCCTTCCACAACTTACAAGGGTTAAACCACAACAATTGGAAGAAAAAAGAGAAAAAGCACTTTGTTACAATTGTGATAACAAATACATTAAAGGTCATAAGTATGCTGAGAAGAAATTAGTTTACATTGATTGTGGAGAGGAGGAAGAAAAGGATCAAGAAACATCAAAAGAAGAGTATAAACACCAGGACCCAACCCCAGAGAAAGAAGAAATGAATCTAACCATATCTTGTAAAGCATTGGCAAGAATTACCACTCCTCAAACTCTCAAGATAGAAGGACATATCAAGAAGGAAAAGGTTCAAGAAGTGAAAGATCACATCGAGAAAGAAGAAATGAATCCAACCATATCTTGTAATGCATTGGCCGGAATTACCACTCCTAAAACTATCAAGATAGAAGGACATATCAAGAAGAATAATGTTCAAGAAGTGAAAGATCACATCGAGCATCAAGAAATGAGTCCGACCATATCTTGTAAAGCATTGGAAGAAATTACCACTCCTCAAACTCTCAAGCTAGAAGGAAATATCAAGAAGAAAAAGGTTCAAGCAATGAAATATCACATCGAGCATCAACAACAAGTTCTCCAACTTTTAAAGGATAATGCCACTTTGGTGTAGAATCAAATGAAACAATAGGTAGATCAACATCGTAGTGACAAAAGTTTTGATGTAGGTGATTGGGTATTTTTATGGCTACATCTCAAGCAAGCTATTTATGAGAAGGAAATGTTGGCAATACTACATGCGCTTAAGAAATGGCGACCTTACCCAATGGGAAGACACTTCAAGGTAAAAATGGATCATGATACTCTTAAATACTTTTTAGAACAAATATTATCTTTAGAAGAACAGAAAAAATGGGTCACAAATATGTTGGGTTATGACTTTGACATCATCTACAGAAAAGGGAAGAAAATTTTTGCTGTAGATGTACTCTCAAGAAAGGATGAGGATGTGGAAGCATTATTTTGTGCTATTTCTATTATCCAACTAGATTGGATAAATGAAGCAAGGGATGAATGGAAGAAGGACAAAGAAGTGTGGCCACTCATTCAAAAGTTGCAGAATATCCCAATTCAAACAATATTGCCAGAACTTGAAGAGGAAGGAAAAATCATATTGGAACCTGGAGCAGTCACAGAAACAAGAATCCGACAACTGTGAAATCTATCAATTTCAGAGTATCTCATCAAGTGGAAGAAATTACTCACTGAAGATTCCACATGGGAGGACAAGAATTTTATACAAAAGCATCAAGAACTACTAAAGCGTTGAGGACAACACTTTTTGAAGGGGAGGGGCATGTTAGGTCCCTATACCACTAGCGTAACCCCTTATTGTTATTAGTACAACCCCCTTATTATATTGTTGTGCCCATGTAGTGCCTGTATTGTTATTATTGTGCCCCATAGAAGCCCACTATTGTTATTAGTGTGCCCTTAGATTATTATTGTTATGTTGGCTCTGATTATATTATGACCCCTTAGACTCCTATATATAGAAAGGAGGTCTTGTCATTTGTATCATCCAATAATTGTTCATTTGTATAATGTAAAGGAGGTTTCCCCCTCGAAGAGGCTGAATTATAAGGCATTGATCTATCTTTTCTATCTTTTTGTGAGTTGGTTTCATAACAAGAGGTCATTTTTATTTGATAGGATGCACTTGCTTGAATTAGAGTAGCATCTTAATATAATTAGTTTACACTTGGCACCACTGCACTAGGTGTTTGCTTGTTGTTTGTTGCTTTTTTTCTCCTATCATCCCCTTTTATTCTATTAAGTCATCTTTGTCTTGGCATCATTACGCCCCCTAAACCTTTTGTTGTGGAGACTTCGTGGCCTTCGCAACCAGTTTCCTTTTGGGACATCTTACTCCCCCCCTGTCGAGTTAGAGTTCATCCTCTTAGTCATCCATTGAGTCCTCATTCTGACTCTAGTTCTGTTGATTCTTCTAGTTCTTCTTTTGATTCTCCGTCTTCCAAACCTCGTATCACCAGCATGTCAGGCACCAACATGGGTGTGGGAAACCCAGGTGGTAACCTAGGTAACCCCATAAGCAGAACCTCTACCAGTATGGTCACTCCTACTCTATTGCTTCCTTTTATGGCTGATCTGAGACTTCTTGATTTCAGCTAGCTCATCAACAAACCTCTTCTCCATGACCCCAGTTGGCCTGCTAAGGCTACCAAGCTTCCTTCAGACACCCTCAGTTCAAAGCTAATGCTGGAAAAGATCAAACAAATCATGTTTGCTCATTTCATATGTGGTGTTCATCTAATTCTATCAATGAAGACTCCATTTGTATTCATTTGTTCCAACACACCCTTACTAGAGTTGATGCCAAATGATATGTGGACCAACCGCATGCCTCCCATTCCACTTTCACAACTCTACTAAAATATTTTTTGTCATACTTCGAGTGACCTCTCCGATATGACACTGGTATAGAACTCTTGACCTCTTTTCGTCAAACTTCTCCCACCCGCCTATCTAACCATATTTAAGAATGGCGTAGAAGGAGGAGCATATGTAAAGCTCTTGAATTTGAAGATTGTGTCTACATGGATTGGTTCCTTAGATCAATTTTTGCCCCCATTGGTAAAGATGTCACTTCCCACTTCCTCCAGTCTGAGGAATATGCACTCCAAGTAGCTTTGAAATATAACCTAATATATTCACAGTCAGGATATGTTTATACTATCATTCCCAATTTGCCTCAGCTTGGTGCTGCTAATGTGTCGGGGGAATCTCATGTTGCTGATGGTATCGTTGGATCAATTTCACAACCTCAACCTCCACCATATGCTCCACCTCTAATGAGTTATGGTCAACCCCAGGGGGACCAGTTCCTCTTACACTTATCCCCCTCCCAATACTTCTCATGGCAATGCTTATCTAGGTCCCAACACATCATACACATATCCCCATTCGCATCAGTTGATGCCAGGGCGATATGTTACTACACCTGTTTATCCTAATGTTGCCCCATATCGTTACTATCTGTATGCACCGCCTAACGTTCCAACCCCTCTAGCACTAGTGCCCTAGCCCCCCATGCCTCCTCCACCTCTGCCACAACAACAACCTCCCCCTCAAGGTCAAGTGTATGCTCAGCAGAGCGCAACCAATCCCCCCAACCCCAAGAAATGGAACAAGGGGAAAGGTAACCGAAACTAGCCATCTCAAGGTAATCAGGGTAACTAGGGTCCACCACCTAATGCCTCTCAGGGAAACCATTCTAATCCCACAACCCAACAACATGACATATAACCCAAGTAAAACAAAGCTCTTCATACGAATAAACCTTGTGCTTGTTGCGGTATATTTGATCATTATACACGAGTCTCCCCTTTTGCCTCAGATGTATCAAGTATGGGAAGCTCAAGCAACTGCTTCTAGAGGACCTCAACCCATTGCTCCACCTCCTCCTCCTTTTGCTTCATCTCAACCGGTTGTGCTTACCAATCCTTTTCCTCATCAAGAATATATTGCTTCTCAACCTACACAAGATCATGCAACTCCCCTAGCTTCATAATTTGGTCGCAATGATTACCAGATCCTTATGATGAATTTTGACGAAGTCAATACCGAACAAGTCAACCTTCAGACTCGGTCACGGTAATATGACAAGCCTCCTACAAAGTCAGCAACTGATTCCCAACCTCAAGTTTCCACCAAGCCTTTTTCGTCATCAAATGGTACCTTACAGATCCCTTCGCCTAAGGTAGATGTTGTCCATAAGATCCCAAAAGGTTCATTACGTTGAAACATTTCTTCTTCTAAAGCCGCCCATACCTATAACATAGTAGATGACTTGGCGTAGTCTCCTACTGCCATGTCAACACTGGAAGTCCTCCAGACATGCCCATCCTAACAAAAATCTCTACTATCTGCTTTGGGTGTTGTGGATCCTTCTAACGATTGTATAATTGTCTTTGACATTGACATTGAGGAACATCCCCCCTTCCTTCATCCATTTCCTTTTAAATACCAATATCCATACGAAACACCACTATTCAGCGGTGTATCATAGACAAGGGTGCCTCCACATGTGTGATAGTTGCTAGTGTTTGGAAGCAAATTGGTTCACCTGACCTGTCGCCATCCACCATCACTCTTCGTGATTGGGATGGTCATCCCTCACAACCCCTTGAATTATATCACTACTGTCTAATTAATGTTTTCGGCATGACAATCCCCATTGACATCAAGGTCATTGCTACCCCATTAGATTGTAACATCCTATTGGGTCGTAGTTACACCTTTTCCTTTTCCGTTGTTGCATCTGTGGTCTTTCAAAAGATGTGCTTTCGTCATAATGGAAAGATCGTCACTATCGATCAATTGACTTACTATGATCCTAAGTGTCAAACTTCCCCTTAGTCCACTATCTCATTGATGACTGGCCATACAACTGTCTCATCTCTCACCAATGTTTTACCTGGAGTCTACTAAGATTCCACACTTCTTGGTGCTTATTATGGTCCACCACCTACCCCCTCAGAGCCTAGCTCTTCTGGTGTTTGCATGCTTCAAGCATCACATGCTTCCCACAAGCTATCTGTTACGCCTTCCCAGTAGCCAACACCTCCGCAACCTCCTTCTCCTAACTTAACCCAACATTCATGTATTATTACTCAATGTCCATTTCCTTCTACTGGTATCTCTTCTATGCCTTTCTAGCCCGGAACCATTCCCCAGGTCTTAACCATCTAGGAGAAGTTCCCCCAGGCCATTACCCTTCTGTTCAGATACCTTTCTTATTCCCGCCCCGTGGAATTTATTCTACACATGTCATGGCTATGTTGAGTTTACCTAACATCACCTTAGGGATCCCAGTCTGGTACATTGATCCTCCCACTAACACTCCTCCTAATCAACTAAAACCTTACACTGATTTGACCTTGGTTCAACCTGTTGTTACTACCCCTTCCTTTGCTTTAGTTCCACAACAAACTCAACAAGAACCTACTTCTATTGTGAAAGCATTTGGCGAGGGGGGAAAAGCCCAGAAAGAGGGAACCAAAGACAAGACACCCCAAAGAACTCCAGCTCATTTGAAGCCTCCAAAGCCTACTCCTCCATTTTCTTTGTGTGATGTTGTTTTACACACCACCAATAATTGTTTTGAGCTCCCTCATATCAAGAAAGTGGTCTTTGATACCTTTCTCGACTTTGACATTCTTGAGGTCCATGTCACCTTACCTGAGTCAACTAAGAAGAACAGATCCTTACGCAAGAATCACCCTTGTGCTTTGTGTGATAACTATGGCCATTATTCTCACCACTGTCCTCGTGTTGAACACTTTCGTGCAATTCATGTGCTTCACATAGATGCCACTTGTAGTGAGTCCACCTCTCCCCTACCTGTGGGTTCTGGCCCCATTATTATGCCAGAATGTTACACTTCATTTTGTCACCATGAAAAATAATCATCAATTTAATTTGATCTCTCGCCATCCATCCAAGTGTCATGAAACACTCCCTTGCAAGTCAACAACTTATATACCCTCAATAAAGTGTAATTTCTGGGTCTCATGGTACGAAACCCTATTTTTGAGCATCTGCGAAATTTTTCTAAGCATTATCCGCACATGTGCAGTTTCTTACATTATAAACTGTGTAGATCTGTGCACTATCTTCCACAGTGAAGAGCGCATATGACTCAATAAAAAGTAAAAATAAAAAGTGATATCTAGAAGCATTGTTGGGCGAATCATTCCCAACAGAAAGCCTCAAACTCATGTTTATTCGAGCCTAACCTAATTTTTTTATGGAACTAATCCCCATTCTTCAAGGAGCCCTCATCCCTCTTTTAGTGGATCTCATCCTTGGACTAAGGATCTCAAACTAATTCCTTTTGGCCTATTAATCAAGCCAGAGGTGGGGGAGTTGAGAGAGGCTGCTAAGAGTAAGTTTATGCTGGAGGAATAAGGTTGTAGAGCTTATCATTCTTGGAGAGGATTAAGATCAATGGGAGGAGCTTCAGAACATCAAGGCACAAGTTTTGTAGCTCTTTTATGTTTCTGAAATTAATACAAACAAACATTTCTTCTCACTGCATTGTTTAATGGATTAATTGATGAATTTCATGGATGGTTTATGTTATTTCTATTTTTCCATTGGAATGATGTTTGTTACTAGTCTCCTTGATCACTAGTTTGAATTATTGAATCATTTACGCTACATATGATTTTGATCCTTTGTTGTTTCCATGTGTGTAGGTTTGGATTCAAGTATGGAGGAGTTGCACTGAAGCACAAAGGGGTATATTCATCAAGCATGTTGTAATAAGGTATGAATTCTATTTTCTCACCTTGTTATCTTATGATTCAAGGAAAGATAGATTTAGGGAAGGAATTAGATTGATTGATTGTTTGTTACTAGGGTTCTTTGAAAACTAGGGAGATTGCTCATGTCCACACTTGTGATTTGTCCTCATAACATGCTGCTTGACATATGATGATGGAGGGGACTGATCAAGTGGGAATGATGCCCCTTAGCTAGATGAGTTTGTGCAGCACCATTGTGTTCCAAATGATCAAATAAGGGATTCAGGCATTTGAACCTACTGGCATGAGATCCTCCAAAGGATGATGAGGAGATGTAGGGGCATATGTGCCCCCAAGTTTTGGATGGATGGATGTAGCATGATATGGACATGCAAAATGTATTTAGAATAGTGGACTTTGAACACATTTTGATGATGTGGCTAGCCATTTGTTTTTTTTAGGGATGTCTTCTTGTGGGAATAATGGATAATGGATGCAGTAAGAGAAAGGAAATGGTGGACTACAAATCTCATTTGGCACTACACATATGAATGAAATGGACAAAAATTTTGGGTTCGAAAACATGGTGTCACTATATGTGAGGCCCCTATACTACTAGTGTACTCCCTTATTGTTATTAGTACTGCCCCCTTATTATATTGTTGTACCCATGTAGTTCCCATATTGTTACTACTGTGCCCCATAGAAGCCCACTATTGTTATTATTGTGCCCTTACATTATTATTGTTATGTCGACTTTGATTATATTATGACTCCTTAGACTCTTATATATAGAAAGGAGGTCCTATCATTTGTATCATCCAAGAATTGTTCATTTGTGTAATGTAAAGGAGCTTGCCCCCTCGAAGAGGCTAAATTCTAAGGCGTTCAACTATCTTTTCTATCTTTTTTTGAGCTGGTTTCATAACATTTGGTATCAGAGCCTTGGATTCTAGGGTTTCGCTGCTCCAAATAGGTCATCGTGGAATTTTCTCTATAACTCTTTTTCTGCGACGTTTCCGAAGCGAACAAAAAAACCCATTTGGGACAAAATCGCATTGAACCTCAAATCCGAATTTCAAATATTTTCGTGCTATATTTGCGGAGATATGATCTGAGGAAGTTGGTCTTTTTACAGACTCCCGAATTACATTCCAAACAGGTGACCTGGGGAAAATAGTCATAACTTTTGTTTTGAGCATTAGATTGAAATTTCGTAAGAAGTTATAGAATGAGGGCAGACTGTAGTTTCTTGTATACATTTTTCAGATCCAAAGGTTGAAACAGTGACACGTGGCACATCGTACAAGTTCGCTCTACTGAACTAGTCTATAATCAAGTCATTGTAGGAGATTTGGTATAACTCTTCCTTGGAGAATCCAATTTGGATCAGACTGGTGGCATTGGAAAGAGGATGCATAGGGATACTGCAGGTCGCAATTTCAGAACTGGAAGAACCAAAATTACAGAGTTATAGTCATTTCAAGATCAAGCTCATAAAATTAAGAAAAGGCGATATGAGGAAGTTTGATGGCAAGGATCCTGTAAATTGGATACTTCAGATGGTGCAATATTTTGATCTACATGGTGTACCACTGTTACAAAAGGTATGTATTGCATCTTCATATTTAGAACCAGATCAATTTTTATGGTATAAAGGGCTTTGTTATCGTAAACAACTTGTTACGTGGTCAATTTTCACGGAGGAAATGATAGCACATTATGAGGATACAAAGAGCAACACCTTCTTTAGAGCAACACCACAACAATTAGAAAGAGTAAAAGAGCTTTGTTACATAGTGGAAAGTAAAATTATGGCAACAAGGAAGTCTACCCTTCACAACTATAAATATGGAAGTGTTGTTTCTCCTAGCCTTCCACAACCTACAAGGGTTACACCACAACAATTGGAAGAAAAAAGAGAAAAAGGGCTTTGTTACAATTGTGATAGCAAATGCACTAAAGGTCATAAGTGTGCTGAGAAGAAATTATTTTACATAGAGTATGAAGAGGAGGAAGAAAAGGATCAAGAAACATCAAAAGAAGAGGATATACACCAGGACCCAACCCTAAAGAAAGAAGAAATGAATCAGACCATATCTTGTAAAGCATTGGCAAGAATTACCACTCCTCAAACTCTCAAGATAGAAGGACATATCAAGAACAAAAAGGTGCAAGAAGTGAAAGATCACATCGAGAAACAAGAAATGAATCCAACCATATCTTGTAATTCATTGGTCGGAATTACCACTCCTCAAACTATCAAGATAGAAGGACATATCAAGAAGAAAAATGTTCAAGAAGTGAAAGATCACATCGAGCATCAAGAAATGAATTTGACCATATCTTGTAAAGGATTGGAAGAAATTACCACTCCTAAAACTCTAAAGATAGAAGGTCATATCAAGAA
This sequence comes from Pinus tabuliformis, assembly GCA_031772625.1. NCBI lineage: Eukaryota > Viridiplantae > Streptophyta > Pinopsida > Pinales > Pinaceae > Pinus > Pinus tabuliformis. The sequence goes on from CM062815.1 coordinate 937,821,316, forward strand.
GAAAAAGGTTCAAGCAGTGAAAGATCACATCGAGCATCAACAACAAGTTCTCCAACTTTTAAACGATAACGCCACTTTGGTGCAAAATCGAATGCAACAACAGGTAGATCAACATCGTAGTGAAAAATGTTTTGATGTAGGTGATTGGGTATTTTTGCTGCTACATCTCAAGCAAGCTATTTATGAGAAGGAAATGTTGGAAATACTACATGCACTTAAGAAATGACGACCTTACCGAATGGGAAGACACTTCAAGGTAAAAATGGATCATGATAGTCTTAAATACTTTTTAAAACAAATATTATCTATAGAAGAACAGAAAAAATGGGTCACAAATATATTGGGTTATGAGTTTGACATCATCTATAGAAAAGGGAAGCAAAATTTTGTTGCAGATGCACTCTCAAGAAAGGATGAGGATGTGGAAGCATTGTCTTGTGCTATTTCTATTGTCCAACCAAATTGGATAAACGAAGCAAGGGATGAATGGAAGAAGGACGAAGAAGTGTGGCCACTCATTCAAAAGTTGCAGAAGATCCCAATTCAAACAATATTGCCAGAACTTGAAGAGGAAGGAAAAATCATATTGGAACCTGGAGCAGTCACAGAAACAAGAACCCGATAGCTACGAAATCGATCAATTTCAGAGTATCTCATCAAGTGGAAGAACTTACCTGTTGAAGATTCCACATGGGAGGACAAGAATATTCTACAGAAGCATCAAGAACTACTCAAGCGTTGAGGACAACACTTTTTGAAGGAGAGGGGCATATTAGGCCCCTATACTACTAGTGTACCCCCTTATTGTTATTAGTACAGCCCCCTTATTATATTGTTGTACACATGTAGTTCCCATATTGTTACTATTGTGCCCCATAGAAGCCCACTATTGTTATTATTGTGCCCTTACATTATTATTGTTATGTCAGCTTTGATTATATTATTACTCCTTAGACTCCTATATATAGAAAGGAGGTCTTGTCATTTGTATCATCCAAGAATTGTTTATTTATGTAATGTAAAGGAGGTTTCCCCCTCGAAGAGGCTGAATTCTAAGGCGTTCAACTATCTTTTCTATACTTTTGTGAGCTGGTTTCATAACACTATACCAAAGAGTGGCTTCGGATATAATGAACTGATGCTCACCTAGACGACACGGTGGGTGAACAACAACAATGTCTAAGGATTTGGGTTGTTGATGTAAGATGGAGGAATGATTAATTGCATCATCCCCAGAGTGATATGGAGTGATATGAGACTCTATAGGTTCTTCTAAATGGGGAAGAATAGTGGTCCTAGAGTCGTCACTACCAGATGCAATATGAGTGCTCAGGAGAATTACTTCCCTTGGACTCTCAAAAGTGGAAGTCCCCTTACCCAAACATTTTGAGGCAATGTAATGGCCACAAGGCGGATGTGGATCAAATTCATGGGTTTGAAGTAAGGGGTAATTGAACAAATCGACCTCACCATGGATGAAGTCTTTAGATTCCACAACATATTGATCATGGGTTTGCTGCGAAAGGAAGTACGCATGATGGTGCATATCATCCCAAGGATAATTGGGGGTGGTCATGGATTCCATAATGTCTTCATTAGAATGGGAGATGGGAGGATACGAGGAAGAGAGACCATATGATGAAGATAAGCTACCTGAGGGATATTTATGAGATACAAGGTTCACATGCACATCGTCAATGCTGGGAGATGGATGACTAGTATATGTAACATCTACCGATGTTGAGACCGAAGTGTTCACCAAAGAAGGTTCGACTGAATCACAATATGAAATGTCAAGAGAGTCCCAATAGATCGATCCCATTGATGATGGTAGGTAGAGAATAGGGGCGGTACTATCTATCATCTCAACATTAGGAGGAGGGATCACAATGGGTGGTAGATATACCTCTTGTTCAATGTTATGAGGACAAATCGAAAGTGTGGACACAAACAATCTCCCTAGTTTTCAAAGAACCCTAGTAGCAAACAAACAATCAAGCTATTTCCTTCCCTGAATCTATATTTCCTTGAATCATAAGATAACAAGGTGAGAAAAGAAAATTCATACCTTATTACGACATGCTTGATGAAGACCCCCCTTTGTGCTTCAGTGCAGCTCTGCCATACTCGAATCTAGACCTGCACACATGGAAACAACAAAGGATCAAAGGCATATGTAGCATAAATGATTCAATAATTCAAACTAGTGATCAAGGAGACTAGTAACAAACATCATTCCAATGGAAAAATAGAAATAGCATAAACCATCCATGAAATTCATCAATTAATTCATTAAACAATGCAGTGAGAAGAAACACTTGTTTGTTTTAATTTCATAAACATAAAAGAGCTACAAAACTTGTGCCTTGATGTTGTGAAGCTCCTCCCATTGATCTCAATCCTCTCCAAGAATGATAAGCTCTCCAACATGATTCCTCTAGCATAAACTTACTCTCAGTAGCCTCTCTCAACTCCCCCACCTATGTCTTGATTAATAGGCCAAAAGGAAGTAGTTTGAGATCCTTAGTCCAAGGATAAGATCCACTAAAAGAGTGAGAGGGCTCCTTGAAGAATGAGGATTAGTTCCATAAAAAATGAGTTTAGGCTTGAATAAACACGAGTTCGAGTCTTTCTGTTGGGAATGATTCACCCAACAATGCTTCTAGATCTCACTTTTTATTTTTAATTTTTATTGAGTCATGTGCGCACTTCACAGTGGAAGACAATGCACAAATCTGCGTAGTTTATAATGGAAGAAATTGCACATGTGCGGATAATGCTTAGAAAAACTGCGTAGGTGCTCAAAAACAGGGTTTTGTACCATGAGACCTAGAAATTCCACTTTATTCAAGCTATATAAGTTTTTGACTTGCAAGGGAGTACTTCATGACACTTGGATTGATGTCGAGAGATCCAATTTGATGATTGTTTTTCATGGTGACAAAATGAAGTGTAACATGACCATATCCCATGCTTGGGGTCATGATGGCCCCTGGCCACCTTCTCACTTAATTATCATATGTCTCGGCCTAGACCCCAATGATGCAGGTATGGTCAATTATCCTTTCATTACTTGGATAGTTTGTCCTACTGGCCTCTAGGACGAGCCATATACACATCACGAATTGTAGATGCTTGATACCATGTCTCCAATTATTCTACTCTATGTGATGCCACACTTACCATTTGGTCTCCATGTTTGAATTGGTGGGTGGGAATGATCCTAGACCTTCTCTAGTATTTCATTCATGTATTCCTTTCTTACCTTGATTCTCAACCAGGAACCATCCTTCCAAGAAGCATTAATGCCACTTTTAGACAAGTAAGGCCACCTAACTTAAAGTCGTAGATCTGAATTCTGACGGTTAGTTTGTCTGCTACAATCTCCTCAAGATTTAGGGCCTTCTCATCTTCTCCAAATTATCCAACTCCTCACTATGAAAATGAATTGGATTTGGGGACAAGAAGCCCTTTTATAGGAAAAACCCTATTTTTTCTGTTGCCCATTACGACCAAATTTGTTTTTGGTAATTTGACACTTCACTAGGAAGCCATTTTTTTTCCACGAGGTCTTACTTTTCCACCTATTAAAATCACATTTCTTCATTTGAGCCATCCATACTTTGGTACCACTTTAACTTTGCATTGGATGACTCACATGTCAATTTTCGTCATGAGTAACCATCATCTACTCATGTTTTTATGGTCCCCTTTGGGCCTCCCCCATGTGGTAGAAACATTGAGTCACCCTTGTTTAGAGCATCCGAGATGAGTCACCCTTGCATCTATGGCATCTGTTTCGAGTCTCCTTGAGTCCATTTACAATGTTCCATACATATTTGTGCCACATTCATCCCATTGTGCTCATATTTGGCCTCCAAGTACACTGCTCCATCTTTGAAAAGCCCCTCTCTAAGTAATTAACCATCCCCTCTGGAATCGAGTCTACCACTGCCAGGTCAACCATGCATGTCATGCTCTAATAAGGGAAGTCTTCAGTCCACCTCTCATCTTGTTTCTTTCCATCATCATACCTGGTGTCAATCCATCAGTCACTTTACTATGATCCCCCGTGCCTTTGTTGATGATTCCTCATTGCCTTAACTCTTGTGGTCCCTCTTTTGTCGACTTAGCACATTTATTCCAGAAGTGTGGTTTAGAGGGAGGCGTACCTTGGTTCCAGCCTTCATCTTTGTTCGGTGCCTGAAATCAAGAAAAGGGAATCATCATTTCCCTTTGACTTAGTTGTTTCTCACATGCTCGACTCCAGCTCATTATCGCATGATCGAGAATCATACACTTGATGGTACGGTGATCCAACAGATTGTACTAGCCTTCCCCTGGTATGCGTGAGATGTTCTAGACCTCATGAGGGGGTGGCCATTTAGGGAGCTCCCTACATGCCTGAATGTCAGCAGATTATGATCCACCCTCAGATGCAATTCTGTAGATTTGATGGGTTTGGTTTTTGCAGCGTGCAACGCCTACAACACGCATGTCTCCTTAAGGTGATCCATTTGTATCTTCAAAGCCCTTTCATGTTCAACATGGATTCTTTGGTTGTGTTCCTCCATCACCATGTCAGTTTGAGGGGCATTATGTCTCATGTACTTAGATGTTATTGTATTCAATCCTGGCCTTTGTTTTTCCAAGAAAATTATATATGGGATTTATTATATTCTTTTTGGCCCATTGATACCAGCATATCATGTATCATGTACTTTTTTTCTTAGACCCACATTGTTGGGCACACCATTACTATTTTTACTCAATTATCTCGACAGCTATGGGTATACCTCCCCCGCCTCGTTTGAGATCATGTAGTCCAAAATAAAAGGATACTTATATCAGTTTAGTAGGTCTTGCCCCCTCCATTCCTTTGTCCTTCCTTGTATTGCTTCAACTGTATCTCTCTCTTTGATTCCCCTTTGGTGTCTCGTGGAAGTGTAACCTACAACACATTTCGGTCATACGATTTTCCCCTAACACTCATACGTTGTGGGGGAACCTGTTATCACCTAAAAAATGCTCACCTAGCCAATTCTAACTAGGTGTATCAAAATACACAATTTAGGATTAATTTTACCATAGTAAAATCACTTTCACCATGGGAAATAATTTAGTAAAGCATTTTTATTAAATTATTTCTGAGTAAAACTAAAAAAACCCCATGAAAATGATTGAATAAATCATTATTTATTTATTTTTCTCTAAGAATAACTATTAAATCACTGTTTGATAATTATTCCTTTTCACATTTGACTAAATCACCTAAGAATAACTAAATAAATAACTATTTATTTAATATTCCTTAATTCTATTTTTGGAATAATTGTTAAATCACTATCTAATAATTATTTCAATTTCACACCATTCTTAATCCTTGTGAAATAATTAATAAATTGTTAATTATTTTTAAATAAAGATATTTGACATTTTGAATATCTTTTCCCTCTCCAAAAAATATAATAAAGTATTCCTAAAGGTTAGACTTTGATTTGGTCAGTATTATTTTATTATTTTTCCATTTTTGAGATCAACCCAATACTTTGTTATAAATAAGAGGGTTTCCATTCATTCTTCACCATGATCACTATCATCATCACCACTATCGTCACTTTGCATTTGAGCTCCCATTTGAGTTCTACTCTTTTGTTTTAGTTTTTTCACATATCTAGAGAGAGAAACGAATTGCTGAAGCGCAGGGATGTCAAAGGAACCATCCCACGGAGGGGGATTTGTAGACGCATATTTTAGATATCCTTCACTAGGTGTTTTCAATAAAAAAATGTTCATTTAAAAAAAAGTCTTCTTCTATTGGGTTATTACATCAGATATTTCTTGATGTTTTTGGATCACATACAATATTTTTGCTATAGGGTTTTCTCATTTTATTATTGTACATTTGAAGCGTAAACAACCACATCTTCTTGTTAGGGACACTTGTCACCAATGACTTAACTGAAGTATTTTTGGTACACACACTAAGAATTTTCATACTAACACCCTTGTTGAAGCATTATTGAAGCCTATTAAATACATCATTTGGAGCAACCTTGTTGAAGACGTTTGGAACCATTTTTGAAATAAGCATTTCTTGTAAAATTTAATTTGACCAAGTTGGAGCTTGGAAGTTGTTGAGGGGATTGGAGTACTCATTTTGACTAAGTAGGAGCTTGCCTCTGTTCAAGGTTGGAGCCTTGAAAAAGTCAAAGATATTATTGTATAGGTTGGATCTTGATTTGTCGTACAAAAGGATTGTAGTCCTCACTATTCTGATCAATAAAGTTCTTTCTTTTATCTCTTATGTTCTAGTGTATTTTGTGATAAAAATATTAAGTAGCATAAAATAACAATCGAAAGAAATATTGGTTCACCCCCCCTCTCAGTATTTCCAACAAAAACAAAATACAATGAATGATGAGCCATACACCGGTCCGATAAATTCCTTATAATGAAATGCTACCACTAGATAACTATGTCAAGCATAAAAATTCCCACTAGAACAAATCTTAAGAAAACATCCCTATTGATTTGCCTCAGATCATATAACATCCAAAGAAATTAATAGAGTGATGTAGTATTTTACATGGTTAATCAAGTCAATCGTGCAAACAAAGGATAAACTAGCATATGGTCACAATAAGAAAATAAGGAAACACTACATCGACATTATATTCAAAATTGCATGCATAAGGTCATCATAACATTAGAATTAGTCTTTGCAACAAGTACATTTAGGCTATTTAATAATAATTTTCTTCTCACCAAAAAGGCAATCCCCTCATATAAGAAATGAGGTCATTATATACAAAAAATGGATAACTTTCATGAGAACTTTCTTTGTAACTGATAATTAAAAGCAAGTAAATTAAATAAAAGAAATTAGATTTAACTCTGAGAAACATTCCTGCTCTTGGCCGGATTTTTTGAACTTTTTGTCATTTTCTTCGGAACACTGATTGGTACAAGAATCTCCGGAAGCACGATGTTTTTTCTCTTGGGGTTATAAAAAACATCGACTACTCCATTGTCTAAGTCTTCAACATTTTTAACACTGGATTGTAGCGGTGGGATTGGAGTCATGGTCTATAGAGATGAAGTGGGAAGCGAAGGCCATTCAAATCCTTTCTTAAATCTCATATACCTCTTCCAGTCTAGATTTTGTATCCATGGCACATTTTCGAGCTTCGTTTCCATAATAAAAAGTTTGTATCTGATTCAGTAGTTGGTAGCTGGCAGTTGTTGTGTCATTTTTTCTAGGATCACCAAAATGTTGAATTCTCTGAAAAAGGAACAACCAATATCATGAATGGTGATGGCACCTTCCTCATTTTAAAGGAACTTCATGAATCTTTGTTTTACCTTTTCCATCTCATCTTTAAAATCCTACTCCAAAAAAACCCAACCCGTGTTAGTCTAGAGTGATGGTAGACCAAACCTTTGTATGTAACTCCATTTTTCTCTAAACTTCTCAATAACTTCCATAGTCTTATAAATTTGATCATTTTTTCCTTGAATCAACTTGTTAGCTTCTTTGACTGACATAAGGGTTATAATGCATTCATCTCTACTAGGAAAGTCAAGATATTGTAGCTTTGGATCAATTAAGGATTTAAAACGATCTATGATTGCATCCACCTCCCCTCTCCTCAACTGTAGGGGCCATTTTCATAATATCCATATTAATATTTTCACACTCAAACAAAATATGCACATACAAAATTATCTGAGAAATCTTTTCATCGATCATGAACCAAATTTTGTCTTTTTCTTCGGTAAGGGTTTCTTTCTTGAAGGCATGTTATGATAGAAATTTTTTTAAGGATTATATTTGTTTCTCCTTGTCTACTCAATAGTTTTATGGTAATATGAAATTATTTGAGAATTTTTTTCATTAATCATGACCTAAACTTTGTCTTTTGCTTCGGTGAGGGTTTCTTTCTTGAAGGCAACTTCTGATAGGCATTTTTCGTAAGGATTGAATCATGGCCTCGATGATTCCATCCTTATTCTGAATCTAGGTTTCCCAGCCTTTTCTTAACATTTCTACCTCCAACTTATCTCCAATTAATTCCTTTTCTAGTTTATCTACTTTAGCTTCAAATAACTTCAATTTATCAGGATCTACATTCCCTAAAGAATCTATCTTTAAGGCTTTGTGAAGAATCATTTATATTTTTCCATTTCCTCCAGGTATCCCCTCTTCTTCTCTTCCACTTCCTTGACTAATTTATCAATTTGATCTTTTAATCCCTTACACTAGTCCCCTTGAAGATTCAATGCCTTCCTAAATTCTTAAAGGTTTTTTTCTTTTTCTTCATTCTGTTTGAAGGCTTCTACCAACTTATCTACATTGTAGTATGAATTATGTTGACTTAATTTTAAACTCCTGATTTCTTTGTGCTTGTCCTTGAAGAATTTATTGGTTACTGAGTTGTCCTTAGGCATACCTGGTTTTTTTATTATCCTGTCTTCAAGATCCTTTATTTGGTTGACTTTGGTTTTGACCACCACCATGGAATATTTAAGTTGTCCTTGGAATTTAATAATATTTTTTTGATACTTTTTGTTGTAGTGTTTAGCAACATTTTAGCCACTACTTGCCCTATTTTCCTATGCCAGTCCACTATATCAATATCATTAATTTTAGCCAAATTGATATTGACTGAAGTGACTCTGGAACCTAGTAATTGTGCATTTATGTCTATTCTTGGTTTCAGAATAGTTAAATTGATCATATTATTATCCGAGTTAGTCTTGGACAAGAACCTCGGTCCTGAATATGAAGTTATTTCTTTCAATATCATGTCATCTGTAGTTTTAACATCCCCAGGGGCTATCATTAGTTATTTGTTCCTATTCTTTACAAGCTTCTCAATAATGGAGCTATTTCTAACTGATATGACCTGCTTTCCTAAATCTTTCGGGAGACTACTCTAAATTATCTTCCAATTGCTTTAATAGATCCTCGTTAGTCTTCTATAGCATAACTACCTCCTTATCATCGCAAGTAACATCCTTTACTATTATCTTCATCACATGCAGTTCTTTAGAATTGATTGTATGTGCCTTTCTATTTAACGGGTTGCCTCGAAGTAGATCATCCTTGGTACCCAATTCTACAACCGTCGACTCCTCCTTCATGGGTGGTCACAATTGCAACCCATTTAATAGTTCTCTGTTTGACATGATTTCGTTCAGCTGGAGCCACTTTTGTTACCCCTATTTTAGATAGATTCATATCATTCTAAGATGAATAACCAATGTTAGCTAAATTTTCAAGTTCAAGTTTCGAATCATGAGCATATGTTGGCAGTGTCATTGATTTTCTTACATGAGATAAAATTTGGAAAGGTCAAAATGCCAACATACATCTTTGTCCACTTTAAGGCCGATAATTCCCTTTCTATGATTTCTAGGGAAAATTTGTGCTTGATGATCAATTGACCTATGGGGCAAGGCGTTACAATCATTGCTTTTTTATTCTTTGCAATAAGGTGAAATCCATCTAGCCATAAATGTTGTCTAGCATGTTCCAAGGCAAACAACTGAGGGGAAATAAAGTTAGGCAAACAATAAGGTTCTCCTTCAAAGTTGTAAGCTCGGAAGACTGAATAATCAAGGAAAAGAAAGCATTTCCCAATATTACTTTCTTTTATGGGATATAAAGTTATTTAGGGTTCTTCAGAAATCCTATCAAGACCCTGTTGCCACATTTTGACATGTAAATAAAACAAAAATCTATCTATAAAGTTGTTATAACTTCCAGGGGCCCTTCCAGGATATGGTAGTGATGGCCAATAGTCTATCTCCTTCTCTTTCCTTGTCTCATCCTTGTTTGACTCAATTAGTTTTGGTACTAGTGAAGTATTCGAGATCATTGAACAAAACTAGATGTACCAAATACATACAAAATCGAAAAATTTGATAAGACTGAGTTGTAGTTAATTATACATAAATTTTTGTGGCTAGATACACTGGGAAATTTATGGTAACATCATTAGTGTTCTTTAGCAGTTCTCTCATAAAATCAAGCATGGGCTCGTAAACTTTAGAATCACCAGAATACCCTTGAATGAGTAATAAGAGAGATACCACCATATGATATACATGATTGAGTGAACAAGTTAGAACAAGAAGGGTGAATTTATAAGTACCATTATGGTTTTCAAGTATTTCTTGTAAAAAATGAGTTTCTCTTCATCAGGCGACATAATAAACAATTTGGTCGAGTCTTTATCATAATTGAGTTTGCCATATGTGGGTAAATTTAGCATTTTGGCTAGTGAATATTAGGATACTTCGTTCTCCACATTTCACTAGTTTCAATCCCACTTCTTCACCCCTGTGAGCATCACCCGATGCAATGAGTGCTAAGTGAACTATTCAAAAATCATGAGAAATTAGTCACTTTACGACTACCTCTCATGGAAATGGTCATACGTTTGAATGACTTACTTAACGCAGTTGAATCCCAAAAATGATATCTAACATTTGGTTATTAGTGGGACGTAAGATATTTTACATATCATGGTTCAAATTACAAACCAATAGCATAATAGAGTCGGGGTCTAATTGCACAATAGGTAATGCTGCCTAGAGGAGCTTGTTCTTTAATAAACATTCTTCCGTAAAGTGGCTAAATCCAATACTTAAAACCTTCCTAAGTGTATAAATGTTAATGTTGAGAATTAGGGTGACTCAGACGAAAGTTAAGGGATCGAGAAGGGCATCATTTGCATAATTCTGGGCCATTTTTTGTAATAGATGTAAGGAAAGGATGAATAATAATGCTAGCATGTAAGAGTTGGGTCACAGGAACTTACTAGGTATTTGACAGTGGAATAATTGTGTAAATCGAGGTTCAATGTTGGGAGGAAAAAAAAAGACATAATTTAACCAAGGAAAAGTGATGAATACTATGATATTCCCAATGTTTAACATCCTAATTAACACACATGCATTGTATTTACAGATGACCATGCCACCCCATCTTTATTAATTGGTTTTAAATATGGTGGGACTAACGTTTAATATATGTGAATGACAAAATTGATATGAATAGTATTAAGTATCAGACGAAGGAGAGATGGGTAAAGTGCATGCTGATTTAGGTCCAAAGCGATTGTTAACTGTTGATCACTCGCATCGTCGGTTGTTGAACCGTTTGGGTGGAGGAAGCAATGCTTATGTCCACACACTTCCATACCTGAAACACTTCCACCATAAGACATAGGGCTTCATTACCGTGCGATCATCTCAGGTCGAAATGAAGGCATTAACGTCCATGCACTTGGCAACCCGAATAAACCCTTGTTGGATTTGATTTGAGTTGACCAGTGGATGAATTTGGGTGGAGAATGGGATGTAAACACATATATACAATTAATTCCCAAAGACATGACTCCACATAGTTGGATAACCCGGGTTAACATAGAATTAAGGATTCGTACATGCGATTTTAACTCGAGTTGCAAGCTAGTTTAACCTGGGGACCAAATTATAATTGAAGACTTCAGACATAAAAATGCGAGCCAAACTCCAATCCGTGATTTAGAAGAAATGTGCAACGAGAAATATTTTATTTGTTTTTTTAAGGAAAGTATAAAAAAAAGCATAAATGTGTCTACAACACGCCCCAATCCTTCATTAAGGCCATTGGACATCATATTTTTCATAAACCTAGTCCCTTAAATCCTGATTGAGGATATGTCATATCAATCTTTTTCTGGTTTCTTTTGTGTTTTTCTAAAACAATAATTAGTTCTAATTTCAGGAGCATTCAAGATACCCAACTTACTTAGGGAATATTTTCAAAATTATAGCAAATCAAGATCTAAAAATTGAAATAGATGTTCAATGAGGTTTCCCCTCATTGTGATCCAAGTTTCAGTCTTTGAAACATCTTGGAAGAAAAGTTATATTGAAAATTTGAAGAAGCATTTAAGATACCAAACTACCTCAGATCATATACTTGAAAACATCGTGAACAAAGATTTGAAAATTTAACCAAATGTTCAGTGAAATTTCCTCTCATGATGGTCCAACTTATAGTGAAAATTATAAGATGACCTGGTTACCACATAAATGACATTTTGGATTCCACCTTTAAACTACATGAATGACCACAAAACTCTTGCTAAAATTCTTTTTTCACACATCAAATCTATTTAAATCATAGGGAAAAACTTGGAATTACAACCTGTAGATAAAATTAAAGAAAAAACAACATGCAATTAACAGGGAAGGCATGCATGTACCCAACCAACCAATGAATTTGAAAATTTATTAATACAATCTCTAGAGAGAAGAATCAATTCCCAACTTGATTCAATTAATTTACTTAGAGGTTAAGAAAATACTTAAGAAGTCTACCAACAACATAATTCATATACTCCACACATAAGTACTTATTTAATTCAGAAAAAAATGAATTTGGAACTAAAGAAGGGTGAGCCACTCTTCACCCAAATATAGGCAAGACTGCAATGTAGTCTTTCTTGCATCTAACCACCCCCAAGCCAGATTATTGATGCCTTTTGAGAAAACTAAACTCAGGTATTTAGCACACAATTTTAAAACAAGATTTAACATAAAAGTGAAGGCCACTCTCCTTCACATACAGGGAAAAATCAATGTTCAACCTTTCCATCTTTCAATAGGCTCATAAACATTCACAAAAATATTATTCATGTATGCATAACATAGGGGATTCCTTCTCTGATCTCTGTTGTCCCTCAACCGTCCCCTTTTTAGTGCTCTATTTTCCATACACAAATAGGACTATTCCTAGTCCCTATAACCATCTAGTCCAAAGAAAAAAGTTCTTCAACACATTCACTTCCTATCATATAATTTGTCACTCATAACTCTTAACTAGGCATATTGTTTGAACCTCTCTTGGTTTTTCCACCAACTCTCTTGCCAATTTGAATTTGTAAGTGAGAGAGAAAATAATATATGAGAAAGAAAAGGGATTTGGATGAAAATCTAAAGGGAGAATAACCTCTTGATTGATCCTCCCTCTTTATTTTTATAATCATGCTTTGACCCTTCATCTTCCCAATCTCTTGCTAGAAGCTTCTTGGGAACATTAACCATTTCATCATAAGGGAAAATTAAATCAAGGCAATTTATCCTCTCAAGGAAACATAATCTGTTAGTTATCCTCCATTCAACTCTATAATTTTTATTTTTTATTTAATAAAAATATATTTCATCACATCTTAGATTTTTAAGTCTTTGTATCAATGTTGATATCCCAACATTATAAGTTCTCAATTACATCACAAAATTGGGAAATAAAAGGGGTGTCACAGTGACCATGGGGAAGGAATCAATGATGGGAGAAGAGAAGTTAGCTTATAACTAGAAAATAGATCAACCTCATGTGAAACCTATGGTTAAGGAGACCAAGATACCCTTATTTCCTTCCATTAAACATGAGATTATGCCTCCTTCAGACCTCGATGAATTTAAATTCTTTCTTACTAAAAATAAGGAATATTTTGAGGGGCATATGAATTTGGATAATAGGGGAGTCATTTTTATTTTTATTTTTTATTTTGATGTTTTTTCTTGGATGAAGAGGATTTCAATCATTAGTCTTCACTAAATTGGAAGGCTAAGGGTATTTATTTGAACTTTTACCAAAAATTGGGTTAGAAATATGTGTGCCTTTTGTTAACTAGGATGTTGTAGCTTGTCAAGTGTTGCATTATGGTACTTGGAACATTGTGGGGTCCCTTTCTTATGTTTGGTCATGGAGGGTGGATCTTAGTTTAGAAGCTTGTAGTCATGCATTATCCACTTTGGTTAGAATTTCTTTAGAGCTAACATGTAGGCTTATGTGGAGTTTGAATTGAAGTGGAAGGTTCCCCCATACATTTGAATGTGTACTATAATTGTAGTTAAACAACAAAAAATTTGATGTCTCAACATGCCAAATTTCTACTTTCTTTCTAAGCTTAGTATAATTTTATTTTTCTATTTTCTTCTTTGTAGGCACAACATCTATAAATATGGCTTTAGTTCTGGTTCCTACTTCTTAGATTATGGGTGGGGGTTCCTTTATGGATTCTAGGCTAGGTGTTGGTGGTAGTGGTTCTTCACGGGGTTTAGATTTTGAAAGAAGTGGTTCCTTAGCTGGAATCGTAAGTTTAGGAGCATGTGGCACCATGGCGAGTTTCCCCATTAAAGGCCTTGTTGTTTAAGGCTCAATGGTTTCTTGTGTTTGCATAAGTTATTCTACTATTGTGTATGTAACCTCCCAAATTGCACATAATAATAAAATTTCTAATCCATAAGATACAACCTAAGAGGGAAGAAAAAGAATGATCATTTTTTTCACCTAAGAAACCTATCCCCTTCACTTTAGGCTAGGTCTCCTTTGACTCAATGGGGTTATCCCGAGTAGGACTACTGAAACTAAGTAATGAGGCACAAGGTGAAACGAGAGTAGAATCAGTTTAAAAAAATGGAAATTTTTTGGACATAAAGGAATTGATGGAAGGAAGTAGATATCAATGCCAAAACCAATAAGGGAAATGGAGTCAAGGTAAAAAAATGGGGCTTACAGGTCAAGAATAAACCTGTCTTTAAAATTTGTCTATCATTTAAGGATTAGTAATAAGAGACTAAAACCCAAGGGGAGTAATAATTTCTTATCCAATCAAGATTAACAATGAATACCCAGGCTCTACAAGAAGGATTCCTCAGGGGAACAACCTTCATCAACAATATCAACTATAACTTGATAAACATAGAAACCAGATGTAAAAACTTCAAAAATTTTCACCAATGTCCACAAAGAAAGAACCGTTATACATCCATTTGCTCAGAAAGATATATATATCAATTAAGCTTTTAGGAGAGGAAACTCCAAAAATCCAACCATGAGTACAAATTAGGAAGGGATACTCTTTATATAGAGTCCAACTTAACTTCATTTACAATACAATAATAATATTTCATGTGAAAAACTTAGATCTAGCCTAGGGAAGAATAAAGAATTATTTCCTGCACCTAAATATTGAACAATTGAAGTGGCCAAGGCCATAGGTACATGTATCCATCAAAATAGGCCCAAGAGAGTGGGACTTCCCCATTAAAATAGGAATAAAGGTGCAATGTCTAGCCTCCAAATACTTCAGAGTGGACATATACGTGTTGGCCCTCATTTTTGGTCCAATTTTGCTTAAGAAAGCATACTTAATTCTTATATTTTCCATCACATCCACCTCATTTTGATGTATTTTATGCATATTTAGGTATTTAATTTTAATTTTTCAATTTCTAGAAGTTTTTATGAAAATTGAATTTCAAGTGCAATTTTTGGACAAAATCAGAAATTTCCGTAATAGTTATATGGATGTCATATTTGTAGGACACTTGGGCACGAGCTGGATACATTTATGAAAATCTTGGGAACAAGGACTGAACTAACTCCAATTGGTTTGGTCAAAACAAGTTAAATCGAGACCGGTCAAAGCTGGTCAAACATGACCAGTCATCTAGAAAATCCCCAAGAAATATGACAGTTTTATGATTTCATGGGATTTTCCATATTTTTAGTGATAAGTTGGATGGATTCGACTTGGATAGGTGGATATGAATAGATATAGTTGTTAGAGATACTTTAGATCAGTTTGTTTCATAATCTTCTGTTTAAGCCAAAACTTTGAAGGCTTATGCATGTAGAATTTGTATAATTTATGTGGAGACATTTGAATATTTGAAGTTAATTTGAAGAACCTGTTCTATTTTCATTTTTTTGTTCAATGTGTGGAGGATTCATTGAAGTTGCGGTAGTTGATAACCTCTTCAAGTGTGCAAAGAAAGGGTGGAGGGCTCCCACTCTAAGCTAAGTACACTTCATTGTTAAACTAGCTTGATTTTCATGAACTAGTTGCTTTAGATTTATTTACGTGTATTACTTCAGATTTGCTTACTTAAATTGCTGTGTGATGATTTATGTTTGCTAATGAATCTTAGTCTATTTATCATTTTGATATGAAAGGACAACACAGTGTTCAATTTGAACCCTCTTTCTATTGAATTAATGAATAAAAACTAGAGTTCATCTTTCTTGTTTTCAAGCAGTTTTATGTAATTCTAGTTTTCTAACAATAACATAATGATGAATGAATTTGTGATGAGGAATATCAAGGATCTCTTAAGTTAGGAGCCTCTTTCATTGTTTATTTATGCATCTTAAGCTGTTGTCAATTAATGGTTTTTGATTTTTATTCATCAAGTAATATTGTAGAAGAAGGACACAAATGGATCTCTTAAGTTAAGAGCCACTTCATCTCACATATATTGCAAAAGTGAATTAGAAATTATTTAGTTAGATTTATATTTGTAATATGTACTTCCTTAGTTCTTCATATTTTATCTTCTAAGCTTGACTACATCTAATATCCATACATTGTGGACATGCCTCCAAGTTTTACAAACCTGGATTGATAATGAAATACTTGTGTGAATTTGTGTTAATAAATTAGCCCAACATTTTTGCACCCTTGCCGGGGAGGCATTCATCAACATAGTCAAATAGAGGATTAAAAAAATCTAAAAAAATTGATTAAAAAAAACAATAAAAAAATTAATTATGTTATGCTTTTCTTAGTTATGTTTATTTATTCCTAGAAATAGAGATCAGAAAGGTAGATTTATTAAACAAAACCCCCCATCCATAGAAATAGGACCATCAAGACTGTCATACCAGGAGGTAACTCCTCAAAACAATTCATTGATATTCATTCAGGTTGGTCTTTATTATATACATGAGGGAGAGACTATTCATTTCATCTCCCGGTGACTATTCATATTTTCTATTATTTATTTACATTAATTTAAGTTATTCACCCAATCCTAATGATTAGGTGTCAACATTCCCTCCCTTAATCTGAAGGGATGTTGGTGAGTCCAAGCATCGTTTTGAATCTTTCAAGCTTTTCTCTTCCAAGCGCTTTGGTGAAGATGTCTACAATTTGCTCATTAGCGGAACAATGGCAAAGATGGATTGTTTTGGCCTCAGCATGATATCGAATCATATGATATTTAGTATTGATGTGCTTCGTTCGATCATGGAACTTTGGGTTCTTGGCTAACTTTATTGCTGAGGTATTGTCAATCATGAGTGGAGTCAATTGTACTTGTTTTACCTACAAATCTTCAAGAATTTTCCTGAGACACACAATTTATTTTGTTGCCTCAGCTGCTGCCACATATTCCGCCTCTGTTGTGGAATCTACTGGAACTGATTGTTTGCGTGATCTCCAGGAGACAACTCCTGATCCAAGACTCATAGCATAACCTGAAGTAGATACCTCAGTTTCTTTGTCTCCATCGAAGTCTGAATCAGAGTATCCAATCAAGCTGAAGTCATACCTGTGTATACTTGATTCCAAAGTCTTGAGTTCCCTTCAAGTACCTTAGAACTCTTTTTGCAGCAGACTAATGTCCCTCACAAGGCTTTTGCATAAACCTGGAGAGGATTCCAACAGCAAATGAAATGTTTGGTCTGACCGTAGTTAGGTAGTTGAGACTTCCTACAAGCTGTATATACTTTGTTGCATCCTCAAATTATTTTCCTTCAATGGATGTGAGCTTTATGTTTTGTTCCATTAGAGTAGTAAGAGGATTGCATTCTGTCATGCCAAACCTGTTCAACAGATCTCCAATGTACTTCTTTTGAGAAAGGAATATGGACTTCGGATGTTAAGTTACTTCAATACCAAGATAGTAATGAACATAGCCCAAATCAATCATTTCAAAACCTTTCTTCAATTCCTTCTTTATGGATGCAATGTAGCTTTCATTGTTCCCTGTCATCAAAATATCATCTACATATACCACAAGATATACAACTAGTTTGCCAGCTTTCTTGACAAATAAAGTTGCATCATCAAGATCATAATGTTTGAAATTGAGTTTTAGAAAATGCTAAGTTAGTTTTTCATACCAAGCTCGCGGTGCTTGTTTGAGGCCATACAAGGATTTCACAAGTTTGCGTACTTTATGTTCATGTCCTTTCATAGCAAATCCTTTAGGCTGGGACATAAAAACATTCTCTTTTAGATCTCCATTCAAGAAAGCAGTTTTTACATCCATTTGATGGACTTTCCAACCGTTCTGAGCTGCTAGGGCAAAGAGTGTCCGGATGGTGGCCCATTTTGCTGTGGGGGCAAAAGTCTCATCATAATCGACCCCTTCCTTCTGTGCAAAACCTTTTTCCACAAGCCTAACTTTATGCTTGTCAAGTGAGCCATCAGCTTTATATTTGTTCTTGTAGACCCACTTGTAGCCAATTGGTTTGGTTCCTAATGGAGGATCAACCAGCGTCCAAGTGCCATTCTTTATTAGGGCATCATACTCCTTTTGCATTGCTTCTTTCCATTCATCATGAGAAGCAGCTTCTTTGAAGGAAGTTGGTTTGAAATCTGTAGACAAATTCAATTCACAATTATAAGAAACATCCATATCAACAGGTGAATTAGAGTTATCTACATCACCTCCATTTTTCCGATTTGAATTTCTAGTTCATGTCTTTCCAACCTCATCAGGATGAACACTTTCAAGTGTCTTTGTCAACCACTTTGGGGGACCTTTCTCAGATGGTCTAGGCTGCTCTGTTGATTGAGTTGGGACTGAATCAAGATTGAGTCTCCCAATTCTATCAATCACATCACTTAAAGTATCATCCGTTGTTGGAGTTTCAGGCGAGGGAAAGAGTGCTTCAGAAGAAGATTCCACAGGTTGATCTAGTATAGGAATCCCCCCTTCAAGATGTGGAATCTGATTATCAAATTCTTGAAATGATTTTTCATTTGCGAATCTATCCAAGCAATCAAGTTGCCGCTCAACAACATTGTCAGTTTTGGATGTTTCAAGAAAGATTACATCTCTAGATACAACAAACTTTTTATTGACTTTATCATAGAGGCGATATTCTTTGGAGGAGTTTGAATACCCCAGGAAGATACACTTACGACTTCTTGCACCAAGTTTGTTTCTATGTACCTTTGGTATCAAGGCATAACAGGTGGAACCAAAGACCCTGAGATGCTTTATTGAAGGAATGTGCCCATACCACATTTCATAGGGAGTCTTATTTCTGATAGCATTATATGGACATCTATTCTTTATATACAACACATAGAACCGCATCAACCCAAAACATCAATTTTACATTTTTGAAAAACATCATGGAGCGCACCATATTTAAGATTGTACTATTCATTCTTTCAACTACACTGTTATGTTGGGGATTATAAGGCACAGTTGTTTGATGTTTGATTCCATGTTGGCGAAGATAGTTTTCAAATTCATTTGAAGTGTATTCTTTTCCATTATCAGTGCGAATAGAGCCGATATGAGATTATGCATCATTTTCAATCCATGTATGAAAGTTCTTGAATGTTTGAAAAACATCAGATTTGTTCTTCAATAAATAAACCCAACAGATTCTGGTGTAGTCATCAATAAATGTCATCATATATTTATTTCCATTTGTAGAAGGAACAAGCATTGGACCACATAAATCTGAATGAATGAGTTCAAGTTTTCTATGTGCTCTTGAATGTGAATCATGAAAAGACTGTTTACTATGCTTTCCTAGAATGCAAGCATCACATTGCTTAAGTTTCCTAGGAATTGTAGGCAAACCAGTAACACCATTTTTCTTCAACAAGCGGAGGCTATCATAGTTCAAATGTCCAAATCTAGCACGCCATAATAAACTTGATGGAAGTGTACTTTTTTCATAATGAGAATTGTATGAGAAATGTTGTGCACGAGTAGAGGTACCCTGCAACTTGAGAAGCCTTTCTTCTTCTATCCCCCTCATGACAAGTGAGTAGTCAGATGCTTTTCTCACCTCAAGCTTGCCATCAAACATATGAATGGAGTGACCTTGCTGGTGGATGTGGACCAAGGACAACAAGTTTCTCTTTAGCTGTGGGAGATATAGAACATGATGCAGAAGGAAGTCTGGAAGACCAGGCAATTTAAGCCTGATTGTGCAAAGCCCTGATGGCTTGAGTTTTGATTGATATGAAAAGTATACTGCTCCATCAACATTGTCAGTGAATTCTTTACAAAAATATTTTCTATGAGTCATGTGGCAAGTTGCTCTTGAATCAAGCAACCAATCATTTTTCCAAGAAGCAAGTGAAGCATTAAATAAGTCTTCATTTACCCCAATATTACATTGTGCCACAACATAATGAGCGGATTCAGGAGCTTTACCTTTGTCTGTGTCATTAGTTTTACCTTTGGGTTGGTTTCTTTACTGCTCAATTTTGTCCCAAGGTAACTTGCATGTAAAGGCATCATATGATCCATTTATTTTGCAGCGTATGCAGTGCAAATACGACTTTTCTCCTTGAGAGTGTCTGCCCCCCCGCCTCTGAAATATCTTCCTCTTCCTCTTCGACCACCTCTTCCTCTGGAAGAATCTTGGGCAAGATTCTTTTCTTTATGAGCAAGACACGTAGCCTCTTCAAAAGATTCAGGGGATGTTTTCTTTCCAAAAGCTTTCTCTCTTTCAACAAATTTTTTCACAAGAGAGTCAAAGGTAATATCTTTGAGATTTCCATTTGCTTGCAATGACTCAAGATAATTGGAGTAAGTAGGATAAAGTGCCTTGAGAAAAGCTATCAGAGGAATATCCAGTTCAACATTAGTGACTTTGATATCATGCATTATAGATTTTACTTCTGATGCAAGAGCAAGAGGATCATTGTTTTGTAATTCAAGAGTGAAGAGTTTAATCATGAGTTGAACAACTTCAAGTGTAAAGTGTGAGTCATAGAGTTCTTTTAGATTTTGTAAGGCTTCAAAAATAGTTGAAAATGGTGAAATATGGTGACTCACCTCTTCACTTACAGATGCTGCAATTAATGCATAGGCTTTGATGTTCTTATTTTCCCAAATGGCGAACTCTTTGCATGAGGTAGGCTGTTCTGGCTCTTTGTCTCTGTCTCCGACACACACTCCTTTCCACAACTCATTGAAAATGAGGGTGTGTTTTATCTTCCGAGACCACTCAGGATAGTTCTCCTTGCCAGTGATAACTACTCCCACAATAGATATGATTGAATGCATTGTAAAATCTGAGTGCTGTAAAAATACTTCTGCTGGCAAAAAAATGTGATTTTGTGGAGAAAAAAAAACTTCTGCTGGCAAAAAAAAAGTGCTAAAAAATTCACGAAGGAGAGGAGGCTCTCACGCATAGGCTCTAGACAACAATAGTATAGGAACAATGCGCAATTGAAATGAGATTTAAGCTTTCTATACCCTATTGAAAAGCCTATCGAAGCTCCACCATGAGATTTCCAGAACAAACCCAAACCATTAAATGCGTGGCCTATCACATGCAACCTAGTGTGCGATGGAAGGCCGCACAATCCAACTCACGCTTTATTCAAGTTAATGGGTTTAACCCATACATAGACAAGCCACGATGGGAGCTAATACAATCGCTGCTCAGTTGATACACGATGAAATGAAGACCCCTAAGCACAAAAGCTTCGGGTGGAAAGCGTGATGATCGCTAGCTCAGACTTTTGAAAGGACGTGCTTCACTAAGGAACAATCCTTCTTCCAGTGAGACATTTGCAGAGAATTTCACAGCTACACTTTGAGCCGAGAGCCTGGTCACGCGTTCATCGATTCTCCCACAACGTAGCATAGCTAGCAGGTGCCTCAAATATCCATGTGTGTTCCTGCCCACATCTGGAGGGTGGTTTAGCAAATACGCACGACGATTCAATTCCAAGCGCACCTGCTAATGTCTCTGCTGTGGCCTCTTTAATTTCTAAAATGCGTAGGAGGGGATACACAATGATGGAGGTGGAGGATACGTGCTGTGGAGATGGGCATTTCTTTTTTCAATGACAAATTCACAATGTTTACAAAGATCGTCTAAGGCAGAGGCAGTAGTGGCTGTAGCAAGAGTCTTGATTTCATCGACAAGCAGTGAATGAAACCGTTTCAGAATGAACGACGCCAGGTGCTAGGTTTGTATGGGTATGGCAACTGGTGGGGAGAGCTGAGCGTTTTGTATGCAGGTGGAGCAACGACAGGAGCAGCGTAGCAGAGAATAATAGTGAGTCGCAGGAGAATAATGATGCGTTCAGGCCAGTGGAAGTGTCAGAGCTGCCAGGCAGAATCAACAGAATTATACTGAGAGAGATGTCAGTCTGTATAGGCAGAATAGAGAGTTACAAAGCAGAGAGAAGTCAAAAATGGCGCTGGCTCTGATACCATGTCAGACCAGGAGGTAACTCCTCAAAAAAATTCATTGATATTCATTCAGGTTGGTCTTTATTATATACATGAGGGAGAGACTGTTCATTTCATCTCTCGATGATTATTCATATTTTCTATTATTTATTTACATCAATTTCAGTTATTCACCCAATCCTGATGATTAGGTGTCAACAAAGACTAACTACACTGGTTGCTGGTAAACCAACAATAGATGAATTAGAAGAAAAACAAAGAACGGGACAAAGATTAACTTTAATTGAAAGACAAACCTTGTTAGCCTGGGAGGTGAAAAGGAAACAAACTCCAAAAGCAACACCTACTACAGAAAAACAAAATAAATTTGTTAAACCAATAGATCAACCCATTTTTGAGCCTATAGATCAACCTATTTTCGAAAACAAACAACAACCTGAATCTCAAATTGTCATCGAAATAGTTGAAAGTATGATAGAATAAGGGCAAGGATATGTTATTCTTAATCTAGAACAAAGACTTGAATATGAAAGACAACAAAGAGAATGGAGAAGACAAAGAGAGGAAGAAGCAAAAAGAGAAGTTGATAGAAAGAGAGAAGATGATAGAAAAAGACAAAATGATAATGAACAAGAAAATATTGATGATCATGAAGCTACTTTTGGCTTTCCAATATTAGATACAAGTGCAATATTAGGAGAAGATGTGAAAATGAAAAACATTCCACCTTCTGTATTGCCTAACTTTTATGGAATGTCAACAGAAGATCCCAACTCATTTATGTTTGAATTCGACATCTTGTGTAGAACTTATGGATACACAGATGACACAAAAACTTCGTCTCTTTCCTGCTATTTTGAACGCAGTAGCATTAAAATGGTTCATGGGTTTAGGAAAGCGAACAATAACTTCTTAGGATGACATGAAGAAAATATTTCTTAAAAAATACCAAGCCTATTGTATGCCTAGGGAATCGAAATAGGATGTTTTCAGAATGACACAACAAGAAGACGAAAGTTTAGAATAATACTTGGAAAGATTTGCTTACAATCTTCAAAAGTCTAAACAACACTCACTAAACCAGGATACCATTCGAACAATCTTTCTTAAAGGTATATGAGATGAATACCTTGACATTTTGAATGTAATGGGCAAGGGTGACATTTCAAACTTGCCATTTAATGAAATTGCAGAACTATGTCAAAAATATTCTAGAGGAAGATCACAAGTTGGAAGGAGAGATGTTAGTTCAAAAGCAGCAAAATCAGCAACAGGAGGGGTAACAAGAGCAGAGATATGGAGCTTGCTGGAAAACTTCAAAATTGATCTTCTAAGTACATTAGGGATGCAAGGAGATGTTCTAAATGCAAACAAAAAGAAAGAGGAACAAAAACAAATCTTAGCAATCTTTTGTCCCAATTGTAGAAAGAAGCATGCATTAAGAGAATGTCCTTTAGATAGTGTTCAAGTATGTACAGAAAACCATTCAACAGAAAACTATCTAAAGTTGAAAGAATTGCAAATGAATCCAATGGAAGAAGTACGAGGAGCAGAAGGTTTCTATTATGTGGCACCAAGGAGGCATTGGCAGCCAAGGATTCCTCAACAATTCCCTCAATAAAAATATTAGTATCCTCCTCAAAACTCTTGGAATACCTCAATTCCATGGAAATCTTGGCCTCCACAACAATATCAAAACCAACCTACACAAGGTTGGAGAGGATGTAGTTATGGAAACTAGCCACCTCAACAAATGTATCCTCAACAATACCAACAACAATACCAGCAACAATATCAATAGCCATTTCCATACCAACAGTTCCAACAATATCCACAATCCATGCCATTTCCACAACAGAATCCCACACCATTACTAACACAACCACAACAGCTACAGCTGCCTTCGAACCAGCCTAGACCAACTCAACTACCAGCAGCCAATAGCAAATCCGAGAAACAAAATGGATAAACCTGCATACAATGTGGAAGAAGCAACATATTTTCCAACATACTCCATTCTTCCCATAAATGATGTCCATTTAAGGTCTGGGAAAGTACTGCATAAAAATTCTCCTCCGATCATAGAAGAACCAGCTGAACAAGGAGAACAACCTGAAACATCACATTCAGAAAATCAAAGTCAGAAAGGAAAAACTGTAATAACTCAAACACCACCCTATCTAGAGAGGTTAGTAGAGCAGAAAATTCAAATGACCCTTCCTGAATTTGATATTTTGGATGAATTAAAAAATGCTTATGTAAAAATTCCTTTATTACAGGCAATCAAAGAAATACTAATTTATGCTAAAACAATAAAAGAATTATGCATCAAGAAAACTGGTAAAAAGAAAAAAGATCCTACTACAATCCAAGTCATCAGAAAACTAGCTAGCCTCATGTCTACAAAGACAATAGTAGAAAAATATATTGACCCTGGTATCCCTATGGTTACTATTTCAATAAACAATTTTTCAGTTCCAAACACATTAATAGATTTGGGAGCAGCTATAAATGTAATGACTACAAAGACAATGAAACATTTAGATTTAAACAACATTAGATCTACTACTACCATTTTAGAGTTAGTAGATAGATATAAGGTTATACCAAAAGGAATATTAGAAGATATCATAGTCTCTTTGGATTCCTGGGAGTATCCTATAGAATTCCTCATTCTGCAGCCAAAAACAAACTTGGGAGAACATCCTCTAATCTTAGGCAGATCGTGGTTAGCCACTGCTGATGCCTTTATAAGATGCAGAACGGGGAGTATGATTATTGCACATGGGGATAAGAGAAAAAACATCACACTTTATTCTCCAACACAAGCACCTTCTTTAGTATCATTGCTTGAAGGACAAGAAGAACAACAAACTAAATCAATTCTAAGTATTAACCAAGTCTTTGACTTAGAGAAGAAGAGGAGAATGAAGATCTATTGGATATTTTAATCTTAGAACCAGATTTTTCAGAGCAGCTTAGAGTAGCTCAGTATGAAGCTGCAAGTAATATTTTGAACCACTGTTTTCATGAAACCTGCACAATTCAATCACTACAAGAATCATTCACAAATATTTTTCCTGTAAACATAGTTACTAATTCAACAACTAAAACAATTGAGATTTATCCTGAAAAACATTTGAACATTGGTAACAACTTACAATTGTCACAAGAACAAGATGTAATAACATTATTACAGAAGTATTCAAAAGATTTTTCCTGGGATTACACAGATATGTAGGGAATTCACCCCAATAGATGTATCCACCACATCTATACTGATGACTAGATTATACTAGTAAGGCAGCCTCAAAGGCGGATGAACCCCATGATGAAGGAAATAATGAAAGAAGAACTACAGAAACTACTGCAAGTTGGGTTCATCTATCCTATTTATGATTGTTAATGGGTCTCTCCCTTAGTGGTAGTACCAAAGAAAAATGGGAAGTGGAGGATATGTGTAGATTACCGGGAATTGAATAAAGCAACATTAAAAGATCATTTCCCGCTACCATTTATTGACCAAGTCCTAGATTCATTAGCTGGGAAGAAATTCTTTTCTTTCCTAGATGGGTTTAGCGGGTATAATTAGATTATAATAGGAATGGAAGACTAGGACAAAACAACATTTACTTGGCCATGGGGAACATATGCATACAATGTTTTGCCTTTTAGGCTATGTAATGCACCTGCTACTTTCCAAAGAGCAGTTCTCGCAATATTTGCTGATCTGATCCATGAATGTGTAGAAGTCTACATGGACGATTTCACTGTATATGGAAACACATATGACGATTGTTTGAAAAAAGCTTGAGAAAGTTCTGAACGATGCATAGAGACAAATCTGTCCATGAGTAATGAAAAATGCTACATGATGTTAACAGAGGGGATAGTGTTGGGACACCATATTTCCTCATCAGGAATTAAGGTGGAACCAGCCAAAATACAAGAAATTGTGAATTTAATTCCACCTAAAACTCAAAAGGAGGTAAGAAGTTTCTTGGATCATGCAGGCTACTGTAGGCGATTTATTGAAAATTTCAATAAAATTACATAGCCTCTATTCAAGTTACTTACAAAGGATGTTGAATTCCAATGGACAAATCATTATCAAAATGCATTTCAAATATTGAAATAAAAACTATCAATTGCCCCCATCCTTCGAGGACCGAATTGGTATTTGCCATTTCATATTTCCATTGATGCTTCTGATATTGCTATAGGTGCATCACTTGGACAGAAAGAAAACCTGTTTAATTATGCTATATAATTCATAAGTAAAAACTTAACACCAGCAGAATTGAACTACACAGTCACAGAGAAAGAAATGTTAGTTGTAGTACATGCAGTAAATAAATTCAGGCACTACATAATAGGCTACCAAGTGTCACCCACACAGACCATTCAAAAATCAAATACTTAATGAACAAAGCAATCAAAAATGGTAGAATTACAAGATGGTTACTGTTAATGTAGAAATTTAACATTACAATTCAAGATCGACTAGGGAAAGACAATCAAGTAGCTGATTTCCTTTCAAGGCTTCATACACCTGGTGATCCAAATCCTGTTTCAGATAATTTATGAGATGAACATTTGTTTGAAATAACTGACAAAACACCATAGTTTGCAGATATATCAAACTATTTATCCTCTGGAAAATTACCAGGCCAAATCACAAAGAAACAAAAATGAAAAATAACTAGAGAAAGTTCCAGATATAGCTAGGTGAATGGTGATCTGTTTTATACTAGCTATGATATGATAATAAGAAAATGTGTTAGAGAAGATAAAATATTAGAAATTTTGAAAGCGTGTCATGACGAGCCATGTGGTGGTCACTTGGCAGACAAGCGGACAACCTACAAGGTGTTGCAACTCAGCTACTACTGACTAGGAATATTCAAAGACTCCAAAGCCTATGTCAAGAGGTGTGACAGTTGCCAAAGAATAGGAAGACCAATAATATCAGATGAAATGCCACTTAAGTCACAAGTGCTCATAGAACCATTTGAGCAATGGGCTCTAGATTTTGTGGGACCAATAAATCCACCATCAAACGGGAATAAGTACATCTTGGTATGTACTGACTATGTAACTAAGTGGGTTGAGGCAAAGGCAGTAGCAAGAGCAACAGAAAACACAGTGGTCACATTCCTCTTTGAGGAAATCTTTGTCAGATTTGGGGTACCAAGACAGATTGTAACTGACCAAGGCACACAGTTCACTTCAAAACTTGTTCATGATCTTACAGAGAAGTACAAGATCAAACATAGAAAATCAACTCCGTACCATCCTCAAGCAAACAGACAAGTGGAGTCGACAAATAAAGTCTTGGAAAATATCATGACAAAGACAATACAAATGAACATGAAGGACTGATAAAAAAAAAGTTAAGAGATGCACTAGGGGAATACATAATAACATGGAAAAACACAACTGGGTTCAACCAATACCAGTTAGTGTATGAAAAAGAAGTCCTGTTGCCCATAGAATTTCAGATACACACATTCAAGTTAGTAGCAAAGTTAGGACTGGAATTGTCTGAAGCACAAAAACAACAGATAATCGAATTGAATCAATTGGATGAACAGAGACAACAAGCAATAGAACACACAAATCTGGTGCAACAACAAAGGATGAAATGGCATGATCGATTAATCAAGAACAAGACATTCAACAAAAGAGATTAGGCATTATTGTTTGACTCCAAATTCAAAGATCTCAAGGCAAAGTTTTTAACTCATTGGCTGGGGCCATACGAGATATAATAAATCTTTGATAATGAAGTTGTTCAAATAAAAGCAATTGATCAAGAATCTACTTCATTTCTAATTAACAGAGATAGGCTTAAAGTCTACAATAAGCCTATCAATAAAGAAGATTTTGTGAAACAAATGACAAAAGAGACTGACCTGGAAGTAATGGAACAACATAGCAATATGCCTTCCAGTACTCTAGAAGAAGAATAAAAAATAACAATTAAAAAAATTAAAAAAAATATAAAAAAACAAGAAAAAATAATAACTAAATAAAAAATAATAAAAAGTTTGCTTGTGAAAACCAGGGAACTGACACAAAGAAAACATGAATTCATAGAGGAAAACCAACTAGATTGGCCTGTATGAATTCACAATTTTTGTTTTACATTCACGACAGTTTGATTTTGCAGAATGAACCTCTAAACAAAACAAGACTTCAGGACAAGTCTTCAGATAAGCAAGGGGGAAGTTGCAAAAGAAACTCAGTTGAGTAGCTGAAAGTTTGAGAAGCTGAATTGAAGAAGGAACTTGAATTGTATCGCAGAAGGGACTTGAAACATTATTGGAAACATTGTGCAGAAGGGACCTGAAACATTATTGGAAACATTGTGCAGAAGGGACCTGAAATGTTAGAAAAAACATGTATCATACTGCATAAAAATATACATGACAGTAGGGACCTGAACCATCAAGTACCAATTGCAAAAGGGACCTGAACAACATCAACAATCAATGAACCTGAATCAATGATGGATGCAAGAACATGAAGCAGAAATAAAGTCTACATTTCAATCTATCCTAGAGAATTCATCAAAGACATTTGACGAGAAGACATCATCGAATACTATCAGGGAGTGAAAGTACAATGAGTACAAAGTTTTGCTCTTGAAATTTCAAATTCGATAGAAATTTTTTAGAGATTGTTAAAGTTGAGTTAGTACCTGACATGCATATTTTACTTACATATTCATTTCACTACCCTCATCATATTTTACTTACATATTCATTTCACTACCCTCATATTTTATATTCATATTCCATATTCCATTTACATATTCCATATTCATTTCATTTCATAACCCTAAGTAATTTTCTTTTGAAAAGCAAAAGGGATTCAAATAGAAGGTCCAATAGTTGAAACCATAGAACCTACAAAACCATACACAAGATTAGTATCATGAAATTAATTTTAAATATGACCTAAACATGGTCATTTTAAAATTAAAAGAATATATTGAAATATGTATATATTGAAACATGCACATTATGAAGTAATACAAAGTGAAGGAAATCGAAATAATTTATTTCGACAAGTTATAATTAAAGCGCATAAGAATGATGCCATTGAGTGAAAGGGTTATCATAATACAAATCATGTGATGACTATACAATGCAAATAAACGTTATGAAATGTTTCGAAGGTAATAGATATGAAGAGGGGGTACGATGACGGTTAAACAGAGATAAGACCATGCATTGAAACTAGAAACAATGCAATCAAACTGTAATGAAATTCAAAGCGGCGATCAAACCACAATGCACCATGAAATGAATAACAATACGAGCCAATGGTAATGAAACATATGGTATGCAGACTATACAGTGAATGAGTGATATATCAGTCAAAAGTGAAGTAATAAATGTCGAGGCGTGGAGTTAAGTACTGTGGGTTGGTATGCAAGACGGCCACGATGAAACGAAGGACAACCACGAGGGAAGCAGTTAGAAGATGCATCAAGTGGAATGGTCAACCGAAATTTGAAAACACAACAGTGAATGTTTCAAAACAACACCGTGAGTTTTGCATTCAACAGAGCTCATGCAATATACCTCTGCCATTTTTACACACAGAGTGTTGTAAAAATCACTTTCTCTCCACCATCACACCGTTTTGCAGGCTTAGGGAGAACAATGAAGTGTTGCATAAGCCATTAGCACACATTTTTGAGCCCGAGGTGAGTGGTTTGAGAGAGAAAAGACAGAAACATAGGAAATCAAACCGAGAGGGAGAAGGCAAGAGATATAATAGTTGGAAATCAGAGTGGTAAGAAGAAAACACGGAGTAGATTGAGGGCTAAGCCGAGGAAACTAGCAAAGAAAGTGGAGTTAATTAAAGAAGATCTCGTGAGAAACAAGGTAAGACCAAAACTTGATCTTCCTCAATAAATGCAACAGATGTTTTATGAGGAAATATCAGGATTTTTAAAATAAAACACAAGTTAGACTCCAGGATATAAGAAGTGCTCCAACCACAGTTTATTATTTGTTAAATGTTGTCTCTGCCATTAGTCAAGAAATAAGGTTTTTGAAATGGAGTTTAACCGTGGAAACCATTATGAAACGCAGGTTGGTTGAGCCGCGACATAGAGAGAATTAGGAAAATTCATTGTAGACAGGTAAATCAACTCGGATCCTCCACGTTCACTCATGAAATTGCCAAATTGATTGATAAACAAAATGTTAGTTAAAGATTTGATTGCATAATTAAATGTTTTCACTGAGTTAAAACAGAATGTTTAGTTGTAGTTTTGATTACATAAATACGTGTTTTCACTACAGATTTGGTAATGCGATAGCGTGTTAAGTTGAAGTCTGGTTGCATAAACACCTGTTTTCATCAAATTGGTCAACAAAACAGAGTTTTAAACTTATAGTTTGTTATGATTTCGTTGAATACACAATGAAATTTTTGTGGTTGATTGCATAAACAGTGGGTATTATTGCACAAACAATGGCCTTAATTGTACAAATAGTGAACGAGAGAATGACTCTAGTATGACATAAAAATGAGTTTGAAAACCATAGGGAAGTTATAAGAAGAATGAAAATTGAAAAGAGGAGCTATGGTATGATTTTGTTTTTATATAAAAAAATTCAAAATCAAGACAGAGTTCGATTTTCATTTTTTTTTAAACAGTGATATGCATAAAGAAGAACACTTCATTTATAAGGACAAAGCAGAGTTTTGGTGAAAGAAGAATAGAATCAGGAATTGTTTTTACATCAGAATAAGGAGGATGTTTATTTTTGTTTTTCATTCAAAAAAGGTTAATGTTTTGAAAAATACAGTAATTCATTGTTGCAGTGAGACAGAGACTAAACAAGCCTGACTTTATTGTTTCTGAAGAGTATCAGGAGAAAGGTAAGACCTACTACAAATCGAATCAAAAATATTTTTATGCATGAATGATTGTTATTTTCATTGTTGAAAATAAATTTAATGACAGTAGAAGGGTATACCCACTGGTTTTTAGAAAATATGACCACCAGAATAGAACCGAAATTTCAAATTGAGCAATGGAAGAAAGAAATAGTAGAAAAATTATATCAAGCAGGGCTTATAGGGTTTCTACAGAGGTTTAATGGTCACAGTGAGGGTATAACCAGGGAGTTTGTGAATAACTATACCCAGGATCAAACAATGGTAGGAAACTTAAGCATTCCATTGACTCTGAAATACATCTCCCAAGCATTAGATCTTCCATTGACAGGGGAAAACTATCATAAAGGTCTACATTTCAAGGAGAAAGCATGGACTTTCTTCTTAGAAAAAAACAGGAAGGGAGCCTTTGACAGAGCTAAAGGCATACCTAGGGAGTGGTTCAATGAGCCATGGGGAGAGCTAGTCTTGATCATTCAAAAATTCTTCACATGTGATAGGGGACATAGTGTGGCACATTTGTATCATGTCAGGCTACTCCAACACATTAAGGGAGAAGTCAAAATAAACTTGCCATATTTCTTCTCCCGAAGTCTCATTAAGATGATAGAGTCAGTGATAAATGAGAATAAACCAAGAGAAGCTCAAGTTTATCATCAGGGACTAATAAATTTTTTTGTAGAGCATCAAGTAAAAACTCAGGCATAATTTGGAGAGAATTTTTAGTACAAAACTAGCATGAAGAATAGGTCATTGAAGAATAGTACAAAACAAAGCAGGAAACTAGGGGCATCATGAATTCGCCACTTTATCCCAGAACCAAGTCTAAGAAGCAAAACAACATTGTCATGGTTGAAAAGGAAACATCCATCATATCCACTCCTAGGAGGCATAGGAGAAAGAGCCCAATGGAAACAAGTAGCAAGGACCAAGAAGTACAAATTGTAGAAACATGTTCCACAAAGAAATAAATAGAAGATATAATCAAAAGATTAGAGAAATAAGCTCTAGAAAAAGACTCATATTTTGATGATGTGGCAACCACATCATTTGCAAAAGATACACAGGAACTAGAAAAAGAGTTGCATTTGAGCAAAATCAAAGAATTGACAGATCAACTGGAAATAAACAAGATCCTGGAAAAGCACTTGAAGAAAGAAAATAAAACATGCAAGAAAAATAATGCAAAGTTAGTAAGGGAGAATGAAAAATTAACTGAAGAGGTAGGAAAACTAAAGAGAAAGAATGATATACTTTGCAAATAGACATTCAAGTGGCTTAAAGATAAGAACATGTGGAAGAACAAATATGAGAAACAGAAGGTCAAAGCTACTATGTATAAAGAAGAACACAGCATGGGGATAGATTATCTGTTAGAGGTAGCACAACAGGAAGCATCAGGGTCAGGCACAGGATTCACAGCAGAGGTCAGGAGATCCAAGAGGAAGAAACAAGCATGAGGACATGCTTGTGAATCAGCAAGGGGGAGATGTTGGCCCTCATTTTTGGTCCAGTTTTGCTTAAGAAAACATACTTAATTCTTATATTTTCCATCCATTTTCCATCACATCCACCTCATTTTGATGTATTTTATGCATATTCAGGTATTTAATTTTAATTTTGCAATTTCTAGAAGTTTTTATGAAAATTGAATTTCAAGTGCAATTTTTGGACAGAATTAGAAATTCCCATAATAGCTATATGGATGTCATATTTGCAGGACACTTGGGCACAAGCTGGATACATTTATGAAAAGCTTGGGAACTAAGACTGAACTAACTCCAATTGGTTTAGTCAAATCAAGCTAAATCAGGCTTAGTCAAAGCTCGTCAAACATGACCAGTCATCGAGAAAATCCCTAGGAAATATGGCAGTTTTATGATTTCATGGGATTTTTGATATTATGGATTCGACTTGAATAGGTGGATATGGATAGATATAGTTATTAGAAATACTTTAGATTGGTTTGTTTCATGATCTTCTATTTAAGCCAAAACTTTGAAGGCTTATGCATGTACAATTTATATAATTTATGTGGAGACATTTGAATATTTGAAGTTAATTTGAAGAACCTGTTCTACTTTCATTTTGCTGTTCAATGTGTGGATGATTGATTGAAGTTGCAATAGTTTATAACCTCTTCAAGTGTGCAAGACAAGGGTGGAGGGCCCCCACTCCAAGCTAAGTACACTTCATTGTTAAACTAGCTTGATTTTCATGAACTAGTTGCTTCAGATTTGTTTATTTGTTTTACATCAGATTTGCTTACTTAAATTGATATGTGATGATTTATGTTTGCTGATGAATCTTAGTCTATTTATCATTTTGATATGAAAGGAAAACACAATGTTCAAGTTGAATCCTATATCTATTGAATTAATGAATAAAAACTAGAGTTCATCTTTCTTGTTTTCAAGTAGTTTTATGTAATTCTAGTTTTCTAACAATAGTATAATGATGAATGAATTTGTGATGAGGAATATCAAATATCTCCTAAGTTAGGATCCTCTTTCATTTTTTATTTATGCATCTTAAGTTGTTGTCAATTAATGGTTTTTGATTTCTATTTATCAAGTAATATTGTAGAAGAAAGACACAAATGGATCTCATAAGTTAAGAGCCACGTCATCTCACATATATTGTAGAAGTGAATTAGAAATTATTTAGTTAGATTAATTAATTTTAATATGTACCTCTTTAGTTCTTCATATTTTATCTTCTAAGCTTGACTACATCTGATATCCATACATTGTGGACATGCCTCCAAATTTTACAAACCTGGATTGATAATAAAATATTTGTGTTAATTTGTGTTAATAAATTAGCCCAACAATACGCAACCTACTCCAAAAAGTAGGATGTGTAGCTCTCTAAGGTGAACTGTCCCAATCAAGCAAAGAATATAAGCTCCCAAGAGTTCATGGTCTCCATTAGATGCATGAAAATATGGTCCATGTGGACTTAAGAACTAAGGTTTTATTTTTCACATACATACATCAATAATGAACTCCCCAAAAAAGTATAATGCTCAGGAAAAATATTTGGGGTATTTTTCCAACTAGTGGTCAGAATTATGATGAAAATTTTCCTATGGAAAAATTTAAAAGAACTATAATCATGTCAACCTTTTGTCTGAATTTCTATTATGACCACTTTCTAAAATCTTTCAACCATTTGGCATTTGGTGACATTAATCTAGCCTAAATATGGGAATTATATTAAATACTGGGTTTCCTCAAATAATGAAATGAACCCTAGACATTGCCCAATGTGGGATGTCATTCTCAAATCATGCTAGCCAACTCCTCAAGTGAAGGAAGACCAAGAAGGTCCACACATGCTAAATAGAAGTCCCATCATAAATAATGTATCCTCTAAGGTGGATGTCCCATCAAATTATGTAACACATGCCTCAAAATGTCGGAATAGGTTGAGAGCTCCAAGATTTATGAAATGACATACCATGATAGGTTCTAGTGCATGAATAATTTCCCTAAACTTCCTAATATGTTGTGACTAGTGCCTTGAGAGTTGTTAACTACCTCAAGAAGTGTGAAGATGCCTTGGTAGTGATGAAAATACCAAATGTCATGATGAAGCAAATACAAATCCCACGTAGCCCCAAAATGCTACGGTGCTCCATCATGGGACCTATACATCCTAATGTACAACCATCTAATAAGAAGTGTATACTAGAACATCATATGATCAACCAATACATCTTCAAAACCTCTCACTCATCATCATCCATCTCATCAAAAGTCTACATAACCAAATTAATTTCGTAGCCATCTAAAGAATATGTGTTGGGGTGGATAAAACTAAAATGTTATAAACACCACATTTACATTGTCCAATACATGAACAATTGGCTTTTAAAAAACAAAGAACTAGCCATCAATGTTAATGAAAAAATTAAAGTAGGATCCAACGCTCACGTGTTGATCTTATTCATGCTACTCTACCGCTCAAGGGAGATTATTCTTCCTCCTAGCTACTCTAACATTAGAGAATGATCATTCTAGGTGAAACATTAATCCAAAATAATCATATTAGAATTTGATTAGTACAATGATTTATTTTCATGTGTTTGGTCACCAGCAAAACATAAGATACATAAAAAATGAAGTACATATATGCTAAAATGACCATGAGATTATGGTTGGAACAAAACCATGTGCATGATCAAACACATCCCAAAAATGGCATGCATGATTATATACCTCCTGTATCCAAGCTTGGATAGGGCTAGTATACACATCATTGATACCATAAACCTTATGATACAATCCCATATTTTCTTCTACAACATCATTATTACCTCCCTTAAGAAACAAAGGCTTAGGGGCTATACATAATCATCCAAAATTTCATCACCATCATCTAAGAAAGATGTATGTGAGAGACGAGACAAAATTCTTTCTTTAGAAGAAGAAGTTTAGGCCTTCATCTAAGGCATGAAGTCCTTCTTTTGATTCTTGGAATTTTTCACAAAACAACTCATGATGGAAAGTTTGTTGTTCCATACTATTTTTTGTATCAAAAACACCATTTCCAACTGAAATTACATGTAAAAGAGAAGAAAATATGATGAAATAGGTAGGTAGAAATGTTTGCAATTGAAATGTTATTCTACCATACAATTTCTAGCCACTAAATCATTTTTTTCACTGAAAAATCAAGCATAACTTCTTTAATACATGAGGAAGATCACTAGAAAATTTATGCATGACTTGCATCATTAACTTTATTGTTATGATGGAAGAAAACCTGCACAAAAATTCATAGGACATGGCTGATATAACAAATTCTCCTTGGGAATAAGAGTACATAGCTAGATAAAATCTACACCAACATCTTCCTAAGGCTCCCAAATTTTTCATAATAAATATGAACTTGTGGATGGAAAATATAACACATTTTTTTTTAATTTACCTCCTCTATGTTAAGCTTCCCATAAACCTCAAAATTGACAATTTCTTCAAAGTACACATCACTATATGCATCTATTTATAGGTATAAATGACCCAACAATAGTTGTTAATGGGTTCTCTCTGGTGTGAGGTCCCAATTATACCTCACACCATTTGGGGTAAGAGACACATCCAAATGTTTTTCCCAACAATTGTTCCTAGTTTTGAGAATGTTATGAGATATGGATGATCATAACAACAAGGGGGACACATACTGGAAGCTACAACTATCTAAATGAAAAAGAATGAAACTAAACTATGCTAGCTAGCAATTGAAATATATATGAGAATTATGAAGCAATGATCTAATAAACACATATGCCTAGTCAGAGAAACAATTAGTTGATTTCCAAGACAACATTGAGTGCTTAACTTATTATAATAGTTCTAGAATAGTTAGTATTTTGATCCAATAAGTTCTTATCAATGAAAGCTACAAAATGGAAACAAGAAGCATGTGAGAAGAAATTGTCTATTCCACATATTAGTTTGTGAGATAGAAACAAAACATCTCACAAAATACAAACATGAATGAACTTGTTGATGAATAGTTAAAAAAAAATACACAATGCATGCAGGAATATAGCTTTAGCAATGGCTTTCAAGGTTTCTTAATATTGTAGCATGAATATATAATTTCCAACTTCCTAGCTCTTGTCTATAGAAATATCAAGAAATTAAAAAATTTGGAACCCTTGATATTGAGAGTTTTACAATATCTATAGATTGAGTCAATAACCACCCCTTGTGATTGTTCAACTTCTGTGGGATCAATTAAAACTATTAAAATTCTCATGATTTATAAATATGATAAAATAACATGCTTAAGAACCCTAAAAATGAGATTGAAAATTGTTGCAATTTGACTAGATTTTCAAAGCAGGAGTTTCATGATGCCCTGAATATACGCCATCCATACTTCATACTATCATGTAATCATATTGATCTTGTTGGGCATAAAGTTCTCCATGACTACATGATATTTTGTTGTTTTTTGGAAGAGAAACAACATGTATTTCTTCAATGAAATTGGGAAAGAATTCAATATTGTCTATTGCTTAGTAGGGTCAACAAGGTGTTGCTTTAGGTTTTCCTTAGTGAGCTTTCTAGTGAAGACACTAAAAGATATTTCCTTTGCATTCAAAAACTCCCACAATTCTCTTCTTATCTCTTCATTTGGCCTGACCTCGCCTTAGGCCCGAATTAATGGAAGTCTATTCATCTTGATGATCCTTTCAACTAAGGATTATTATTTTTCATATTGTGCTACTTCCCGAGCTATATCATTTTCTAGTTTCTCCTATATCTTTGGGCCCAGTTGATAGCAATAGAGTCATATGTCAATTCCTAAGTGTTCATCCTAGGAATTTTAGCTAGGGCTTGAGGATATTCTTTTGGACAATTCTCTAGCTGATTGATAACATTTAGGACTCTTTGTAGTTGGATGCCTTGCTACTTAGCTAGCTGTAAAAGTGGTAATATCTGAGTTGGTTTTTCTTGCATGATTTGTCAATAAGGGTATACCTATAGCACTAGAGATTTTTAGGACTCATGTAATTCTAAGGTAAATTCCCTTCAATCCTCTACCTTGAAGCTCACTTAATTTATTGTCTTGGTTTTCCACCTTCAACAATTTAACATGTCTTTTGAGCTCAACTATATGTGCATCCTTCTTCTTCATCTTCTCCAGGAGATTTCACACATTTCTCTTAGTGGCTTGAGAGAACATTGTGCATATTGAGTCCACAAAAATAGGTTACTTCTTTGTGTCAGGCACTATGGTCCTCTCAATAGTGATTTTTAGTGGTGGTAGATGTGACATGACATACATTTTATTTTTGTGCTCCATAATCCTCTTCAGGGTATGATCAAACCTGAACTTATTCAATTTGATCACCTTCTTCTTCGATGGTGTGATGACCGTTTAAGTCATGGAAAAGTGGCCTCCTATGCTATCTATAAGTACTGATGATACTGGATCAATCTCCATTGCATTTGAATCTGGCCAAGCTTTTGACTCTAGTTCATCTTGTTGATCCTAGAGAACCTCTTCTGTTTCCCTGGCTTTTTCTTATTCTTGTATTATGTCTTCTTCAACTCTTTTATTTCTTTAGGCTTCATTTTCCATTCCCTTTTTCTCCTCATTTCTTCCTCCTCTTTTTGTTTCTATTCAAGCGCTCAAACTACTTAGGCAATGCCTCGTGTGATTTGAGTTGCCGTTTGTTTAAAAAATGCAATGTGGTAGATTATTATTTCCATTTTTCCTTAACCTTAATATTTTCTTGTGAACTTTGTAATTCTTCTTATATTATTTAGTTATATATTTTCATTAAACAACTATCAAGAACAAAATAGTAGCAACAAAGGACACATAAATTAGGTTCTCAGCTAGGGAAAAACCCCTCCAAGGGGAAAACCTGAAAAAACTCTTCTCTTCTTATAGAATCTACTTCAATTGAGACATAAAGATCCAAACACTAGACCAAGTCCTTCTCCAAGTACTAAGTCAGCCCTTTAGAAATTATTTCCTTGATTTTGTACCAACTAGCTTCAGACTGCGACTTCAACCTCCTAACTTCAATACTGCAACTCGTCCTACTTTTTCAATCCTGCAATTTCGGCCTTGTATCTGCTATAGAAACTGTAATCCAAATTCCTCCCAAGA
Organism: Pinus tabuliformis; assembly: GCA_031772625.1. Lineage (NCBI taxonomy): Eukaryota > Viridiplantae > Streptophyta > Pinopsida > Pinales > Pinaceae > Pinus > Pinus tabuliformis. The sequence goes on from CM062815.1 coordinate 937,860,130, forward strand.
CCTTTCTAGAGCAAGACAACTCTTCCCAAGGTCAATGATGTTAATATAGTATTCTTATTTCTAGCTACAAGATACTGCACTTCGTCTTACTACAACTTGAACCTGCAATTTCGACCTTCCCAGAGAGATGCAAAAACCCTAGATTTCACTCGTGTGAGAGAGATAGAGCCCAAAAACAAACATTTCACTTCCTCCTTAGATTCTTATAACTTCCTAGGTACAAATCGAATTATTTCTCGAGAGATCGAAATTATTGAGTGAGTGCTAAATGAGATTGAACTGCTCCTTTATATAGCCTTCTCAAGGCGGTCAAATTCCCTCCTTTAGGCTAACTTGAAGCTGGCAGGGCCAACTTGTACTATTGGAGTTTCCAAGACTTTCTAGACTAGAAAATAATCCTTTTCCCAATCACATTTTTTCTGGAAGGGTCTTATAAACATGATGTTGACTCCTTTGACTCATGACAATAAATCCTATGACCTAACAAACCCTAGAAGAATGAATAACACGATTTCACCTAGAAAACCATAAATAAAGAGCATGAAACTGATGATTTCATAATAATATTTTTCTTTTATTATTTTTTTATGTTACATAGGATACATATTGAAATGATTATAATAACAATTATGAAGATTGAAACTAGTTACATTTTAAACACCCCCTCTTAACTAGGGAGGTATTCATAATTGTACAACCAGTACAACATCATTCTCAAACTGAAGATTTCTCATAAGAAGAGTCATATTGATAAGCCATACTATAAGCATCATTATTATGACTAGCACTGTCTTTGGGGCCTAACTAGACAAGCTCTACTTTATTCAAGAGTATTATGCTAGGAGGCTTTACATGTGATACTGCACTACCTCTACAAGGCACATATCCCATCAACTGTTCATAATGTATGCCCTTTTAGGACTATTATTATCTTGGATCTCCACTCCCAATTCCTCAAAGAATATTGGTCCTCTTCGATCACTCTTCTCTTGAATGCCTATCCCATTTTCAAAGAGTGTCAGTACCTTTCCTTTCTTGGATGTTATATCCTCAAGAAAACCACAAATTATTATCCAATCCTCCATCATTATTTCAAGAAGAGAATGTATACGTGTGATGTCCAACATCACTCCCTCTCAACCAAAGAGGACATGCCTATTTTCTATTTTGATTAGAGAATATATTCTTTCTCCTTTTCAAGGAGACTCCTTTGCTCCCTCTCAAAAACATAGGAGATTCCTGACTTCCTTTCAAACTGGGAAGTCACCACCAAAAGTCTTATAGATTGTCTTCATGAGAGTATCAACTACTTGCTCTTCATAGCTACATGGATCCTTCTTTCTTTTGCATCTCTTGAATTGAGCTTGCTTTCTTTCAAGGTATCGTGGAACCATACTCTTTTCAATCTTGTGACATGATTTAGGTCATATTTCTTGCTCATCAATTTCATCTTCGAAATCATAGATATTGAGCCTTTCTAGTATTTAGAATGATTAAGGATTCCTCATGACAATGATCTTCTTAGTTGACCATTAGGTTATATTTTTGCACTGCTACCTTCCAAGATGAACATATCTTGATTTCATGGTTGTCAAGTACTAGATATTGAGCTCCCCTCAATACTCTTCATCCATAGAGTTGAACTTGCCTCAACTATTATCATGTATTCTTGCAACATCCTTCCACGTGGCAGAACAATATGCTAACCAGATAGCTAGAAATAATTAAAAATAGACTTACCTCATCATGATGACCTTCTTGCCTAGACATCAACATCGTTATGATCCATCTCCACTTGAATCTTCCTTCATGCATCAGAGTGCCCAAGGATCAAACTTGATTACCGAGTTAGAAATTCTCTTCCAGAGATTATATTGATGTTAATAAATGTCATATATTCTAGAGAAAGTCTTAATTATCTATTTAAAGTAAGTCAAATTATATTCTTTTCAAGGATCATATATCCATATACTTTAGCATATTTATGACCAACTTTCTTTTCACAAAATTATATACATATGAATCTTATCCAAAGTTTACCTTCAATACACATTCTTATGCTTTCATCCAATCATCTAGCTTTATGCCCTAAAATGAGCTTGCAACTCGACCCATTCATTCCTTCATCCCTTCAACAATATTGATTCCATATTACATGGAGTGTATAGTACCCTTATCATGATGCCTTTTCCAAGGACCTTTTCAAAATGATGGTCCCTCTAGGATCATAATGATCTACTTAAGCAATATGACAACTTCTAACATAATGTTAGATAATGTTTGGATAAATATTATGCAAAAAATAGTCTTATTTATCTATATAGATGATGTCTACAAAGAAATGTAATCATGTAAACACTAAATATGCTACTATCTTTTCTCTATGATGTTATGTTTTAAAAATCCTTCCAATGCATTCTATTCTAAAGGAAAGACTACTTTAATGAAGAATTTATCACTAGAGTGACTTTTTTTTAATAGTAAAGATCCTTCACTTCTTCCTTCTTCGCCTTCTTCTCAAGTTCTCCCATTGCTTCGGCTACATGAGCTTCACTCGTTTCATTTCTCTTGTTGTTTTGTTGGTTTGGGAAGTACCTCTTAAAGTGTTCAAACTCATTGCACTTAAAGCATTGAACCTTGGACATATCTTTCTTCTTGGATTTTCCAAACTTTCCCTTATTTAGCTTCTTGACTTAGGCTATAAAGGCTTGAGATTTCTCACCTGATCCAATTTCATCTTTTACCTTGATTCTTGATTCCTCTAATATGAATTGAGCCCACAACTCATAAAAAGGAGTTGAATCTTTCTTGGAGTATATGCTTTTTGCAAAACTAATCCATTATGGTTGCAATACATCTAGTATACAAATGGTCACTTCCGAATCAGAAATTGATTCCCCAAGTCCTTGCATCTGGTCTCTTAGTTGAGAGAATTTCATGAGAAAGGATGCCATATCCCCATCCTTTGATTTCTTCATTCTATATAACTTATTCCACAAAGACATATTTTGTCCAGATGTACTTACATAATACAAGTTCACTATCTTGTCATACATAGCCTTGGAAGTTTTCAAGTTTGAAACAAATGGAACAAGAGAATCTTTAATGGATTCAACTATGATCCTTTGTGCCCTAACTTACCCTTTCTTATACTTTACTATTTCTTATGTCTTGTATTTACTAGGTTCAGTAACTTCCCTCGTAACATACTCCATTAATTCTTTTTCTATGAGTATAAGTCAATCCTTTTCTTCCATGCTAGATAGTTTGAATCTCCTATGAGCTTATTCTTTCCCTCCAGAAATAACCCCTATGACTTGTAGATTCAGACATTGAGTAATAATATAATACTTACTTGATAACAAAGATGTCTCCAACCTTCTTGATGCTTTCGATATCTTTGAAGAGACTTCCTTGAAAGATGTTCCTAGGATTCCTCAAACAACAACTTCCAAGATTGATAATATCCTTTGATGCTTCCTTTAAAGAGTTCTATCAATGAAATTTTAACTAGATCCATTCAAGAGATAATCCCTTTTGAGGTCTTCTTCTTTAGGCCTTCCTTGAGAGTTTATTTTTTCCTTCCCCTTGATAAGTGTCCTTTCATCTGCCTTCCTTACTCACCTTGGTTTCGATACGATGTTGGAAAAATGCAATGTGGCAACTTATTAGTTCCTTTCCTTAATATTAATATTACCTTGTGAAATTTGTGATTCTTCTTATGTTCTTTAGTTATATCTTTTCATCAAACAAATATCAAGAACAAAATAGTAGCAACAGAGGACCTATAAATTAGGCTCTCAGCTAGGGTAAAACAACTTCAAGGGGAAAACCAAGAAAAACTTTCTCTTCTTATAGAATTTTCTTTAATTGAGACACAAAGACCCAAACCCTAGACCAAGTCCTTCTCCAAGTACCAAGTCAGCAATTCAAATTTTTTTCCTTGATTCAGTACCAACTTACTTCATAATACAAGTTTGACCTGCCAAATTCAATACTGCAACTCATCCTGCTATTTCAATCCTGCAATTTCGACCTTGCAACTGTTACAGAAACCCTAATCCAGCTTCCTCCTGAGTCCTTCCTAGAGTAAGACAACTCTTCCCAAGGTCAACGAGGTCAATATAGAGTATTCTTATTTTTAGCTACAAGATACTGCACTTCGTCCTATTGCAACTCGAACCTGCAATTTTAGCCTTCCATGAAAGTTGCAGAAACCCTAGATTTTGCATGTGTGAAAAAGATAGATCCTAAAAACATAAATTTCACTTCCTCCTTGGATTCTTCTTGTCTTCCATACCTTCGCTCTTCCTTCTTCCAACTTCCTAGATACATATCGAATTCTTTCTTGAGAGATCAAACTTCTTGAGTGAGTGCTAAATATGGTCAAACCAGTGTTTTTAAAACTGAAACCGATGACCGGACCGGTCCACCTAATGAACCGGTTTACCGACCGGAACCAATCTAACCGGGACTGGTTTGGTCTAAACAAACCGGTTTTAGAAAAATACATTAAATAATTAATTTTTAATGAAACAAAACTATTTTTAAGATTTAAAACCATGATTCCAAGCCAATAGAGACAAAATATGCAAAGTTTTCTCATTTATATACCATGTAAAGGTGAATATATCGAAATGGCACCGAGTGCAATACATATCATCGACAAAATAGCAAAATACATAAGAAATGAGGCTCTAAATGGCCTATAAAGTCCAAAAACAATGTTGCAAGCTATGAGGCCATTGGCCTACTACAAGTCTACAGTGTACACATGATCAATCATAAAGTTCATCACCACTACTAGCCACAGGATCATCATCAGGAGCTACATAGACATCATCTGGTTCAAAGTTTGAGGATGCCTCAACCTGATCTGCAACCTTAGTAGCAATGCCACCAATAACAATAGAAGTGGACCTAATGGAAGCACGAGTTTGTCGACCTACATGACTAGTGCCTTCCATTAGTTCTTTGCCTTTCGTTGATGCCGCTACTGATCCTGGTTCTGATGCCGCCACAAAATCTACTTCATCCCTTGCTAAAGCCATGTCGATATCAAAATCAACTTCAAACACAGGATCTTCAGTCCCCTACACCCATTCTGATGTTGGATCAATATCGTCCAACATAATGGGATCTAGATCAAGTGCTTTGTTCATCATTTGGTTCCTCCTCAGTTGAAGGTTGTATTGCACGAACGTCGAAAACAAGATCATTTAACCGTTTTTGTTCCTTAAAGGCTTGGAGAGGGCGTTTTTGGAGGGAAAGCACGCTTAATTTCCCTCTAAAACCCCTAAAATAACTTGGAAAAGCATCATTGTGGGTCCTCGGTGGGCAAGGAAGGTAACCGGCCCGTTTAGGACCAGTTAGGTCAAATTTTTCGCCACACAGCCTATTAAACCCGATTTTTTCACCGGTTCCAACCGGTGGGCTGCTAACCGGCCGGTTAGACCAGTAACCTGTTAGCTAGGCCGGTTTTTAATACTATGGGTCAAACCACTCCTTTATATAGCCTTCTCAAGGGGTTGAATTCCCTACTTTAAGCTGACTTGAAGCTGGCAAGGACAACTTGTCCTTTTGGAGTTTCTAGGTTTTTCTAGACTAAAAAATAATTATTTTTCCCATTACATTTTCCCTAGAAGAGTCTTATAAACATGACGGTGACTCCTTTGACTCATGACAATAAATTCTATGACCTAACAAACCCTAGAATAATTAAGAACATGCTTTGACCTAGAAGAGCATCAATAAAAAGCATGAAACCCATGCAATAATAATAATACATTTTATTATTTTATTATTTTTATTTTTATTTTTACATAGGATACATATTGAAATGAGTACAACAACAATTATGAAGACATAAACTAGTTACATTTTCAACACTTTCTTGTCTCAACTTTTCCTCTTGCTCCTTCTAAGCTACTTCTTGTTGAGTTGCATGTTCTTGGGATGATGCTTCTAGATTTTCCTAAATATTTTTCACTTGTGCTAGGTAATATTGTAGCCTATTTTCCTAAAGTTAATAAGGTTATTCACCTTCCTTGGGGTTCTAATCCTATTCAATATCATCTCTCAAAGGGCCTAATATAATGTTTTTTTGGTTGAAAACGTTTCCTTCAATTGCCACCATGTACATGAGTGGAACCCAAACTTAGGGAAGGTTTTAACATTGGTTCGACCATAAAACCAACAAAACATAATGATAACCAACTGAAAAGGGGTCTTCAACATATTGGATATAATTTTTTCACCCATTTTCTAAAAGCACCCTTGTTGGTCAACCATGCCTTGGCAATGCTTTGGAAAAATTATGAAGTTTGTCAGCAAATCTTTGTCCAAGCACACTTTTCTCCCTTGGCATATTATAGTACATATCAATGTTAGATGCACTAAAATAATAAATGGGTTTTCCATGGCCATCTATGATTATCGCTTCTTCTAGGTCTACATGCTTCACTAGTCATTCCATAACTTCAACACATGGGAATATAGATGGAAACCAAGATATCATTGTAGCCTTGTAGATTTCTAATCTAGATAATATATAGGTCGGTTTCCCTTTGAAATAACCTACATATCTCTATCTAGGTGTATGTGGTGTATTTGTTAGTGAAACACAACGTGTCAGAGAACTCATGTCTAGAGGAATTAACATGTTCTTCTTCATTAGATGACTTGGCTATCAAAGCTTTGCAAACTCGATTCTTGGACACGTACATTATTTTCATTCAAGTGCAATAAAACAAAAAGTAGCCATTATAGATATTAGCTTATAATGTAGAATGTAGGTAAATAAGGATTTTGGGTTTCAAGGCTAGTTGCGTCTAAGAAAAAAAGTGAGTTTCAGTGGTGAGGAAAAAGAAATATTTTCATATTCATAATATTGACTAGGATATTTATGTGTCTTCCCATGAAGAAAATCACTGAGGTATTGGAGACAAACCATGGTTTTTGGGCAAGAAATATTTGATCATATACCCAACTTCAAGAAATAGAGATCTGGTCCATATTTTAACTAAAAAAAATAAGTTGATAGCATGAAAATAACTTAGGGTCTTTAGCTGTAAGTGCTTCGACAAGGAAAAGCTTAGGTAGTTGAAGAAAATAAAAAGTTGAGAATTGTTGGGCTATTCTAAAAGGTTTGCTGGGTAAGGTTGTCATATAAAAACATTGCATAAGCAGAAAAACCAACTGTTGGCTAGCTTGGGCATAGTCCTAGGGTTGAGTTGAACAAGAGAAAGGCATAAAAGTATCTAGTTGGGGTTTAAATGGCCTTTTCTACATTGTAACTCTATTGTTGGAGTCAAGATGTAGAGTTTGTTCTTTGCTTTTCCATGAGTTGTACAATGTGTACAATGTAGACTAAGTTACTAGGGGCATAGGTTGAGGAGCTTAACATAACCAAAATATTAATAAATTCCACTTTAAAACTCATTCACTTAGTCAATTATGAATCAAAGAGATTATTTCATGCAGACAAAATATTTTTTGGGTACATAATTGCGTTGAAAAATGACCGTAAAAGACAAATCCAAGTTGAATAAGCATAAAAAAAATCGCTTATTTTGGCTGTGTTGGTTGAAACTAATGTTGGCCAGGAAAGCTAAGGTGAAATTCCTCGGAAATTAAGTAATTTGATCTCTAGAAGAAGATATATTATTGGTGTGAGGGATAGAGGGTGTCATGAGTTTCTTTTAAATACTTTTCAAGAGCTGTTTGCATTAATTACTTGAGTAATTGATTTTTATTAAACTTGAATTTCACATTTTGTTAACTCAGTGCGACTTAAGAGAACTCAAGAAAAAACCTTCAAACTGATAGGAAATCTCTAGAGAGCTATCTAAACTCTATCTTGAAGCCAACATAAGAGGTGTAGCATTAAGAATAAGCCCACTAATGCACTATAACACTCCTTTGTGGCTTAATGGAGTGACACTAAGAAAGGAAGTTTGAGAATCATGTTTAAGAGTGATTTTTTGCAATTGTAGTGTTGGGCTAAGAGAAAATAGGGTGATATAGCATGAAAAAAAGGCTTAATTGAATTCTACAAAGTTTAACAAAGGGATGAAAATTAAGTTTACGAGGGTATGGTGCTGCCCTAAGGCCCAATAATGAGTTATGGTAGCCTTACAAGACAAAATTTTGGGAGAGAGACTCAAGAAGAGGCTTTCCTTGAGGTTGTAGTGTTTCCTTATAGCTTAGAGGGGTGTTATAGCATTGTATTGATATCCACGAGGGAACTACACAACAATTTAAAGGCTAAAAACCACATTGAAAGGCTATAACATTGGGTTGAGGGTCACTGTGGTGATATTTAATTAACTACAAGCCCAAGGGGGGTGCTACATTTCCTCACAAAAGCTCATATTTGTAAGGAGAGATCAAGTTTAAACCTTGATGTAAGAGTTACCTTAGTAAGGTGAGGAGCTATTGTTGATGTCCTTTTGGGCAAGGAAAAGAGTCAACCTCCTAGGGGCCTCTTTTCAAGTTCCCATATGTTTTTATAAATATGGTACTCTTGTTTTTACACACTCAGATACTCAATTAACTCAAATATCAAAAACAAAACTTTAACACATGCACCTGTGAGTGGACTAAATGTTTTCAAAATAAAAATAAAATAATGATAACATGAAATAATGTGTTTTCAAGATTCATTCCACTATACTCATCCATTCGTACATCATGAGGAGATGTATTTGAAGTGAATTCAAGAGACAAAATAAAGAGAATATGCCTTTGATATTCATAGAGTTCTAAAATGATTTCATACATATAAATATCATAAAGATCATAGGAAAAATTTAACAAGATTTGTATTCCTTATTTAAAAGTTTTAGAACCACAAATGACATGCTCTCCCGAAAAGTGCTCATTGCAAGAGTCAAAGAATAGTTTTATAGGGTTAAGTTTTTGAATAAATTTAGTGCCTATGACACTTCAGAAAATCCTAATACTTGACATAAAATGTAAAGGTATATTCCCCTAAGGAACTATGATTGGTCTCCCATGGACCAATACATATGAGGGCACTTGGAAGAATGAGAGAAACTGTAGTTAGGGATAAACTTTACAAATGTATATAACAATTCATAAAGTTGGATTATTAAAGGCTAGGAAGAAAGTGGAGAATTGCTTTAAAACAAGATAACTATATACTAACAAAATTGCAGAAGGAAAATGAGCGGAATGAACTTTCTTTGTTCAATGATGGATGAAAACTATTGAAAAAGCATATATATGGCTTTTGAATGTTCATTAATCTAATCGCTCAAGTAGTTACTTCGAATTAACAATTTCATTTAAGGACCTTTTAAGACAATATTTAATATAATAATTCATCAACGAGACAATTATATATGTTGAACTCTTAATGCTAATATATCTTCCTCCAGGTCCCTCACCTTTCATTGTAGTAGCTCCATTACATCCAATTGGTCCTAATTGGCATTAAAAAATGTGACCAACCATTTCTTGATTTCAATAGAAAATCGACTAAGTTGTCGAAGTCAGTGCCCAACGATACTTTAATGATATTTAATTATTCTTTTAAAACATCTTTAGGGACAACCATTGAATCCATAATCACTAGTGGGCCCTACAAATCTTCAACAACTTTAATGGATTTGAATATTTCGTTGCTCCTACAATCATCAATAAGTGAGAATTTTATCATAACATATTGTAGCATATTTATCCTTGCAAATCAACTTGCTTTTGTTTTCTTGATTCTTTTTCCTCAAGGGAGACATTGTTGGGTCCTTTGAACTCACTCAGAGTATTAATATTGTTGTTCAAGGTAGATAAATCATTATCAATAAATTTCTTATCATGTTCAATATCTTTCTTTGAATACTTAGCAAATGAATGAATTCTTTGAGATTAATTTCTCAAATGTAAAGAAATGTCTCATGTTTCTTCGATAATATCCATTCACTTATTTATATTCATTGCAACATAAGATATTATGCCTGTTAACAATTATGCTACTTTTCTCACTTTTTGGGTTTGTTAGCTGTATTTACTACTACAAATTTTGGTGCTTGGATAGCTATAGGGGTTACAAATAAAGGTGTAGGACTAAGAGCTTATTCAAGCTCACTTATTCTTTTATTTAATCTCAAATTTTATACCTCTCGCTTAGTGAAAGAGTGAGCAAAGGAATCCGATGTAGTTTTGCACAATTTAAGGATCCTTGTAGGTATGACTCTTGATATTTCTACCCCATACTTCCATTGATAAGTAATTTTCTTATCTCTTGCATGCACCTTTTCAAATTGTATCTTCTTAGTGGATTTATCATAATATATATTATGCATGGTCAAGGATTGTTCCTAAAAAATGATCGGCTCTTCAACAACCAATTCTTCAATTAACTTTTGGGTCTAAGCCATGCACTTTACCACCCAATATGGAACTACAGAACTGTCTACTTCCATTTTTGTGGACACTTCTATGTGTTGGGATGCTTTCTTACTCAAAATTTTACTTTTATATGAGGTCATAATATGGGATCTTTCCAAGGTAACTGGAGGGGGAAATTCTTCTCCATCACCTCCATTAGAATTTCGTTCAGTACTCTCTACTTGAATTGTAATTTTTTTCTTTTCTTTTGTGAGTCGAGGAGGAATTCTGACAAGCTTAAGCAAGTTAAGCACTAGTAGGTTTATTTTATCTTTGCTTAGTTATTTCTTTGGTAGTAGTGCTTATCTCTATCACTACAACAACAACGAGTATGGGTGTCTCTTCCTCCTTGGATTGATTGATTTGATTATCTCTTCTTTCTTATGAGATTCTTGTAAACAAGTTTCCATATCTTACCAACACTAGGTGCCTTAAGAAAAATACTTCATGGTTGAATCCTTGAGTGGATTCAACTACAACCAAATTAAAAGGTTTTAGTAACTCAAAGAATTATGCAAGGTGAACATAGTTAGTTAGTGTAATCTCTCCTAAAGTGAACAAAAATGTTGTGAACTTCTTTTTCTTCTTTCTTTCAAATAGACTCAACCAAGGGTGATATTGTCTGCAAACCTTGGCAAAAAAAACCTATCTAGGGAAAACATGGGTGGTAAAAAGGGCTTTATCTTGATATGTGTATCCCTTTCCCCATAATTATTTTTAAGTCTTTGCACATATTCTTTTGGGCTCATTCCATATTACCATATCACTAAAATCTCTAATGAATTAGTATTGAACTTGGGTAGAAATGGAATTGGGCCTTGTGCCCCCAAAGAATAGGATACTAGAATTGTACTAGTTCTACATTAGGATTCATGTTACACTTGTGGGGTATTTTGTGGAATGAATTACAAGAAAAAATGGCCATCATTGTTGAAACCGATATCAAGCACAGGTGGATCTAGTTTGAAAATTGTGAAACGTGGTTCGTTGGTTGATCAAGGTGGTAGGGTGGTGCAAGGTAGGAGAGTGGAGTCTCCTTCAAGTTGGAACTCGAGAACACTTCAGGGCAACATGGTGGTGCTACGACAAGTTGGATCCTTCACAAGGTGTTGGTGCGTCCATCCAGTTGCAACTGGTAAACAAGGCGTTGGAGCATCCTTCAAGTTGGAGCCTATAAACCAAGGCATTGGAGCGTCCTCCTAGTTGAAGTTGGTAAACAAGGCATTGGAGCGTCCTCCTAATTGCAGTTGGTAACCAAGGCATTGGAGAGTCCTCATGCTAGAGCCTATAAATCAACCTCCTTCAGTTGGAGTTGAAAACATTAATGAAATATTTTATTGAAAGACAAATATTAAGAAGCATTTGGTGGTTTTTGTCCCGGAGGGGTTTCCACCTAAAAATCTCTGTCTATTGTCTTCATTATTATGCATGATTTAATCGTGTTGATGATTGTTAAATTTATTTGATGATAAAAACAATTAATTCTCTACAAATTTAAAAATATACTAATTGATAAGAAATATTGATTCACCCCCTTAGTATTCCCAACGGAAGAGGATTGATATTCTTTGAGGATTAAAAATCCAAGATAAGAATAGTCCTAATGACATACATGGTGAATATTCGAATGGGGTATGTGCCTTGTGAGGCAATGATGATGGTGTCTATAGTCATTGCCTCCCCAACATTGTGATCTAATCTAGTGGATAAATAGAGCTTGTTAGTCAAGGCCTTGCTATGTTGACAATGTTGGTCATGATGTTGAAGATGGCTTATCAATTCGGCTCTTCTTATGAGAACATTTCAATTTGAGTATCCTTGTACCTTTTTGTAGAATTATGAATACATCCCTGGTTAAGAGGAAATGTTGAAAAATTGTAACTAGGTTTGATTTTCATAATAATCATTGTACTTATGTATTTTATATAAAAGCAAAAAGAAAGAAAAATAAAATGTATTTTTAAGCATGGGTTTCATGCTCAAGTAAAATTATTATTTTTATATAAGCATGATCTTCATGCTTCTAGGACTTATTGAGTCAAATATTCAAAGTCCTATTTGGACCTATTGTAAAGAAAAATGAAAATAGATTTTTCTAATTGTAATTTGGGTCAAAATTACCTCTAGATGCCAAGTCAACCTACTTGTCAAGTCGGCCCTGCCCCAAAGAACATGTCTATTCGAACCCTCTAGACAAGTATAAATAGAAGGAACTTGGAGCTAATTTTGGACACACAATACACAAAATGATCTGAAATTTTGTGGAAGGAAGGCCTTAGTCTAAAGTGGAAGAAGAGTTTCTTTTGAAGTCAAATGTGTGGAAGTTTTTCCTTATCACATCTTTTGTTGAAGATTTGTTGCTGGTCTCTTGTTGTTGATGAATTTGTTGTGCAGAAGAAGGGTTTGACTTGACATCTAGAAGGTTGGAGTCTGTCTATGGTCATGGGTTTAGGTCATCTCACTTTGATTTGATTCTATAAAAAAAGAATTTTATGGGTTTTCCCCTTGGAGGGGTTTTTCCCTGGTTTGGAGCCTATACCTTGTGTTCTTTGTTTTCTTGTGAACTTCATGTTTATGCTTCTTGTATATTTGTAGACAGTTCTAGGTTGGGGAACTGTGCCAAAGCATCTAAGTAAGGTTTTGATTTAATTGGATGACCAATGTATTAAACCATTAAACAATTGTAAATTCTAAGTATTTATGAGAAGATTAAAGGGATGATTTTCATTCATAATAGGATTAATCTTTAAATTGATTTGAAAAGCATAAATTAAGAAGGTATATAATCCTTTAAACATTCATAATGAATATCTAATTAATCATATACAACTAATGCGTGCAAAAACTTTCTACAACCAAACAATACATGTTCAAGAGATGACAAAAGGCAATAATTAAAATATTTAGAGGAATTAACTAAGACAAATTGTCTAATTAATTAATATCTTTTAATGATTATAACTTTGCAGGGGCTGTCAGGGAGATTGATATTCAATCTAGCCTTGCCCAGACTCCTATGTTACCTTGAACATGTGCAAAAATAAATATGAAAAACATAAATGAATAACATGACAAACTCACATGAATACAAAAATTGTTAGGAATGAAGCCAAAATCCTTCAATTATCTTCAGAAATAGCTCAGGATGTTACAATCATGTCCAAGATCATTACAAGGGTTCAACCTTGACTTCTTCGAATTACAAAATACTTATAGAATCTAATTCCAAAATATCTTAGATCTGAAAATAAAATTTATTACAAAATGAAATAATATCTGAAATTGTTTTGGATTTACAAAAATAGAATAGAAAAGTAGCTATTCTAAACTAATTCGAATAATCAACACACTATTTAAGGGCGTTGTTTGATCACTGCTGCCTTTAACTAAAATTTATGTTTTCTGCTCCTTTTCTGCTTACTGCTCCTTATTTCCCTGTGACTATTCACTGAATTCCTCACATTCTGTTTTACTCGATGAGTTCAAGTAACTTATCCCATCTTTTATCATCTAGGATAGAAAATTTTGCTACTTTCCTATATGCCTCATCAACTTCTATGTATTTTTCAAAAGTTGGCATAGTGATGAACAAATAGTTAATTTTATGTTGAATGAAAAGATCATACTCTAGGCCTTCAATGAATGCTTTACCACTGATTGTCCCCTTGACTTTGGAAAATTTGGTTATGTCTGCTACTATCTGGAGAAAATTTTTGAGCAACTCTCATTGATGAGATTACTCTTAATGGATCACACGACCAACTAAAACTCAACTTAAACTTCATCTGGATTAATAAGTGATTGACTTCCTTTTTTGCAGCTCTAATGTTGACTATGAATGGACCAACCTGTGCTTTCAATTTAAACTGAGCTTTTTGTTTTCTAGAAAAAAAATGAACCTCATCCATGTTCATCATTTGTCTAATGTACTCGAGTGCAAAAATCCTCATGGGGAGGAACACTGGTAATTTATATGGTTGAAGCTCGTAGCCATAAATCTCGAGTTCAGTGAAATTCTAATATAAATATCAGTCTCCAACTTTAGTCTGCTCACTTAGATGTAAAATTATTTTGATCTCTGTTGAAACCCTGGGAACTGCATCACTGTTTAACAAACAAGTTGCTATATACAAGAATTGATTGAAAAAATCATTGAAAGAAAACTCTTCAAAGGATTTTCTCACTAAAGATGTCCAATGGATCACTGATCGAGGTTTACCTTCAGCATCCAACTTTTGTAAAGGAAAGTTGAATCTTTATGACTGATGATATAAGAATAAGTAAACCAAAACTGACTGATGCTTAAATGATCCTTCAACACTGAACTTTAAAAATTGATCATGAATTACATCAGAAAGAAACTGACTATAGCTAAACATAATTGAAGGTTTTTTACTAGAAGAGAGCACTGATAGAAATCCAAAAATGACTTCATCAACCCATTGACCACTAGGATATCCTAACAAACAAGACACTGATGAAATAACCCACCTAGACATCTCAGGAAACATCGAAGAGGGATAAGGTGGGGTTGTTCTGGGTAAAAATGACTCACATATATGAACTCTCTATGAGAAAGACAACTTCTGATAGATTTCCATTAGATCATAAGGAGAAAAGGGTGTAGACAGTCTTGAGGGTTTGGTTGGAGGGATTGGAAAATTGACTCAACAATTATATGGAAAAGAGTTTCATTGTTATGAACGATTACAACTCTTTGGCTAAGAAGATATCGGGCTCCACACTAGGTGACAAATTCTAGAAATTGATGGGTTTGAGAGAAACAAAATTGGGGTAATAGAGATTCCAAAAAATAGAATTCATTCATACAGGTCAAATTCACAATTGGTCTCTACAATTTTAAACTAGGTATCAACGAGTGGGAGTTCGTCCAAGTTAATGACCGGGGGTAGCAAAGGATTATCTACAGGCATTTTTTATTTTCCTTTATGGGAAGCCATTAGGAAAAAAAAAATTACTCAGAAAAATTATACAGTTACCTAGAAATGATGACGATTGAAGGTTGTTGTTCACTGTGATTTTTCTTGTAGTGCTGTTCTAAGAATTTTAGTCAGAGGTAAAAATGGAAAATGATCCATTTGAAAGGGATAACAATCTTTTATTAGGAGAGTATAACGAGTTTTAGTTAGACTGATCATTATTGGCACAGAGGATTAAATGCTGTAGAACGTTGGCAGGAGAGATAACAACGGCCACGTGTAGTGGAACGTTGGCGGATGGTAAAAATGGCAAGAGGGATGGAAATGTGGGTGAGTGGTTTGCGGGGTGGGGGAGATGGTCATTGGTATCGAGCGGAGGGGGGCCGCAATTGTTGAGCGCTTACCATGTAGAAATAAAGTTTTAATTAAACTGCTTTGTAGACCCCGCCCCCACCCTTCCATTATTGTTTAGGAATGCAGAGGGTCCCGCTATTTGCCTATGACAGTTGATCTTGATGCATTAAATCTGAGCCATTGAAAAATATGTGATTGTTAACCCTTTGTGGGCGGCGGTCACATCACCTTATTACAAATCAACAATTTATTTAAAATATCAAATGTTTAAAACTATAGTGAGCAACATTTAAATGTGCTCGCTTTCCGAAGGGTAAATATTTCTTTTATTTGTTTTTTATTATTCCCCTTTCATTTATTTCTTTATTTTCATTTTTCTATTTTTCTTCTCTCTCTCTCTCTCTCTCTCTCTCTCTCTCTCTCTCTCTCTATATATATATATATATATAGATATATTTTGAAAATGCAGGAAAAATATACAAAATATTACAGGGGTAAAAATAAGTTACAACATCGGCTCCATCTGGGGACTGCTTCCCCCTACAGGATGCAGAGAACGTGCAGATCCATGTGCCTTCTCCTCGAGCTATGGAGTCTTTGCTGTGAAAATCACACTTGCTGCTGAAATTTAAAGAAAACCATAAATTTACAATGATGATAATTGCAAATGCTTAATACTGAATATAATGCTTGAGGTATTTCCCATTGAATGACAATGAGAAAATATTGTCCTAGATTGCATAGAATAAATGTGTTGTTTCCTTTCACTTCTGCAATGCTAAAAGGTCCCAACCTTAAGTTATCAAACTTGCCATGTTTTCCTTTTTTCTTCTCTTCTGCATTCCATCGAGAACTAAATCCCCTTGTTTGGAATCACTTTCCCAGGCCTTCCTATCAAACAAACACTTCATCTTGTATTGATACTGTAGAAGTTTGTGCTGAATTTCATCTCTATCTTGATTCAACTTAATGATTTGATTGATCCTTGTTGAAAAATAATCTTCTTCTTCATATGACTCTTGCAAAAACTTCATGACTGGAAATGCTAATTGTGTAGGGAAGATAAATTCCATTCCATAAACAAGTTGAAAAGGAGATTTACCAATAGATATTTTAGGTGAAACCATTTTTTCCCATACTGCATATTTGAGATGAATGTCCCAACTCCTTTTATGATCTGCTAATACTTTCTTGATGAATTTAATCAGACTTTTATTAGATGATTTCTCCAACCGATTACCCTGTGGATAATAAGGTGTAGAATGATGTAATGTAATTTGATATTTATAACATAATTCTATCATCTTTATAGTACTGAAAGGCTGAGCATTATATGTAACAATTTGTCTAGGAAAACCAAATTTGGACAAAATGTTTTCGTCAATGAATTTTATCACCACTATATTAGTTGCATTATAGACAAGGATTTCTTCTACCCACTTTGTGAAATAATAAGTGGTTGTTAATATCCATCTATGTTGATTGTTGGAGGCTGGAATTATCTCACCTATGAAATCCAATCACTAGTGCAAGAAAGGGGCTTCCACTAAAACTGGGACAAGGGGAAGTGCTGCTAATCTCTGTTTCCCTGCAAATATATGACATGGGATACAACTCCTCACCTTTGCTCCAACTTGTGCAAACAATTTTGGCCAATAGAAACCCGCTCTCAGTATTTTATATGCAGTAGCCTTCCAAGCATAATGTCCTCCACAAATTCCTTCATGAAACTGCTCAATTACTCCATCTGTTTCACTCTCAGTCAAACATAGTAAGAGAATATTTAGAGGATCCTTCCAATACAAATTTTCATTTATTATACAATACTTCATGGCCTTGAGTCTGAGGGATCTACATTGATTCTTTGTGAAGTCAAGAGGGTACTCAAAATCACGTAGAAAATGCACTATGTCTTTGTACCAATCTGAAAGTAAAAAAAAATCATCAATGTGTAAAGGAAGAGGAATAGGAACTGCACTGGAAGAAGGTTCTTGTGGATTCTTCTCACCTGAAACCTGAGAAGGTTCTTGTGGATTCTTCTCACTTGAAATTTGCGTGATAGTGTTAATACCAAGTATTTTGCAATTTGGTTCAACCAAAAGTTTAGCTAAACCATGTCCTTTCAACAACTTTGTAGGTCTGATATCTAAATAAAACTTAAGGATCTTAGCAATCCACATTCCCCTCTTTCCATCTGTATTAGGTTAAGTCATTACTGTTTTCACTGCATTGTTAGGAACATCAACAATTATAAGAGAATGTAAAACATAAATCCTAAATGCTTTCAAAGCTTGTACTAAGACATAAATTTGTTTCTCTATGATATCATATCTCAATTCATCATCTCTCATAACCTTAGTGAAGAAGGCAATTGGTTGTTCTTGTTGATCATCATTTCTTTGCAATAAAACAACTGTTATAGTGGTATCTAAGGCAAAGGAGAAAATACTAAACAATTTTGTATAATCCGGGCTATCTAACATTAGGGCTTCTAAAATTTCCTTTTTGATATGTGAGAAGGAGTATCTAGCTTGAACAATCCATTCAACTTCCTTGTCTTTCTTAAGCATATCAGTAATATCTTTCACAATTTCAACATAATTAGGTATAAACCTCAAAAAATTTATTTTGCTTAAGAATGGCTGAATCTCTTTTTCATTTATAGGAAAATTGATTACTTGAATTTATGAAACTCTCTTAGGATCAATTATAACTCTTTTTGAAATTATATGTCCCAACAATCTTCCTTCCCTCATTGCAAAAAGTGACTTCTTAGGATTAAGAGAAATCCCAAATTTTCTGCATCTTTCAAAAACTTTTCTCAAGTGTTTAATGTGTTTAGCATCAAAATCAGAAAACACTGTCAAATCATCAAGGTAAATAACTACGAATTTATTTACCTTACCCACAAATGCCAGATCCATGGCCCTTTGAAATGTTGCTCCAACATTGATTAAACCAAATGGCATATTGGCATACATGAAAGTTCCCCAAGGAGTTGTGAATGCAGTCTTCTCTCTGTCTTCTTGACTAACCAGAATCTGGTTGTATCCAGAAAAATCATCTAACATTGAGATTCTATTAGAACTTGATACTCTTTGAAGCAATTGATACATTTTTGGTAATGGATAGTTATCTTTTATGGATAATTTGTTCAAGTTCCTAAAGTCAAAACAATATCTAATTTCCCCATTTTTCTTCTTGACAGGTACTAGATTAGCTATCCATTTATAGTATCTTAAACAAACAATTATTTTAGCATCCAATAGTTTTCTCACTTCTTTCTCAATACTAGGAAGTAGGACTAGCTTAATTCTCTTTAATTTTTGTTGAAAAGGTTTAGCTTTTGGTTTGAGGGGAATTTTATGCTCAATGATAGCTATGTCATAGGTTTTTAGCTCCTCATATGACCATGCAAATACACATCGGTACTGTTTTGCATGTGTTGAGACTCTAGGGTGCCATGGTAGAAGATTATCTATAGGGGGTCCAAGTGTTGTGGGCTAACAACGCGATGGCGAACGCGCAAGAAAACATCAGAGTGGCCTTGGAGCAAGGCTCCTTAAGAATCAATCACTCTGATAAAATATGTCACATTCCCTGATTCGTATTAAGTACTCCAAGCTGACGATGTACAACTAGGGTACGGGTCTGTAGCACCTCAAATTGGCAGTGATTACGGTTATATCCTCGATGGCCCTTTACAGTGCGTTGAGGGCTAGGGTGGTTGATAAGGAGTTATGTAACAGGTGTGGCAACCATAGATCGAAGGTCATGCATTGTGACAAGTGGGCAATGTGTCCTTGGTTATTTACCTAGTGTTTTAATATAGTTCCATTCGTGGGGTGGGCAGGTACCATCGCAATTCGCTCCAGGCTAGTTTTGGCAGTGGAGGAGATGGAGGGTAGATACTATGCCATGATGCATAATTGCTTCGCATTTATGAAGGAAAAGACAGGAAGGAATGTCAGAATTAACCAGGCCATTATTTATAGCAGCTGGTTGTGAATGGTAAATCAAAGGATTTTGTCAATACAGGGTAGAATCACCATGAAGATGGCTTCTGCAAGCAACGAAAGTGGTGGCGGAATAGAGTCGGGATGCTCTGGGAATATAGAAGGCTTGGTTGATAGTTCATGCAAGCAGGTTGTAAAGGAAATTGTTAAAGAGATCAATGAGAACATGGCAGTTTTGTATGCCCAACTGTCGGGACTCGGCAAAGACATGGAACTACTGCAAAAGACTATGGAGAGCCTGTGCATAGACGTGATGAGTCTGCAACAAAAGGTGGAGAACATTGAAATTAAAGTAGAGACTGCAACAGTCGGGGTGTTAAAGGAAGTTTTCGGATTTGGGGATGGTTCTGTCCCTAATGCTGAAGGTGCTGCGGACACTGCTGTTATTCGGTACCTGGAACCTGGGGTGGGTAGTGCTGAAGAATTGGTTACCACTACGGAAGAAGATTCGAGAGAAATTGGTCCTGGTAGCAGCGGGTAGATGTTTATGTTAAAGTTAGATCTATGTTTTGCCGATCTATAGAATACGACAGGGTTTTTTGGAAACTTTACAGTATAGGCTACGTATAAAGCTCATATGTAAATAAGGATGGTAGCAATAGGGTCCTCCAATTTAAAATGATGAATATTTCTGAGAGCTTGCTCTCCAAGATTATATGGGACCTGGCCCTTTTCCAATTTATCTAATGAAATGCTACCCATTTCTTTGAAAAAAAAGACCCTGTGATCTTCACCTAGTGTCTGCGTTTCTGGACATGATACCAATAATTTGATATATACATAATCTTGAACCCCAACTATAATTATGTTTCCTCCATGTCATCAAGATTACTACAGTCAACAAAAACACTGTTAAGGTTTCTGTATTATCTTGATGTCAGCTAGGTCATACATCAAATCACTACCATAATTCTCATGTGGCATAATGAAAATGGGAGTCACTGTCATATTGTCATATATCAAGTTTCCTTTGGGTCACTTCCACACCTCTGTGTTTGGATTCCGGTCTTAGAATTTGGTGGTGTCAATGTATTGTCACCGTGGTATAAGCATCTGCAACTGGAAGTCATCAATTCTTCAATACTTCCACTGTTGCAATTGTAGTATTGTCACCATTGTTCTAACTGGCCAACCCAAAACATCGTTTCATATCAATTAGTTTTATAGACATATGTGAATGGTGCTTTCCAAACAAACCAACAATCAAGTCACTGTTAACTATCTTTCATCTTCTGCACCATTCTTCATATTAATGACTGATCCACACTTCCAAAACACGTGTTGTGCAATCATGGTCATGATGTTCATACTATTAATTGGACAATGTAGTATTTATATATATGTTGAAGGCCACATTTGCCATATCATTATTGTAACATGAAACTCACACATTGCAGTTTGTCATCATAGATTTTTTTATCAATCAGGGTGTTATATACATAGGTCATACATCAAGGAGTGATTGTAATGCAAGGTTTCCTACTTCACTGGTTATCCCCAATGATGAACTTTTACAATCAGACAATCAAAAAATTATCTTAGACATAGGGCAGAAGTTAATGCATTGATGCATGTCTTATAGTCCAACAATTTGCTCAGCGCTAGTGCTCATATTATCATTCTAAAAGTTTGCAACCATGTTTTTCTTTCCGAATATGCTCAGAAATTTTAATGACCATAGGAGAATTTTAAGAGTTAATGTATGAACCACTGACCAATTCAACAAATTTGGAAAATACTTATCGTTTTGATGTAGGACGTATGGTTTCAGGTTAGCATTTTAGTTGTGTTCTCATACAGGAAATACGAGTCACCAAAAATAGTGATGTGACTATTATAATTGAGGTTCCAAAGTATGAATGCGTTGCCTCAAACTTCAGAACCTATAAGAGAGCTCAACAATACCCACAGTAACCAAAAGGGAACAACAAAACCCCAATAATAGATATGGCTCAGAAAATATTCCTAAAATTTTGGCTTATTTGAAACCCTTAGCCGCAAAGTTGGTATGACGAGGATCACCAATTCTATTAATAAGGTTCCAAAATGTCCTTTTGTCTAATACTCAAAACTCATCAAGGCTGCACAAATGAGTTACTTTTATGTGTTAAGAATATGCAACTGCGGTCAAATTCCACTTTGGACTACTCATTTGATGGAGATGATGATGGCATCGGATTCCTCTTTCCAGGAGGACCTAAAGATCACCTCATTTGGACAAGAAAAAGTTGAGTTATGAATTATTATATTCATACATATATTTTGGATCAGGTTGGCCCTATGCACATGTACCAATGGACAAGCCAAGTGGACCCTCATGGAAGCTTATAAATAGAAGAGACCTCAAGCTAATTTGAACACACACATCAAGTTCTCTTCTCCTCTTCTATATTGTCTTGGCTCGCACAGGTCTGATGGAGGAAACTCACTCAAGGGTCCAAAACTTCAAGATGAAGCTCGCACTGAACTAGGGTTTTCTGATTCAAAGTCGCTGGCACAGAGTGGTCATGAGAGCGACTTTGGGTCCTCAGTCATGGCACAGATTGGTCATGAGAGCGACTTTGGATCCTTGGTCGCTGGAACAGGGTCTACATGAGAGCGACTGGGAGTCTGGGTCAGTTTGGTCCCCAGTCGCTCGCACAAAATGGTATGGGAGCGACCGAACTTCCATAGTCACTATCTTACAGTTCATAGAGAACGACCATGTCTGTCATAGTTGCTCACATAACTCCTCCTCCCTGCGACTAAGACTCCTAGCTGATATTTCAGTACTCCGAATATTTCACTCAGTGACAGAAGTGTTTGGCAATAGGTTGCAGGCAGTGACAATACAACACAATTATCTTAATCAAAGTTTTGATGTTCTAGATGCATTTCATGGATATTCTAGTTGTTGTGAAGAAATGGATCATTGTTCTCTCTTTTGTTGAATTATTTGATGACAAACTATTAGAAGAAGATTTGTAAGGGTTTTCCCCTGGTCTCCGACCAATCCTGGTGTTTCTATGTGTGCATGCTTTTCTTCTCTTGTTCCTTTATGTGTTGCTGCATTGATGGTGATGTTATTGTTCTTTCTACATAGTTGCATATGTTGATGAATAATGATGTAAATATGTCTAATGTTATGATGCTATGGGGTGAACTTAATGTATTGATGAAGAAATGGAATTATCAAAGCAAAGAACAATATTTTGGAGTAGGTCGACCCTATGCACATGTACTAATGGACAGGTCAAGTGGATCCTCATGGAAGCCTATAAATAGAAGAGACCTCAAGTTCATTTGGACACACACATCAAGCTCTCTTCTCCTCTTCTATATTGTCTGGGATTGCACAGGTTTGACAAAGGAAGCTTGCTCAAGGGTCCAAAACTTCAAGATGAAGCTCGCATTGAACTAGGGTTTTCTGATTCAAAGTCACTGGCACAGAGTGGTCATGAGAGCGACTTTGGATCCTTGGTCGCTGGCACGGGGTCTACATGAGAGTGATTGGGAGTTTGGGTTAGTTTGGTCCCAGGTCGCTCGCACAGAATGGTATGGGAGCGACCGAGCTTCCATAGTTGCTATCTTGTAGTTCATAGAGAGCGACCATGTCTGTCATAGTCGCTCACACAACTCCTCCCTGCGACTGAGACTCCTAGATGATATTTCAGTATTCCAAAGATTTCACTCAGTGACAGAAGTGTTCGGTAGCAGGCTACACACAGTGACAGTACATCGCAGTTATCTGAATCAAGTTCTAATGTTTTAGATGCATTTCATGGATATTCTAGTTGTTGTGAAGATATGGATCATTGTACTCTCTTTTGCTGAATTATTTGATGACAATCTATTAGAAGAAGATTTGCAAGGGTTTTCCCCATAGTGGGTTTTGCCCTGGTCTCCGACCAATCCTGGTGTCTCTATGTATACATGCTTTTCTTCTCTTGTTCCTTTATGCTCCATTGCATTGATGATGATGTTATTATTCTTTCTACATAGTTGCATAAGCTAATGAATAATGATGTAAATATGTATAATGTTATGATGCTATGGGGTGAACTTAATGTATTGATGAAGAAATGCAATTATCAAAGCAAAGAACAATATAGCCCTGTGAAAAATTAACATGGAACCAGAGTTGGGCTAAAGAAAAGCCATGGAGATCACCCCCATGGAGACACTTTGGATGGAAGCAACAAGAGGATGATGGGGACCTAAAAGAATGCTAGGGTATGAAGGAAACCCTAGGTAGTTAGTGCATAAGGATTCGATGATTATGGTTTAAGAGAAACCCTGGTTTATGTCAAAGACTTGAGATTTAATGTATGAAACTCTAGTATGGTCTATGTGAAGATGCTCAAGCACATGGGACAGATTCGATGAAGCCCTAGATGATCGGTTGTTGACAAAGTTGACTGAAGGCAACATTCTTATGTGGACTATGGATAGTGATGATTATTGAAGGCTGGTTCAAGAGGGAGAGTATCGCCTCTCATTGAAGATAATTACTCCTTGACTTATGATGTTTCTTTGTGTCTTTACTCTTGTTTAGATGTATGAATATGATTATTATGATTATTATTTTGATCATTGCTTATACTTCCTGCATGTATATTTGAGTATATGGATGTATCTAACCTCCTTGATGAGATGTGATAAGTGGATCCCTCTTGAGGATCATTTGAGATGCAGGAAAGAAAAGCTAGATCTGGAAAGAGGTACAAAGGCACATGATGGAAAGAAAAGCTAGATCTAGAAAGAGGTACAAAGGCACATGATGAAAAGAAAAGCTAGATCTGGAAAGAGGTAAAGAGGCACTTGATGAAAATGTGACAAGCACTACAAGCTGCCTATGAGAAGGAGCACAAGTATTTGAACACTACAAGGTATGAAAGGTATATTGTTTCAATGCTATGTTTCAACTATAACATTGGATGACTAGGTAAGCCTTATGGTATGTTGAGAATGTCTCCCTTGCAAATGGTTCATGCTTGCATATGAAAGAGATTTGGATTTATGTTTCCTATTATGAAATAGTGCACCTGGTATTGAATATTTTGATCATGTTGATCTTCTTGATTCTATGAGGTTACTCATTGCTGATCTTGGATATAGTGGCATGACTTGATGTTTGGCTAACATATGTTGTTCGTAGAGATCCTGATTCTATAAAGAAGGCTAGTACCTTGACTCTAGTAAATGATACTCTTGACACTTGACATGCATAAGATATGATGGATCTCTTATAGAAGGCTACCTCATTGATACCGATAATGCTTGTGATAAATATGATGAAAGTATGTTGACACTCTTATTGTTTTTGGTAAAGTTTTATTGAATGGCCTGACTTGGTCCTATGATAACCTTGATGATAGAACTATGAGATTGATACTCTAGATATTTTATTAACCGCGATCATGTCTTTGATAGTAATTATGGCATATGGTAAAACCGCATGCCCTAGCATGATGGATTGAATTGATAAAAGTGACATTGTGTTCATGATCTTTGAAGTATGTTACACATGTCCATTGTTTCTATGGATGGTTGATGTCATGATGTAATAATGAAGTAGTTGACATGAGCATGATATGACCATGATGGATATATGTCTGATTCTATGATCTAACAAATATGTTGTTGCATGACTCTAGTAAAGACAGGGTGATGACATGAAATAAGTCAAATGAAGTAAATTCTCAGTCAGAGGGAGAATCTCTTCTCAAGATTCTTACTCATTACTATTTGCATTTTCTCTTGTTGAAATATGATTTATGTGCATCAGAAATTATTGATCTACAACAAGGTCTTAAATCTGAAGCTGGTAGAGAAATTAGGGTTTCTGCTCCAGTCACATGCATAGAACTAGGAATATTCGTCCCTTGACACACGCATGCTAAGGCTTAGAAAGCATTAGGGTAGCCAATGACGCACCCATGCGAACTTGCTGAAAGAAACCATAGGTTTGACTACTGTTGACCATCATCTGAAGATTTCTGAAATTATTTAAACCCTGAATCAAGATGTTCACTTGAAGGATGTCAGTTCCATAGATAAGTAGAAGACATCTGAAAGATTTGAAAGCAGGGAAGTTTGAATGTTTACAGGTGACCATGATATATATATAGATATGTCATTATGTTTGAAGTTTGTGCTACAAGAGTTTGACATGTTTTTGGCTTATTGATATATATGAGTTATATATATTGGAGTAGTAGCTCACTCTATATTGGACTTTGCAGAGTATACCCTAGTTGGCGTCATACCCACAAGTTGGGCTTGTTGGGAGTATTGCTCCTCATCTAGCCGAGTTAAGTGTACTTGGGGGTGTACAACCCAAGGCGATTATGATGCAAGTGTTCTACCACTTGACTATTCAGGGTCATTGTTGGGAAGATCAGTGGGCAATAGGATGGGTTGAGTAGTAGCTCCCCTATATCACCTATTGCTCGATATGGGGTCGTAGTAGTAGCTCGCCCATGAGTTTTCGGGTTATAGCCCGATGGTATTTCCATGTCATAGCCTGATGACACATTTCCGGGTAGTAGCCCGATGGTGTTTTCGGTAGTAACCCGATCACATTTCTAGGTAGTAGCCTGATGACATTTCTGGGTTGTAGCCTGATGGTGTTTTCGGGTAGTAGCCCTATGACATTTCTAGGTAGTAGCTTGATGACATTTCCGGGTTGTAGCCCGATGGTGTTTCCAGGTAGTAGCCCGATGACATTTCCAAGTAGTAGCCTGATGACATTTTCGGGTTGTAGCCCAATGGTGTTTTTGGGTAGTAGCTCGATGACGTTTCCAAGTAGTGGCCTAATGACATTTTTGGGTTGTAGCCTGATGAATAAAGGGTGGTAGCTTAAGCTCCCCTCTGATGGCAAATTCTTCTTCTAGATTCTAGAATATTCAACATATGAGATGGAACAATCGACAGATAAGCAGGAATAAGCAAGAGATGTACATTGATGATATGAGATAACAGATACTTGAGATGGGACGTATGTCATGTTGATCGATGGTCTGATATTGGCAGGTGGAATTCTCCCTAGTTGAGAGGGAGTGTTAAAAATATGCAACTACGGTCAAATTCCACTTTGGACTACTCATTTGATGGAGATGATGATGACATCAAATTCCTCTTTCTGAGAGGACCAAAATCGACCTAAAGATCACCTCATTTGGACAAGCAGAAGTTGAGTTATGAATTATTTTATTCATACATATATTTTGGATCAGGTCGGCCCTATGCACATGTACCAATGGACAAGTCAAGTGGACCCTCATGGAAGCCTATAAATAGAAGAGACCTCAAGCTCATTTGGACACACACATCAAGCTCTCTTCTCCTCTTCTATATTGTCTTGGCTCGCACAGGTCTAATGGAGGAAGCTCATTCAAGGGTCCAAAACTTCAGGATGACGCTCGCACTGAACTAGGGTTTTTTGATTCAAAGTCGCTGACACAAAGTGGTCATGAGAGCGAATTTGGGTCCTTAGTCACTAGCATAGAGTGATCATGAGAGAAAATTTGGATCCTTGGTCACTGGCACAGGGTCTACATGAGAGCGACTGAGAGTCTAGGTCAATTTGGTCCTCGGTCATTCACACATAATGGTATGGGAGCGATCGAGCTTCCATAGTCGCTACCTTACAGTTCATAGAGAGCAACCATGTCTATCATAGTTTCTCGCACAACTCTCCCTGTGATTGAGACTCCTAGATAATATTTCAGTACTCCGAAGATTTCACTCATTGACTGAAGCGCTCGACATCAGGCTACAGATAGTGACAATACATCACAGTTATCTGAATCAGAGTTCTAATGTTTTAAATGCATTTCATGGATATTCTAGTTGTTGTGAAGATATGGATCATTGTACTCTCTTTTGCTGAATTATTTGATGACAATCTATTAGAAGAAGATCTGCAAGGGTTTTCCCCATAGTCGGTTTTGCCTTGGTCTCCAACCAATCCTGACATCTCTATGTGTGCATGCTTTTCTTCTCTTGTTCCTTTATGTTCTGTTGCATTGATGATGATTTTATTGTTCTTTCTGCATAGTTGCATATGTTGATGAATAATGATGTAAATATGTATAATGTTATGATGCTATGGGGTGAACTTAATGTATTGATGAAGAAATGCAATTATCAAAGCAAAGAACAATATAGCCCTATGAAAAATTACATTATGTTCATTGGAGAAGCTTCTACTTACAAAAGAAGTGCAAACCAAATCCCAAAAGGACCAAAAGAGAAAAAAAAATGATACACCCTCTCAAACAAATACGCTCAAATATTCTAGCTCAAAACACCCCGAAAAGAAATTATGGCCGTAGAGCGAATTAATTTTAGTGAAAGGCTCAAAAATAATTCGATGGCTAAAAGGTTCCATACTCCATTTATTTATATAGAAAATGTGTATCTTAAGTTAGCCAACATAGGGTTTTAGGAAGGAAAGTCCCTTTTTTTTTGGGAGGGGGGCGGGGTGGCGTGGGGATCCTATGAAAAATTAACATTATGTTCGTTGGAGAAGCTTCTACTTGCAAAAGAAGTGCAAACCAAATCCCAAAAGGACCAAAAGAGAAAAAAAAATGATACACCCTCTCAAACAAATACGCTCAAATATTCTAGCTCAAAACACCCCGAAAAGAAAATTATGGCTGTAGAGCAAATTAATTTTAGTGAAAGGCTCAAAAATAATTCGATGGCTAAAAGGTTCCATACTCCATTTATTTATATAGAAAATGTGTATCTTAAGTTAGCCAACATAGGGTTTTAGGAGGGAAAGTCCCTCTTTTTTTTTGGGAGGGGGATGGGGTGGCATAGGGATGGAATTATTTAACAAAAATAAAACTCCCACGAAATCCTTTCTGCCCAT
The DNA here is from genome assembly GCA_031772625.1 of Pinus tabuliformis. Lineage (NCBI taxonomy): Eukaryota > Viridiplantae > Streptophyta > Pinopsida > Pinales > Pinaceae > Pinus > Pinus tabuliformis. The sequence goes on from CM062815.1 coordinate 937,888,710, forward strand.
TTTAAAATTAAAATTTGGATTTTAAGTTTTGATACCCTTTAATTATTTTAATTCAACCTTTGCTTCTATGATAATTCGCCACATCATTGATTTAATAGGACCACCTTCTTTGCCATACCATTGTGAGGCCATGCCATCACCAAATTTTTCTTTGCCACAACATTCAAATTAATAATATGGTGCCACCTCAGCAACCCTTTGGGGTTTTGAACCATTGACTAGGACTTGCAATTTTGATTGAGCATTTCTCTCAATTCGTGTGGCCATTCGAGATGCTCCATATACCAGTAGAATCAACATGACAAGTAGAATCTACTGACAAGGATCGTAGGGGTAATCTCACTGGTCTACTGCTCCAAAACCTTTAACAAGGATGGGGTGTGTCCATCATCTAGGTAACCAAACCCAAGTGTTAGGGTTTCATCAAGCATCATCTAGCTACATCATTCCTTACATACCTGCTCTTGCTCCCACTGTGACATCAATTACATCCTACACACCTACTTAACATTCTGCACCTGCTCTTGCTCATTCTTTGACATCAATGACAACATGCTTAACACATTATGGAACAATGCTCAATACAAGAAGAATGGAACCTCTTTCTTTCCTAGTAGCTTTTTGTTTAACATAACTCGATAGCCATCTAGGATTATGATTTGGTTTTTTTGCATGTTTCAACCCAATTAATGCTTAGTGTTTTGAACCCTATAAAATCTTCTTTTATATCTACACATGATTACCTCCCCATGCACAAGCAATTGATGCTAACACAATATCCACTTGATACCATAGCAGTGAACAAATAAGTCCACGTGCAAGAGGCATAACTTTCACATGTAAGCTATGATTGAGGCAATCTTCATGCCATTATAAAGCTCTTGAAATGTAGAACAATTTCAACAAAGTGAGAGTTCTTCTTGCAAAGCTTTGACTTCAAAAATGGTTGTTAAAATCCTCAAATGAACTCTGAAAGGTTCTAGATCCCAAATCTCTGAAACAAGACCTACCCTAAAATGAGTCCTACAAACAATAGATCCAACTTTTCCATCCAAAAAATACCAAACTAGATGACAATTATATAATGATCCAATATGAGCCATCGAATGTTGAAAATAGTGGAATCTTCACTTTTTTAATGTCACTGACCTTGTATTTTTTATAAAGTGAATTCCCTTTGAGCATCATCAAAATTTGTGCTCTCTCTTGTACTTGGTTTCTCTCTCTCTCTTTAGTGAACTTGTTATTGAGTTATTTCTATAAAGTTGTGTTTCTCTTCACTGATTCTTCTATTCAAGTGTTGTTTTACCGTAGAATTGGTTTGTTTTTCTCTTTATTGCAAAATCAACATTTCTGTTATTTATGTTCAATTCTCTCCCTATCTCTTGTGAATCTCAATAATTTGGAAACTTCAATATAGAAATATCATGTGAATTCATTCTCTTTTGGAGCTTTGACATCAAATTTCATGTCAATCCATTCATTTCTTGGGGTTTCAATCAATGTTTCAGTAATCGTTATCAGGATAATATTGGCGAGGGAAAAAATCATAATAATTGGGAAAAAATCGTAAAATACAAAAATATTCATTTTTTTTCAATTTATTTAATAACTAAAGCATCTACAACATAAAATAAATACATTGACACATAAATATGATAAAAGAACTAATATATAAGATGTGTAATATCATTTCTAGTGCTACATCACACATAACGGTGAATCATGTCCTGAATAGTCAATCCTGACTCCTGAGTCCCAATTCAAACTCAAAATATCAACAAAAAATATAATAATGTATCTCATATCATGAGTCATAATGTCATATACAATGAAATGAACCAAATAACTAATACCATTGATTTCCTCTGCGCCTCTTGCGAGAAAATGCAATAGCTTTCTCTCTATATGTAGACGCCGGTGGAGTTGGCAATGCACTCTGTTGTGCTCTAGACGTTGAAGAACTATGAGCTATAGGAGATAGACCACATCCTTTACTAGTGACAAGGTAGTCTGGGTAGGTTGTGTCACCTCCTCTTCCTCCTCATCAAAAAATCGGCAAAAAAAAATAAAAAATATTCAAGATTTTTTTGTAATAATTGTGATAATTTCAAGTTATCATGATTATTTCGCAATTTTTTGCGAAAAAAATTCATGTAATAATCAGCAATAATATTGCCATTTTCAAAAAACCGCAATTTTTAGAAATTATCACGATTTTCACAACACTGGTTTCAATACAAAAATAATTCTATGTAAATCCAATCATTCGTATTGTTCAAATAAAATAAAAAATTAAAGTACAATAAAATAATAATAAGCCAACAGAAATATTGACAGATATGGGGCTGTTACAACAATTAATATTCACGAGTACGTAACCAATCAGAAATGCATACTCGAAAACAGAGAGATATGCATAGGCCTCTTTGTTCAAAACTAGAACTTTTACTTTACTAGGTATAGAAAACTGATTTTCCTCGGGCAACAAAACATGGGCCAGAGGATCATTAGATATAAATTTTACTCGTACAAATGGTATCAGATAATATTACAAGTTCCGTATTTATGAGCAATTTATAACTTGCAAAACCTTAAGGCAACGAAGAAATCACAATAAATAAGTTAGAATGTGCTTTTATTTGAATGCCCATTGCACATGAATTCTCGTGGCTGTCCACATTATAAGTCGCACTACAAGAAGCACAAAGGTAATATATTCTGAAGTGAATTGAAGAACTTAAACCAGTTACAAATAAAGATCCTTCATAAATGCATCCTCGTCGACATAAGCCTATAAAGGAAATAATGCAAATAACTTCATTATATAGATCTTCCACCATCAAATGCCCTGGTCACACATGTAATAAACCCATGTGGGCTGCTTGTTTACAAATGAAAATAAAACGATATTCACACAGACTTCTCAGTAATAAATTTTGAGAATGAGGTTTCAAATATAGCACACTAACATGTGAGCAAACCTCTTGTTTAAAGCCACCCGAATATAAAGTCCTTTAGTCCCGATTGTAAATGGCATGGAAGCAACCTCTATCCATAATCAAAGACATGCAGTCTCAAATTTTCAGGTGAATCAAACACCAGTCCATTCTGATGATGTCCACCCCTCCTGAAAAGGACAACATACACAGCCACTAATAATACACACAAGTTACTAGAAAAATTTATGTAAGGTCGTCCTCCTCAACCTCCTTAGCTTTCAAAGCGTTCTTTGCATGAAGTAAGAGGGATGTTTTCCATTGATCCTGTTCCATTCAAATAATTAGTTCATGCAGAAGCAATCCTTGCAATTATTTTTCAAGTATATCATCCGTGGCATCAAATGATACACAAACAATTAATGGATCTCAGATCTTGCATAAATTAGGGTGCTGAACCCTCTTCTATGAATGCTTCATTAAAAAAAACAGTTTTAAATTTCATTTTAACAGATGACATCTTGCATTATGGGTAAACTTCCAATCTACCATGTGTCAAAAGGCAATCAACCTTCTATCTAGTTTTGATTGAAATGCTTCCACTGAACATGAATAAATCTGTCTTTATTTTTATTTAACATGATTTAACGGCACCTTCAATTTTTGATCTGAACGCTTTTGTTGAACATTAAGGCATCATGAGGTGGAATCACAAGAAGGAACGTGTATAATTGGAGAGACTTGAATGTGAATGAATGTCTTTGAATCTTTTTTAACATGAATGAACACCACCTTCGTTTTGTGATCTAAATGCTTCTGTTGAACACGAGGTATCATTAGGTAGAAGCACAAACAGGAATGTGTAATTGGAGAGGCTTGAACCCTGGTGAAAGCAATAGCAGTGCCCCACTTTCACAGATATGATATATCTGTACTAAGCATTTTAAATTAGTTTGAAGAAACTCCATCTCTTATTGTGCTCTATCCAGTGTTTTTGGCCAGTACACATCCTCTGCATAAGCCATCATGTCCATTGCTTAGAACTGGTACCCTTGTAACAGTGTCTTTGAGCATCTTCAGTGCTCCATGGTGTAAGTTCCCCATTCGTCTATGCCATAATTCATTTCGCTCCTTCTCACCATTATAGTTGCTGCCTCTCAGTGCCATTGGCGATTCGAGCTGCAACCTATACAACTTGTTGCTTCGAATCCCAATTTGCTTTTTCCTCTTCCAGCCTGGATGCTTAAGGTATACTTTCTTCCCGATTAAGTATACATCATATCCCTTGTCCTGTAATTGTTGAAGTTTCTAATTTTACTTAATTTAGAAACCCTTCATGCACTTCTTTTGATTTATTCCTACCTACTTGTTAATTTTTCTTTAACAAGTTATTTACAAAGTAAATGCTGAAAATAAACACCAGTGCATGCTCAACATATTACAGATCAGCAACTAAAAGAAACAAGAATAAACACACCACATTATACCATTATTTTTGGATCAATGTCCCCGGAAAAACCCAATGCGGGAAAACCGGTGCGGCGATCTGAGGGTTTTCTTATTAAGCAATATTTGAGTACAATCTGGGTGCCGTAACTGGCCTACCCAACAAAGAATTTCCTTAGTAGCTATACCTCACAGTTTGAGAGAAATCTCCTAGCTGAAATCCCGAAAAACCCTTCCGGCAGCTCCTTAGCACAAAACTGCTCCTGCAACCCCAGCATCTGCCCAATCTGAACTGCGTCAGCCCCTCTCTATCTCACGTTGGCCCTGCGTCAGCCCTAGGGAGCCACGCGTCAGCTACGCTGGCCCTTCTGGTGCTTTGCGCAACACTTGGCTGCCTCTGTGTTAGCCCTTTCTGGGTCTGCGTCACCCTCCTTGGCTGCTACATTGCTCTCCCGACACAATCTCTGCCTTCTCTGTTCCTCTGTACTCAATGCCCCTCAGCTGCTCTCCCGATTACTGGTTCTATCTCTCTTAGCAAACCCCTCTCTAGAGAATAGAATGATATAAATCTGGTATAATCTCCAAGTGACCCTCAAGCCTCCTCTCATACTTTTCCTATTGACATCTCAACAGCTGAGATTAAGTCCCTAATCAACGGATAAGATTAGATCTAGCTTGATCCATGTCTTTTGGACCACTCTAACATAGATTCATATTAATACACAATAATATTTTATTTTCCCTAAGTTTAGACTTAAGGACTCCATTAAAAATATTAATTATTTTAATCAGTGTTGATAATATCGCCGAGATATCGGCGATATTCGGAAATATCGCGATATTTTCGGCGAGCCGTTATATCGTCGACAAAATATCGCGATATTTTCGTCTTTTGAAAATATCACGCGATTTCCGAAATATCGCCGATATTTCGGAAAATATCGCGCGACAATCGAAAATATCGCCCGGTGACAGTAAAAAATTTCTGCACGGCTTATAAAAATCCGATTTTGGTTTTTTTCATATCATTTTCATTTCTGATTGCTGGAGAAGGAAGGGGAGAGCTATGTGGTTGCTGCCAAGGAGGGTTTGAGCGTTCTAGGCCCTAGTATTGATATGCTATTCATGGTAATGTTAAATTCTTAAAGTAAAAGTGACATTCTCCTTAATCTTCATTTTCATCCTTTTACTTAAATTTTTAACATTACCATGAAATGACTCAGGATGTTTGAGAGTGGTTCCGGCCTCATTGGATTTCATATGGAGAAAGTAGAATTTTAGATTTCATTCAAAATGCAGCAGACTTATCAGTTTTTTAGGATTTCAGGATTGGGAGATTGTAATGTTTCCAGGTGACACCACCTGCCCGGGCTACCCCTGCCACCAGTAGAGGACGTGGTCTACCTCCTATAGCTCCTACTTCTAGTTCTTCAGCTTCTAGAGCATAGCAAACTCCACTGCCAACTCCACCAGCACCAGCATCTACATCTAGAGGGAAAGGGAAAGCTGTGGCATTTTCTCGCAAGAGGGGCAGAGGAAATCAATAGGATTAGACTTTAGTTATTTTCTTATGTGCTTGTAAGTTGTACATGAACAATGAACATTGAATATTCAAGAATCAAGACCAAGCATATCACATTCTAATTTCTAAATAGTAAATTTTGATTCTATTTATTTTTTTAAAGTGAACTATGAACTTTGAGAAGTAATTATATTTTAATTTGATTAGATATGCTGCAACCTGCAATTTAATATGGATAAAAAACTATATTTTGGTATATATATATATATATATATAAAACGTGTCCCTCGTATCTTGTTTCCAGGTCGTGTTTCGTATTGAATACTTGTATTTACGTGTCCTCCGTGTCTCGTGTCCTCGTGTCATGTGACTTAGCTTAGACAATATTGATGTATTGTCTCTGTGGAGGGTGGAGTCTGAGGAGCCCCTCTTGGAGGAGTCACCTTCATGGTTAGAGCCAGTGGCAGATGATCCATTAGAGCAGGGGCAGCAAGAGGAGGACTCGGAGTCAGAGGAGCAGCAGCACTCAGAGGAGGAGGAGGAGGAGGAGGAGGGCACTACGGGAGCATCAGCATCAACACCATCTGCTATAGATATAGGAGAGCATAGCCCCATACCTAGCACTCATTATTTGACATTAGGTGCAGAGGCAGGGTCAGGGCCTCCTACTACTAGGGGCAGGCCTGGCAAACAGCCCATCATGTTTTCCCGTAAAAGGGGGAGAGGGCAGTGATTTCAGATAGATAACTGCTAGTTTTATTTGTTGTGCTACATATAACTCATGATGATGAGATACTTTTATATATGTGATGTTATTTTGTATTGGTTCTCCACATTTGAGTCCTTAAATGGACAATTATCAGGGATCAGCAGGATTTGGTATCGCCTTTGATGTATCATTTCTATTTGACATCATATATATCAGTGTTTTCTTCATATTTATGTGCCAATGTGTTTATTTCATGTTGTTATTGCTTTATATGTTTAAAAATCTGAAAAAAAATGAATATATTATGCATTTTTATGCTTGCCGATATTTGCCGATATTTTCGCCGATATTGCCGATAAGATATTTTCTGGACCCTCGCCGATATTTTCCCGATATCGATATTATCAACACTGATTTCAATATCACCTGATTTGTTTAGAATGTGCTCAAACCTTTTCTAGGTATTGGAGATCTCATGTGCCCCAACATCTCCACCAAATTTCGTGGCTAGAACACATTCGATGCTACCCCAAATCAACACTCCCTCTTAGCGAGGACTGTGCTTTAGCAATACTCTTCACTGACTATTACTCTGATCATCCGGCATCGGTACTCGTGCTGATGCTAGGTCTTTCTGCCCAACATCCTCTGCACTGTTGCCTCTTGTACAGCTGCCCATGGTTTTGCCACTGCCACTGCTGCATCTGTACGACAACTCCCTTTGCATCCGTGTTGCTGCTGGTCCTTTCTCCTAGCACTGCATCCGCACTGCAGCTCCTCTCATTAAGCTGCATCGCGCTGCCCACTGCTGCACTGCAACTCAGTTAGTAAGAAGTAAGTAACTGATCTCCCAACTGACCTCCCTGTTGGGCTAGAAACACCCACTAATGCTGAAGCTCCCTCTGCCACTGACAAGTGCTCCCTCTCTCTGACCTCTGCGCTGCTGCAACAACTCCTTGCATCTCACACCATTGCACACCTCGCTGTGCCTTCCTGCACTGGTGCAACACTCCTGTGCCTCTCACACTGCTGCAGCCTGCTAGCTCTGCACTGTCTTGGGTCTCCTGCACTGTAGCTCTCTTTGCCGCTCCATCCGCATCCGTCTCTACCCGACTCAGCGAGTCCTGCTACTCCTCGTCGAGGCTCCTGTAGCAAGGTTTAATCCAAGAGGATGGGTACCTCAAGGATCCTGCGCCTCATCACCTGTAGGCCATTTGGCTACAGCTCGATGTTTCATCACTTCCGCTCAAGTGATGTGTGTGCACTCATGGCACAGTCATCGTCTGTCAAAACTTCCTTCTCTGCCCGTGCTAGCGCTGCCTTAGTCTTGGAAGACTCTCCCTTACTCTTCTTCCTTGGGCACTGGGTCGCATAATGACCCATCTCCCCACAGTGGAAGCACTTGATCTTGGAGAAACCTTTCTTCTTTCGCTTCTCTTGCTTTCCCTCAGATGCTAGGGCCACATCCTCCTCCTCTTGCTTGACCTTGATCCCTTTGTTGCTGCTACCTATCTTTGACTGCTGTCTGATCTCTTCCTGGCGAAGAGCTGCCCACATCTCGTCCCAAGGTAGGAGAGTCCCTCTGCCCAGGATGCTCTGGACAAACACTTCCCACTCTTCTGAGACAACATTCAGGGTTGTCCTCACCATAAGCTCCTGATCTGGTGTCGCTCCTATAGCAGTCAACTGATCTTCGATCTCATTCAGTCCTCCGAGGAAGGAGTCAATCATTTGACCCTTCTTCATCTGATACGACCTCATTTGGTTCTCGAGCAACATTCTTCTCTGCACAAAAGTATGCTGGTACAGGTTCTTGAGAGCCTCCCACATCTCAACTGTCGTTTCCTTCTCAGCTATATGTGGTACCACATGATCCTTGACCCTGTCAAGGATAATGCACTTGGCCCTCGCCATCGCCTCTTCGTACTTGTCGTTATCATTGGGGTCAACTGGGATAGCTATAACCTTCAAGGCGAAGTTCTTGACACGATTCCTATCAAGCACTGATAAGATTCTGGCCTTCCAGACTGCGAAGTTCGATGCTCCGTCCAATCTATCCTAGTCTCTTACCCCGTGTAGTGCCATGACGCTCCTCTACTTCCCTCCTGGAAGTTCTCTGTTCGACTCCTCTGAGTCTCTACTTCCCTCCTGGAAGTTCTCTATTCGACTCCTCTAAGTCTCTACTTCCTGTTTGGAAGTTCTCTTCAGGACTCCCTCTGAGTCCTGATTTCCCTCCTGGAAATCCTTCTGCCACTTGTCGAGATGTCCCCTACTCTGATCGTCTTGTGCAACTGCACAGTTGATCCAGGTCCCTCGGCTAGAAACCCTCGGTAACAACTCCTCTGGCTCTACTCTGTCAAGTATTGTTCTGACTACAGTACCTCACCAGCTCCACTCTGCAATATTTCTGCAGCCTTCTAGACTCCAGCAACTACCTCTCTGTGAACTGCGTCAGCTCGTCTCTGCCTCACGCTGGCTTTGCGTCACCCTTCTTGGCCTTTGCGTTGCTAGAAACAGCTTTTGTCACCTCAGGACAGTTGTTTTCTGCTGCTATTGCTCCACTCAGCTGATGTCTCTTCGTCCTCCTGTGTTCTGCAATCACGCTCTGATACCATGTTGAAGTTTCTAATTTTACTTAATTTAGAAACCCTTCATGCACTTCTTCTGATTTATTCCTACCTACTTGTTAATTTTTCTTTAACAAGTTATTTACAAAATAAATACTGAAAATAAACACTAGTGCATGCTCAACATATTACAAATCAGCAACTAAAAGAAACAAGAACACACCACATGACACCATTATTTTTGGACCAATGTCCCCAAAAAAACCCAGTGCGGGAAAATCGGTGTAGCTATCTGAAGGTTTCCTTATTAAGCAATATCAGAGTACAATTTGGGTGCCGTAACTGGCCTACCTAACAGAGAATTTCCTTAGCAGCTATACCTCACAGTTTGAGAGAAATCTCCTGGCTGGAACCCCGAACAACCCTTCCGGCAGCTCCTCAGCACAAAACTGCTCCTGCAACCCCAGCGTCTGCCCAATTTGGACTGCGTCAGCCCCTTTGTCTCATGCTGCCCTGCGTCAGCCCCAGGAGGCTTCTGCGTCAGCTACGCTAGCCCTTCTGGTGCTCTACGCAGCACTTGGCTGCCTCTACGTGAGCCCTTGCTGGCTCTACGTCACCCTCTTTGGCTACTGCGTTGCTCTCCCGACACAATCTCCGCCTTCTCTGTTCCTCTGTACTCAATGCCCCTTAGCTGCTCTCCTGATCACTGATTCTATCTCTCTTAGCAAACCCCGCTTTAGAGAATAGAATGACTGATTATCTGGTGTAATCTCCAAGTGACCCTCAAGCCTCCTCTTATACTCTTTTCCTGTTGACATCTCAATGGTCGAGATTAAGTCCCTAATCAATGGCTAAGATTAGATCCTGCTTGATGTATGCCTTTTGGACCACTCTAACACAGATTCATATTAATACACATTAATATTTTATTTTCTCTCCATTAAAAATATTAATTATTTTAATATCTCCTGATCTGTTTAGAATCTACCCAGACCCTTTCTGGGTATTGGAGATCTCATGTGCCCCAACCTCCACCAAATTTCGTGGCTAGAGCACATCCGACGCTACCCCAAATCAACAGTAACTGGGACACTGAAATTAGATTCATCCCTAGTCCTGGCACATGCAGAACATTAGTGGCTCGGATGTCAGTTCCTGCTTCCGTCTGAAAAGCTATGATGTCTCTCCCTACTAGAGTACATTTTGTTCTGTTTCCCATAGCTATCTGGAAGTCCATCTGTTCTTCTTGATAGCTCGAGAAATCTTCTCGTACTCCAGTCATATGAGCTGAAGCCTCGTTATCAATGTACCATACATCTGCTGATGCTGAATTAGCTAAGCATGTGAATTCTTCATCTAATCTGGGATATTTTGAGTATCCATAGTGTGCCAATTTCTGACGCTAACCTATCTCAGCAACTGCTGTAGGAAAAAACTGCGTCCCACTTGAATTAATCCTCCTTATTGAATCTTCTGTTGCACTGTTCCTTCTACCACTAATGAATTTCGACTGGAAAAGACTTACCTCTCTGTCGGCTCACTCAGAGAGAGTTTTCCCACGAAATCCAATCTCTTTGGTTTGAATTGCTCAATCCTCTAGGAGATTCAAATTTCTACCCTTGTAGGAATTTCGAATTCCCTTCTTTTCTAAGCATTGGATCTTTCGACTTTTCTTTTCTGCTTCTTTGTAGCTCTGATACCATGTGAAAATTTCTAAAATGGAAATTTCACTGCAATGATTAATATGACTTCTTCTACTTATTATTTTAGAGATAAGTTTACTATATTCTTACGACAAATATCGAAACATATTCTACTGTAGCCTTCACAATTAAAACATTGCAGAAATTAAATGTAAGGAAAATGCCAGCACATATGTTGGATGGTGTTGTCATTGATGTCAACCCATGGAGTTGACTGGGTTTGACTTTGACCAAAAACACCAGTCATTGATGTCAAATGTTGAGATTGCAACAAGATGATGGAGCTTAGTGAAAAGAGTCGCCTTCACTAAGTGGGCCTGCAGGCAAATTATGGCGCAAGTTCTATTTTTGATCACAGTGTGGATGATCACAGTGTGAGTGATCACAATGTAGGTGACCAAAGTGTGGGTGACCACAGTGTGGGTGATCAAAGTCTATTTTTAGACTGGCTGTCAAAAATAGAAAAGTCAAATATTATTGTCTCATAATAATATTTGGACTATAAACTTGATCTTATTCTCTTGGAGCACTTCAGTTTGAGCTACAGAGGTGGCCCATGCAGCTGTCAGATGGAAGTACGCTTTTCTTATGAGTCAGTTGAGTTGTTGCATGCATGACTTCAGTTAGAACTCAATCAGTTGAGTTTGGTGGAGTTGATTGTGGAGTTGATGGAGTTGTGTTCAGTTTGACTTGGTTAAACTAGTTGTAGTTAGTCTAACTGCAGATAGACTAATGATGAGTTGTTAAACTAATTATTAACTCATAATACAACTATAGAATACATCAGTTAACTCAGTTGCATGTCAATGCATGTTCAGTTCAGCAGGGACAGGTGTTAGAGAATCAGATTGCTATCAGTTGTGACTATAGTTGTGCATCAGATCTTGCACAATCAAGGGATTGAGTATGCCAATGAGTTTGCTCATGTATTTGCCCAGTTTGTAGCTTCTGCTCACGTCTTACACATTGTGAGTGATTCTTTGGAGGTGAAATACGAGTTTGGTAGACCATTCTCATTCATTCTTGAGCAAGTATTGAGCAGTGGAGGCAGGCAAGCAATGGAATAGATTTGGAGATCAGATCTGAGCTGTATTGTGTGTAACAGGTGGAGCTGGTACTGGATTGCTTGTGATAAGCATTGTACTTTGTAATGTTACATGGTCTCAATCATTAATATACAGATAGTGTGCGGTTTTTAGCGAGATGCTTTCCCCCGGTTACATACTGTGTTAATGTGTGAAAGCTCTTGATGTTTTATTGTTATTGATGCTGCTATATTGATGATCAATGTAGAGGAGCTTATGTATTGTGTATGTATTCCGCAATAGTACATGATCAGGATAATCTCCATTGAATATGTATTAAATTATTCAAAATTTCTACATGGTATCAGAGCTGTTGATCATCAGATCTACTATTCAGGAAGTGTTTACATTCTATTTCTTCAGGCAGAGTCTGTAATCGGGCCAGGTAGCCTCTGGATTCATCCTTCCTTTGGAAGGTGAGATATCTGGTGAATGCCCATACAGTCAATCTCTGTACGAGAAATATTGTGTTCTCACGAATCTTAGATCCGAGGCGGTTGAGTTGGTTGCTGGTGGAATTCGAATTTGCAACAGTGTTTTCTTGGTGACAACGCAGCAATGTCTTTCAACGGATTGCGATTGGAGTATGCTCTTGAGGGCAGCTCAAACTATATTGCATGGAAGGACAGGATGGAGGCAGTATTGGATGATAACGGGCTGAAGGAGTTCATAGAGACGGATGTCCCAAAGCCTACTGATGCTACTCAAGCTGATGCTTGGCAAAAGAAGACCGCAAAATGTCGAAGGATTCTGTTGGAGGGCGTGAAGGATCACATTGTGTCCAGCCTCCATGGAAAGGCTACTCCATATTTGATGTGGAAATCATTAACAGAATTATTCCAAAGCAAGATCGATCAGAGGAAGCTGACGCTCAAAGATAAACTCAGAAACATCAAATGCGAGAAGGGTGACAGTATTCCCAAGTATCTCACGAAGTTCACTCAGTGTCGAGATGAGCTGGGAAGTGTGGGGGTTACTGTCGATGATGAGGACTTGGTGAGCTTGGCTCTCCTTGGTCTTCCGAAGAGTTGGCATTCCTATCAGGACTCTGTCAATGGTCGGGAGAAATTGCCAGGATGGGAAAGAATATGGTCAGATCTTGTGCAGAAGGAAATCAGGCGGAGTACCAGGGACGGATCTTCGTCAAAGGGCGCTGATGAAGAGAATTGTGCTTTGGCTGCCAAAGCAAAGAAAGGGAAGAGCAAGAAAGCTTCTCAGTCTGGTGCGAAAGGCAAGAAGCAGGATATGTCCAAGGTGAAGTGTTTTCACTGTCACCAGCAAGGACACTATGCCACTAATTGTCCGCAGAAGAAGAAGAACAAGCAGGCTACTAGATCTTCAGCAGGAGAGGCTCTAGCCTCACAGTTTGAGCTTGATTTTTCATTGATCGCATGCTTGGTTTCAAGTGTGATGGGATCAGTGTGGTTCTTGGATAGTGGTGCGTCTTTTCACATGACGGGAGATAGAGATTTGTTCTCTGATCTGGAGGACAAAGATCTTGGAGTGCACATCGAGATGGGCGATGATGGTAGATACATTGCGACCGGTATCGGTACCATTTCCTTTGAGAGGGGGTCTGGTAAACCCTTCGTATTGAAGGAAGTCATGCATGTTCTAGGATTGACGAAGAATCTCATCTCAGTGGCGATGTTAGAAGACAAGGGGTATGATGTTGTTTTCAGCGAGGGAAAGGCTTTCCTGCGCAGCAAGACAACTGGTGAGAACCGGAAGATAGGGGTTCGAGTGAGGAACCTTTATCAGTTGCATGTAGATGGATGCGCAGCAATGGCGGGCAAGGCAGAAGGATTGGTGAGCCGGGATGATGGCGAGTTGTGGCACAGGAGATTAGGTCACCTTCACCATGGAGCCTTGAAGATACTGCAGCAGATCACTACAGGGCTTCCTAAAGGCATACTTGTGCAGTCAGATCAGTGCAAGGGGTGTACTTTGGGGAAGTTTGTGAAAGCCACCTTTCACGAGAAGGATAGTCGTGCCACGACGATCCTTGAGGGAATTCACACAGACGTGTGTGGACCTTTCTCAGTTGCTTCGACAACAAAACACAGGTATTATGTGATTTTTGTTGATGATTTCTCTCGTAAGTGCTGGATCTTCTTCATGCAGGAGAAGAGCGAGACATATTCAAAGTTCTGTGAATTCAAAGCACTGGTCAAGAAGGAGTCGGGGAAGAAGGTGAAGGCTCTTAGGAGCGATAATGGTGGTGAATACATCTCGGACGAGTTCAAGGATTTCTGCAAGGCAGAAGGGATTTGTAGAGAGCTCATAGCTCCCCATAACCCACAGCAGAACGGGGTAGCTGAGCGGAAGAACAGAACGATTGTGGGTGCTGCACAAGCAATGTTGCATGATCAGGGCCTACCCCTTCACTTGTGGGCGGAAGCATGCAATACAGCAGTTTATGTGTAGAATCGTTGTCCTCATAGGATACTTGGCATGAGTACACCTGAGGAGACTTATTCTGGTAAGAAGCCTGATCTTTCTCATTTGAGGATTTTTGGTGCTAACGTTTACATGCATGTGACGAAGGATGCCAGGAAGAAGTTGGAGCCGACCGCAGAGGTTGGGATATTTGTGGGGTACACTGATACGCCCCACAACTATCGTGTGTATTTGCCAGACAGTGGTAAAACTGTTGTGCGACGGGATATAAAATTTCAGGAGGAGAAAGCCATGAAGTGTTCGCTTGAGAGGGAGCTACACTTGCATGCAGATGAGGAGCTATTAGTTCCTAAGGATGAGCTTCAGGACCTAGATCAGCCATAGGACGAGGTTCATGGAGTGGAAGAGACCACTCATGCAGCGCCAACCATCAGAGGGCGAAAGCGCTTGACAGAAGCTGAGCGACTGGCTCAAGATGCAGAGAAAGTTGTAGGACCACCTACAGCCCAACGCAGGCAGAGACAGTCACCTGATCGGTACACTGGATACATGGCTCTGATGAGCAAGTGTGTTGTGACTGAGCCATCCTCTTTCGAGGAAGCTGTGAAGGATCCCACATGGGTAGACGCCATGGTGGAAGAGTATGATTCTGTTGTCAGAAACAGTGCATGGGAGATTGTTCCTAGACCGGAAGGGAAATCAGTGGTGGGTTCGAGATGGATCTACAAGGTCAAACAGGCAGCTGATGGGAGTGTGGAGAAGTACAAGGCAAGATTTGTTGCCCGAGGCTTTTCACAGATAGAGGGGATCGATTATGAGGAGACCTTTGCACCTGTCGCAAGGTATTCTTCCATACAGACGATTCTTGCTCTCTCAACGCAGATGGGATGGCACATTCATCAGATGGATGTGAAGACTGCGTTCCTCAATGGAGTCATTGAGGAGGAGGTGTACATTGAGCAGCCCGAAGGCTTTGAGGTCTTCAGCAATGAGTCGCATGTGTGCAGGCTCAAGAGAGCGCTGTATGGGTTGAAGCAAGCACCACGTGCTTGGTACACACGGATAGACAGCTATTTCACAGGACTTGGATTCTCCAAGAGCGAGGCGGATCCTAACCTATACCAGATTGTGGTGAAGGGTAAGTTGCTTATCATTGTACTGTATGTTGATGATTTGATTCTAACGGGTGATGAGATGTTGATACTGTCATGCAAGAAGGATCTTGCTACAGAGTTTGAGATGAAGGACTTGGGCCTCCTTCACTATTTCCTAGGATTGGAAATATGGCAGCGCAGTGGTGGACTGTTTGTTTCTCAGGGCAAGTATGCTCGGGAGATACTAGAAAAGTTCAACATGCATGGCTGCAAGCCTGTTGATACTCCTCTTCCTGGAGGTTGTAGGAAGGAGGATGCCACTTCGGGAGAAGAAGTGGATGCCACTGTTTATCGATAGTTGGTGGGGTCGCTGATGTATTTGGTCAATACACGACCTGATATATGCTATGCAGTTAACCAGCTTTCACAAGCTATGGTTAAGCCTACCAAGCTCTTCTGGAAGGCGGGCAAGCATGTATTGCGCTACTTGAGAGGCACATCGGGATATGGTTTGTGGTACAGACAGGAGGATGAGGTGAAGCTATGTGGCTTCACGGATGCAGATTGGGCAGGGAGCCCAACGGACAGAAAGAGCACATCAGGAGGGGTCTTCAGTGTTGGATCAACAGCAGTTTCTTGGTACAGCAGGAAGCAGAGATCCGTGGCACTCAGTTCAGCGGAGGCCGAGTATATGGCAGCAAGTTTCGCTGCATGCGAGGCTATATGGATGAGGAAGATCCTGGTTGGTTTGTTCGGTTCTCATTTGGATCCTACTGTGATTTACTGTGATAACCAGAGTTGCATTAAACTCTCGGCTAATCCTGTATTTCACGATAGATCTAAGCATATTGACATCAGGTACCATCATATCAGAGATTGTGTGCAGCGGAGGATCATGTTGCTTTCATACATTCCAATGGAGGATCAGGATGCTGATATTCTGACGAAGGCTCTCACCAGGAGCAAATTCGAGTACCACCGAGGCAAGATAGGGGTTGCTGATAATCCATATCTTGTTGAGAGGGAGTGTTGAGATTGCAACAAGATGATGGAGCTTAGTGAAAAGAGTCGCCTTCACTAAGTGGGCCCGCAGGCAAATTATGGCGCAAGTTCTATTTTTGATCACAGTGTGGATGATCACAGTGTGAGTGATCACAATGTGGGTGACCACAGTGTGGGTGATCAAAGTCTATTTTTAGACTGGCTGTCAAAAATAAAAAAGTCAAATATTATTGTCTCATAATAATATTTGGACTATAAACTTGATCTTATTCTCTTGGAGCACTTCAGTTTGAGCTACAGAGGTGGCCCATGCAGCTGTCAGAAGGAAGTACACTTTTCTTATGAGTCAGTTGAGTTGTTGCATGCATGACTTCAGTTAGAACTCAATCAGTTGAGTTTGGTGGAGTTGATTGTGGAGTTGATGGAGTTGTGTTCAGTTTGACTTGGTTAAACTAGTTGTAGTTAGTCTAACTGCAGATAGACTAATGATGAGTTGTTAAACTAATTATTAACTCATAATACAACTATAGAATACATCAGTTAACTCAGTTGCATGTCAGTGCATGTTCAGTTCAGCAGGGACAGGTGTTAGAGAATCAAATTGCTATCAGTTGTGACTATAGTTGTGCATCAGATCTTGCACAATCAAGGGATTGAGTATGCCAATGAGTTTGCTCATGTATTTACCCAGTTTGTAGCTTCTGCTCACGTCTTACACATTGTGAGTGATTCTTTGGAGGTGAAATACGAGTTTGGTAGACCATTCTCATTCATTCTTGAGCAGGTATTGAGCAGTGGAGGCAGGCAAGCAGTGGAATAGATTTGGAGATCAGATCTGAGCTGTATTGTGTGTAACAGGTGGAGCTGGTACTGGATTGCTTGTGATAAGCATTGTACTTTGTAATGTTACATGGTCTCAATCATTAATATACAGATAGTGTGGGGTTTTTAGCGAGATGCTTTCCTCGGGTTACATACTGTGTTAATGTGTGAATGCTCTTGATGTTTTATTGTTATTGATGCTGCTATATTGATGATCAACGTAGAGGAGCTTATGTATTGTGTATGTATTCCGCAATAGTACATGATCAGGATAATCTCCATTGAATATGTGTTAAATTATTCAAAATTTCTACATCAAATGATTAATGAATGCTTCTTAGTAATTGTCAGATTACATCAAAATGGTAGCTATATTGTTGGATGGTTAAAAACCCAAGTCCTAGGGTTTGTGTTCCCTGGGCTAAGGATGTGCCTCGACTTTGTCGAGGGTTTTTGGTAGGTCAAATCAATGAGTTTGGGTCGAAGATCTATGTCATTAGATTCTCCTCAAAAAGATGTTTTTGTTGGTATGTGCTATGCCCCGAGAGGCGTCCTGGTTTGAGAGATATTCACAATTGAAGTTAGAGAGGCCTCCTGGTTTGAGAGATATTCACAATTGAAGTTAGTGACCACAGTTTTTGGGCTAAAACCCCCAGGGGTAGTGACATGACACCTCCTCCTACGATTGTCAACATATGACATTGTTTATCACTGTAATCTCACCCCATATAAGTTACATAACTTCAAAACCAAAGACAATAAATCAATCATTGACTTAATACACTCATGTGTCACCTACAAAACACACCAAAGAGGATTAGTGTACAATTACTTGGAGTTTAATAAACAAGTTATTAACAATTACTAAATTAAATTAAATTTATTAAACATCCAACTTAAAGAATAACATCAAACTACCTTCACTCACAAGGAGTGTCCCTTCCTTGATTTACAAGTCTGATCTAATCATTTTAATGGCAGCATTAAATTACAAGGCTTACAAAATCATTTTTTAATAATTAAAGCCCTGTAACGTCTACCTTAAAACCCCTTCCTAAGTTCTCCAACGGTCACTTAGAAGCCCCTCCTAAACTAAAGATAAATCTATAAAAGGGAGACCTATTCACTCTCAAGACATATCATATCTCAACGAATTTTCTTCTGACTAGCTCTGAAATATATTCCCGTAAAGACAGCGAAGATATTTTATGAACAGGACACCATCTAGGGCTCTCAATATCTGAACATAACAGCCTAAATTGAAGGTAAGTTTTCTTTGTTTTTTTGTCTTTGATTTTATCTTGGATTATGATTTGCTGGGAAAAAAAAAATTGTAAGTGGAAACCTTATCATCATGTACTTTAACTATACATGACGTAGCTCTGAAATAACTCAGACCTGTGGATCTAAAGGGAGGACGATATTCTAGAAGCGTTTATATTTTTGTTGGTATTTGGTGGTTCGTTGGGAATTTCTTTTGCATATTCAAGTAGGCACTTCGTCCTCTCTCTTACGGGCTAATCGAGCTCTAAGAATACTCCAAAACAGCGAAATTTTTCCCTGTTGAAATCTGTATGGAAATTGTTAAAAACAGCTCTTTAGGGCACAGGGTTGTCACCTAGGGCTTCATAGCTCTGAAATCTTGTAACCTCAAACAGCACCTTGGTGAGCATGTTTCTGACTTTGACTACTACAAAATTAACAAGACTGCAAGTGATCTAGATTATTGACTTGACAACGACCATAACAGTTGACAATTTGACCTTAACTTGACATTCACCATTAAGACACTCAGACCTAGACATAACAAGTGTGTTGACACAATGACCATTGATATGACAAAGACCTATATTATGTATATTATAGCGATGGCATTTAGCATAATAGTTCTTATGACTTTCTAAACAATGAGATCTCATAATGACGTAACATTCATGTAATGATTGGTGACTGGGCAGACTTGTGTTTTTCTTGAGAATCTATCACTTAACATGACTTAGCAATCTTTTGAGCAAAACATTGCTCTTGTTACCTTAATCACTGAGGACGTGACAATAGTTCTGTATCTGATCTATGACAGTTTGTCAGCATGCATTAACTAAGTATATTGAATGCAACAGCTAAGCCCCTAATGAACTTGACTGGCAACATGAAAATTGCTTGATACCTTAACATGACAAGTAATATGACTATGTGTAATGGACAGCAAGTAGTTGTGAACAAGTTTGTGTGACTGTTTGTATTCTCTATTCCTTTTGATGGCAGTAATGAGACTGTAATTTCTTATACAGTGAGAAGATAATCCACAGCAAGAATAATACATAAACTTTGACTTACATAACGATACCTTCATTATGAAGTGAGACAGGATTGACTTAGTGAACATTCTATGAAGTTTGACTTTGACTTTAGTGCAACATGATAGTAATACCTAAACATGACTTTGAGTTGATACATTAATTCATTTTAATAAGACTTAACTATGACACATGGTTTGGAACAGTGAGTTTACATCTAGTTGACAAGTATCTTTGACTATACTTGACTAAGACTCTATATGACAATGCTGTATTACAAGTGTTTTTTTGACACCTAGAAAAGACATTGACCTTGAATTGACACCTAACTTTAGCATGAATAATTGACTTGACTCATAGATTAAGAAACATTGACATATGCCATTGATGATGTTATGTAAAAAATTAGTTATTATTTAATTTTAGGTTAATTAGACGAAAGGGCACGATCATAATATCATGCCTTTTCCCCAAAGGGCGCCCATGGCGGTATATAAGCCAGGGACCCCCACTGTAAACAATCATCTTCAGTCAATTGATCATTAATACATATTTAGATATATATATATATATATATATATATATATATATATATTTTTTTTTCTACAATCAAGAAGTTTTCACTTCAGATGACCTTGGGTATGACCTAGGAATTTGTGTACAATGACACAATTGTAACCTTGCAGGGCAGCAGGTCTTGAAGACATTATCATTCAGTTGTACAACATATTGATGTAAAGATGGATAGCAGGATTTGATCAGTTGAGCAGAAGTGTTTACACGTATGCTGGTAGCTCTCCGAGGGCAAAGCTTGAGAGCATTGGTTGCAGGTCATAGGGATGACTTGAGGCACCTTGGTTTGTGCCATCATTTGATAGCAGTGCCAGATGTTTGCAACATTATAAGCAGTTTGGAACAGTGAAGCAGCGTGAAGTATGATTGTCTGCACATGAGCCTTGATGCTTATTCATTTGTGACGTGCAGTGGTAGCCAGCGTTTTGAGCTCTTGATGTTGAGCAGTGATCAGATGTGCAGTGATCTATGTGTGTAGCATTGCAGTGACAGTGATGTGCAGTTAAGCAGTGACAGTGATGTGCAGTTGAGCAGTGACTTTGATGTGCAACATTGTGCAGTGATCAGTTTGATTTTTCAGTGATCAATGGCTACCAAGATTTGACTGATATACAACATCTTCTTTACAACTCTACTATATTGATTCAAAGCACAAGGGGATCCAGTCTGAAAATTGTGAAACGCGGTCTGTCGACTCTTCAGGGTGGCAGGGTGGTGCAAGGCAGGTGATTGGAGTCACCTTCAGGTTGTGACTTGAGAACACTTCAGGGTGGCAAGGTGGTGCTAGGGCAAGTTGTGGCTTGCACAGGGTGTTGTGGCGTCCATTCAGTTGTGGCTGATAAAATAACAAGGCAACAAAGCATCCTTTCCGATAACAACTGACAAATAGAGTGTTGGGGCACTCAGCAGGTTATGGCCTAATCTACAGGACGTTGGGGCGTCCCTCTGGTTGCAACAAGATATTAGGGTCTAGTAGCACCCTACAGGTTGTAGCTTGTGAATTAGGGGGTTGACACCTCCTCAGTTGTAGCTGAAATCTTGATGTAATCAATTTTATTTTAATAGGGAAAAGACAATTATTAAAGAAGCGTTTGGTGGTTTTTGACTCGAAGAGGGTTTTCCACCTAAAAATCTGTGTCCTCTGTTTTATCTTTTTGCATTGTTGTATGGTGTTGTCTACTGTTGATTATTTTTTATGATCATCTGAAGAAGAACAATAATAATAACTAAAGATTAACTAATGCTCTAAAAAGGATAAAAAGTGCTAATTGCTAAGAAATATTAATTCACCCCCCTCTCAATATTTCCAACAACATATACAAACACAACGACATAGTTATTTTTGGACAAATGTCCCCGGAAAAACCCAATGTGGGAAAACCGATGCAACAGATGAGGGTTTTATTATTCTTCAACAAAAATCAACATTTACAAAATTTCATCCAGCAGTTTAGGACTGAGAAATATTTACAGACGTTCCTGAAGAAGTATCTGACCCAATAGAGAGAGGTTCCTTCACCCTCAACGTCTCTCTTGCTTGCCCAGCATCACTTTCTCTAACCTCTGAACTGGCCTGCGCAATGCTTGTGTCACTCAGGCCAACGCTGCCTCTCCCAGCGTCAATCTACCCAACGTTGTTCCTTCTGCTTCTCTGTGTCTTCATCCTTGTCTCCCTAACTGATGTTGAACCCTCTTTGTCTCTCCTCCACCTACAACTCTCCCTCTGAATCGATTTTCTCTTGCCGAACTTCGACTAGTGAGAAAATCGATTTCTCTTGGGCAACTGAGTGTTTGCGTAGTGTCTTTTCCAAATGACCCTCAAGCCCCTTCTTATATCTTCCTGTTGGGCAACCAACGACTTAAATTAAAACATAATCAAAGGCTCAGATCGTTTTGACTTGATCCATGGCTTTTTCTAGAAGTTTCACCCCTGATTAGATTAGTACCCATTAATATTAAATATTCCCAAGTTTAGATTTAGGAACGCCATTAAAATTATTAATTATTTTAATAAAATCACTTTTGGGTGGAATTTCCCAAAATGCTTCTAGGTTCTTTGGAACACTCGTGTCCAAGCCTCCCTAAAAAAATTGAGGCTTAGAGCACATCTGATGCTACCCCAAATCTACACCACGAACATATCTAAGAATGTGTCTAACTGCTGCCCAATGCACCCCTTTTGGTTCTACCATGAATGGACTAAGAGTGTTGACAACAAAGCAAATGTCTGGCCTAGTGTTGACCAGATACATAAACGACCCAATGAGTTGTCTATAAAAGGTGGGGTCCACTTCCTTGTCTCCTCATGCATTTATTTTCTTCCAGTTGGTGATCATGGGAGTAGCCATGGGTCGACAGTCCTGCATTCTGAATCTCTTCAGAATCTCTGTAGCATATCTTCCTTGCCCGAGGAAGATCTTCCCATTCTTCTGCCAAACTTCCAATCCTAGAAAATAATGGATCAACCCCATATCCTTCATGTCGAATTCAACTTCAAGATTCTTCTTACAATCTTGTATGAGCCTAGATGATCCTGTTAAAAACAAATCATCCATATAATACTAGAATAAGTGGCTCATTCTCTACCAAAAAATAGTAGAGATTGGGATCAACATCACTTTTGAAAAATCCCAACTATTGCCCGTAACTATCAATCCGACCATACCATGCTTTGGGTGCCTGCTTGAGCCCATAAAGGGCTTTCTTTAATCTGCAAACATGAATTCTCTTCTCATGAGTTTCAAAGCCCGATTCGGGTTGTTCTAGAATCTATATACATCTCTTCTATCACCCCGTTCAAGAATGTTGTCTTGACATCCATCTGGTGAATCTCTCATCCCATTTGAGTTGCTAGGGATATAACAGATCTGATAGAGGTGTAACGGGCAACTAGCATGAAGGCCTCTTCATAGTCTATTCTTTCTTTCTGAGCATAACCCTTTGCCACAAACCTAGCCTTGTACTTCTCTATACTACCATCTGCAACATACTTGATCTTGTAGATCCATCTTGATCCTACAACTGATCTCTCTTTTGGTCTAGGTACTACTTCCCAGACATCATTCGTCATGATAGAGTTGTACTCTTCTACCATGGCATCCACCCATACTTGGTGTTGAACAACTTCCTGAAAGCTAGAGGGTTCTTCAACCTGAGCTACCAATGCCTGGTATCTGTCAGGTTGTCTACGCTGCCTTTTCTCGGTTCTAGGAGCTCCAACAAACTCCTCTGCGTCCCTTAGTGTCTGTCGTACTTCTCTGTTGGTTCTACCACTGGTGGTGGGAGGCTCAACCAACTCCTCCTCTTGATCTTGTTGTTCCATCTGCTGAGAACTATTTGGATTTCCTCCTTCTGAGGAGATATTGGTACTAGTCACTGTACTTGATCCAGGTGTCTGTCCTCCTTGCTGCCCTTGCTAGTCCTGGACTAGTGGAACATCTCCTGACTAATCCTCTGTTGGCATCTCATGAGATTTCCTAAAAGCTCTATCCTCCATGAACTTTGCATCTCGTCTCACTACAATCTTCCTGCTGTTAGGAATGTGCATCATGTATGCTTTTGAGGTCTCGCCCTTTTCTGCAGTCTGATCCAGTTTACTGCGCTTCTCACCTGGAATGTGATAGTATGTCATGCTTTCGAATATCCTGAGATGACCGTCTTCCGACTTCTTCCCTGTGAAGACCCCTTCGAGCATTTTCTTCCCCAATGCTCTATGAGGAGTTCTATTCTGGATATACACCATTGTTTTGCAAGCTTTTGCCCATAAATACTTAGGTAGATCCTGATCATGCAACATAGCTTTGGTTGTCCCAACAATAGTTCCATTTTTCCATTTTGCTACTCCATTCTGTTCCAGATTATATGGAGTTGTCCACTTTCTTTTGATGCCCTCCTTTGCATAGAAATCTGTGAAGTCTCTGTCCGTATATTCTCCACCATTATCTAAACACAATACCTTTATCTTTTTCCCTATCATATTTTCAACGAGAGCCTTAAACTCTCTAAACCGATAAAAGACCTCATCCTTGGTCTTTAAGAAATAGATTCAGGTTTTTCTAGAGTGATCATCAATAAAAGTGACGAAGTATTCGCCACCACTAAGAGCTCTTGTGGACATTGGACTGCCTATATCTGAGTGTACCAATCCTAATACACATTCTACTCTATTGTTACTTCTGGACATAGGTCATCATGCTCACTACTAAGGGATGGTACTCCTGTAACAGTGTCTCTGAGCATCCTCAGGGCTCAATGGTGTAAGTTTTGTGAAAATTCCTAATCCTCAAGGAACCCCTAATGCAACAAATTTGAATCTACTTCACCTACTTGATTTTTTAACATACATTATCAAGTTACTTTTTTGAATACTGAAGCAAATTACTTTGCAGCCTACACTAATTAAATGTTTGATTTCATGAAACAAAAGACAGAGAAAAGAACAAGATACATAGGACACACTTATTTTTGGACACAATAGTACCCGAAAAAACAAAATGCAGGAAAACCGGTGCCGCAGTTCTGAGGGTTTATTATTATGGAGGTGAAATACTTGAATACAAATCTAGGATGCTCATCTATCAATTCTTTACAGAGAAAATACCGGCGGAAAAATTGTGTGAGTTTTACCTCACTTCACCCTGCAGAATTCCGGTTGATTTAGCAACAAGACTGGCTAACCCCGACTACTTCTGCGCTGGCCCTATGCTAGCCTTTCAGGCTCTGCGTCAGCTCTTCTGCCCTCTGCGTCAGCTATCCCCGTTGTTCTGGACAGTTCCCGACAGTTTCAGCTTCTGTGTGACAGGCATCTTTTCTCCTCTGCGCTGGCCCTTCTAGCTCTGCGTCAAGGCTGTGTGGGCCTAGACTGGCCCAACGTTAGCTCTCCCGGCTACTGCGTTGCCTCCACAAGTTCTCTCCGCCTCTTTGTCAGAATTCTCTGGAAAGTCCTTCTCTCGGATTCTCTCTGCCCCTCTACTGCAGAATGATCACCTAGTTCGAATTTCTCAGCTTCTAGCCCCAGAAATCGAACTCCAGATCAATTCGTTCTCTCTGTGTATGTTTCCAAATGAACCCCAAGCCTCCATCTTATACTTTTCCTGTTAAGTCTTCAACGGCTGAGATTAAGTCTCTAATAAGTCTCTAATCAACGGCTAAGATTAAAACATGATTTGATCTGCCTTCTAGATCATTCTCACCCATATTTTGATTAATATCCATTAATATTTTAATTTCGCTAAGTTTAGACTTAGGAACTCTATTAAAAATATTAATTATCTTAATAAAATACAATCCGGGTGGAATTTCACCAAACAGTTTCTGCATTCTTTAGAACTCATGTGTCTTAGCCTCCACCAATTTTCAAGGCTAGAGCATTTCCGATGCTACCAAAAACTAACAAGTGTCCCATTCGCCTGTGTCATAATTCATTTTGTTCCTTCTCACCATTACAATTGTTGCCTATTAGTGCCATTGGTGACTCAAGCTGCAACCTATACAATTTGTTTCTTCGAATCCCAATTTTCCTTTTCTTCTTTAAGCTTGGATGCTTGACGTATACATTCTTTCCCATGAAGTATACATCATATCCCATGTCTTGTAACTGGGACATTGAAATCAAGTTCATTCCTAATCCTGGCACTTGTAGAACATTGGTGGCTAGGATGTTGGTCCCTGCTTCCGTCTGAAATCCTAAGGTGCCTCTCCCTACTTGAGTACATTTCGTTTTGTTTCTCATAGTAATTTGGAAGTCCATTTGTTCTTCTTGATAGCTCGAGAAATGTTCTCGCACTCTCGTCATATGAGTTGAAGCCTCGCTATCAATGCACCAAACATTTGTTGACGCTGAATTTACTAGGTATACGAATTCTTCTTCTAATCTGGTAGACAACTCTGAGACACTTTGAGTATCCATCTTGTGCCAATTTCTGATGATATCCTGCCCCAACAATTGCTGTAGGAAACACTGTGTCCCACCTGAAACAACCGCTCTCGCTGAATCTTCTGTTGTGTTGTTCCTTCTGCCGTTGACAGATTTCGATTAGGAAGACTTACCCCTCTGTCTACTCTCTCAGAGAGTTTTACCATGAAATCTAATCCTCTTGGCTTGAACTGCACAAACCCCTTGGAAATTCGAATTACTGCCCCTGCAGGAATTTCGAATTCCTTTCTTCCTTCAACGTTGGGTCTTCCGACTTCTTTCTTCTACTTTACCTTAACTCTGAAACCATGTGAAAATTTCTAAATAGAAATCTTACCGCAGTGATTAATATTATTTCTTCTACTTATTATCTCATAAATAAGCTATTCACAGTGTTCTTACGACAAATATCGAAATATATTCTACTGCAACCTTTGTAATTAAAATATTGCAAAAAGTAAATGCAAGGAAAAATATTGGCACAAATATAATCACAACGAAACAGTTATTTTTGGACAATCGTCATCGGAAAAACCCAATGTGGGAAAACATGTGCAACAAATTGTTGATTTGGGGTAGCATCGAATGTGCTCTAGCCACGAAAATTGGTGGAGAGGCTAAGGCACATGAGATCTCCAATACCCAGAAAGGGTTTGGGTAGATTCTAAACAGTTTGGAAGATATTAAAATAATTAATATTTTTAATGGAGTCCCTAAGTCTAAACTTAGGGAAAATAAAATATTAATGTGAATTAATATAAAATTGTGTTAGAATGGTTCAAAAGTCATGGATCAAGCTAGATCTAATCTTAGTCTTTGATTAGAAACTTAATCTCGGGAGGCTTGAGGGTCACTTGGAGAACACACCAAGAGATCAAGATTTCGACTTTCTAGGGTTGAGTTTGCTAAGAAAGTTGAGAGAGTGATCAGAGTTGCAGCTGAGGGGCAGTGAATACAAAAACAGAGAGGCAGAGATAGCACTGGGAGGATCAGTGCAGTAGCTGGAGAGAGGGACGTAGAAGCAGCCAAGGGTTCACGCAGAGCCAGCCAGGGCTCACATAGAACCAGGCAGGAGCTGCGCAGTGCCTCAGAAGGCCAGCGTGGGTGATGCAGAGGGCCAGAGGATTGACGCAGTGCCTCCAGAGGCTGACGTAGGCCAAGCTAGAGTGATGTTGGGCTAACGCTGGGCCAGAGAGAGGCTGACGTTGGGGTTTCGTGGGGCAGATTGGAGCTATGGAGCTGCCGGAGTGTTTATTCGGGGTTTCAGTCGGAATATCTGCTTCTGAGTAGAGAGGTACTACTGCTGAGATTTTTCTCTGTTGGGTGAGCCGGATTTGGCACCCAGATTGTATTATGAAACTGCTTAATAAATCAAACCCTCAGATAGCTGCACCGGTTTTCCCGCATTGGGTTTTTCCGGGGACATTAGTCCAAAAACAACGGTGTTACTTGTGTGCTTGTTTCTGTTTCCTTCAGTTGATGATCTATAATGTGTTGAGCATGTACTTGTATTTATTTCCAGTATTTACATGGTAAATAACTTGTTAATTAACAAAACAAGTACATGAAGGGTTTCTAACAGGTCAGACTTAGAAATTCCAACATGGTATCAGAGGAAGGTTGCATATCACAAGAGAACTGAGGACATCAGCCGAGCGAAGCAGCAATAGCAGAAAACAGTTGTCCCGAGTAACATGAGTTGTTCCAAGTAGAGAAGCAGCTAGGAAGGGGTGACGCAGTGCCTGCGTCATCAAGTTTGAGCTAAGAAGAGGCAGCGCAGAGGCTAAGAGAGACAAAGACAGGCTCACGCAAAGCCACGCAAAAGCCAGGAGGGCTGACACAGTTGGCTGAGGAAGCTGATTTGCCGATATCGGGATTGCGCAGAGCCTAGGAGCTCTAACCTTCAGTTTGCTGGGGTTTAGGACGCTGTGGATAAGTTGCAGAGTGGAGCTAGTGGGGTACTGTAGTCAGAACATTACCTAACAAGGCAAGGCCAAGGAGGAGGGAGTTGCTACCAAGGATTTCTAGCCGATAAATCTGGATCAATAGTGCAACTGCACCAAAGATCGGAGTGGGGGCATCTCAACATTGGCAGAAGGGTTTCCAGGAGGGAAATCGAGGCTCAGAGGGAGTCACACCAAGAACTTCCAAGAGGAAAGTAGAGGAGCAGCGAGATGGCAGTGAACGAGGTAAGAGACCAGGACAGACTAGACGAAGCCTCAAACTTCGTAGTCTGGAAGGCCAGAATCCTATCTGTTCTAGACAGGAATTGTGTCAAGCACTTCGCCTTGAGGACGATAGCTATCCTAGTTGACCCAGCTGATAACGACAAGTACGAGGAGGCAATGGTGAGGGCCAAGAGCATCATTCTTGACGGGGTCAAGGACCATGTAGTACCACATATTGCCAAAAAGGAAACGACAAATGAGATGTGGGAGGCCCTAAAGAAATTGTACCAGCATACTTCTGTGCAGAGAAGGATATTACTAGAAAATCAGTTGCGATCACACCAGATACAGAAGGGAGAACAACTCGTCCCCTTCCTCGGTTGATTGAAGGAGATTCGGGATCAGCTGACTTCCATAGGGGTTGTTAGGGTCCTATAATAATAGGATTCATAATTTTGAATTGGCTATGGATGGTCTTGTAATATTGTACATACTTTTGCTTTTTACAAAATGTTTTCCCATATTAAAATAAAAAAATGTAAAGAGGGTATGTCCTAAAAGAATAATCAAAGGACAAAAAGAAAGAAAAAGATCAAAAAAGTAAAAAATATGAACCCCAAAAAAGAGATAAAAATAGATCATGAAAGTGTGCAAATTCAAATGCCACTCCTTTTACTTTACTTTGCAAAATAACATTGTGTGCAGCTTGTCAAAAATGCCACAATCCATGATGGTCAAATAGTTTAATCTTGATTCATTCATGTTTTAAATTTCATGTTGATAGATAGAGAATAAAGATCTATCCAAACTGTTTAATCTTGGCAGATCAGTAGTTAGGTAGAGAATAAAAATGAGCTCAATAGTTTAATCTGAGCCATTGGAAGTTATAAGGTTAGAATTAAATAGTTTGCTTATCAAAAGAAAAAGAAATAAAGGGTCAGCAAGCTCAAATGCACCCAATGAATGAAGAGAAAATGCTAGGGTAAATCAAGGGTAGGTAGAAGAAGTTTTGCAAGTGCACAAGGTTGCTAAGTCAAAAAGCACATTCATCATGCTTAATCCTATGTTTCATGTGCAGGAGGAATTGTGAAAAAGAAAGGATATTCACTAAAGTTTATTTACTAATTTCCCCTCATTTCACTAGCCCCCACATACTTACTTTATTAATTTCTCCTCATTATCCCTTCATTACTTGTAAAAATCCTTTCCCTTCATTTTGACCCTTTATCCCATTGTTTCACACGTTTCCCTAGATATTACCCTTCAAAAATCACCCCCCCCTTCCCAAAACCCCTTTCCCTAGTGTGAAACACATTTCCATCATAAATAATACATTCCCCCCTTATTAATTTCCCCTTTTCCCCTTAAAATCCTACTAAAACCCTTTATCCTAAGTTATTTCCTAAAGTCTCGCTTTATAATTCCCCACGTTATAATTTCCCAACACCCTTTTTAACTCACCAAGCCTTGATGTATAGTTTAAAAACTCCGCCATATACCCCATGATTCCCACCTTTTATTAACCCGCTGCTTATATTAAACACTCATCATTATCTGTTAATTAATTACAATGAATTGTAATTAAACCTCGGGCCCTCGCCAACCACTTTCCAACTTCTTCCATGCAACTTCACCGCGCGATATCCCTCCGATCTCCCACCTCTAGATCCAACGGCGCACATCAATATCGCGCAGATTCATCGTCCAATGGTTAACGGCCCGAGCACATGCAAGATTCGCGGTTTTAGCCGAGCACTGTTTGGCTACGTGGCGGCACCAGGTTATATCGCGTGCTCGTGAAAAATACCGCCCTCCATCCAAAAGCAGTGCAATATGGCTAAAAACCACCTCCCCGCCTAAACCAAAACTGCCCACTGTTCATTCAATAAATCTCGCGCCAAAATGTAACCGTTATTGGTTAAAAGGCCAAAAAAGCCCCATTTTACTCTTTTCGCTCATTTTCGCTATAAACCTCTGTTAACCAATTCTGACACCCTGAACCTCTGCGTGACCAAATTAACCACCTTTTGCCACCCGAAGACGCTGTAGACACCAAATTGAAGCAACGAATAGCCAGCTGAAGCCTCAGTAACCTCTGCAGCTACCACAGAACCTCGTCTGCGCACCAAAAACTGTCAATTTCCAGGTATTCTTGGAAGAATCAGAACAACCCTGTAAATTTGAATTATACACAGTAATTATCAAAGGTTAATTAATTAAATTAATTAAAAAGCCTTCATAAACAGAAGAAAAAGCTTACTGTGCACCCAAACCCCTTTTTACAGACTGTTATTACCCTCCCCACTGTTCCAGAGCTTCTGACCTTATTCGTAAAGCCACAAAAAGAGTAATTTAATTGAATAAACCAAATTATGGCTTCCCAAACCCCTTTAGATGTAAGACCTCTGCAAACCCCTCACCTAGATATTGACCACCTTCCATTAGCTGACAGAGAATTTCAAATCAAGGACACTGTTTCCCTTGCCCACCTACTGAAACTCCATTGCTGGAGTAAAGACAAGTTTTGAACCAAAATGATGACATTCACCTATGGGAGTCCAATTTGCCCAAGTACTTGTTCCCACAGGTACACCTATTCCCAGAAATCATCCACTTCTGCCAAGCTTGTTATATCCCCAGTCAAAGAGCCATAGTCACCCCTAACCAACAGGTTTTATTCACTATTACAGTAGAATCAATAAATCAAATGCTGCAAATCTAGTCAGGCCCAAATGAAACCCCACTTTCCCAAGAAAGCTCAGATTTTTCAAACTTTCATCATAGAGGAGTCTCATACTCCTACAGATAGTGCTCCATATGCTGCCCCCATTTTCTCTGAGAGAGACAGACAAATTATTACCATGCTCTCTTGCATTCTAGAGTACACCATAGATGAACAAGTAGATGAGGTTGTCCTTGCTTTCCTTTCTATCTTTTGCCCAAGCAAGCCTCCTGCTACAATTTACAACTTTGCTCAGTTCATAGCAGACAAAATCCATGAGAAGTTTATCAGACTACCAAATAAGAGAGTTCAAATATTCATCAGTATTGTTTCACATGTTCTTATACTTTCAGACAGACAAGTTTCTAGTCAACATCCAAAAGTTAGACACTAAGGGCAATCCAAGATCTGTCATCTTTTGAACACCATTGATCCAAAGATATTCTATTGTCTTTTCTTATAAAGAGTTCATTGATTCATTTGTTCATCCAATTATAAACATGCTGACCAATAGCTATAAACCCAGGATAAGTGAGGAGATTAAGAGAGTTTTATAGTTGACTAAGAACAGTAGAGTGGGAGACTGGTATCTATACTAGGACCACACAGAAATCAGAATATATGGATGCCAACTCACTCCCTACAAGCTGCCCAAATACCTCCCCATGAGGATATTTGCATTAGAGTATTTTAGGCAAATCATAAACTCTGATGAAGTTAATTTCTTGTCAGCTAAGAAGAAGACTCAATTTAAGATCAAAAACCAATTGGGCCCTTTTATTTGTAATAATAAGGAAGTTGGACAAGAGGCAGATAAACTCTTACATGAGATGAACTTCAAGAGCAGTTTTATGTGGCAGTATGACCCTAATGGAGTCATAAATAAACTAAGGCTCAAATTCAAATTGAGTCCTTTCATACATGATCCTAGGCCAGACATTGAGAGATATGCCAACCAGTCAGAATGGTTGGAGAACACTTTAATAGATGTTGAGAGTACATTAATTGATGTGGAAAAGCAGATTGATACTAGTTCCTTTCTGCAGGTTCCAACCCTACAAGAACAGATGACTATTACTCCCATTTTGCAGACTCCAGCCAATGAAGACAGAAATGTGAAAAGAACCAGGGAAGAAGGTTCTAGCTCAGCAATGGACACTATAGATGAAAGGTTTGAGATCAGTTACAGGAAGAGACCCAAGCTTAATCCTGCAACCGAGCATGAAGACACCATTGGGAGAGTGGAAATCACTGACACTGACACAATGCTTGGAAGGAGTAAAGGCCCAGCGATTTCAGAGGAAACTCACCAATGTTCTACTTCAAACATTCAACTTATTGAGAAACAGCTCAGCATTGAAGTCTCTTCATCCAACAAGCTTGTGGATAAAGAGAAAGATATAAAAGAAAAATACAAGGAAATTAAGTTGAGGAATGAGGCATTGAAGGCTGAAACTTATGCCCAGTACTTCAAACAAACACCTGCAAATCAAAATTGATTAATGTCAACCCTTGACATTAAGACTGGCAAGATGCAAATGACATCCATGCAGCCTACAGTCCAGCAACCCAAATCATCATCAGGCTATAGGGAGACTGAGTTCAAAGTTTTGGCTAGGGATGTTCACCCTGTTGACCAAATCGAATTCCATAAGCAGGCAAGTGAGATGATTTATTCCACCATGACAAATAAAGCAATGACTGTGCACAAACTTCAAAGCTCACTGGATAATATCACAGCACAGTATAAGCTGGAAAAGGCATCCTCACAAGCCAAGGATAACAGAATCAAGTCACTAGAAGACTTGGTGATTGAGCTTGGATATAATCCCAATGATGTCAAGGCTGCAGAGAAATTGATAAAGAAGAAAAATGAGGATATTGTTGCTTTAAAGAAACAATTAAAGCTGCCTCATTCAGAACATCCACAGACCAAGGAGGTCCTTGAAAGTCAAACTCATCAGGAGGAGATGATGGATCTCATTCTCCAATTAAATGATCAATTGAAAGAAATGAAGGAGTTTGTTAAAATTGGCAACTAGGCCCAAACTCCATGTGGGTCACCTCATTTATGGCAGCTAATATTTTTCCTAGACTCCTCTTGTCGAGAGGTGTAGGATTGATCTAAAGATCATCCAATTCCGACAAGTATTTATGGAGATATGAATTTATTAGTAATTACTTGACAAATTGTCAAGGTCGGCCAGCAGTTAAGTGTGTGGCACTCTTGCCCAGCGTTGCATATAAATAGAGGAGAGGTTGAGTCATTATCTCAACTCATCTTACCTCTCATCTCTTCCATTGTCTCTTGGGTATACAAAGAAGAGAGGACGCAACTAAGGCAGCGTGGAAAGGGAAGGACGCAGCTACGGCAGCGTGGGAAAGAGCACGCAGCTAGGGCAACATTGAAGGAGGACACAACTAGGGCAGCAAGGACGCAGGAAGGTGCAGCAAATGGTTTAGGCCTGCGTTGACCAGCACACTGCCTCCATTGACTGCGCCTTGTGTGGGCAGCCTCTCCTAGGCTAGCCGAAGTGCTGAACAGGTCTGCGTTGACTGTTTAAGGGCACATTTATGACTACATTATCTGTTTAGGGCCGGTTGCAATATGTTGTAGCATGCCCTGCTGTTTTGACCATTTTACCTTGACTATTTTGCTCTGCCACTACCTCTGTTGGAGACTGAGTTCTCCTAGGTTGTCTTGAAGACATTTTGGGAGCTGATTGATCACCTTTACTATTGTTGTCCAAGGGGTTTTTCACTGCTGTTGTAAATCATTGATTAGTGATATTGTACTATCTCTCTCTCTTTGCTGAACTATTGAAGATAAAAGAAGATTTGATCAAAGAGTTTCCCCACATTGGGGTTTGTCCCTAGCTAGCCGCCACATCTTGTGTCTCTTGTCTTGGCTTGTTTTCTGTCAATCGTTTAATGTTCTATCTGCACTTTACTTTATGTTGTGATTGCTAATCAGTGGCTAATAAAAAGTAAAAGAAGTAAACTGCTCTAAGCATAGAACATACCATAATTTAACATGGTATCAGAGCTGAGGTGAAGACAAAGCCCAAGCAAGAGCAAGAGCAAGAGCAATCACCGAAGAGAAGGTTGGCAAGGCTATCTTAAAGAAATCATGGGGTCCTCAGCACACTTCCCTGCTGAAGACAAACACCGTGAGAAATCTGACTATCACGGATGGAAGATGTCTCTCTATCTAACATTAGAAGAGCAGGAAGTGTTCGACCATGTGAGAGGCAGAATTGTTGAGCCTCCATCAAATGCATCCACTGCTGCTAGAAACAAGTGGACTAAGGGAGAAGTCAAAGCAAGGAAGATCATCCAGGACTCTATCGACAAGTGCCTAGTGGCCTATGTTTCCGAGCTGAACACCTCCAAGGAAATCTACGATAGATTGGTGAGTTTATTTAAAGTTAATGATACAAATCAAGTTTTGTTCCTTAGAAATAAGCTGAAAGAAATTAAGGGGGAAAATATGAGAATATGCAAGCATATTTCTTAAGGATCACCGAGATCAAGAATGATCTCCTATCTATTGGGGAAGTAGTTCCTGACAGGGAAATGACACTCACAACTCTTGGAGGATTGCCACCTGAATGGCATATATTCAGGACTACTCTTCTCAACAATAATGTAATTCCTGGATTTGAGGAATTGATGGCGAGATGTATTCAAGAAGAGATTAGGATGGAAGAGCAAGAAATGCCCGCACTTAAAGGCCATCCCTCTGCTTTTTCTTCTCATGCTAAAAGAAGAAACAATTCCGGGGCTAAATCCAAAGGAAAGGCTGGATCGAAAGGTGGAAGAAAAGGTCGATGTTACAATTGCAATAAAATGGGCCACTATGTGAGGGATTGCCCTAATAAAAGGGACTCACACCTAGACGATGATCAAAATCACTCTCAAGGCAATTAAAGCAATGTCAAGTCCAATGGCAGAGGTAAAAGAAATGCCGAAAATCAAGGAAGAGGACAACCCTTAAAGAAGGCAAGAAACTCCAGGTATGAATCTAATGTTGTTAACAATAAGCAAGATGAATATTATCTACCAGCGGCCCTCTCTACTATTGCTCCCCCGGACTCACTGGGAAATTAGCTTATTGATAGTGGTGCCTCAAGGCACTTCACTGGTTACAAAGAAGCTCTCTCTAATCTGATAGAGAAGGAGACCAACCTGGAAATTGTCCTTGGGGACAACTCAAAATATCCCGTGAAAGGCGTAGGGAATGTCACTCTTCAATTAAATTAGGGAAATACAATTCATTTACAAGATGTATTATATGTACCTGATCTCAAAAAGAACCTGGTGTCCGTTTCGGAAATGGAAGACAATGGCTATTAGGTGACCTTCATTGATGGCAAGGTACGTGTATGGAAAAAGAATTTTAAAGAAGCTTTCACTCTTGGGTTTCAAGTCGATTCATTATATCAGGTCAGAGGAAGTCCGTTGGGTGTCATGTCTTGTGACACATCACTTCAGTCTGAACTATGGCATCGGAGGTTTGCTCACCTTCATTATAAAGCTCTACCCAATGCAAGACAAATGGTGACAGGGATGCCCGAGTTCCGAGTAGAGCAAGAAGGTGTATGTCCTGGATGTGCCGAAGGGAAGCTCAAAAGGGGAACATTCCCCTCAAGCCAAAGCAAGACCTCTGATATACTGCAGTTGGTTCACTCATACATATCTAGTATGATGCCTGTGAACTCCTTGGGAGGATATTTATATTACCTCACTTTTATAGATGACTATTCTCGCAAGACTTGGATATATTTCTTGAAAAAGAAGGATGAAGTGTTCACTTGGTTTTGTCACTTCAAAGCCTTGATCGAGAATCAAACCGAAAAGAAAATCAAGATCTTAAGGATTGATAATGGACTAAGTATGAATCCAATGAGTTCCATGACTTTTGCAAAGGGGCTAGCATTAAGAGGGAGACTACTACACCATATACTCTTGAGTAGAATGGTGTGGCGGAAAGGAAGAATCGTACGATTGTGGACGCTGTTCGTGCTATGCTCCATGATCAAAGACTTCCAAAGCTTCTATGGGACGAAGCTGCAAATACCATCGTATATGTACAAAACCGATGCCCTCATCAAGCATTGGGTTCCAAGACTCCCGAAGAGATGTTCACTGGTAAGAAACCTGACGTATCTCATTTTAGAATTTTGGAAGTCCTGTATATTTTCATGTGCCGAAAGAGAAAAGGAATAAATTGGGTGCACTTGGAAAGAAAGGAATCTTCGTGGGCTATAGCGAAAATACTAAGGGCTATAGAATCTATGTGGCTGGTCAAAGGGAAGTCGAGATTAGCCATGATGTCACCTTTGACGAAGATATGGCTCTTAGCAAAGTTGACAATCTTTCTACTCTAAGGGGATCTAAAGAAGCTGACACCAGGGAACCAAAGGAAAAGAAAGATGAGGCGATGCCCGATGTGGAAGAACCTATGGATCCTATTGATCCCCCTCTGCAAGAGCCCTCCTCTTCTAGGAAGAGGCCTTCATGGTTTAGGGGGACACTTGATGATGCTGAAGGGCACGTTGCTCCCAGGGGAACCTTCTAGGAAAGCAAGAAGCCAACCAGGTATTAGGGATACTTGACCATCATGAGCACGATCATCCAAAATGAGCCTTTGTCATTCACAGAAGCTGTCAAGCATAAAGTATGGAAAGATGCTATGACTGAGGAATATGAGTCCATCATGAAAAACGATGTCTGGGATGTGGTCCCCAGACCCCAGGACAAAGTTGTTGTCACTTCAAAATGGCTTTACAAGATAAAGCATGTATTTGGTGGAAGTGCGGAAAAGTATAAGGCTCGTTTTGTCGCTCGTGGCTTCTCTCAGAAGGAAGGTATAGACTATGACGAGATATCTGCACCTGTTGCCTGATATACCACCATCTGCTCGATCATAGCCCTTACTGCTTCGCAAGGATGGAACCTACATCAGATGGATGTCAAGATTGCGTTCTTGCATGGTTCAATCAAAGAGGAAGTCTATGTGGAGCAACCTGAAGGATCTGAGATTCATGATCGAGAATCTCATGTGTGCAGGTTGAAGAAAGCCCGCTATGGGCTCAAGCACGCACCCCGAGCATGGTATGAAAGGATCGATAGCTACTTGATGAAGTTGGGATTCACTAGGAGTGAAGCCGACCCTAACCTTTACTTTAAGGTTGAAGATGACAATCCTCTCATACTGGTGTTGTACGTTGACGACCTCTTTCTAACAGGGGCAAACCCTCTCATTCACAAATGTAAGAGGGAGTTGGCTTCTGAGTTTGAGATGAAGGACCTAGGATTGATGCACTATTTCCTAGGACTAGAAGTCTGGCAGAAGCCAGGGGAGATTTTCCTATCTCAAGGAAAATATGTGGTGAAGATATTGGAGAGATTCGGCATGGTGGACTGCAAGCCCATAACTATCTCGATGGAGCTTGACTTCAAGAAGTTAAGCGGTAGTGCTGCCGGACTTGTTTTATGAAATGCTACTGAGTATCGTCAACTTGTCGGAGCATTTATGTTCTTGGTGAACTCCCGTTCGGATATATGCTTTGCAGTCAACATATGGTTTAGCCTCACCACACACATTTGATTGGTGCCAAGAATCTATTGAGATATCTTCGTGGCACAATCACTCATGGGTTGAGATACACTACTAGAGATGTGAAACTACTTGGATATACCGATGTTGATTGGGCAGGCAGTGTGGTGGACTGAAAGAGCACTTTTGGGTGTTTTTTCTCTTTGGGATCTACCTCGATATCCTGGATAAGCAGGAAACAGAAGTCAGTGGCTTTGAGCACCGTCGAGACAGAGTACATTGCTGCTAGTATGGCCTCTTGTGAGGCGGTCTGGTTGCAAAAGCTCTTCAGTGAGCTGTTTGGATTTACATTGGATACCATCATGATCCTGTGTGACAACCAGAGCAGGATTCATTTATCAGAGAACCCCGTATTTCATGATCGCTCCAAGCATATCGATATCAGGTACCACTATATTCGGGATATGGTGCAGCGGGGAGCAATAAGGCTCCAACGTATTGGTACATATGAACAAGTCACCGACATTTTGACGAAGCCCTTGGGAAAGGTCAAATTCTTGACTTTCCGAGAACGACTTGGTGTCATTTAGAGACCTCTTATGAGGGTCAAGTATGATATATTGAGCTTTGGGAGCTCCAAGGGGGCATGGGGTACTTCTTGGAGCGACATGCGACTACAGGGCGACTCACCATCCCATGGTGGTGCACTATGTACAGGGTGAAAGGTTCAACCTTCCCCTGTGACACCCTGTGGCGACTGTGGAACAGGATGATTAGTTCTCTGTGGCGACTGTGGAACAAGATGATTAGTTCTCCATGGCCACTAATGGACAAGATGATTCATTAACCTATGGACAGGATGATTAGTTCTCCTATCAAGGCATCCTACACATGTAGTCTGGGACTCATGGGAAGTACCTCTCATCTGATCAATGAGTAGGGAAATGGTGTTAGGTACCATAGTAGTACTATCGATGGACGCATCATTGTATCTACTGTACTCCCTATGCTAGGGTGACCTTCATTGATTTGGGATCAATGATACTGATCTGAGATCAGTGAGAGTGGTATGACACACTCTGAGACTGACTTCGGGTCAGTGGAGGATGGTATGATACGTCCTCGATCATTTCTTCTTCTTCATAGTTCGAGCAGAGCAGGGCCAAGTTGTGCAGGCAGTGCATTTGATGGCTTGGATAGTAGCGACGGTCAGACAGATTACAAATGGAGTTCTCCCTAGTTGAGAGAGAATGTTAAAATTGGCAACTAGGGCCAAACTCCAGGTGGGTCACCTCATTTATGGCAACTAATATTTTTCATAGACTCCTCTTGTCGAGAGGTGTAGGATTGATCTAAAGATCATCCAATTCCAAGTATTTATGGAGATATGAATTTATTGGTAATTACTTGACAAATTGTCAAGGTCAGCCAGCAGTTGCCAAACTCATGTGGGTCACCTCATTTATGGCAACTAATATTTTTCGTAGACTCCTCTTGTCGAGAGGTGTAGGATTGATCTAAAGATCATCCAATTCCAACAAGTATTTATGGAGATATGAATTTATTGGTAATTACTTGACAAATTGTCAAGGTTGGCCAGCAGTTAAGTGTGTGGCACTCTTGCCCAGCGTTGCATATAAATAGAGGAGAGGTTGATTCATTATCTCAGCTCATTTTATCTCTCATCTCTTCCATTGTCTCTTGGGTATACGAAGGAGAGAGAATGCAGCTAGGGCAGCGTGGAAAGGGAAGGACACAGCTAGGGCGGCGTGGGAAAGAGGATGCAGTTAGGGTAGCATTGAAGGAGGACGCAGCTAGGGCAGCAAGGATGCAGGAAGGTGCAGCAAATGGTTTAGGCCTGCATTGACCAGCACATTGCCTCCATTGACTGTGGCCTTGTGTGGGCAGCCTCTCCTAGGCTAGCCGAAGTGCTGAACAGGTCTGCGTTGACTGTTTAAGGGCACATTTATGATTGCGTTATTTGGTTAGGGCTGGCTGCAGTATGCTGTAGCATGCACTGCTGTTTTGACCATCTTACCTTGACAATTTTGGGCTGCCACTACCTTTGTTGGAGACCGAGTTCTCCTAGGTTGTCTTGAAGACATTTTAGGAGTTGATTAATCACTTTTACTATTGCTATCTAAAGGTTATTTTATTGCTATTGTATATCACTGATTAGTGATATTGTACTATCTCTCTCTCTGCTGAACTATTGAAGATAAAAGAAGATTTGATCAAAGGGTTTCCCCACAATGAGGTTTGTCCCTGGCTAGCCGCTACATCTTGTGTCTCTTGTCTTGGCTTGTTTTTTGTCGATCATTTAATGTTCTATCTACACTTTACTTTATGTTGTGATTGCTAATCAGTGGCTAATAAAATGTAAAAGAAGTAAATTGCTTTAAGCATACAACATACCATAATTTAACAAAGTTGGACAGCTTAATACAGCTAAAACAGGCCAACCTTGAGACAGCCACTACCACTGCCATTCCCACAGTGACTACAGCAATTCCATCAACCTTGGCAGCTTCATTGGCCCCCACAGCTCCACTGGCTACAACACTTCCAGCTGCAACAACATCTACATCAACAACAAGTTCAACAACAACAACAACTCAACCAAGTGATGAGGCAAGCAAACTGGTCAAAGCAATGGAGGACATGTCCATTTAGACCACTGAGATAGTTAGACTAAAAGAACAAATAACAAGTCTGGAGGATGAGAAGAAACTAGCACAGATTATGCACAAGAACGAAGTACAGAAATCAAACAGGTTAACTAAAATAATGAAGAATTTGGAGAAAGAGTTAACATTAAAGGAGCCACTTGCCCAAGCTAAAGAACAGCTATGGGTCAATATCATTGACTATGTCAATGATATTTGGCCATCTATACAAGTCATTTGAACAAAATGATTTAGTCAAAGAGGCTACTGAAGCAATTCAGAGAGTTTAAGATTGAACTTGGAGACATGCCAGAAGAAGCCCCCAGAATAATCCAATTCCTTAACTCTAAAAATAAATATGAATTGCAGGAGCTGGACATCGCTGACAGGACTGGCACCATACTAGAGGTGAAGAAAGTGCTCACCAAGAGGAACTTAAAAATAAGCCTTGAGGACAAATGCCAAACCATGGAGCTGGCTATAGACAGGTTCATGGTTAAGTTTGATGCTTTGAGGCAGAAAGGTCTGCCAAATCCCTTGGTAATAAATGATAGATTGATGCCACAAGAAGACTACAACAGGAAAATCAGAGAAGTGGCAAGAGATCAAGCCAATAATTCTTCTATGAAAGGGATGCCTACAGGAAATGTTCTATACCAAACTTTTGAGAACCTATTTTACCTCCAGCATGAGGTAAAACACCTTTTTGTAAATAAGCCCACCTTTGCCAAATACACAGAAGCAGAGGAAGTCTACAGAAGAATAGTAAATATTAAATTACCAGATGCAGAAACATGGGAAAAATTAAATGACTTACTGTGAAAAGGCAAAGTAAAAGTAAAAACAGAGCAGTGAAAGAAAAGTAACAGATCAGCCAGATAAAAGAGTATCAGATGAAAGAGTATCAGTTAAAAGGCCAAGTAAAAAGACAGCCAGCGTGGAAAACAAACAGCAAGTGAGAGAAGGCAGCAAAAGATCTGACAGCAGAGCCTAATAAACAGGGACATATTGCAGCAGTTGAATATCTGTCTCTATCTTCTTGCATGAAGATATTTCTTTTTCCTAGATTAATTCCCAAGACAGTTTGGGATATTTTGTAATAACGTTTTTGTATAAATACTTCATAATTCGAAGTATAGAGTGTGGATTGCTAGACATTTCTATAGTTGTATTGATCTGTAACCTGAGGGTTCATTGTACCAATTTTTCAAGTCAGCAGACTGGATTGAGTAATAAAGAAATTGCATTATAGGATTCATGTGTTGGGCCACTTCAATGAAGTATTTTCCCTTTGTCAAATTGTTATTTTCTTAATTGTTTCACAAACTTGCATGTTATCTAAATTGAATGAATTAACTGGAATTATATTACAGAATTTGTTTAAGTACACTCTATCTTGAACAGTTAATCATTTTAATGTTTTCTTCTGATATCCAGATTAGGGAATCCTTCATTGCTCCCTAGTTTCGATTGACCCCTACCATTTCCTTAATTATCCAGTTTGAGGAACCCTTAATTACTCCTTGACCCTGATTGAAAACCAGTTCACAATCTAGCCTAAAAGATCTGAATTTACTCAACTACCTTGCCCTATAGACACTATTTTTAGAACTTGATCCAGTCCTGTTTTCTTGACACTTGACCCCATAGCCCAATGGTAAAAGACATCCCTCTATCCATCTAAGTCAGTGATTCCACCACCAAATCAAAACCAAAACCCAATCAAAGCTTAAATAACTAGCCTAAAATCAATTAACTAAACAAAGTTAAATCATAAAGAGAGAGCCCTCTTTGAGCATTAGGAAGGCTAGATCCTGATCTCAAAAGTAGGTTTGTGGTTACCTCTATTATTTCTTTCATAACGACTCTAGAGAAATTTTGGAGTGATAACAGGGGCTAAACCGGATCAAGAATTGATGGTGAGAACAGCCTTAAACGCAGTCTCAGAAGACTGGGAGGTGTTTGTCCAAAACATACTGGGCAGGGCGACCCTTCCAGATTGGGAGGAAATGTGGGCTGCTCTTTGCCAAGAAGAGATTAGAAGGCTGAGAAAGGCAAGAAGCAGCGACAAGGGGATCAAAATCAAGAAGGAGGAGGAGGTGGATGCTGCCCTAGCATCTGAGGGAAAGTAGGAGAAATGGAAGAAGGACCTCTCCAAGGTCAAATGCTTTCACTGTGGGGAACTGGGTCATTATGTGACCCAGTGTCCAAGGAAGAAGAGCAAGGGAGAGGCTTCCAAGACCAGGGTTGCGCCAACCAAGGCGAAGAACGAAGTGGAGGCAGATGATGACTGTGCCATGAGTGCTCATACGCCACTTGAGCGGAAGTGGAGAGACATCCAGCTATAGTCAAACGGACTACAAGCGATGAGGGGCAGGATCCTCGATGTACCCAGCCTCTTGGATTAGACCTTACTATGGGAGCCCTGAAGAGGAGTAGCAGTACTGGCGGATGTCAGTAGAGAAGGATGCAGATGGAGCGAGAGAGAGAGCTACAGTGTAGGATTCCCAGGATAGCGTGAGGCAGTAGTGCGAAAAGCACGGGAGTGTTGCACCAGTGCAGGATAGCACAGAAAGGTGTGCAATGGTGAGAGATGCATGGAGTAGTTGCAGTGGCGCAAAGGTCAGAGAAGGAGCACTTGTCAGTTATAGAGGGAGCTTCAACATCATGGGTGTCTCTAGTCTGACAGAGATGTCAGAGTTGGAAGATCAGTCACTTACTTCTCAGTAACTGAGTTGCAGTGCAGTGGTTAGCAGTGGCAGTGCTATGGGTAACACGATGCAGCATGATGAGAGGGGTTGCAGTGCAGATGCAGCAGTGGTAGTGGCAGAGCCATGGGCAGCAGCACAAATGCAAAGGGAGTTGCAGTACGGATGCAGCAGTGGCAGTGGCAGGGCCATGGGTAGCAGTATAGGATGCAGCAGCACAGATGATGGGTAGCAGGCCTAGCATTAGCACAGGGACCAATGTCGAATGATCAGAGTGATACTCAGTGAGGAGTATTGCTAGAGTACAGTCCTCTCTAAGAGGGAATGCTGATTTGGGGTAGCATCGGATGTGCTCTAGCCACGAAAATTGGTGGAGAGGCTAAGGCACATGAGATCTCCAATACCTAGAAAGGGTTTGGGCAGGTTCTAAACAGTTTGGAAGATATTAAAATAATTAATATTTTTAATG
Organism: Pinus tabuliformis; assembly: GCA_031772625.1. Taxonomy (NCBI): domain Eukaryota; kingdom Viridiplantae; phylum Streptophyta; class Pinopsida; order Pinales; family Pinaceae; genus Pinus; species Pinus tabuliformis. Next base: position 937,932,078 of record CM062815.1, read on the forward strand.
GATTTCCTAAGTCTAAACTTAGGGAAAATAAAATATTAATGTGAATTAATATAAAACTGTGTTAGAATGGTCCAAAAGTCATGGATCAAGCCAGATCTAATCTTAGCCGTTGATTAGGGACTTAATCTCGGCCGTTGATTTTTCAACGAGAAAAGTATAAGAGGAGGCTTGAGGGTCACTTGGAGAACACACCAAGAGATCAAGATTTCGACTTTCTGGGGCTGGGTTTGCTGAGAAAGTTGAGAGAGTGATCAGAGTTGCAGCTGAGGGGCAGTGAATATAGAAGCAGAGAGGCAGAGATAGCACCGAGAGGATCATTGCAATAGCCGGAGAAGGGCGCAGAAGCAACCAAGGGCTCACGCAAAGCCAGCCAAGAGCTGTGCAGTGCCTCAAAGGGCTAGCGTGGGTGACGCAAAGGGCCAGAGGACTGACGCAATGCCTCCAGAGGCTGATGTAGGCCAAGCTACAGTGACGATGGGCTAACGCTGGGCCAGATAGAGGCTGGCGTAGTCCCGAGAGGCTAATGCTGGGATTTCGTGGAGCAGATTGGAGCTACCGGAGTGTTTATCCGGGGTTTCAACCGGAATATCTGCTTCGAGTAGAGAGGTACTACTGCCGAAATGTTTCTCCATTGGGTGAGCCGGATTTGGTACCTAGATTGTATTATGAAACTGCTTAATAAATCAAACCCTCAAATAGATGCACCGGTTTTCCTGCATTGGGTTTTTCCAGGGACATTAGTCCAAAAACAACGGTGTCACTTGGTTTTTGTTTCCTTTAGTTGATGATCTGTAATGTGCTGAGCATGTACTTGTATTTATTTCCAGTATTTACATGGTAAATAACATGTTAATTAACAGAACATGTAGGTAGGAATAAATCAGAAAGTACATGAAGGGTTTCTAACAAGCCAGACTTGGATATTCCAACACAGATGAGGGTTTCTTTATTATTCTTCAACAAAATCTCATGTACAAATTACAACCAGCAAAACAGGAGTGAGAAAATTTATAGATGCTTCCTAAAAATTTCTGATCCAAGTGAAGTACCCCTCTATCCTTTGAATCCTTCTGCATCCCTCTATGTCAATTTTCCCACACTGACCCAGTGTCCAGTTGCCCATGCAGTCCCTGCGTCAACCTGTTCCTGCTCTGCATATCGTTGTCTTGCACTATCTAAGGATGTTGATGCCCTCTCTCCCTTTCTCACTTGCAACTCTCCCTTTGATTCAATTTTCTCTTGCCGAACTTCGACCAGTGAGAAAATCGATCTTACTCGGGTAACTGAGTATCTGCCTCTGGTGTGTTCTCCAAGTGCCCATCAAGTGTCCTCTTATAATCCTCTCGTTGATCAATCAACGGCCCAGATTAGATTCTAATCAATGGCTAGGATCATATTGACTTGATCTCTACCTTCTTCTAGAAGTTTCACCTATAGTTTAGATTAATACCCATTAATTGTTTTAAATTCCCAAGTCTAGACTTAGGGTCCCATTAAAAATAATTAGTTGTTTTAATAAAACTGTTTCTGGTTGGAATTTCCCAAAACGATTTTTGGGTATTGGAGAATGCATATGTTTAAGCCTCCCAACAAAATTTGAGACTTAGAGCACATCCGACGCTACCAGAAATCAACACTTACTTCACAGGTTGTAATATACTCAGTGTCAGCACTACTCAAAGCAACCGTATCTTGCTTTCTGCTCGTCCATGAGATCATGGAGAATCGTAAACTAAAACATCCTCCTGTAGTGCTCCTTCCATCTTGCTCACTGCCTCCCTAGTCGGAATATGTATATCCAATCAAATGGACATCATTCCTTCAATCATATATTAGGCAATAATGGATTGTTCCTTGCAGATATCTCAGTATATGTTTTGTTGCTATCCAATGATCATGCTGGGGCTCCACTTGGAATTGACTACGAACATTGACTACAAAATATATGTTTGGTCATGTATTCTCCAAGTACATTAGTGAGCCAATCAATTGCCTATACCTAGTAGGATCCACAGGGCTTGATTCAGAACTCCTTAGTCTTTTCAAGTTTGTGATCATCAGGGTTGTCATTGGTTTGCAATCCATCATGTCAAACCTTTTCAACATTTTTTGAATTGATCGAAGAATCCACAGTGTAAACATTTTTGAACCAACGTTTCGAATCCCAAGTGGGATCCATCATCAGCGTTGAAGAATGATGATAAGAGAAGAGCAAGCAGGGAGAATAAATACTAACGAGGCCAAAACTATCTAAGGAGGAACAAACAGTCGGCTAGAACCCTAATTTTAATTTATTATTATTTTTATCATTTTTATTATATTTTATTTTAATTATTCTTAATAATTAACATTCAAATAAATTAATATAATAATAACTTATACATTAATTAATGTAATATTAATATTAATATGATAATAAATAATTATTATATAATAAATAATTAACTATTACTAAATAATAATAATTAAAATTTTCTTTTTTTATAATACCAATTATTAATTAATAACTAAATTAATAAGATCAAAACATATTATAAATGAATAATATTTACAGCTAACCTAAATAATAAATTTCTAAATCATATTAATTGATTAATATATTAATTTAAATTATATTAGAAAATATAAATAATTAATAATTAAAATAGATGAATATAATAATTCATATATTAATTAATAAGATAGCTGATAAATAAATTAACATAGACTTTTTATATAAAATCTTTTTATATAATTAAAATAATAATGATCAACTACTTGATTTCAAAATAAATTAAATTAATAAATATTTGATCTTATTAATAATTAATTATTTATACTAGATTAATATAATAATTCATATATTTATAAAATAACTAATGTATAAATCAAAATTAATATTAATAATCAATTATTTTATAATAAATAATTAATTTCTATTTTTATTTTATAATAAATAATTAATATCTATTTTTATTTTTATTTTTATTTGAATAATGTATAATAATTATTTAATAATTAATAATTATTATATAATAATAATTAAATATTATATTAATAATTATTATTATTATTAATTAATTATAATCAATTATTTTATAATAAATAATTAATTTCTATTTTTATTTTATAATAAATAATTAATTTCTATTTTTATTTTTATTTTTATTTTTATTTGAATAATGTATAATAATTATTTAATAATTGATAATTATTATTCTTATTATATAATAATAATTAAATATTATATTAATAATAATAATTATTATTAATTAATTATAAAATTAATGTCTTATAATAAATTAATAATTCTTATAATAAATATTATAAAGAATAAACTAATAAATTCTATATATTTATTACATTATATTAGAAAACATAAATAGTTAATATATAGTTAACTAATGAATAAATTCATTGATAGCTAGAAAGAAATTAAATTATTATAGAATAAAAGAGGACAACATACCTGAGGACGCATTACCTGGGGATGGGATGGCGACTTTTAACTTCATTGATCAAGGGCAGCCAGCTTCCGCTAATTTCCAAACCATTGTCTCTGTTCAGATTCTGAGGATACTTCATAATTTCAAGAGCTTCTCTGATCTTCCGTCTTTGATGGTGTTCCTCTCTTGCGATAATTGAAGCGTTTTCCAGGCAAATATGGTGCTTAGTCTTCAAGGAGTGTTCTGCCAGTGCTGAGGTACGAGATCTTCCATTCTTGATATCAGCGCCATGTTCTTTGAGCCTAGTCTGGAGGGAGCGACCTGTTTCACCTATGTAGCTTTTTCCACAAGAGCAGTCTATCTTATAGACTCCCTTAAGCTGAAGATTGTCAATATCATCTTTAACAGACTTCAAACCTTGTCTGATGGTACCCGGAGCTGAGAAATGAGTGAAAATGTTCTTCTTCCTTAGGATTTTTGCGATTTTGTCTGTAACACCAAGGATATAAGGAAGAAAAATCTTACCTTGAGGCTGATCTTGCGCCTTATGCTCATGGGATGACAACTTTCTTTCAGCTCTCTCTATGGCTTTTTTAATCTCATGCTCTTTGTAGCCTTTTCAACATCTCAATCACATACATCTCATCATGTCCTTGCCAGACTTCTAGTCCCAAATAGTAGTGTATCATCCCTAGATCCTTAATGTCAAATTTTGTTGCTAGTTGCTTCTTACATTCTTCAATTCGACCTTCCATACCTGTCAAGAGAAGATCATCAACATATAGAAGAATGATTATCGACTCTCCATCCACAACCTTAATATAAAGGTTCGGATTAACAAATTTCTTTGTGAAGCCTAATCTCTATAGGTATGCATCCATCCTAGCATACCACACCCTTGGTGCTTGCTTGAGGCCATATAATGCCTTCTTCAATCTACAAACGTATGCCTCTCTATCTTTAACTTCAAATCCCAAGGTTTGTTCTTTATAGACTTTGTCATCAATTGTGCCATTCAAGAATACAGTCTTGACATCCATTTGGTGGATGTTCCATCCCATCGACGCTGCCAAAGAGACCAACGAACATATAGTTGTATACCTTGTTGTTGGAGAAAATGTCTCTTCATAATTGATGCCTTCCTGTTGAGAGAAGCCCCTAGCCACAAATCTTGCCTTATATTTATCAATACTTCCATCTGCTGCATGTTTAATCTTGTAGAGCCACTTGGAAGTTACCACAGATTTGTCTTCAGGCCTAGGTACGATCTCCCAAACTCCATTTTTCATTATCAATTGATACTCTTCATTCATGGCATCCTTCCATTCTTGGTGTGTGACAACTTCTTCAAAGGTGGATGGCTCTGCTTCTATCAATTTCGTCATATAGGTTGCATACCCAGAATATCATTTGGGCTTCTTGCTTTCCCTGAATGTGCCTTGAACTGCTCCATGACCTTCTGCATCAAGTAGTGTAGACTTCAACTAGTTAGGTCTCTTTCTAGTTTCAGGGATTACCACAGGTTGTATAGGTTCATTGGGACCTTCATCTTCATGATTTGATTCTTCTTCCTCCCTAGTAACTTCCTCTTCAAATACCGGAAGTTCTTCATCATCAGAGTCCATAGGGAGATCCTTTGATTTCTTGAATGCAATAATTTTGTCAAATATCACATCTCGACTAACTTCTATTCAGTGTCCTTCCTTTATGTAGATCCTATAGGCCTTAGAAGAGTTACTGTAGCCAACAATTTTTCCCTTCATGCCTGATGGATCCAGCTTCTTTCTCTTGTCTTTAGGTATATGAATATAGACAAGACAACCAAATATTCAAAGATGATCCACGCTTGGTTTCTTCCTAGTGAATACTTCTTCAAGAGTCATGTTATCTAGTGACCTGTGGGGACTTCGATTTTGTATGTATACAACTGTCTTCGTAGCTTCACCCCACAAAAATTTCGGTAAATCTTGATCATGTAGCATAGCTTTTACACTTTCTTCAATGGACCGATTCTTTCATTCTGCAACTCCATTTTGTTCGGGATTATATGGGACTATCAGCTCCCTCTTAATCCCAAACTCCTTACAGAAGGCTATAATTTCCTTGGATGTGTATTCTCCTCCATTATCCTACCTAAATATCTTGATTCTTCTTTCTGTAAGGTTCTCTACTTCAGCTTTGAATTCTTGAAATTTGGTAAATACTTCATCTTTGGATTTCATTAAGTAAACCTATTGGACACCTAATCCTCTATGGGTTAGTGTGAAAGCGGAATAGACTAAGGAAGTCCAAGAGACCTTGGGATGTGGAACCCAATGGTCAAACCATGTACTATAAATGTATATCATTTGTTAATAAAAAATGTACTCTCATGTTTTATCTTTCATATTATGTTGCTGCCATGTGTGTGTTTAACATGGTATCAGAGCAGGCGATCTCCTGCCCTGCTCAAGTGTGAGCCACCTGTTTTTGTGGCCTTTGTAAACCGATGCTCTCCTCCTAATTATACCTTTCTGAGCATTTCTTAGAATAGAGGTTGTTACCTCTATCAGCTCTGCCATTCCTCTGTTGTGAGCAGTCCTGGCCCTCTGCGACTTAAATTCTCTATTCTGAAATCCTATCAGCCATATTTTAGCTACATTCTCTGCGCACACTAACCCAAATAGAAAATCCTGGCAGCTCTGACGCTGACGCTTCCATTGGCCTGAACGCATCATTATTCCACCTGCTATTCACTATCATTATTCTCTGCTACGCTGCTTTCTGTTATGCTGCTCCACCTGCATACAAAACACTGCTCTCTGTCCATTATTCTGACATAGTCTAATAACGCTGCTCTCTGGCATTGCGTGCATTTCTTTTGAAGATTTTCTCTCCAGTCTTACCGTCACCTGGAGGAGCCTCTGAGAAGGTCGTGGTATCTGTTGTACTGTGTTGAAACGCTATCAATGTATTGAAAACGCCATTGTATTCTCCGGTCTTACCGCCATTGTATTTTGCGAGGTTGAATACCCACTGCGTTTTCATTATTACACATACCACCAGTCTCGTCCCACAGATTGCTCCAGGGTCTTTGTTCACATCAGGGTGATACTGGCGAGCGAGTCTTCTGTAAGCCGATTTAATCTCCTTTGTGTTTGCAGACCTCGATACTCCCAGTGTTGCGTAGTAATCACCTGCCATACAAACGAACTGGTGCGCCATTCTGTGTCTGTCATTGCAATTGAAATCGTATGAAAGCTTCGCGTTCCTCCATAAACCCTGCCCGCTATTAAAGGACTGAGATGAATCTAACCCTAGGTTTGAAAACTCGAACCAATGGTGGCGGTGCTGGTGCTGGTGGTGACAGCGACGATGAACGGGACAGCTGTTATCAGTGCGGTGACTTCGGTCATTTTTCCCAAGATTGCTCTAAACCATGAAGGTTAGGCATATCGGAAGCCTGCATCCAAAGAATTTGCTACCTACAGGAGCTGTGGTCCCGTGACAGTCGAACGAAGGTTGTTCGCTTCAACACGTTCAATTTGTGGTTTCTGCAAAGGCGGCGAGTGGTTATACTCGCGCAATCCCATGTCTGACAGATGGTGATCCATGACAATCGCTGGCAAGAGGAATAAATATGTGAGAGACCACCTATGTCTGAACATATTTGCTGAGGACGTAATCATGCGAATCGATTTTCTAATAAAAAGATTGCACGGGCTCCTGCATTTCTCGGAAGCAGTTATTGAAGATTTGTATGAAGTCTGCGGGAGAGGAAGATCCCATGGAAGTTGTCAAATCGCTTCATGAATCCATACAGCTTTTCATAATCGGTGATTGTGTCTATCTTCGACCCCAACTGTCAAGGCCAAAGGCAGAGATCTATGCGCTGTTTTCATAACTGTTGTTTTGATATATATATATATATATATATATATATATATGCGTTGCTCTTAAACACTGTTTTGGCATATATACATTGTTAAGCTTTGGCACACCACAGCGAGCGATTTGAACGCAGACATTGAGGAGCTTTCTCATTTGCTAACCATTGCGAAAAGGCCTAGAATTCGGGCCTTGCTCACTGATGAGCTTCAGCAGTTGCAGAGTCAAAAGGTCCAATAAAGATAGCAGCACCTTTACAAACCTCTGCTGCAAAAAGACCGGAAGCATCCTACACAACACTCGGATCATTCAGCTGGGATCAGGATAATGGAAAAATCAAGGTATATCTATTTCTCGAGGGAGTAAATGAAGAGAGTTGTTTCTAATTTCCAGCCTTGGTCATTTGATGTCAAACTTCATGATATCGAGAAAAAATTATCATTGTTTGGCCTCTTAGATCTCAAGCAAGCTAATTCATTGCTCGCTGCTGAACTGAAGATCAATAGTTTCATTTCGTGGAGAAAAGATGATTATTTCCTGTAAGCGCTGACAGAGATGTCCTCCTGAATGTGCTAAGTTTTTGCGCGTTTTTTTTTAGTGCTACCATTCACTACAGTCTTGCTTATTTTATATGAAGAAATTGATGATATTGTAAGCACTTGTTTTGGAAAAACTTGTAACAAAGTTTCACCCCAGGGTTTCGAGGGTGAGCACTTCATCATCTGCCATTTCAAAATTAGCAAATGTAAGGCGCTTCTTATGTGCTTTCAGCTTTGCAGTTTATGAGATTATGTACAGCTCTTTCTCTGGCGATCTGTTATCCCACAATTGCAGCTGTTCCACATGCTATCATCAATGGTTACAAGAATGTATTAGCAGTCGCTATTGAACTTGACTATTCTTTTCCACTGGTCGAGAAAGTGAAGGAGTATTTGAAGGATCCAAGCAAGTTTGCAGTTGCTGCTGCCCCAGTTGTGGCATTGTATTTAAAACTCATTATAGTTTTTGTGTTCAGTGTTGAAGTTCCCGTAGAGTATTAAAGTATATAGAAGTTATCCCCTTATTCCAAAAGTTGTATGATTTCACCATTCAGCCAAAACCTGGTGCAAATCGAAATTGGAGCAACTTCTAATATCTTTGAAAATAAGTGTATTTAACAAAGTTTGATTTGTTGATAAAATGGGAAGACTTTATGGAGTATTAGAGTTACTGAATACACTAATACATTCTAGTGTCGAAAACATAGTCGAAATCAACAAAGACTCTCTCTTTGAAATTCAAACATGTCTACAATATGCACAAGAACAGATTGATTTTTTGCAGCTTGAATCTCAACTACAATAGGAAGAATTACAGCAGTGAAGTCATCATTCTGAACCTGTTTCTGTTCAGAAGATTGAAACAAACTCCCATAAACAGCAAGACAATAATGTTACAGTTCATTCAGATTTAGTACCCAATAAAGCAACAAGGTTACATGCAAATGCAGAAGTTTAGCTTGCACCTCCCAAGCCCATCATCAAACCTTGGGAAGAGCTTGTCCATAACAAGCACAGAACTGGTCTTGGATATGACAAGGACTTGTCCTTTCATATTCCAAACTACTCCAAACCAATCCAATTTCAAAGTGTTGGATTTCTTGAGGACGGTTCATCTTCACCTGCTCCTCATGACAATTCACCTTCAGTTGTTTCAGATTCTAGTTCTCTTCCACAGCAGCCACAACAGATTGTGAAATGCCAACACTGTGACCGAGTTGGCCATCTGAAAGATCACTGTTTTGATCTTCATCCATGTAAGCACTGTCATAAAACCAATCATTCTTCAAACAGATGCTTTAGAAGCAAGCCTACTGCAAGAACAAAGATTCATCTTGGATGGATCGCTTCTTAGCAATGGGCATCAACAGCCAAGAAGATATTCCAGTCACATGTCAGAACTTGTTCTAGAGTATTGAATAGTCTTGCAGTTGATTTTTCTCCATCATCTCACCTTGTATTTGATAGGGGGGAAATGATGGTCATCTACAAGCTTCAAAGCCACATTAAGCGAGCCTGAGCCACAACCTGCCATACCAGATTCAGAGTTGTAGCCAGAGACAAAGATGCCCCTGAGGATGCCTTCAGTTGGTAATTTGGGACACTTCTTCTAGCAAAAGACTTCAGCTTCTTGCCAGTTTCATAAGAGTTCCAGGAATAGAATTGGGGACACTTCCTCTAGCAGAAGACTTCAGCGTCTTGCCAGTTTCGGAAGAATTCCAGTTGGGACACTTCCTCTAGCAGAAGACTTCATCTTCCTGCCAGACTTGGAAGAGTTCTAGGAATTGCATTAAGCATTCCAGAGTTGTTGGTCATCCTTAAACCATCACAGGTTGAGACTTCCCTTTTTAGGTTGAAGTTCTCCCTTTTATGTGGGGTGAGACCTCCCTTTCACGGTTGAAGGTTTCCCTCTTCAAACAATAGGAGCACTTCCTCTAGCAGAAGACCTCAACTTCTTGCCAGTTTTGGAAGAGTTCTAGGAATTGCACTAAGCATTCCAGTGTTGGTGGTCATCCTTAAACCACCACCCTCTATACCAACATTTCAGAGAACACATTCAGCCTAGTGCTGCCATGCATTTTTTGCACATTTTGTATTACAACTCTCTTCTTGGACTCATACATAACCCTTCGGATTAAGGGGGAATGTTGGACACCTAATCCTCTATGGGTTATTGTGGAAGCGGAATAGACTGAGGAAGTCCAAGAGACCTTGGGGTGTGGAACCCAACGGTCAAACCATATACTATAAATGTATATCATTTGTTAATAAAAATGTACTCTCATGTTTTATCTTTCATATTATGTTGATGCCATGTGTGTTTAACAAAACCCAAGTTTTCCTTGAATGGTCATCTATAAATGTGCCATAATATAGATGGCCTCCAAGTGATTTAGGAGTCATAGGACCACAGACATCGGAATGAATAAGATCCAAGATTTCTTTTGACCTTGAAGCACTGCTTCCAAATGGTCTCTTGGTGTTCTTACCCAATGCACATCCCTTGCATACTCCTTCGTGATCTTCTTTCAGTTCGGGGATTCCATCTACTATTGAATTTAGGGTTGGAAGGATTTTGAAGTGGAGATGACCAAATCTTCTATGCCAAAGTTCACATGGGTTGATTTCAATGTGAACTAAAGCTTTAGCAAGGGGAGTTAGCAGCCTGTAAAGTCTTCACGAATTCCAATCCTTCTTGCATTTTCTATGCTTGAAATTTTACCCCATACTACAACTCTTCCACCAATGAAAGCCACTCTATCACCTTTATCTTCTAGACTTGAAATGGAAAGTAAATTCTTATGCAAACCTGGAACAAATAGGATGTTGTTGAGATGAATATTTCCTCCATTCCCTAGCTCTAGTGAGGTTTGTTGATTTGGGGTAGCATCGGATGTGCTCAAGCCACATAAATTGGTGGAGAGGCTAAAGCACATGAGATCTCCAAGACCCAGGAATAGTTTGGGCTGAATCTAACCGGTTTGGGAGATATTAAAATAATTAATATTTTTAATGGAGTTCCTAAGTCTAAATGTAGGGAAAATAAAATATTAATGGGTATTAATATAAAATTGGGTTAGAATGGTCCAAAAGTCATGGATCAAGCCAAATCTAATCTTAGCCGTTGATTAGAGATTTAATCTCGGCCGTTGATGGACAAACAAGAAAAGTATAAGAGGAGGCTTGAGGGTCAATTGGAGAACACACCGAAAGAGATCAGTAACTCGATTTTCTGGGCCAGGGTTTGTTGAGGAAATTGAGTGAGTGATTAGAGTTGTAGTTGAGGGGCAATGAACACATAGCAAAGAAGCAGAGTTAGTACTAGGAGGATCAGTGTAGAGTCGGGAGAGGGACACAGAGCCAGCTAGAGGCCACGCAGAGGCAGCCAAGAGTTGCACAGAGCCAGAGAGGGCCAGCATGTGAGACGCAGAGAGTCCAGGGTATGACGGAGAGGCTTCAGAAGCTGACGCAGAGCCCAGAGAGGCTGACGTTGGGCCAAAGAGGCTGATGCAGGGTCTAGAGGCAGCGTTGGGAGCATTTCGTGGGACAGACTGAGAGCTGGAGAGCTGAATAGGGCGACGCAATCCCTTTCAGAGTGACGCATAGTAGCAGAAGTTGCATTGTTGCTGTGGGATCGTTCATCCGATGTTTTAGCCAGAATATCTGTCTCCCACTGAGAGGTACCACTGCCGATGGCATTCTCTGTTGGGTGAGCCATTTCTGGCACCCAGGTTGTATTCTAAAACTGCATAATAATAAAACCCTTTGAATAGCTGCACCGGTTTTCCCGCATTGGGTTTTTCTGGGGACACTAGTCCAAAAACAATGGTGTCACTTGTGTGCTTGTTTACTTTCAGTCAATGATCTGTATATGTTGATATTGTACTTGTATTTATTTTCAGTATTTACATGGTAAATAACTTGTTAAGTAATTGAACAAGTAGGAAGAAATAAATCAGATAGTACAGGAAGAATTTCTAACGGGTTAAACTTAGAAATTCCAACATGGTATCAGAGCGTGGTTGCAGATCACAAGATAACTGAAGGCATCATCCGAGCAGAGCAATAGCAGCAGAAAACAGTTGTCCCGAGTGACAGAAGTTGTTCCTAGCAGAAAGCAGCAAGGAAGAGGTGATGCAGAGTGCCTGTGTCATTAGTTCGAGCCAAGAGGAGGATCAACGCAGTGGCAAAGAGGAGCAGACCTGACCTACACAGTGCCCTAACCTACACAGTGCCCAGTCATCTTTCTCGGCCCGGAAGGACTGACGTTGTGGACAGGAGGTGCAGATTGTGCTGGTGTCGGGATTACACAGAACCTAGAAGCTCAGTTCTTCAAGTTGTTGAGGTATAGGGGCTGCGGATAATTTGCGGAGCGAAGCTAGTGGGGAACTGTGGTCAGAACAATACCTAGCAGGGCAAGACCAAGGAGGAGGGATTTCCAGAAAGGAAATTGAGACTCAGAGGGAGTCGAACCAAGGACTCCCACAAGAGAAGTAAAGAGACTCAGAGGAGTCGGAAGAAGAGCAGCAAAATGGTAGTGAATGGGCTGAGAGATCAGGATAGACTGGACGGAGCTTCCAACTTCATAGTCTGGAAGGCCAAGATCTTGTCCATTCTAGACAGGTATTGCATCAAGCACTTCGCCTTGAAAATGATAGCGATCCCAGTTGACCTAGCTGAAAATGAGAGGTACGAGGAGGCAATGGCTAGGGAAAAGTGCATCATCCTTGATGGGGTTAAGGATCATGGGGTGTCGCATATTGCTGAGAAGGACACGGAAAATGAGATGTGGGAGGCCCTGAAGAAATTGTACCAGCATACTCCGTGCAGAGGAAGATGTTACTTGAAAATCAATTGCGGTCATACCAGATGTAGAAGGGAGAGCAGATAGATGTCTTCCTCGGTGGATTGAAGGAGATCCGTGATCAACTAACTTCCATAGGGGCCACACCGGATCAGGAACTGATGGTGAGGACCGCATTGAACGCAGTCTCAGAGGATTGGGAGGTATTTGTTCAGAGCATACTGGGCAGGTCGAGCCTTCCAGATTGGGAGGAACTGTGGGCGGCTCTTTGTCAAGAAGAGATCAGACGAGTGACCAAGGTGAGGAGTAGCGGAAAAGGGGTCAGAATCAAGGAGGAAGAAGAAGATGCGGCCCTTACATCTGCGAGAAAGCAGGGGAAGAGAAAGAAGGACTTCTCCAAGGTCAAATGCTTCCATTGTGGGGAACTGGGTCACTATGCAAACCAATGTCCAAGGAAGAAGAGTAAGGGAGAGGCTTCTGAGACCAAGGCAGCACCAAAGAGGGCGGAGAAAGAAGTGGAGACAGATGATGACTGTGCCATGAGTGCTCATGCGCCACTTGAGAGGAAGTGGGGAGACATCGAACTGTAGTCAGACGGACTACAGACGATGAGGGGCAAGACCCTTAAGGTACCCAACCTCTTGGATTATACCTTGTTGTGAGAGCCCGAAGAGAAGTAGCAGGACTGGCGAATGTCGGTAGAGACAGATGTGGATGGAGCGACAAAGGGTGCTACAGTGCAGGAGTCTCGGGCCAGCGTGAGGCAACAATGCGAGATACATGGAGTTGTTGCAGCAGCGCAAAGGTCAATAGAGGGAGCACTTGTCAGCGACAGAGGGAATTTCAACATCAGGAGTGTTTCTAGCCTGACAAAGATGTCAGAGTTGGGAGAATCAGTTACCTAGTTCTCAGCAACTGAGTTGCAGTGCAACGGCTAGCAGTGGCAGTGCTATTGGCAACACGATGCAGTATGATGAGAGGGGATGCAGTGCAGATGCAACAGTGGCAGTGGCAGGGCCATGGGCAGCAGTACAGGATGTAACAGTGCAGAGGATGTTGGGCGGGGAGGCCTAGCATCAGCATAGGGACCGATGTTGGATGATCAAGGTGATACTCAGTGAGGAGGATTACTAGAGCACAGTCCTCGCTAAGAGGGAGTGTTGATTTGGGGTAGCATTGGATGTGCTCTAGCAATGAAAATTGGTGGAGAGGCTAAAGCACATGAGATCTCCAAGACCCAAAAATGGTTTGGGTTTAATCTAACCGGTTTGGGAGATATTAAAATAATTAACATTTTTAATGGAGTTCCTAAGTCTAAACTTGGGAAAATAAAATATTAATGGGTATTAATATAATACTAGATTAGAATGGTCCAAAAGTCATGGATCAAGCCAAATCTAATCTTAGTCGTTGATTACAGATTTTTTTTCGGTCGTTGATGGACCGACAAGAAAATAATAAAAGGAGGCTTGAGGGTCAGTTGGAGAACACACCGAGAGAGATCAAGAACTCGATTTTCTGGGGCAGCGTTTGCTGAGGAAATTGAGTGAGTGATCAGAGTTGTAGTTGAGGGGCAGTGAATACATAGCAGAGAGGCAGAGTTAGTACCAGGAGGATCAGCGCAGAGCCGGGAGAAGGACGCAGAACCAACTAGAGGCCATGCAGAGGCAACCAGGAGCTGTGCAGAGCCAGGGAGGGCCCGTGTGTGAGACGCAGAGAGTCCAGGGGCTGATGCAGAGGCTCCAGAAGCTAACGCAGAGCCCAGAGAGGCTGACGCTGGGCCAGAGAGGCTGACGCGCGGTCTAGAGGTAGCGCTGGGAGCATTTCATGGGACAGACTGAGCGTTGGAGAGCTGGATAGGGCGACGCAATCCCTATCAGAGTGACGCAAAGCAGTAGAAGCTGCATTGATGTTGTGGGATCGTTCATCCGGTGTTTTAGCCGAAATATCTGTCTCCGACTGAGAGGTACTACTGCCGAGGGCATTCTCTGTTGGGTGAGCCATTTCTGGCACCCAGGTTGTATTTTGAAACTGCATAATAATAAAACCCTCTGAATAGTTGCATTGGTTTTCCCGCATTGGGTTTTTCCAGGGACATTAGTCCAAAAACAATGGTGTCACTTGTGCACTTGTTTAATTTTAGTTAATGATCTGTATGTGTTGACATTGTACTTGTATTTATTTTCAATATTTACATGGTAAATAACTTCTTAAGTAATTGAACAAGTAGGAAGAAATAAATCAGATAGTACAGGAAGAATTTCTAATGGGTTAAACTTAGAAATTCCAACAAGGTTGATCTAATTCCTCTCATCGAATATCTCTTATTATCACCAAGCTCTACAGAGTAAGAGGACTTTCCTTTTAACAATGTTTTCAGTTGCTTGTGATGGCCGGTCATATGTCTTGATACTCCATTATTGATCACCCAAATACTCTCATCTTGAAATGTGCTGGTGAGTGTTGAGAAGAGTCCTTCATCCTTTGTCTTGATCACTTCCTTCTTTGGAGTAAATAGAAGATTCCATACTTCTTTAAAACCCTTCTTGTGTTGACTTGCTACCTTTGAACACTTCTTTAGAAACTTCTTCAGTGTAGTAGAGATCTTCATAATGCCCTTAGCCAACCTTAGCTCTCATACCACGTTGAGAAATCTCTAGGGCAATGATTAGAGTGATTTTTCTTTTCTTGATTATTGCTTGTGGTCTCCTTTTACATTTTCTTACTTATTAGCTTCTTTACTTATTAGTATGGTTGTATATCATCAAACAACTACCAAAACAAGAACAAGAACATAGAATGTAGGCTGCAAGCTAGGGCCAAAACCTCTCCACTTGAGAGGAAAACCCGCAAATCTCTTCTCTTCTTATAGATTCTTCAATTGACGAATTCCAAGACCTCTAGACCAAGACCAATACCCTCCAAGACCAAGTCCAACCCTTTCAGATGATGTGCTTCCTTTGTCCAAGTCAAACCCAGTCAAATCTCTTCCAGTAACACAACTTCGACCCCCAACTTCAGAATTTCGGCCTCTACTGCAGGTCTGAAATTTTCAGCCCTCCCAGCAGCAGTTGTTGCCACACGTGTGAGCTTATTCTGGCCTCCCAAGACTTCTTCAGACCTTCGCTTGGCTTTCTCCTTCTTCTGGTGCTTGAGGATGGCCTAATGTGACCTTCGCAGACCTGCCTTCTCTTCCTTCTTCAAGATCGAACCTACAGAAGAAAACCCTAGACCAGCAGCAGAAACCCTAGCCTTCCTTCGCACGTGTGAGAGAGAAATAGCCTAGAAACAAGTCTTCTTCGTCCTCTTCCTTCTTCTTTGCCTTCTTCCTCTTCCTCCTTCGCTTGAATGAATGAGTGATGAATGTCTTCCAAGGAGGTCAAGTTTCCTCCATTATATAGGATTCTTAAGGTGGGCGTGGCTCCTCAAATTAGGCCGACTTCCCAGCTGCCAGGCCGACTTGGTCTCAAAGGCTATTTTGACACTTTTAATGACAAAAATAATTTTCTTTACAAGTTACAATGTGCTCGATAGGGTCTTCAACTTATGACAACAACTCTTTTGACTTCTTGACCTAGAAAAAACCCTAGAAGCACTCAATGGGTGCTTAACTTTTAAAATAAAAGACCTTGAGCATGAAACCCATGCTCCAATAATAATAATAATGAATTTTCTTTTATTTTACAATATACAAGAATCAAAAGTACATTTCATATTTATGAAGACCGAACCTAGTTACACATTTTTAACAGAGAAATGAATAATTGTATAATAACAATTAAACAAAACATAGTACCAGTCATCAAGCAAGCATCGATGGCCACAAGATGAAACTAGACACTGATTAGTACTCTCACTCACTTTAAACATTTGAATATTTTGGATAGACCTTATAAATTGTGCCTGTCCCACGGCCACACCAACAAGGATGCTGGTGCATCCTCCAGTACACATAGGGAATGGCTAGGCATACATGCAGTGAATATGTGTGTGTTTGTGTATTACATTCATATAAAGTATGAATAATTGAAGGACTAACTGTGAATTATGTATATGTATATCACAATTAGTTATTTAATTATTCATATTTTATATGAATGTAACATATCTCTATTTATCTTCAGCGTATTATGAGGAAACCAAAAGTGGTCCTTACAGTTTGCCATTGTTTGTCGCTAAAGCCATAGCTCAGGTTCCCCACATTGCTCCCACCAGGTCTCCACTTGTTTTTACTAGTAGGATTAGATTCTCTGCATATTTTTCTGACCAAGCTCTCGGTTACTCTTGGGTTTAAGTTTAGATGGCCCACAAGAAAATTCCTGCTCCACTTTAATTTGCAGTGGCTAGCTAGAAGGGGAATGAAAGGATTGCTGCACTATCAGAGTCTTAGCCTGGCATAAAATCCTCCATCCCTTCCCCTGGGAAAGTGAATCAAAGATGTGCCTTCTAATATAAATGCAAAGGTGGCTTCAGCTGCACTTCAGTCAGCCCTCATATTCAGAAATTTCAGCTGTTTCTGTAATGTCAAATGTTGATTTGGGGCAGCATCAGATGTGCTCTGGCCACAAAATTTGGTGGAGAGGTTGGGGCACATGAGATCTCCAATACCCAGAAAGGCTTTGGGAAGATTCTAAACAGATCAGGAGATATTAAAATAATTAATATTTTTAATGGAGTCCCTAAGTCTAAACTTCGGGAAAATAAATTATTAATGTGTATTAATATGAAACTGTGTTAGAATGGTTCAAAAGACATGGATCAAGCCAAATCTAATCTTAGCCATTGATTAGGGACTTAATCTCGGTCGTTGATATGTCAATAGGAAAGTATAAGAGGAGGCTTGAGGGTCACTTGTAGAATACACTAGAGTGATCAATCATTCTATTCTCTAGAGCGGGGTTTGCTAAGAGAGATAGAATTAGTGATCTGGGGATGCAGCTAAGGGGCATTTGTGTACTGAGAAAAGGAGAGGCAGAGATAGTGTCGAGAGAGTAGCGCAGTAGCCAAGGAGAGTGACGCAAAACCAACCAGGGCTGACGCAGGGCCACACAGAGGCAGCCGGGAGCTGCACAGAGCCTCAGAGAGGCCAGCGTAGCTGACACAGGGCCAGTGTGAGATAGAGAGGGGTTGACGCAGTCCAAAGAGAGGCTGACGCTGGGGTTTCTGGAGCAGATTTGTGCTGAATAGCTGCCGGAAGGATTATCCGGGGTTTCAGCCAGAAAATTTGTCAGAAATTGAGAGGTATTACTGCCAAGGAAATTCTTTGTTGGGTAGGCCAGTTTCGGCACCTAGATTGTACTCTGATATTGCTTAATAAGAAAACTCTCAGATAGTTGCACAGTTTTCCCACAATGGGTTTTTCCGGGGACATTAGTCCAAAAATAATGGTGTCATATGTTGTGTTTGTTTCTGTTTCTTTTAGTTGTTGGTCTGTAATATGTTGAGCATGCACTAGTGTTTATTTTCAGCATTTACATTGTAAATAACTTGTTAAGGAAAACAAGAAGTAGGTAGGAATAAATCATATAAAGTGCATGGAGGGTTTCTAACTAAGTAAACTTAGAAACTTCAACATGGTATCAGAGTGTGATTACAGATCACCGGAGGACTAAAGGACATCAGTCGAGCGAGGCAATAGCAGCAGAAAACAGATGTCCCGAGATGACAAAAGTTGTTTCTAGCAGAGCAACAACAAGGAAGGATGACGCAGTCCCTGCATCATCAAGGGTGAGCTTGGAAGAGGCAGCGCAGAGGCTAAGGAAGACAAAACAAGCCTCATGCAAAGCCACGCAGTAGCTGGGAGGGCTGACGCAGTTGGCTAAAGAGGTCGGGTTGCTGGTGCCGGGATTGCGCAGAGCTTAGGAGCTCTCACCTTCAAGTTGCTGGGGTTTAGAAGACTCCGGGAATATTGCAGAGTGGAGTTGGTGAGGTACTGTAAGCAGAACAATACCTAACAGAGCAAGGCCAAAGGAGTTGCTACCGAGGGTTTATAACCGAGGAACCCAGATCAGTGGTGCGATTGCACAAGACGATCAGAGTAGGGGGCATTTTGACAGCGGTAGAAGGATTTCAAGGAGGGAAATCAGGACTCAGAGGGAGTCCAGAAGAGAACTTCCAGACGGGAAGTAGAGACTCAGAGTCGTCGAACAGAGAACTTCCAGGACGGAAGTAAAGGAGCATCATGGCACTACACGGAGTAAGAGACCAGGATAGACTAGACGGAGCATCGAACTTCGCAGTCTGGAAGGCCAAAATCTTATCTGTACTTGACAGGAATCGTGTCAAGAACTTCGCCTTGAAGGTAATAGCTATCCCAGTCGACCCCAATGATAATGACAAGTACGAGGAGGCGATGGCGAGGGCCAAGAGCATTATCCTTGACGAGGTCAAGGATCATGTAGTACCACACATAGCCGAGAAGGAAACGACATTTGAGATGTGGGAGGCTCTCAAGAAGCTGTACCAGCATACTTCTGTGCAAAGAAAAATGCTGCTTGAGAATCAGTTGAGGTCATATCAGATGAAGAAGGGAGAATCGATTAACACCTTCCTCGAAGGACTAAATGAGATCCAAGATCAGTTGATTGCTATAGAGGCAACACCGAATCAGGAGCTGATGGTGAGGACAGCCCTGAATGTTGTCTCAGAAGACTGGGAGGTGTTTGTCCAGAGTATACTAGGCAGAGGGACTCTCCCACCTTGGGACGAGATATGGGCAGCTCTTAGCCAAGAAGAGATTAGACGGCAATCGAAGATGGGTAGCAGCAGCAAGGGGATCAAAGTCAAGCAAGAGGAGGAAGATGTGGCCCTAGCATCTGAGGGAAAGCAAGAAAAGCAGAAGAAGAAAGATCTCTCCAAGATCAAGTGCTTCCACTCTAGGGAGTTGGGTCATTATGCGACCCAGTGTCTTAGGAAGAATTGTAAGGGAGAGTCTTACGAGACTAAGGTAGCACCAACACGGGCAAAGAAGTTTTGACAGACGATGACTGTGCCATGAGTGCACATGCACCACTTGAGCGAAAGTGGGGAGACATTGAGTTGTAGTCAGGTGGACTACAGGGGATGAGGGGCAGGGTCCTCGAGGTACCCAACCTCTTGGATTAGACCTTGCTATGGGAGCCCCGAAGAGAAGTAGTAGGACTAGTTGAGTCGGGTAGAGATGGATGCGGATGGAGCGGCAGAAAGAGCTATAGTGAAGGAGTCCCGAGACATCGCATAGCTAGCAGGCTGCAGCAATGCGAGAAGCACAAGAGTGTTGCACCAGTGTAGGATGGCATAGAGAGGTGTGCAACGGCGCGAGATGTACGTTGTTGTTGCAGCATGGCAGAGGTCAGAGAGGGAGCATTTCTCAGCGGCAGAGGGAGCTTCAACATCAGTGGGTGTCTCTAGCCCAACAAGGAGGTCAGACTGGGAGATCAGTTACTTACACCTCAGTAACTGAGTTGCAGTGTAGCAGTGGGTAGCACGATGCAGCATGATGAGAGGAGGAGCAGTGCGGATGTGTTGCTAGGAGAAAGGACCAACAGCAGCATGGATGCAGAGGGAGTTGTCGTACAGATGCAGTAGTGGCAGTCGCAAAACCATGGGCAGCAGTACAGGATGCAGCAGTGCAGAGGATGTTGGTCAAGAAGACCTAACATCAGCACAGGTACCGATGCTGGATGATCAGAGTAATACTCAGTGAGGAGTATTGCTAGAGCACAGTCCTCGCTAAGAGGGAGTGTTGATTTGGGGTAGCATCAGATGTGCTCTAGCCATGAAATTTGGTGGAGAGGTTGGGGCACATGAGATCTCCAATACCCAGAAAGGGTTTGGGCAGATTCTAAACAGATCAGGAGATATTAAAATAATTAATATTTTTAATGGAGTCCCTAAGTCTAAACTTAGGGAAAATAAAATATTAATGTGTATTAATATGAAACTGTGTTAGAATGGTCCAAAAGATATGGATCAAGCCAGATCTAATCTTAGTCGTTGATTAGGGACTTAATCTCGGTCGTTGATATGTCAACAGGAAAAGTATAAGAGGAGGCTTGACGGTCACTTGGAGAATACACCAGAGTGATCAGTCATTCTATTCTTTAGAGCAGGGTTTTCTAAGAGAGATAGAATTAGTGATCGGGAGATGCAGCTGAGGGGCATTTCAGTACAGAGAGACAAAGAGGCAAAGATAGTGTTCGGGAGAACAATGTAGTAGCCAAGGAGAGGGACACAAAGCCAGTGAGGGCTCACGCAGGGCCACGCAGAGGCAGCCAGAAGCTGTGTAGAGCCTTAGAGAGGTCAGCATAGCTGACGTAGATGGCCAGAGGGTTGACGCAGGGTATCCCAGGGCTGACGCAGGGCATCTCAGGGTTGACGCAGACCCATCCGGGGTGACGCAGGGCCAGCGTGAGACAGAGAGGGGCTGACGCAGGGCATCTCAGGGCTGACTCAGACCCATCTGGGGTGACGCAGGGCCAGCGTGAGACAGAGAGGGGCTGACGCAGTCCAGAGAGAGGCTGATGCTGGGGTTTCTAGAGCAGATTTGTGCTGAATAGCTATCGGAAGGATTATCCGGGGTTTCAGCCAGAAAATTTGTCAGAAACTGAGAGGTATTACTGCTAAGGAAATTCTCTGTTGGGTAGGCCAGTTTCGGCACCCAGATTGTACTCTGATATTGTTTAATAAGAAAACCCTCAGATAGCTGCACCGGTTTTCGCACATTGGGTTTTTCTGGGGACATTAGTCCAAAAATAATGGTGTCATATGGTGTGTTTGTTTCTGTTTCTTTTAGTTGCAGATCTGTAATATGTTGAGCATGCACTAGTGTTTATTTTCAGTATTTACATTGTAAATAACTTGTTAAGGAAAACAAGAAATAGGTAGGAATAAATCAGATAAAGTGCATGGAGGGTTTCTAACCAAGTAAACTTAGAAACTTCAACATCAAATGGTCTAGCAGTTCCTTCAGTCTCACAATAGCAAGGTGAGGCTTCAAAGAATATCTCTAGTTTATCTTTAAAGTAGAAAACAACCCAAGAGGAAGAAAATAAATAAGGTCTGGGTCTGGCACATATCCAGGCCAGCCAAAGCAAAAAGGAGACTCCATCCCTCCCACTATCAGTCCGCTTAACCAACAATCTCAAAAAGAATCCATTGATTAAGCTGAAGCATAAAAAGGATATCCAAGATGATGGCACTAAGTTCATTTTTACTTTATTTTCAGGAAATATTCTTTGTACATTCTAAATCATCACCAGCTAGGGATGAATTATTGGGATTAATTATCCCTACTGGTATAACTGGAGCAGAAGTAATATTGCATTAGTATATTTTCAATTTATGTTAAAAAGTGTATCTATATATATATATATAGATACACTGACACGCAGACATATAGAGAGAGAAAGAGTTATGTCCCCTAATATTTGAGTGTCTCTACAACTGACCCCAAATTCATGCCCCATCCCCAAACCTTGGTGGAGCAATTCTTTTAAAATATTTTATCACTTCATGCCAAAACATCATTTAATTTCACATGTGATTGGATAACATTGGTTAACATATTAAAAATTTCTTGGGTAATCACATCACTAAAATATTAAATAACTCTTTTATAGAAATTTTACAAAATTTCTAATTCCCTTTATTATTGTAACTTTCATCTGATGATCTCACAACCATTGTCTAAAACTATAATTATAAAAATAGAAGCATCACAAGGAAATTGAAAGATGGAAAGAATATATTTTTGTCAAAATTGTACAGCATGAGTGAGTCTAATGGCTAAGAACATGTGTTCCCTCCACGAAGTTCACAAGATTGTTGATTTGTGGTAGCATCGAATGTGCTCTAGCCATGAAAATTGGTGGAGAGGCTAAGACAAATAAGATCTCCAAAACCCAGAAATCGTTTTGGAAAATTCCATCCGGTTGGAGAGATATTAAAATAATTAATATTTTTAATGGAGTTCCTAAGTCTAAACTTAAGAAAATTAAAATATTATTGGGTATTAATATAAAACTGGGTGAGAAGGTTCTAAATGACGAGGATCAAGCCAAATCTAATTTTAGCCGTTGATTAGGGACTTAATCTCGGTCATTGAGATTCAACAGGAAAAGTACAAGGGGAGGCTTGAGGGTCAGTTGGAGACACACTAGCAGATACTCAATATCTCAAGGAAAATCGATTCTCAAAGAGAAAGAGATCAAAGGGAGAGTTGCAGGGTGGAGGAAGAGAGGGAATTAGTAGCAGTCTGGGGAGCTCAGAAGAAGTGACGCAGGGACTCTGACAAACAGCGCAGAGGGAGATGCGGAGAGGGACCAAAGTTGTGTAGAGTCACGCAGGGCTAACACAGTAGAGCAAGGAAGCTCTCTAGGGTGTCAGAAATTCTCGGAGAAAAGTCTCAGGTCTTTTCTCCCAGTGTCTGTAAATTTTTCTGTAAAAGCGATTGCTACTGAAGATTAATAAAAACCCTCCTCTGCTGCACCGGTTTTCCCGCATTGGGCTTTTCCAGGGACAACTGTCCAAAAATAACTATATTGATGTGATTGATTCTTGTGCATATGTTTATTTCTGTATAATGGTGTCGGTGTGATATCTGCAGTAGAATTTATTTTAATATTTACTGAAGATTTCATCAATAACTTATTGGGAATAATAAGTAGGTGAAATAAATCAGTTGTTGCAATAATAGAATTTTTGTTTAGAAATTTTCACATGGTATGAGAGCAAAGATTCGGTGACAGGAAGGGAAAATTGATTATGGGTCAGGAGCATGATGCAGAGGCATCCACTCAAGGGGACTCATGCAAATTTTCAGAAGAATGCACAAGAGACAGAAATTACGATTATTCTATGTTGGCTTCCAGATTGGAAGAAGTTGTTTGTGTAGCAAAGAGGCCTCCTTGGGGGTTTGGTATATAGATAGTGTAGCTTCCTAGCATATGACAGGAATCTGAGAATGTTTTTCAGATTATCGGGAAGAAAGAATGAATTTTCAGATAACCATGGGGAATAAAGCAAAGTGTACTCCAATAGGGAAAGGTACTATACTTTTTCAAACAGAAACATGAGAGCGGTTCCAAGCTACCAATGTGCTGCATGTGCCAGGACTAGGGATGAACTTACTTTCTGTATCTCAACTTCAAAGCAAGGGCTATGATGTTTTCTTCATTAAGGAGAAAGTATGCGTCAAACACCCGAGTTGGATAAAGAAGGTCCAGATCGAAATCAGAAGTAATATGTTGTACAGGCTGCAGGTAGAATCACCAATGGCACTGATAGGTAGTAATGGAGACAAGGATTTGAATGAACTATGGCACAAAAGGATGGGACATTTGCACCATGGGGCTCTGAGAATTCTCAGAAAAACTGTAACAGGAGTTCTAGATCTTAGTACTGAACGAGATGATGTATGCAGAGGGTGTGCTCTGGGCAAGTATGCCAAAGCAGCGTTTCCAAGAAGTAACAATAGGGCCAAGAGTGTACTAGGATTGATACACTCAGACATCTGTAGACTGATGTCCACAAAGGCTCTTAGTGGTGCCGAATACTTCGTCACCTTCATCGATGATCATTCCAGGAAGACTTGGATCTACTTTCTGAAAACCAAAGATGAGATTTTGATCGATTCAAAGAGTTCAAGGCTCTAGTGGAGAATCTGACAGGAAAGAAGATAAAAGTGTTGCGCTCAGACAATGGTGGAGAGTATGTTGACAAGGACTTCACCGATTTTTGCGCTAGGGAGGGCATCAGAAGAGAGTGGACAACTCCCTACAATTTAGAGCAGAATGGAGTAACAAAAAGGAAGAACAAGACTATTGTGGAAGCAGCTAATGCAATGATGTATGATCAGGATATGCCAAAATTCTTGTGGGCAGAAGCATGCAGCACGACAGTCTATGTCCAGAATAGAACTCCTCATAGGGCATTGGGCAAGATTACTCCAGAGCAGGTCTTCATCGGGAAGACACCTGAAGTCAGTCATTTCAGGATATTTGGGAGTTTAGCATATTGCCGTATGTCCAAGGAGAAGAGGAAGAAGTTAGATCAAACAGTAGAGAAAGGATATCTTGTGGGATATAGCGAGAATGCTAAGGCATATAGAGTCTATCTTCCGGGGAGCAGAAAGGTAGTAGTTCGGCGAGATGTAAAGTTCATGGAAGATAGAGCTTTTAGATAATCTTGAGAAATGCCTTCTGAAGAGCAGTTAAAAGATGAGTCGTTGGTCAAACCACTTCAACCAGCAGAAGCTAGTACCAGAAATTCGCCTTCTAGACAGGAGGAATCACAGGAAGAGGAAGAGATAACAGATGAGCCTACTACCAGAGCAAGAACGAGTCGGGAACTCCGACAGATTCTACGGGATGCAGAAGAATTCATTCATGCACCCAGGAACAGTAAAAGGGAGCGAAAATAGTTAGACAAATACCAGGCCTTAGTAGCTCAGGTTAGGGAACCCTCCAATTTTCAAGAGGTTGTTCAGCATCAAGTATGGGTGGATGCGATGGTGGAGGAATATAACTCTATAATGGTGAATGATGTCTGGGAAGTGGTGCCTAGACCTTAGGACAGATCAGTGGTAGGTTCGAGATGGATCTACAAGATCAAATATGCTGCAGACGGCAGTGTGGAGAAATACAAAGCTAGGTTTGTGGCTAAGGAGTATGCTCAGAAGGAAGGAATAGACTATGACGAGACCTTCGCCCCAGTAGCCTCCTACATCTATTAGAACCGTGATATCTCTTGCAGCATTGATGGGGTGGGAGATTCATCATATGGATGTCAAGATGGCATTCTTGAACGGGGTAATAGAAGAGAAAGTATACATTGAACAGCCAGAAGGCTTTGAGACACATGAGAAGAAATCTCATGTACGCAGATTGAAGAAAGCCTTCTATGGGCTCAAACAGACACCTAGAGCATGGTATGGTCGAATTGATGGCTACTTGCAGAAAATGGGGTTTGTCAAGAGTGATGCAGATCCCAATATCTACTATCTGGTTGTAGAGAATGAGCCTCTAGTCCTAAAACAGATTTGTGGAGAGGCTAAAACACAAGAGTTCTCCAAAACCCAGAAATCGTTTTTGGAAATTCCACCTAGAGATAGCTTAATTAAATTAATTGACCATCATTTAAATTTTTCCTAAACGTAACTTTAGAAAAATTGATTAATTAATAATAATTAATTGAAAAAAGTGAGAATTCTCTATAAACTCACACAGATCGACTTGGAGATGATCTCAACTATCGATTAAGTTTTAATCGTGGACATTGAAGTCTCAACTGGAGATTATAAGAAGAGGTTGATGGGTAGAGGGAGAAACACATAGGAAGAGTGAGTTTCCTTGGCAATTCGATTATTCCAAAGAGGAGCTTTCAACGAGAAGGATTCGAGCCAGACAAGGGACGCAGAGACAGTGAGGGGCATAGTTACTAAGTCTGGATGAATTTTTCCAATTCCAGTTCCGAAGATTCAACTATAGGAGGGCCAAGTTTCCTCAGTGTGGTTGCGTAAAAGATTCAGAGGCAGAGTTCGATTTGGCCAGACAGAGGGTTGATTCAACTGCTGGAGGCCGCGAGAATTTCTAAAAGGGCAAATGGGTCATTCTCAGAGGCAGAGTTGGGCAGATGGCTTGATCAATTGCAGCTACCAGGCAAAGCGTTTGAGGGCATGTGCAGGGGTGGCGCAGGGGATTTTCGTGTGGCCTGTTTATGGCAATTGTGGAGCTGGATCAGTGTGGGGTGAGACAAAATTTGTGTCACTAATTTTGTGGCTAGTTTATCTTGTAAAGGATTACCAATTTGGGCATCCATTTGTACTAAGAATTTCTCACTATTGCATAATAATAAAACCCTCAGCTACTGCATCAGTTTTCCCACATTGGGTTTTTTTGGGGACAATTGTCCAAAAATAATTGTCATTTCTATGAGTGTGTGTGCTAACATATTTCTGAGCTAACAACATTTTATTTTTCGTAACGTTTTTATGGTGAAAAATTGCAATGTGATTTATTTGTTATTTTCCGTAGAAAATAAACTACATAATTAATTTACAATTAGAAGAATAAATTTCCAGTTTCTGCAACTAAAATTGTAATTTTTCACATGGTATCCAAGCACAGTTGATGGATAGGAGGCCTAGAGACGAAAAGGGAGAAATCAGTTGTTCAGAGGGAGCAACAACACAAATTTACTAGGGGTTGCGCAGTCCCTAGCCAGGGAATGTGAATTGTTGGACAAGGTTAGATTTTCTAGTTGTAGGTGACAGGAAAATTCGATTTGTCCGAATGTGATTTCAGCAGGCAGAGGTGAGAAGCACAGTATTTTCACAAAGCAAAATTATTGTCTAGGAGCAAAAGGGTTTTACAGTAGTTTGCAGTTGCAGAATCAACGCCGATTGAAAGAGAAATTGCACAGACAAAGGGGTATTTCTCTCAGAGGGTTTCTAAGCTCAAAAATCCAAATTTCCAATAGCAGCAGGCAAATTTTCTCTCCAGGAAGGAGTGCGAATAGCAGAGCTAGCAACCAAGCAAGTAAAAGAGGGAGATTTTTGTCCCAGGTTGAGTTTTTTGCAAAGATGGCTTTAGCGGGACCCTGAAATCAAGACAGATTAGAGGGTGCATCGAACTATTGTATCTGGAAGGCCAAAAGACCTTCTTGCTAGACGAGTATGGTCTAAAGATCTACGCAGAATGAGTTGTAGCCATGCCTACAAATATAGACTAGCTAGCTAATTACAATAAGGAGATGGCCAAGGCAAAGCGATTGATTCTCGACAAAGTTCGAGATCGTATAGTCTCACACGTTGCGGCCAAGAATACAGCTAAAGAAATGTGGGACGCTATGGCCTCACTATATTAGAATCCTTCCAAGCAACAGAAGACGTTCCTAAAGGAAAAGCTGAGGAACGTACATATGTAGAAGGGTGAAGGCATCAACCCCTTTCTCATCAGAATTCAGGATATATGGGATGAGCTTGCAGTCGTAGGAGAATCACCTCCATATATAGAACTTGTGCGTTTAGCCCTCAACAGTGTCACCGAGGAATGGGAGAATTTCATCCAGGGCATTCTAGGACAATATCAGTTGCCTGGGTGGGACCAGATGTGAGTAGATCTCACACAAGAGGAGATGAGGCGAGCTCTAGTAAAGAGCTCCACTAGCAACAGGGGGTCGAAGTCTGTGAAGGAGGAAGAAAATGTGGCCCTTGCATCGAAAGGGAAAACAAAAGGTCTGAGTCAAGAACAAGGCTCGCAGGGAGAGAAGAAGAAGAAGAAGGATCTATCCAAGATCAAGTGCTTCAAGTGTGGCGAGTTTGGCCACTATAGTACTTAATGTCTTCAATGGAAGAAGGACAAGAACGAGAAGTAGAATCAAGTGACATCGTCTGCAAAGATAGATAAACTATCTTCCAAATTGGAAGACCAATTCGCTTTGTATGCAAATATACCTCCAGGTGAGAGATGGGGAGACATCAAGTTCTATATTCTAGAGTTGTGCAGAAATGGGTAGGGTCCATAGACGAGCAGTGGTTGCAATTTACTTCTCACATGGATCATTACCCTTGCTACAGGGGCCCAAGGAATTCAGTAGAAAGAGGATCAGTGTCAAATGATGTAGTCAGTTCCGAAGTGACAGTTGCAGACTAGTCGCAGTCAGTTCTAGAGTGACAGTTGCAGACTAGTTGCAGTCAGAGAGGCGCAGAGTAATGTTGGTAGCAATGTGGGAGGCACAATGCAAGGTCAACAACAATGCAAATTTCCCAATGGACAGTGCGGGGGCTAGTAGTAGTCAAAGACTCAAGAGACAGTTGCAGCATGTGATTACAGTTGATTCAATATTTTGGATGCTTCTCAGTTGCAGCCGCAGCCACAACAATGAGAGGGAGTGTTAGTTGGGTTGCAATGCAGATGCAGAGTTGGCAACAGTACGGGATGTACAGTGCAGTGTCAGCAGTAGCACAAATGCAGCATCGTTTAGCGACAGTTGATAATAGTTGAATCATAGTTAGCGCAGTAGTTGATGGATAGTGGCAGGCAACTACAGTTGTCAGACATCAACAACGTGTATGGAGGATGATGCAGATATAGGGTGTTGTAGCAGTGCAGCGCTAGAGAACACCTTCCTCGCTAAGAGGGAGTGTTAGTTTTTGTAGCATCGGATGGTGTTCTAATCTCAAACTTTGTGGAAAGGGTAAAACACATGAGTTCTCCAAAACCTAGAAATCATTTCTGGAAATTTCACCTAAAGATAGCTCAATTAAATTAATTGACCATCATTTAAATTTTTCCTAAGTCTAACTTAGGAAAACTAGTTAATTAATAGTAATTAATTGAGAAATGTGAGAATTCTCTAGAAACTCACACGGATCGACTTGAAGATGATCTCAGCCATCAATTAAGTTTTAATCGTGGTTGTTAAAGTCTCAACTAGAGATTATAAAAAGAGGTCGATGGGTAGATGGAGAAACACACAGGAAGAGCAAGTTTCCTTGTCAATTCGATTTTTCCAGAGAGCGGCGTTTAGCCGGAAGAATTCGAGCTAGACAGGGGACACAGAGACAATGAGGGCAAATTTAATGAGTCTAGAGGAAGTTTTCCAGTTCTGGAGAGGCAACTACAGGAGGGTCGAGTTTCCTTAGTGGGTTTGCGCAAGGCTTATGCAGAAGCTTCAAAGGCAGAGTTCGATTTGGCCAGACAGAGGGTCGATTAAGTTGCTGGAGCCCGGGAAAATTTTCGGAAGGGCCAGCAAGTCATTCTCAGAGGCAGAGTTGGGCAAACGATTTGATCAGTTGCAGCTACCATGCAAAGCATTCGAGGGCCTGCGCAGGGGTGGCGTAGAGGCTGGCGCAGGGGCTTTTTGAGTGGCCTGTTTATGCCAATTGTGGAGCTGGATCAGTGTCGCGTGAGACAAAATTTGTCTCACTAATTTTGTGGCCAGTTTATCTTATAGAGGATTGTCAGTTTGGGCATCCAGTTGTACTCAGAATTTCTCATTGCTGCATAATAATAAAAGCCCCAGTCGCTGCACTAGTTTTCCCACATTGGGTTTTTCCGGGGACAATTGTTCAAAAATAATTGTCATTTTTATGTGTGTGCTAGCCTATTTTTCCATTTCCAGCATTTTATTTTCCGAAGCATTTTTATGTTGAAAAATTATAGTGTGATTTATTCGTTATTTGTTTTAGCAAATAAACTGCATAATTAATTTACAGTTAGAAGAATAAATTTCCAGTTGTAGCAATTAGAATTGTAAATTTTCACAATGTACCGGCACTCTCATTCTCACTTATGAGCTAGAGAGTGGGACAAATTGGATTTGTTGAGTTGAACCCAATGCCCAGAAATTTTGAAGGAAAAATATATTACTATCAAAATTTTCAAATGCCAAAGTTCTAGTTCAAGTATGTTGCCTATATGTTGGGTGTCAAATGTTGAAATTTCTAAGTCTAACCCGTTAGAAATTTTCTTGCACTATTTGGTTTATTTCACCTACTTGTTTTATTCATTAACAAGTTATTTAACCATATAAATACTGAAAATAAACACAATTGCAGTCTCAACCATCTATAGATCATCAACTGAAAGAAATAGACAAACACAAGGGACACTATTATTTTTGGACAATCGTCCCTGGAAAACCCAATTTGGGAAAACTGGTACAACAGTTCTGAGGGTTTTATTTTTAAGCAGCTTTCTTGAGTACAACTGGGTGCCAAACTAGCTCACCCGACAGAGAAATCAATCAATCTGGCTATAATACTTCTCTTTGGAAGCAGATATTCGGAAGTCTGCTCCATGAAAAACTCTCCAACGCCTCTCTAAGGCTCTGCGTTAGCCCTCCTAGCCTTTGTGTCAACCTGAATCCCTCTACGTCAACCCTCTGATGCTCTGCGCAGGCTCTCTAGCCCTCTGGGTCACTCACGTAGGCCCTAGTAGCCTCTGTGCAATCCCTCTGGCTCTCTGCATGGCTTCTACTGGCTCTGCGTAGCCTCCTTTGCCTCTGCACTAGTCCTTCGGTACTATCTTTGCCTCTGCACTGGTCCTTCAGCACTATCTTTGCCTCTCTGTTATGCACTCACTGTCCCTCGCTGCAACTCTGATCACTAGTTCGATTTCTCTCAGCAAACCCCGCTTCAGAAAATTGAATTGACTGATCAACTTGGTGTATCTCCAACTGACCCTCAAGCCTCTTCTTATACTTTTTCTGTTGAGTCTTCAACGGCAAGAGATTAAATCTCTAATCAACAACTAAGATTAGATTTGGCTTGATCCATGTAATTGAAAACCTTCTCCCCCAATTTTATATTAATACTCATTAATATTTTTATTTTCCTAAGTTTAGACTTAGGAACCCATTAAAAATATTAATTATTTTAATATCTCTCTAACCGAGTGGAATTTACCCAAACCATTTCTAGGTCTTGGAGATCTCATGTGCTTTAACCTCTCAACCAATTTTCATGGTTAGAGCACATCTGATGCTACCCCAAATCAACATCAAATTTTTTCTATCAATATATAGTCACATATATATAAAAACTCTCTTCTACTTTATGATTGACCAACGGATTGAATTAACATGAGATTCTCAAATTGAATACAACTATGCTATAAAATAAAACATCAAAAAATTGAAATCTATTTTAATTTTGAATAATTTCCCATGGAATTAAAGTCTAGTTGAAAACACTGTTCCTTGTGAAAATTTCCCAAAAAACTCTATTAAACTTGTCTTTGATTCTTAAATTTGAGGGAGCATATTTGATGGCTCCATTTCAATGCTGGCTTCTATCAGCTATATGACAAACCATAGTGGTCAATTGGGTTTAGTTTGGCTGGTTAGGAGAAATGTTGTTATGCTCTCCACCCACATTCAATTGCCACATATGACATGTTGAGTTCATAATGAGTATTTCTTGTAATGGCTTTGAGCCTTGTTGTCAAATTAGTCTTTAAAGGACTGAAACATGTATATTCCTCATCTGGAATATAAAGATATTTCTAATGGAAAACACAAACTCACACATATTAATTACAATTGTATTGGATATAAAGCTTTTATGAAAGCACATCATTTTCTTCAAAATAAAAACAAAAACATATAATGTAGTACAGAATCAAGGAACAGTTTTAAATTTAATCATAGAAGCATACCAGTCGAGTCATACTATCGAACTCCTTGACCACATCAGTAAATTTCACTACATCCTCCTCATCAATTGCATTAGACAAATCCTGAAAACAACAAGTAATCTCTTAGTTCAAATACCAACAGACAGCCTATCCTATGTTTTGATTATATCTTAGGTATGTTGACGCTGGCATATTCAGCCAAGTTTGCAGAGAACGTTTTCTCAATACATCAAGCAATCAGAAAAGGTAAAAAGGCTTACTGCTAGGAATTTGCACTCTCGGGTACCTGAAAATGTTGGATCAATTTCCTGCATTGGCAACCATGACACAATTGAAGAAAGAGTTCAGTTGATCAAGTAGCCATACAAGCTTCAAAGTTAGAGAGAAGATATCAAAAGGAACGATTTAACAAGTCAAAGCTGAACCTGATATTTTTCAAGTGCATTGTTTATTGCCACAACGTCACCCTTGCAAATGTGGCAAAGACCAGCATTTAGAAGATAACCCCTAACACTGTACTTGAGAAGATTATTATTGATTGACCGCTGTGCTACTTCTTCAAAAATTTGGATGGCCTTTGGGTACCTGCAAGTGTCACAAGCAAGAAATCGAATCAGAGAGAAAAATATTACAAAAGGAATCAGAGAGATGATCCAATGCCTTTTGAATTACGATTCAGAGGACAGAGAGCTTGACAATTTGCTACAATAGAAACAAGCACAGGCACATTCCCCCAGTGTTATAGATTTTCTGAATTAGATTCAAAGAGTAAAGTAGAAGGTCCATCTACAAAGTTGAAACAAGAATGAGAGTAACCATGGACAAAGTAGACTCTTAGTGATGAAAAAAAACTCAAAATTTTCAGGATTATAATGAAGGAACACAAAAGAGGAAAAATTGTCGCAGCAGGACTAGGGTTACAGTTCAATGGAGATAGTATGAAGAAAGGAGGAGAACTAACCTCTACGAGCAACCTCTCTGAGAACAATATCTCAGACAAGGACATGGTTACTTGCAATAAGTTCAAGCATCAGACTGTTAAGCCAGGGAAGTAGGGAAAATATCCATTGGCATGAAACAAGACAACAAGGGAGGAAGAGAATCAGAATCAAGCAAAAGATGAGAAGAAAGGACACTTGCTGATGCACAGATAGCTAAACTCACTGAAGTTTGCCTTCATTCGACATCATTTAGCTTCCAAAGAGAGTATTACGAGCAAGTCACTGAGGTTGCAATGTGATCCCCCTCGTCACCTATTGTAGCAAACCTATACATGGAGAAGTTTGAAAAGAAGGCTATCAACACATAACGCTTAAGCAAAGAAGATGGAAGAGGTACGTTGATGGTACAATTGTAAAATGGCAGCATGGAAGGACGAACTCTGTGCTGATTCCCACCACTATCCTGCTCAGAAAATTGGGATCCTGAAGACACTTGCCCTAAAAGCTGTAAAGATATCTGACAATGAACACCTAGACCAAGAGCTGGACCACCTTGCTAAGGTCCTCAGGAACACTGGCTACAAAAACTAAGACATTTTTGAGGCTATCAAAAGAGCAAAAAGAAGGACCCCCCCTCTTAATTCACCAAACTCTCATCTTTCCAGCCGAAAAGCACACCTCTCATACATCTGTGGTGTCACTGAAAAAATTGCTAAAGTACCAAGGAAGAAGAATGTTGGTTCAGTGTTCAAGCCACTTAAAACTATTCAACAAAAAATGAAATCTGTAAAAGATAGCATTTATCAATGATAACTCAAGGTGGTTTACAAAATTGTTTGCTCCTGTGAGAAATGCTACATTGGTGAAACCGGAAGATCCTTTAAAGTAAGAATTAAAGAGCACGAGGTTGACATTAGAAACCATCGTACCTACACCTCTGCCCTTGCAGAGCACTCCTTCCATTCCAAACACCATATCTGTCTAGAGGACACCAAGATCATATCAAAAGTAAACCACTACTTAAGAAGGAGATTCCGAGAATCCTTGGAGATATTAAGACACCCTAATAATCTTAACAATGATGGCAAGCTCAAGATAAGCAGAAATTGGTTCCCTCTAATTTCCCAATTCATCAACTCTTGATCTTTCTATTTGGGCCCTTTCCTTTGTTCTCCTTGTTGGTCCACTCTTCCTGTCTGGTTTCTGTTAATTTTTAGGGATAGATTGTTCTCTGCTATAGATAATTGCAATTTTTAAACATTTTCAACATTTTTGCGTTACATTCACCCCATAACATCATATCATCATTAACAACCATGTAGAGAGAACAATAACATCAACAATGCAGCGGAACAATAAAAGCAATAGAAGAAAAGCATACACAATAGAGACACTAGGTTTTTGGTCGGAGACCAGGGAAAAACCCCACAAGGGAGAAAACCCATAATCAATTCTTCTTCTTTTATTAGATATTCATCAACTGTTCAGTTGAGATACAAGGTTTTATAAGAATGAGACATATTTCTTTCATCATCAATCACATTAGGTCTCGTAGGCTAACCTAGGATCATACATGATCCTCATAAGAAAATCAGAAGACCTCTGATAGGGCTGCCTCCAAATCACTGTAGCTAGCATAGATCTCTGTCTCAAGTAGCACTATCAATACTGTCACGAAGATACTGCCATTCAAGATTGTCACACTATCATATATCTCTGTCATATTGGCATACATCCCTGCCATGGGAACTCAGTCCATTCATCACTTGCCATAAAATGTATCATTGACATACACTGCCATACCATTGCCATACATCAACATAAGTATCACTACCATATACTGGCATATCATTGCTATTAGGACGCTGTCATTAATCAATGTCACATCAATGCCATATGTATATTACTATCATCACTGTCACATGGTTACTTCCATATATCACTGTAATAATGATATTAAGGACACTCATCATATGGATACTACTATCCATCACAGTCATAAGAACATAGCTATATATCTTTGTCACATATTTTCATACATCACTGCCATACAAGGTTTTGTCACGCATCTTAATCATAAGGATATTGTCGTCTATATTACAAGAATTTCTGCCATATGTTACTGTTATTCATCGTAGGTAACACTACCATATATCATTGTTATGCATCATTGGAATCGCTTCCTTAAGTCACTATCATAAGAATTCTACTACACATCATATTCATAAGAGCACTATCATTCAACACTATCCTTCATATTGGATTGTATTAAGAGCTATTCTTATCAGTCCTATTGTTGCTCAAATTGTACAGGCAATACACGACAACGCTCAGGGGGAGGGTTGTCACTCTAATCCCCGCCCTTTGTGTTCTAGCTATCTCCCTACAACAAGCTATGGGGGTAGTCCCTATGAAATGTGAAGATGAGAGACTTGTTGGCAACCAGCATGTCCAAGAGACGCAACTAAATGGCCTAGCAACTTGGTTAATTTTGCAAGTTAAAGATTAGATTAGATTTGACTTGGAAAACTAGTGCCTTAAAGGAATCAATTACTTGCTTAAGATAACTTATTTACCAAGTCACTGGATGAACAATTGTTGCTTTGAAGATGTTTCACTAACCTATATGAAATGCAAATCCTACAATCTAAGTGAGATGCAAAATCTAGGTTTATTTTAAATTATATGCCTATCTAGGTGAATCTTTTCTCTCAATTGTTTTGAAGCTAGTCTATATAATAGGTTGTGAGAAAGAAACCAAGGGGAAGCAAGTTATGGCTTGATTAACAATCCCTTCCCTTCAAATCTAACCACCCGATGCGTCCGGTGCTGCAGAGACTGTGGCTCTGACGACTGCGAGGTCACTGTGTTAACCACTAAAGAGGTTCTAGGCTTCACAAGCTAGACGAGAAAGGTGGGCCTATCTCTTTACTGACCAAACTTATGCTTGAAAGTTAATTAATTAATGCAACACCAGGCCTAAGATGCAAGGTATGAGTGAAGATTCTTAAAGTGAGATTATTAAGTTCTTAGGTACTTAAAGACAAGATACAATTATTCTAAATTTAGAACAATAAAGTACTTAAACAATAAATCAATGACAATCTTCACCACAAGAGAAAGTGCTCAAATTAAACGGTGCTAGGAAATGTTGTCGGTAATACCAATAGACAATTGCTTAAGAGATAAATGAGATCAAATTGACAAGATCAATGCTTCTTAACACAATTAGCAACCTTAAGATGAAAACAATGAACCTTCATGTTGGAATTTCTAAGTCTGACACATTAGAAACCCTTCATGCACTTTATTGATTTATTCCTACCTACTTGTTCTGTTAATTAACAAGTCATTTACCATGTAAATACTGGAAATAAATACAAGCACATGCTCAACACATTATAGATCATCAAAACAAGCACACAAGTGACACCGTTGTTTTTGGACTAATGTCCCCGGAAAAACCCAATGCGGGAAAACCAGTGCAGCTATCTAAGGGTTTCATTTATTAAGCAGTTTCAAAATACAATCTGGGTGCCAAATCCGGCTCGCCCAACAAAGAAAAATCTCGGCAGTAGCACCTCTCTACTTGGAAGCAGATATTCCGGCTGAAACCCAGGATAAACACTCTGGCAGCTCCACAGCTCCAATCTGCCCCACGAAACCCCAACATCAGTGTCTAGGGAGTGTGTCATCTCTCCCAGCAGTTCCGGCTATTCCCAACAGTTCCGGCTTCTGCCCTCTGCGTTAGCCTTCCCAGCTGTTCTAGCAGTTCCTGACAATTCCGACTATTCCGGGCAATTCCGGCTACTGCCCTCTGCATCAGCTTTCCCAGTCGTTCCAGTAGTTCCTGGCAGTTCCGACTGTTCCCAGCAGTTCCGGCTTCTGCCCTCTGCGTCAACTTTCCCGGCTGTTCCAGCAGTTTCCGGCAGTTCTAGTTGTTCCAGCACAAGACTGGCTAACCCCGGCTATTTCTACATCCCTCTCTCCAGCTACTACGTTGATCCTCCCAGTGCTATCTCTGCCTCTCTACTTCTGTATTCACTGCCCCTCAGCTGCAACTCTAATCACTCTCTCAACTTTCTCAGCAAACCCAGCCCCAAAAAGTTGAAATCTTAATCTCTTGTTGTATTCTCCAAGTGACCCTCAAGCCTCCTCTTATACTTTTCTCGTTGAAAGATCAACGACCGAGATTAAGTCCCTAATCAACGGCTAAGATTAGATCTGGCTTGATCCATGATTTTTGGACCATTCTAACACAGTTTTATATTAATTCACATTAATATTTTAATTTCCCTAAGTTTAGACTTAGGGACTCCATTAAAAATATTAATTATTTTAATATCTCCCAAACTATTTAGAACCTGCCCAAACCCTTTCTGCGTATTGGAGATCTCATGTGCCTTAGCCTCTCCACCAATTTTCGTGGCTAGAGCACATCCGATGCTACCCCAAATCAACACTCTCTCTTAGCGAGGACTGTGCTCTAGTAATACTCCTCACCGAGCATCACTCTGATCATCCGACATTGGTCCCTGTGCCGATGTTAGGCCTGCTGCCCAACATCCTCTACACTGCTGCATCCTGTACTGCTAGCCATGGCCCTGCAACTGCCACTACTGCATCCGTGTTGCTGCCCATAGCCCTGCCACTAGCACTACTGCATCTACACTGCAACCCCTCTCATCATGTTGCATCATGTTGCCCATAGCACTGCCACTGCTAACTGTTGCACTGCAACTCAGTTACTGAGAAGTAAGTAACTAATCTCCCAACTCTGACATCTCCGTCAGGCTAGAAACACTCCTGATGTTGAAGCTCCCTCTGACACTAACAAGTGCTCCCTCTCTGACCTTTGCGCTGCTGCAACAACTCCATGCATCTCGCACCGTTGCACACCTCTAAGTGCCATCCTGCACTCGTACAACACTCTCGTGCCTCTCGCACTGTTGTAGCCTGCTAGCCTCACGCTGTCTTGGGAATCCTGCACCGTAGCTCCCTCTGTCGCTCCATCTGTATCCGTCTCTACTGACATCACCAACGCTGCTACTCTTTGAGGCTCCCGTAGCAAGGTCTAATCCAAGAGGCTAGGTACCTCGAGGATCTTGCCCCTCATCGCCTGTAGTCCGCCTGACCACAGCTCGATGTCTCCCCACTTCTGCTCAAGTGGTGTCTGCGCACTCATGGCACAGTCATCGTATGTCTCCACTTCCTTCTCTGCCCTTGCTGGCACAGCCTTGGTCTCGGAATCCTCTCCCTTGCTCTTCTTCCTTGGACACTGGGTCATATAATGACCCAGCTCCCCACAGTGGAAACATTTGACCTTGGAGAGGTCCTTATTCTTTTGTTTCTCCTGCTTTCCCTCAGATTCTAGGGCAGCATCCTCCTCTTCCTCCTTGATTCTGATCCCCTTGCTGTTGCTTCCCGTTTTGCTTAGCCTTCTAATCTCTTCTTGGCGAAGAGTAGCCCACATTTCCTCCCAATCTGGAAGGGTTGCCTTGCCTAGTATGCTCTGGACAAACACCTCCCAACCTTCTGAGACTGCGTTTAGGGTTGTTCTCACCATCAATTCTGGATCTGGCGTGGTCCCTATGGAAGTCAGCTAATCCCAAATCTCCTTCAATCAACCGAGGAAGAGGTTGATTTGTTCTCCCTTCTTCATCTGGTATGACCGTAACTGATTTTCTAGTAACATCCTTCTTTGCACAAAAGTATGCTGGTACAATTTCTTTAGGGCCTCCCACATCTCATGTGTCGTTTCCTTTTCGGCAATATGTGGTACTACATAGTCCTTGACCCCGTCAAGGATGATGCTCTTGGCCCTGGCCATTGCCTCCTCGTACTTTTCGTTATCAGCTAGGTCCACTGGGATAGCTACCGTCTTCAAGGCGAAGTGCTTGACGTGATTTCTATCTAGAACGGATAAGACTCTGGCCTTCCAGACTACAAAGTTTGAGTCTTCGTCCAGCCTATCCTGGTCTCTTACCTTGTTCATTGCCATCTCGTTGCTCCTCTACTTCCCTTCTGGAAATTCTCGATGTGACTCCCTCTGAGCTTCGATTTCCCTCTTGGAAATCCTTTTGCCAATGTCGAGATGCCACTCTCCAATCGTCTGTGCAACTGCAACACTGATCTGGATTCCTTGGCTAGAAATCCACCTCGGTAGCAACTCCCTCTACCTTGATCTTGACTTGTTAGGTACTGTTCTGACTACAATACCCCACCAGCTCCACTCTGCAACTTACCCACAGCCTATGTCACACGGTTCGAGTTCGAATTCGAGTTCGACAACGATTAAGTTCGATTCGAATTCGAATTTTCCAATCAGGTTCGAATGAGGTTCGGCATTAGGTTCGACTATACATATTTTTCAATATATATATTTATATATGTATATATATCTATATATGAAAAAATAATAGAAAATTCAAAATCGATCCATAAACACATGAATACAAATTCTTATTAGTAAACATACATGAAATAGGAAATTTAAAGACATTGCTTTCAGCAATGATTACCAACAGCCAATAAGCATAATAAGGAAATGAGAAACATGGAAATCCTCTGGATTTCAAATTAACGCCTCTTCTCAGACGCTTATCCTTTATACTAAATTAAAATAAGTTAAAATTGATCCAATGCTTTTTACTTATTTATATGACATTTATGTGTGCCTAGTTTCAGCAATGACTACAAACAGTCAATAAACAGAAAAAAGAAATGATAAGCATGGAAATCTGGCTTTCAAATTAACACCTCTTCTCAGATGAGCGTTCTTTATACTAACTAAGTTAGGTTAAATTCGATTCAGTGTTTGTTACTTAATATATATGACATTTAGTTGTGCTTCTAGTTTCTGCTATATTGTAGCCTTGCGGCTGATATATCATTTTGGGTTTTGAATCACTTTTTTTGGTGAATTTTTCACCTATGTCCAAAAGACCAATTCACCCTTCAATTTTTATCATTTCATTTCTAGCAGACTAGCAGTGAAGCGAGTAACAACCCGACAGTGAAGGGACTAGTTGTCAACCTAGTTGTTGCAGAAGTAGCAGTTCAGAAGTGTTTATGAAACTTCGAAGAGTGCATTTGCTGCCTGCACGTCTGCAAAGTGCAAACTGCACAGCGCTATCAACTGAGAACTCTACAAACAAACGCTCAGCCTCACTCAATACTCCCTTCCCGACAGTGTGTGCCAAAACGGTAGCCAGCCATCATTTATAAAGAATTATTTGGCGGGAAGAGTTGCTAAAAAGCGGTATGCGGCCCCTGGTTTTTCTTCTAAACCGCCAAATAAAACCATCAAGAAAACCGTCGAACCTCAAAAAATTCGTTTAAGTTCGCGTTGAGGTTCGTTGAGGTTCGATTAGGTTCGATGAAGTTCGATGAGGTTCGAGTTCGACTTGAGGTTCGAATTTCAGGTTCGGCGAACCTGAACGAACTTCAATTTTTTTTTTCAGGTTCGCCGAATTTCGAACCTGAAGCTTCAGGTTCGCCGAACCCTGTGACATAGCCCACAGCCTCCTAAACCCAAGCAACTTGAATGTTAGAGCTCCTAGGCTCTGCACAATCCCGGCACCAGCAAATCAGCCTCCTCAGCCAACTGCGTCAGCCCTCCTGACCTCTACGTGAGCCTGCCTTTGCCTCCCTCGGCCTCTGCGCTGCCTCTTCTTGGCTCAATCTTGATGACGCAGGCACTGCGCCACCTGTTCCTTGCTGCTACTCTGCTAGGAACAACTTCTGTCACTCGAGACAACTGTTTTATGCTACTGCTGCTCTGTTCGGCTATTGTCCTCAGTTCTCCTGTGATCTGCAACCACGCTCTGATACCATGTTGGAATTTCGAAGCCTGACACGTTAGAAACCCTTCATGCACTTTACTGATTTATTCCTACCTACTTGTTTTGTTAATTAACAAGTTATTTACCATGTAAACACTGGAAATAAATACAAGCACATGCTCAACACACTACAGATCATCAACTAAAGGAAATAGAAACAAGCACA
Organism: Pinus tabuliformis; assembly: GCA_031772625.1. Taxonomy (NCBI): domain Eukaryota; kingdom Viridiplantae; phylum Streptophyta; class Pinopsida; order Pinales; family Pinaceae; genus Pinus; species Pinus tabuliformis. Next base: position 937,972,782 of record CM062815.1, read on the forward strand.
CAAGTAACACCGTTGTTTTTGGACTAATGTCCCTAGAAAAACCCAATGCGGGAAAACTAGTGCAACTATCTAAGGGTTTGATTTATTAAGCAGTTTCAAAATACAATCTGGGTGCCAAATCTGGCTCTCCCAACAGAGAAAAATCTCAACAGTAGCACCACTCTACTCGGAAGCAGATATTCTGTCTGAAACCCCGGATAAACACTCTAGCAACTCCATAGCTCCAATCTGCCACACGAAACCCCAGCGTCAGCCTCTAGGGAGTGTGTCATCTCTCCCGGCAGTTCCGACTTCTGCCCTCTACGTCAGCTTTCCTCGCTGTTCTTGGCAGTTCCAGCTTCTGCCCCCTGCGTCAGCTTTCCCAGTTGTTCCGACAGTTCCCGGCAGTTAAGGTTGTTCCCAGCAGTTCCGCCTTCTACCCTCTACGTCAGCTTTCCCGGTTGTTCCTGCAGTTCCCTGCTATTCTGGCATCTGCCCTCTGCGTCAGCTTTCTCGGCTGTTCCAACAATTCCGGCACAAGATTGGCTAACCCCAGCTATTTCTGCGTCCCTCTCTCCAGCTACTACGTTGATCCTCCCGGTGCTATCTCTACCTCTCTACTTTTGTATTCATTGCCCCTCAGCTGCAACTCTGATCACTCTCTCAACTTTCTCAGCAAACCCAGCCCCAAAAAGTCGAAATCTTGATCTCCTGGTGTATTCTCCAAGTGACCCTCAAGCCTCCTCTTATACTTTTCTCGTTGACAAATCAACGGCCGAGATTAAGTCCCTAATAAACGACTAAGATTAGATCTGGCTTGATCCATGACTTTTGGACCATTCTAACATAGTTTTATACTAATTCACATTAAATTTAAACTTAAGGACTCCATTAAAAATATTAATTATTTTGATATCTCCCAAACCGTTTAGAATCTGCCCAAACCCTTTCTGTGTATTGGAGATCTCATGTACATTAGCCCCTCCACCAATTTTCGTGGCTAGAGCACATCCGATGCTACCCCAAATCAACACTTCAATATGCCAATTGGATACACAAGAGAGAGAATGGATTCCTTATGGACACAATTAGATCTTTTATCGCAGTTATGATTTGATTAAGGTGCTTCAAGAGTGACTTATATCACAAGAACAAATAAATCCGCTTATCCAATAACCAATGATGACAATAGGAGCATTAATCCAACATATTATTTAGAGCAATTAGCCAATCTCATTAAACACTTATCAATTCAATTAGAGCACTTATGTGTGTTAATGCAAGAGTGCAAATAGATGCCAATGATGCAGAAATGCAATATGGATCAGCCAAGAGACATGATTGCAGCAATAAGAAAATCACCCAATTACACAATTAAACAATTATCCAAGATCTATAAGCTGCAAGAAACAAAATGTAAGTGTAATTAGATGACTTTCAATCACTTTTTCCACCACTGAGAATTTTATATCAAATCTATATGCAGTAAATTTCAGACTTCAAATTATTATTTCAGCCTTCAAAAATAATCAAATATGCCAAGAAATGTAAGCCCAATGAGTGTAAGTGACAATATAACGATGAAATATGACCGTCAATGAGTTATTATGCCACTGTTATATAATTGTATCACTGCTGTAAGTGTTTTTAGGTGGCTGTGGCAAGCATATCAGAAAATTAATCCAATAGTCCACAAGAAATTCACTTATATGCACTCAAATTGACTTTAGGTTAATTCTTGATACCTTGGGTGAATTATTAATGGATCCAGGCTTGATTTTAAATGCACTTAAACCTCAAATATGCTACTGTCATAATATACTTCAAAAATTGAAATTAGGACAGTGATGAAGCTAGAGGGTTAGAGAGCAAACCAAGAGGCCTCATGGCTTTGTATATTGCTACAAAGGATTCCAATGGACTTGAGAACCTGCAACCACCAAGTTAGCTTTAAAACTGCTGCAAAACCAAATGTTAGAGATAAAAAATCAAATCAATGACCGAATAATAGCTAAAAGAGGGCTAGAATGAGGAGCTAGGGTTTAAAAAACCCCAAACTAGGGCTAGAGGAGGCTCTAAAAGGGCTAGTGTCCAAGGGATAAGCCCTTTTAGGGTTGAGCCTAGGGGTTGAAGGCGGGCCAAGGGCCAAATGAGGCTTCCCAAGCACGCGACAAGGGTAAACAAGGGAGGTCGAGGCCCTTTTAGGCCTGCGACTAGCCAAACCAAGGGGGGTGAGGGGGAAAAGAGGGCTCGAAATGGTTGCGGCAAGCCCAAAAGGGTTGCTGCCAAGCAAGGCAAGCCCCACAAGGGGCTACGGCTGAAGGGAAAGAGCCTTTAAGGCTCACGGCAGGCCCTAAAAGGGTTGTCGTCTAAGGGAAAAGCCATAAAAAGGGATGCCACTAAGCCTAGAAGGCTAGCAACTTAGGGAAAAGCCCCTTAGGGGTTTGCGGCCAAGTAGACCCCTTCCTCACTAGGCTTCAGGATATCCGAGATCAGTTTTCTGCAGTAGGGTCAACGCCTCAGCCTAGAGAATTGGTGCGGTTTTCCCTAAACATTGTTTTCGAAATATGGGAGGTCTTCATCCAGAGTATATTAGGCAGAGAAAAGTTGCCAGATTGGGGTTGTATGTGGGTTGAACTGCAGCAGGAGGAGATGAGGTGAGATTTGGTAAAGACCACCATCACTAGCAGTAGCGAGACAAAGCAAGTAAAGGAAGAGGAGGATGTGGCCCTCACATCAAAGGGGCAACAGGAGCAGCGCAGGAGGACGAAGGACATTTCCAAGGTGAAATGCTTCAGATGTGGTGAGCTTGGCCACTACTACACTCAATGTCCTCTCAGGAAGAAGGAGAAGCGGGATCAACAGGTTGCTTCCGCAAAGATCGACAGGTTGTCCTCTAGATCGGAGGGAGGAGTTTTCCATTATCACCGAGACACCTCCAATAGTGAGGTGCGCTGATTTGGTTTTGTAGCCCCAGAGAGCCACAGGATGGGCAGGATTCTTGAGGTCCACATCATGAATCACTACCTTGATAAGGGATCCCAAAACATGCAGTAGCAGGATGGATCAGAGGCAGTTGGTGTAGTCAAGTGCCAGAGTGACAGACATAGTAGCTAGTAGCAGGTCAGATACTGGGCAGCACAGTGCAAAGTTAGCAGTAGTGCAGTTGGCACAAAGCAGAGTCAGCTGCAACAAGGCAGTGGCTACAATGGCAGCGCAGAGTCTAGAAGCAGTCAGGAATCAGGTGACAGATGCATCATACTAGCCACAGTTGGTTTAGTATTTTGGATGTTTTTCCATTGCAGTTGCAGATGGAGAGGGAGTCGCAGTGCAGATGTAGTGTTGGTAGCAGTTCAGCAGAGCCAGCAGCAACACAGATGCAGCATATATTAGAGTTGCGCAGTAGTTGGTGGGCAACATCAGTGAGACATCAACAACATGACAGGAGGTGATGCAGAGACAGGGTGTTGCTTCAATGGGTTGCAGCAATAGAACACTTTCCTCGCTAAGAGGGAGTGTTAGTTTTTGTAGCATTGGTTGTGTTCTGGACACAAAATTTGGTGGAGAGGCTAGAATACATGTATTCTCCAAAACCCAGAAATCATATCTGGAAATTCCACCTAGAGACGACTTAATTAAAACAATTAATCTTTTTTAATGGTGCCTAAGTCTAAACTTAGGAAAATTGATTGATTAAAGGGTATTAATTAAGTCATGGTTGTTGAAGTTTCTAAGTCTACTTAGTTAGAAACGCTCCATGCACTTGATCTTATTTATTCCTATCTACTTGTTATTTTACTTAACAAGTTATTTACAATGTAAATACTGAAAATAAACACTAGTGCATGCTCAAAATATTACAGATCAGCAACTAAAGGAAACAGAAACAATCACTCCATATGACACCATTATTTTTGAACCAATGTCCCCGGAAAAACCCAATGTGGGAAAACCGATGCAGCTATCTGAGGGTTTTCTTATTAAGCAATTTCAGAGTACAATATGGGTGCCAAATCCAGGTTACCTAACAAAGAATGCCCTTGGTAGTAGTACCTTTCAGTCTGAGACAGATGTCTCGGCTGAAACCTCGGATAAAACCTCCGGCAGCTCCTCAATTCCAATCTGCCCTAGAAACCCCAGCGTCAACCTCTCTAGACTGCGTCAGCCTCTCTCTGCCCAGTGTTGGCCCCATGTCACCCTGAATAGGGCTGCTTTAGCCTCAAGAGCGCCTGCGTCAGCCTTTTGGCCCTCTGTGTCAGCTACGCTAGCCTCTCTGAAGCACTGCGCAGCTCCAAGGTGCCTCTGCGTGGCCCTGTGTGAACCCTGGTTGCTACTACGTCACTCTCTCTAGCTCCTGCGCTGATCTCCCGGCACTATCTTTGCCTCTGTCTCTTTGTACTCACTACCCCTCAACTGCAACTCTCGATCACTAATTCTATCTCTCTTAGCAAACCCCACTCTAGAGAATAGAATGACTGATCACTCTAGTGTGTTCTCCAAGTGACCCTCAATTCTCCTCTTATATTTTTCATGTTGACATATCAACAGCCGAGATTAAGTCCCTAATCAACGACTAAGATTAGATCTGGCTTGATCCATGTCTTTTGGACCATTCTAACACAGTTTCATATTAATACACATTAATATTTTATTTTCCCTGAGTTTAGACTTAGGGACTCCATTAAAAATATTAATTATTTTAATATCTCCTGATCTGTTTAGAATCTACCCAAACTCTTTCTGGGTATTGGAGATCTCATGTGCCCCAACCTGTCCACCAAATTTCGTGGCTAGAGCACATCCGATGCTACCCCAAATCAACACTCCCTCTTAGCGAGGACTGTGCTCTAGCAATACTCCTCACTGAATATTACTCTGATCATCCAACATCGGTCCCTATGCTAATGCTAAGCCTGCTACCCACCATGCTCTGCACTGTTGTATCCTGTACTACTGCCCATGGTTCTGCCACTGCTATTGTTGCATCTGTACGACAACTCCCTCTACATCCATGTTGCTGCTGGTCCTTTCTCCCAGCACTGCATCCGCACTGCACCTCCTCTCATCATGTTGCATCGTGCTGCCCACAGCTACACTGCAACTCAGTTATTGAGAAGTAAGTAACCGAGCTCCCAATCTGACCTCTCTATTGGGCTAGAGACACCCACTAATGCTGAAACTCCCTCTGCCGCTGACAAGTGCTCCCTCTCTAACCTCTGCCCTATTGCAACAACTCCCTGCATCTCACATCGTTGCACACCTCTTTGTGCCATCCTGCACTGGTGCAACACTCCCGTGCCTCTCGCACTGTTGCAGCCTGCTAGCCTCGCGCTGTCTTGGGACTCCTGCACTGTAGCTCTCACTATCACCTCATCTGCATCCGTCTCTACCCAACTCAGCCAGTCCTGCTACTCCTCTTCGGGGCTCCCGTAGCAAGGTCTAATCCAAGAGGCTGGGTACCTCAAGGATCCTGCCCCTCATTGCCTGTAGTCCACCTGACTACAACTCTATGTCTCCCCACTTCCGCTCAAGTGGTGCGTGTGCACTCATGGCACAGTCATCACCTATCAAAACTTCCTTCTCGGCCCGTGTTGGCACTTCCTTAGTCTTAGAAGACTCTCCCTTACTCTTCTTCCTTGGACACTGGGTCACATAATGACCCAGCTCCCCACAATGGAAGCACTTGATCTTGGAGAGATCCTTCTTCTTCCGCTTTCCTGCTTTCCCTCAGATGCTAGAGCAACATCTTCCTCCTCCTGTTTGACTTTGATCCCCTTACTGCTGCTACCCATCTTCGATTGTCGTCTGATCTTTTCCTGGTGAAGAGTCGCCCACGTCTCATCCCAAGGTGGGAGAGCCCCTCTGCCCAGCATACTCTGGACAAATACCTCCCAGCCTTCTGAGACAGCATTGAGGGTTGTCCTCACCATCAACTCTTGATCCAGCGTGGCCCCTATAGCAGTTAACTGATCTCAGATCTCATTCAATCCTTCGAGGAAGATGTCAATCGATTCTCCCTTCTTCATCTAATACAACCTCAACTGATTCTCAAGTAGCATTCTTCTCTGCACAGAAGTATGCTGGTATAATTTCTTGAGAGCCTCCCACATCTCATAAGTCGTTTCCTTCTCGGCAATGCGTGGAACTACATGATCCTTGACCCCGTCAAGGATGATGCTCTTGGCCCTTGCCATTGCCTCCTCGTACTTGTCGTTATCATTGGGATCAATTGGGATAGCTATTACCCTCAAGGAAAAGTTCTTGACACAATTTCTGTCAAGTATGGATAAGATTTTGGCCTTCCAGATTGCAAAGTTCGATGCTCCATCCAGTCTATCCTGGTCTCTTACTTCGTGTAGTGCCATGATGCTCTTTTACTTCCCTCCTGGAAGTTCTTTGTTTGACTCCTTCGAGTCTCTACTTCCCGTTTGGAAGTTCTCTTTTGGATTCCCTCTAAGTCCTGATTTCCCTCCTGGAAATCCTTCTGCCGCTGTCGAGATGCCCCCTACTCCGATTGTCTTGTGCAACCGCACCACTGATCCGAGTTCCTCAGCTAGAAACCCTCGGCAGTAACTCCCTCCTCTTGGCCTTGTTCTGTTAGGTACTGTTCTGACTACAAGTACCTCACCAACTCCACTCTACAATATTCCCACGGCCTTTTAAACCCCAGCAACCTGAAGGTGAGAGCTCCTAAGCTCTATGCAATCCCGGCCAATATTGCACGAAGCGGGAGCGAAGCGGAAGCGCGGAGCGCGGAAGCGTCATTTTCCAAAAATCTAGGAAGCGAAGCGTCCGCGGAAGCGTCTGCTATATATATATATATTTTTATATATATATATATATATATATATTTTCATTTTTTATTTTATATATATATATATATATATTTTTATTAAATGATTTTTAACTAAAACATTAAAACTAAAATTCTAAACTAAGGAAAATTTTAAAACTAAAAAAAATTAAATTAAAATCTAACAAAAACATTTTTATTTTTTATATTTTTTAAAACATAAATCTAAAAATCTAAATTTTAACATGGCTAAAATCTAAACGAAAACATTAACGCTAACATATTAAAAAAAAAAAAACTTAATCAAAACAAAACTATACAAGATTCGAATCTAAATCTAATGCAATAAAAAAGAACTACGCTAACCTACGGGAACTAAACCACATGAATATCAATGCAATGTTTGAATGAGTGCAACAACGAAGGGCTCGATGAAAAACGCGTGAAACCCTCAGCTACGCATCATATAACCTGCGCTTTTCAGAACTGAACCATCTACTGAGAGGCCGCAGAGAAATTTAGATGAGGTATGGTGACGGCGGCAAGGTAAACGAAGGAATCGTGACGGCTCAGGTAAGAATGGATAGGCTTGAAGCACACACCAGACAACGATGATATACTGAATCGTGAACCTGGCTCAGCGAAAAACCAAGAAGCGCAAAAAAAAACCGGAACCGCGCTTCGCCAAAACTGGAATCGCGCTTCGCCTGTCGCTTCCGGAACACTTCCGTACGGGGCGCGATTCCGGCCTCGGATCGGGGGGGGGGGGGGGGGGCGCTTCCTGCAACTATGATCCCGGCACCAGCAACCCGGCCCCCTCAGCCAATTGCATCAACCCTCCCAGCTTCTGCGTGGCTCTGCATGAGGCTCCCTTTGCCTTTCTTAGCCTTTGCCCTGCCTCTTCCTGCCTCACCCTTGATGACGCAGGCACTGCGTCACCCTTCCTTGTTGCTGCTCCGCTAGAAACAGCTTCCGTCACCTCGGAACAACGATTTTCTGTTGTTATTGCTCCAGTCTACTGATGTCCTTAGTCCTCTTGTGATCTGCAATCGCCCTCTGATACCATGTTGAAGTTTCTAAGTCTACTTAGTTAGAAACCCCCCATGCACTTTATCTGATTTATTCCTATCTACTTGTTATTTTACTTAACAAGTTATTTACAATGTAAATATTGAAAATAAACACTAATGCATGCTCAACATATTACAGATCAGCAACTAAAGGAAACAGAAATAATCACACCATATGACACCATTATTTTTGGACCAATGTCCCCGGAAAAACCCAATGTGGGAAAACCGGTGCAGCTATCTGAGGGTTTTCTTATTAAGCAATTTCAGAGTACAATCTGAGTGCCAAATCTGGCTTACCCGACAGAGAATTCCCTTGGCAATAGTACCTCTCAGTCTGAGACAGATGTCTCGGCTAAAACCTCGGATAAACCCTCTGGCAGCTCCTCAATTCCAATCTGCCCCATAAACCCAGCGTCAGCCTCTCTCTGCCCAGCGTTGGCCCTGCATCACCCTGAATAGGGCTGCGTTAGCCTCAGAGGGGCCTGCTTCAGCCTTCTGGCCCTCTGCGTCAACTACGCTAGCCTCTCTGAAGCACTGCGCAGCTCCTGGCTGCCTCTGCATGGCCCTGCGTGAGCCCTGGCTGTTGATCTCCCAGCACTATCTTTGCCTCTTTGTCTCTCTCTACTCGTTACCCCTCAACTGCAACTCCCGATCACTAATTCTATCTCTCTTAGCAAACCTTCTAGAGAATAGAATGACTAATCACTCTGGTGTGTTCTCCAAGTGACCCTCAAGCCTCCTCTTATACTTTCCCTGTTGACATATCAACGGTCGAGATTAAGTCCCTAATCAACGACTAAGATTAGATTTGGCTTTATCCATGGACCATTCTAACACAGTTTCATATTAATACACATTAATATTTTATTTTCCCTAAGTTCAGACTTAGGGACTGCATTAAAAGTATTAATTATTTTACTATCTCCTGAACTGTTTAGAATCTGCCCAAACCCTTTCTGGGTATTGGAGATCTCATGTGTCCCAACCTCTCCACCAAATTTCGTGGCTAGAGCACATCTGATGCCACCCCAAATCAACAATGGTGAGAATCTTCTAGAAGAAGACATGGATCGAATTCTAGTTAATCTTAGCCATTGATTATGTTTTAATCTTGGTCGTTGATATCTCAACGAGAGATTATCAGAAGAAATTCGATGGGGGTTGGAGAACACACCAGAAATTCGATTTTGCTGGGAAATCGAACTCCAGAGTAGCAACAGTCAGTTGCTGGAGGTGATTTAGTGAAGTCGAAGCAGTGAGAGAGGGGCAGGGATAGTAAGGCTGGAAGGATGTTTCTCCAATCCGGTGAGTGCATAGCAGAAAGGTAGTGAGTGCTATAGAGAGGCAGCGCAGAGCAGAAAGGCAGTGCAAAGCTTCAAAGGGAAATCCATATTTTGCTAAGTAGAAGTCGAAATTCAGTGCCAAAAGCCGAAGTGGGAGCCCGAGGGCGAAGAGGATCGATTTTCCAAATAACAGTTGATCAGTTAGCGAGAGAGACGTTGGTCCAAGTTGTGGGACGCAGATCTGCATAGGCTGACGCCAAGGAAGCAAGGGGCAGCTCATGTTGAGCCAAGGTCAATGTCGGATCACTGGTGGGAGTGAGATTTTTCTCACTAGATCTCTTGTCAGTTATTTCTCTGTTGGAAAGCTAGATTTGGGCTCCCATATATTTGTACTCAGATTTACTACTGCTTAATATAAATAGAACCCTCAGCTGCTGCACCGGTTTTCCCAAGTTGGGTTTTTCCAGGGACATTAGTCCAAAAATAACAGTGTATTATTGTGTATGCGCATCTGTTCTTCCATTGTTTTTATTTCTTCTGCAGTATTTATTTTGTGAAGGCTGCAAAGTGTATTAGTTTCGATATTTACCATAGAACACAGTGAATAATTTGTTCAGTATATTTAACAAATAGAAGAAACTTAATTAGTTGCTGCAGTAAGATTCGGGTTCCAAATTTTCACAATATCAACACAAAGTATCATTTTATTCGATATCATGTGGAGGCCAAGACTATTCACCTAGACATTGTTCCACAAATGAGCAAATTGCAAACATGTTCACCAAATCAATTGGAAGAGAAAAGTTTGAAAAATTCAGAATGAAGCTTCAGCTCATTAACACCCCTTCAGATTAAGGAAGGGGAATATTAGACACCTAATCCTTGGGAATTTGGTGTATATTTTGTAAATATGCAAGGGAAATATGGACGGTCATAATAGGAACTGAACTTGGAAGATGATGGGTCGCTTTGTAATTATAGACGGTTAGAATAGGAACTGAACTTGGAAGATGATGGGTCGCTTTGTAATTATATATAAGGTTATTCACCAATACAAAATCCAATTTTGGTAGTTACCCAACCTAGCCTGACAGTGTGAGAACTTGTGGATGTATATTAGAGATACTCTAGCAAGTTTCTGGTTGAAACAAACCTGCTTTAAGAAAAGCATCAGACACGAACACAATAATATGGGCAAGAAATCGGATTATAAGAGAATGAACTAAAATGGCTCTGGTTAGACAATTGAAAGTAAAGGTATATCACAAATAAAAAAAATGCCCAATCAAATTTGCAACCCAAGCATATCAATCAGTATATTCTAATGGCAAGCAGGGTTCTACATTTTTGCTAAAAACATTACCATCACAAACTGAACACTGAAAACTTCCCATTCAGTGTAAGTGGAAAACCTATGGTCAGTTATTATCCCACATAAAGGAAGTGTGACACTAATATTCATGTTAACAATCCATCTTTCCATACTGAACTCACTGTTCAAGCTGGGCTGCAAACTGTGCAACTTTAAGTTGGCATTGGTTAGCTGTACTAGTAACTTCTTCACCTCGAAAGAGGTCTGCAGCACGCTCAAAATATTGCATTGCCAATTCAAAATTTTCTTCTGCCTCATATAGCTCACCAATCTCCTACAGAAAAAATATATTCTAGATTTAATAAATGGCTAGATCAAGAACAGAATGATACTGAAAACATGTAACTGTGCCACATATCTTTGAGTTTATTCTAATGACATTGTGGTAGCAGAACAATAAATACTCCATTTGTAAAGACATGAACAACGTGTAATTAAAAGGTCATATCAATTCCACTACAATGATTGCATTACCTTGCAATGCTTTGCAGCCATTGACAATCTTCCTATCTCCAGAAAGAGATTAACAGCCAAATTTAAGCATTGCACAGCCTCTGCAAAACATAAATAAGTAAAATCAAAGCTGGCAACAATTCAATGGCAGTAAAATAGAACCAATGGTCTCAACAAACTAAGACAGCAACCTAAACATCACCTCTGCCACCATGCAGGAGACATAAATTCTAACCAAGTACAGGGGCACAACCTAAAAGAAATCAAGGGTATTGATCATCAAGCAGGCATTGTATTTAGATACCATTACAATCACCTATAGAAATGAAGACAAATATATGGAATTCTAGAAATGTTTTTCTTTGCCCTATAGTAAATTGTTGTCTAACTGCACAAACATTGCATTCTAAAGGGGACACCCTTCAACAACAATAAATTTCTTATTAAAACAAAAACAATATATGAACATATTACAGATAAATACTATTCCCAAAATGCATATTGCCCTACACAAATTATTTCTCCAAATTAGGAAATATTATCCCCAATATTGTATGGTACAATCGATGAAATTTTAAATTTGTTTATTAACTAGTGTAGCCATATAAATTAAATGGCTGGTAAATGCCAATTGGCATCAATATATAATAAGCATCAAAACGCTTATCTCATCACACAATTCAAGTTGTTAAAATTTAAGGAAAAAAAAAACATAATAATTAACTTAATTATAACTTTATTTAAAATATTTTATTACTACAATGATAAAAAGAATTAAAATATAAGCCTCAAGAGCTAGCTCAATAGGTCGAGTTCCCATTGCTAAAAGCACCTTGCTAATGGGAGGTCACGGGGTCAATTCTCCTTGATGCCCTCGGGGTTAGGCTCTACTAATAAGCTGGTAGAAAGTGATCCCTTCGAGTGGATCTGCCCAAATATTTCCTCGGGAAAAAGAAAAGAATTAATATATAAGTTAGACATATATACATTTTAGAAAAAACATGTAACAAGATTCTTAACCATGGAAATTCACCCCCACTTTATCATAGAGATTCTTAATCTATAAATAGGTTTTGTTACAATACCATGTCCCAATACCATGGCTTATCAACACCACATACCCAAAAGACAATAACACCTTTCTTATGACACTTGTTCACTTGACATTTTTTTAATTAATGAATTTAATTAAAAGGAAAAAAAAAAAAGCATAACTACTTTGGAAATAAATCTTAGCCTTTGATTTGTGTATACTACTTAGAATATTCTATAATATTCTATGGAGATGATATCCCTATGATCCACTTAATAATTATTGATCATTATATTAAAATTCTGGAAGCCCAATTCCAAAATAAACATGTCTATCAACATAATAAAATAATAACAATATACTAAACAAGAATAACTTAAACCAGATTTGTTGAAGCAACGTTGATGGGAAAGCAACTGAGACTCAAATTCATATTAAAAAAACCTCCAATGTGCTTGCTATTGATGTTTATAGCTCGGGCAGGTACTTTTGCACAAGCCCGAGTGTTTAGACGTGAAAAATTTGCCCAAAGTCTCCTTAGAACACTTGCTCAAGTATGAGTAATTTGACATTGTAACTTAGCCTTAGTAAAGGCACATAACTAATTATGTTGGTTATTGAGCTATAAAAACTTAGGAAAATTAAAGTATTTACTCTGTTGATATGTTTTAATCTCAACCGTTGATCTCAAGTGAGGGGAAACCTAATCTTGAACATCAATCACTTTGGAAACTGAAGTTAGGGATTTAGCTCAATGTAAATTTATAAAAGCAAGGCTAAGGAGAGGACAATGGCACACCACACAACGTCATGAGCCATTGAGAGATGAATTTTCTCAAGTGAGGAGTGCAATACTCAAGTGTGCCAGCTCTAAGGAAAGTGCAGAGGTGTAGAATAGGAGATCCATATCAGCCAAGGAGATCAAGGATAGATCTAGGGCCTAATCATCTAGATCAAATCTAGGGTATGTTGTAACTGTAAATTTCTTAGTTGGGTTGTTATCCCAGGATGAGAGCCCAAGTAGGTTCTAATTAAGATTTAATGAAGAACTGATTTGATTGGGCAGAATATGTATGTCTAATTAAGATTTAATGAAGAATTGATTTGATTGGGCAGAATATGTATGTGCCACATGTGATTAAAGATCAGTTATTAGTAGTTTGCATATTGAATAATTGCGTTGAGAACCCAGTTGTGCATTTATTCAATACATCTATGATAAATCTGCTAGGAATTAATTTTCAAGTGCTAGGTTCACAAAATTAACATGGTATTAGAGCGTAAACTCTAAGAACCGATCTTTGAATCACCAAATAGGCCAGGTTCATACAAGCATTGCAGAAGGCTAAGTTTAGTTGTAAGCATATGAGGCACTATTTTTTTATTTGCAAGCCAAGAACTAAAGGGTCATATGCAAGGTGTATGTCATATAGAAAAGGCTAGCCAGTAGGAAAATTTTCAACTGGGGCAAAGTGCAAGGTAAACCCAAAAAGACAAAAAATAACAAAAGAATGACCTTGGGTGGCCTACAGCAAGGCCCGCGACAAACCTATTAGATCCGACAGACACAAGGTTTGTAGGTGCAGGGGTGAGGGTGTTAGGCCACAACACTAATAGGAGCAGGTTGCTGCAGCAGGTGCAATCATGGGCTACGTTGATCCAAAATTCAACGGAGGTCATGTGTAAGTGTGAGAGGAAGGAGGTGATTGAAGGATCATGCGGCAGTACTGTCAAGCAGAGGGAGACCGATAGTTTTGGAGTCGAATAACACTTGGTTGGAAACAACACGCAGAGGGAGATTGAGAGTGTTGGAGTTGACTAGTTGCCAGAAAATACCAAGCCAGCAAGGGGCTGCAAAGGCGATGCAAACAAAGCTGAAAGCACACAAGGTTTGTGGGACACAGAGCAGTTAACCACGCAAGGCAAAAAGAAACAAGCCACCAGCAAAGCTACGAGATAGTTCGAGAGTGTGAGGCCTGAAGGGTCGTTCAAGTGTTGGTTGTAATTCATGGTCATAATAGCACATCTCTCATAGAAGAAAGATGACTAGCCGCTTAAAACATCCAGCTACTGCGGGACACAAGACAACATCAATAACAACAAATTTTTCAATTGAGATTAGATTAACATGACTGCAGTGGGTCTTCGATTTGAAGACAGATTGGACGAAGCCTCAAATTTTCCTACCTTGGAATGATAGGGTCTCCCTAGTCCTCAAGGAAAACAATCTCTAGAAGATTGTTGAGAAAGTGATCCCAGAGCCAACAAATGCCAAGAAGATGGCCGCCCTAGCTAAGAGGGAGATAAAGGCACAAAGGGTACTCTTGGATGCAATGAAGGTGTTGAAATATGTAACTAGATTCGGTCTTCATAATGACATGTAAACATGATTTATGTAAAGATAAAATAAATTTATTATTGTTGTTCTTGAGGCATGGGTTTCATGCTCAAGGGAAATTCATTTTTAGGTCAAGCATCCATTGAGTGCTTCTAGGGCTTGTCATTTAGTCTACAAGTCAATTGAGTCATTGTCATGTATTGAAGACCCATTTGGGCATGTTACATATTGTAAAAAAAAAAAAATTGAGTCAAAATACAGTCAAAAGACCCTCCAAGACCTCGTCATGGTGCAAAGACCAAGTCGGCCTTCAAGAAGTGCAAGTTGGCCTAGCTAGAAGGACAAGTCGGCCTATTGGACAGTTGAGAAGCCTATATAAAGGAGCACTCGGCCTCATTCAAGCATACACTCACTCAAGCATCTCGTGGAAGCACAAGAAGAGAGAAGATACCTAGCAAAGAGAAGAAGAATCCAAGGAAGAGAAAAAGAAGTTTGTAAGAACTGTTTTTCAGCGATTTTTGTTCACACGTGCGAGGAGACTAGGGCAAAATTTGTTGTAGTGGAACCAAAGTATAGTCACCTCAAGGAGCTTGAAACAAGGTAGGAAAATAATCTTTCTTACAAGCCAAAGTTCCAAGGAGATCAGCTCAAGTCAAGCGAAGGAGAAGAAAGTAAATTTTGTCCATATTCTAGTCACACATGTGAACTAGGGTTTCTACAAAAGAGGCTGAAAATACAGACCTGCAACAACAAGCCAAATTTCTGAGCAAGGGCTAAAATCTAAAGTTGTGAAGCAAGTTTAACCAGTGTTGACTTGGAGGAAGAGAAGCTCATCAAGGAGAAGCTTGACTTTGTCTAGGAAGGGTCTTGGTCAAAGGCCATAGGTCTTGGAATTTGTCAATTGAAGTTTTATAAGAAGAGAAGAATTATAGTGGGTTTTCCTCTCAGATTGAAGAGGTTTTGGCCCTCGCTGATCGCCTATATCTTGTGTGAGTCTCATTGTTCTTTATGATTTGGTAGATATTTGATGATAAGAACACTAAAGATAACAACAGAAGGAAGAAGCTAATTAAGTTAAGTAAAAGTACATCTCAAGCAATTATCAAAACAAGAGAAATCACCTAATCTAGCTACCCTAGATTTCTCAAAATGTTATCAGAGCTAAGGTGACAAGACAAGGAAAGGCAGCTTGTAGAAGGACCATCAAAAGGAATATCAAAGGTCAAGGCATCAAAGAGAACATTGAACCATCAAGAACGAATACATAAGGGCCAAGCAATCTAAGGATCATCAAGGAGGACCATTTATCACATCTCAAAAATCATCACTTCTCAAAGAGAAGAAGACCTCAAAACCCTAGCTCTTCCGAAGAAGGGTTTTACACTTGAAGCATTCTTGAGAAGCTCACACATTTTTCAATCATTATCACAAGGAAAAGAAGATCTCAAGGACCCTACCTCCTCTCAAATAAAGACTACACAATGGAGCATCTTGAAGTCTCTACATCCAAGGGAAGCAGGAAGAAGCACTACCATCATCATCAAGGAATCAAGGTGATCTCCCTCTTCTTGAGTCAAGGATCACTATCAAAGCATACTTGAAGGAAGACATCTTCATCAAGAAGACATCTTCTATTATCAACATCATCAAGAAAAGCATCAAGTTGAAGATTTCATCATCAAGGAGTATCTTCACTTGACAAGTAAGTATCTTTATATTTATGTCTGAATCTATCAAAATGAATTCATTTTGCAAGGAAAACAACAAATTGGTTGGGTCATCAAACTTTCTTGCATGGAAGAAGAGGACAGATTTGATCCTCATAGAAAATGAAGTCGTTGGACATGTTAAGGGTTCAATCACTAAACCTCCAAAGGAAGAAGCTCAAGCTCTAGCCAAGTATATGAAAGGGGAAATAAGGGCTCAAAGCAGAGTTGCAGGGGAAGCGCGCCCCCCCCCCCCCCGAACCCGCTCCCAATCCGCGCTCCCGACAAAAAAAATTCCGCTCCATGCCAATTTCGGAAGCATTGTCGGGAGCGTCTCTCCCGGAGCGAAAATTACAGCCCGGGAGCAATCAGGGAACGATCGCTCCCGGGATTTAAATTTTCGCTCCGGGAGCGAATCGGGCGACGCCGGGAGTGATCCGGCGAAAGGCGAACCAAAAAAAAAAAAAAATCCGCGAACGCCAAAAAAAATCAAATTTTAAAAAAATAAATAAATAGATAAATTTGTTTTAAAAACCCAATGGGGCTAAAAATATTTCATTATCACTTGAATGAGTTGAGTAGAAGCTGGAAAGCAAGAGCAAAGGAGCAAGGAGAAGCGAGGAGCAAGGAGCAAGCCTGCAAAGAGGTAAGTAACTTAGTAATTTAGTTAGTTTAGTTAGTTTAGTTAGTTTAATTTAGTTAGGTCATAATTTAGTTAGTTTAATTTAGTTTATTTAGTTTATTAACTATATTTAGTAAAAAAATCATGAATCTAAATTAAATTAATTAATCTAAATAAATTAAATTAATTTGCAGATTCAAAAGACTACAAATATCAAACATCATGGACCTGGCTATATTTCTTGGCATCTTCCTCTTCTTGGTCCCTTTTATGGTTATCATGGTGCTGGAGAGTAGGAAAGGGAGGGGCCAAAATGAAGAGGGGGATGAAGAAGCTGGAGAAAGTCGAATTGATGAAAAACCCGGTGAGGAGGAGCTAGAGGAGGGTGAACATGACTCTCAAAAAACTAAACAAGACCAAAGCCCATTGTGGAAATATGTTAACAGGGCTGAAACAGGGAGAGGGGGTGGAACCACTAAATTTCATTGCCCTCGTTGCAACAATGATTACACAGGTTCATACACCCGTGCCAAAAGACACCTCTGCAGGAAAAGGCCATGGGATGGAGACAAACAAATAAGAATCAAAACTTGTCCAGCAGTGTCAGCAGCGGATAGAGCCAAATACATAAGGGAAGAGGAGGAAGCCCAATACAAATCAAAAAAATCAAAGGGTTTCTTTGAACCAAGCTCACAATCACAAGCACAAAGAACTCCTTCAGCATCCTCCCAAGGCAGTGGATATGGAGGCACAAGGTCATCAGGTTTAAGGCATAGAACCATATCAGATTTCCTTGATGAGGGGTGTAGGAATGATGTGGATTCAAAGGTTTACAGGTTTCTCTATGCATGTGGGATACCATTCAATGCTCTTCGCTCACCTTATTGGCACGAAATGGTTTCTGCCATAAATGATGCCCCTAAAGGATACAAGAGCCCTAGGTATGACAAGGCAAGAACCGTTGGACTTAATCATGAAAAAGCAAAAATATCACATTCTTTGAATAGAATGACAAGTTCTTGGACTGACCATGGGGTGTCCATTGTATCTGAAGGATGGACAAATGTAAAAGGCAAGCCATTGATAAGTGTTCTTGTTGTGTCTGTTAGTGGTGCCATCTTTCTAACTGCACATGATTACTCAGACAAGTTCAGGACCGCCATCAACATTGCAGAAGCATTACTTGAAACAATTGACCGTATTGGGCCATACAATGTCATCCAAGTCATCACTGATAATGCTCCTAATTGTAAGGTAGTGGGAGCAATTATTGAGGATAAATACCCCAACATATTTTGGTCTGGATGTTTGGTTCACACATTGAACCTTCTGATGCATGATGTTGTCAAGAACAAAAATGCACAATACAAATGGATTGGTGATTTGTACAAGAAAGGCAAACAAATGATAAAATTTATTACAAATCATAGCAATACCCATGGCCTTTTCCACAGTCACTCGAGATTGGAGTTGTTGAAGATTGCGAAGACCAGATTTGTAGCTATTACCTCACCTTCATGCGCCTTTTGAAGGTAAGAGATTCATTGGCTAGCATGGTATCAAGTCCACATTGGCAGGTATTAAAGGAAAGGGCTACAAATGCAGCTAACAAGCAGGGTTTTGAACTGGTGGAGGAGACCACTCTTGATGGTCAGTTTTGGACAAGTGTGAGGCAAGTATTGGATTTCACCAAGCCCATTTATCACATGATTCGGTTTGCAGATACAGACAAACCAGTGATTGGCGAGGTGTATGAGCAAATGGATACCATGTTGGGGCAAATAAAAGATATTGTTCATAACAGAGATCCCAACTTGTACAAACTGATTCACGATTGTGTGTGTGAACGGTGGAATAAACTTAATCTTCCACTACATTGCTTGGTGTATATCCTTATGCCAAAATACTACTCTACATCTTGGTTGGGCCAACCTGCACCAGGGGGTGGGATTAGGACCAAACCCCATTTAGATGTAGAGGTAACTAGTGGATATTTGCAAGCATTAGAAAAGTTGATACCTGACAGGGAGGAATGTGCAGTTGTGCGCCTTGAAATAGGCAAATACTTCAGTGGCATTGGTTTGTTTGGTACCTTCCATGCAATAGAAGACAGAGACAAATTTGATGCTCTCACATGGTGGGAAACATATGGCGGCCATGGACTTTTGCCAAAATTGGCAAAAAAAGTTCTATCACAGGTTGTGAATACTTCTTCTGCAGAGAGGTGTTGGAGCACCTACAGCTTCATACACAATGTGAAAAGAAACAGACTCAATGAAAACCGAGCAGAAAGCTTGGTTTATGTGCACTACAACTTGAGGTTGTTGAGTCATTACTGTGATCGGGCTTATGAGGATCCCACATATAAAATTTGGGACAATCACCCAGAGGATGACAATTTGGAGGATGGTATAGTGCATCTTGAAGAACTGGAAGAGTAACTTATAAGGGATGAAGATGAAGCAGCTGCAGCTGCAGCAGCCATGCCACCTCCACCTCCACCATCCAGTAGTAGTGCTCGAGGTCCGAGTCTTGTTCCTTTGATGTCGCCACCTCCATCTACACCCTCACGTGGAGGGCATGTGCCTTCTAGTTCTGGTCGTCGATCTGTGCGGGAGACTCCTAGAAGACCACCACGACCTGTTTATACTCCTGGAGACTCTCGTGGCAAGGGCCACATGTAGATTTACAATTTACTTGTCTTTTTTAGTTTCTATTAGTTTTCATAACTGTTGAGTTTTGAGTCCTTGACTCTTGACTCTTGACTCTTTCATATCATAATAATATTTTTTGTAAACAATATATGACTGTGACAACGAAAATTTGAAGTTTGAAGTTGGCAATTATAACTCATTGGTAATGATTGTGAATTATGAATATGATGCTTCGTGAAAGACTAAAGTTGTTTCATTTCATTTCATTATTCATGTTTCATTTTATAACATTTCATTTCATGTTAACAGTTAGAAGTTAGGACTTAGAAATATCTAAGATATTACTTCTTGTAATGGTTAAACTTAGCTTACAAGTACAACTTTGGTGATCAATGATGATAAATGTTATATATTGAATTTTCAATTTTGAAAGCTTGAAGTTGAAACTTTAAGATTGAATTTGATGAATCATGATTCACGAGACTCAATATGTTGCAGTTGTAATATGTATTTTACTAACTTGTGGACATGGTTGATGAAGATTATAATTTCTAGATGATTGATGTGATATGGTTCAATGATCAATCTATGTTTTTTTATGTTTTTTATATCTAATTCATCATTCTACATGTTTTTGTTGACATATATGTATCAAAAATTAAAAAATATATATATTTTAAAAAAATCGCTACCGGATATGCTCCCAAACCGGGAGCTTCTGAAAATGGTCGCTCCCGCTCCCGCTCCCGCTCCCAAGTAACATTGGCTCAAAGGATCCTTATGGAATCCATCAAGGATACCCTCATGCCTTATGTTGCAAAGTTTGAGACATCAAAAGAAATCTACGAGAAGTTAGTAGAATTATTCTCCGTAAGCACCGCTAGAGAAGTCGTATCTTTCACAACCGAGATATATAAGATGAAGGTATCAAAGGAAGAATGGATAGTCTCATATCTTATGAGGGTATCAGAAATAAGAGACCAACTGCAAGAGTTGGGGGAAATAATTTCCGATAAAGAAATGACGACCATGGTGCTCAATGCAGTACCTATTAAATGGGGCAACTTCGTATTAAGCATCTATGTAAAGAAGGAAGCAACCTCATTCAGTGAAATTTGGTCATTGTGTACGATTGAAGTAACTAGGTTAAAAGCAAAGAGTGACGTGTGACCTAGCGAACAAGTTCAAGCATTTGTTGCCATGGCTAAGAGACAAAGAAAGTTTGGTCCTCGGAAAGATCAATATGTCAAAGATCCAATGTTATGGTTGTCAAGAATATGGGCATTTCAAATGAGATTGTCTGAAACTCAAGAAGGACAACAAAAGGAAAAAAAAGAAATGAAGCCCATATCACCGAAGAAGTGGAAGAACCTGATGAGAAGAAATCTACAGCAATAGATCTTCACTATTAAGGCTTCTCAAATGCATAGGAAGGAGAAGTAGGAGGTGAAAAGACCTCTACCATGGCAATCAAGATGAAAAGCATTATGACAAGATACATCTTAGTAGAAGATGGCATCATATTAGAAGCATACAATTTTAGCAAAGAGCTTATGACATCATTATAGAAGCCTGAAAGGATAGCTGAAGCAAAAGTATACATAGTTGCAGCAGTCACGATGATAGTAACTCTTGGTTACCTCGTTGAAAGCACAAATAGTACTTATGGATTGAAGAAAGTCATCTAGCATGATAAAGGATAGAAAGAGTTTGTCATGCATCATCATCATTAGGAAGGATCATTTGCAAGATGAGGATAATCAAAATCCTCTGCTGGAATCTTCATTATAAGGTTCACCTCTCTTGGAAGAAGCAAGTGTCTCGCTGATCATTTCACCTTTGTGTGGAATCCATTGTGTAGAAGGATGATAGTATGGTGACAAAGGAGTGCAACATGTCAAGATGGTTGAAGTACATTCAATCAAGGAAAAGAAGTTGTCTAAGGAGGTCTAGATGACCAAAAGGATGTACATATTTGATAGATTAAATCATGTCATCATATAGTTGTAGATAGCATGGGTAAATGCTCTACCTCATGAGCATGATCAAAGAAAAGGGATCTCTTCCCTTAGAAAGATGCATGAAGGCATGGTTCACGTATTGACAAGATGAAATCAACAAAATATGTCCTCATATGGAATATGAGGTAGTTGACAAAGATGAAGGAACTATGGATGGAAATTCCTAGGGAGCAATATGTGAAGAAAGAAAGAAGAGATCGTGAAAGATGCAACTATAGTCACAGAAGAAAAGATAAGAAATCAACATTCGATGACTAAAAACAACTGGCTGTGACATCCCCATAGAGAAGGTATGAAGACCCTAATAAAGGTTTGTAAAGGAAGGAGACTCTTGACATTAAAAGTCTTGGAGATGTGTTTATGCAGGATGTTGATGTTACAAGCAAGCACAAGTCATGATGAAAGGCCAACACAAAAGGTAACTTTGAATTGATGTTCATTTTTTTTTTTGAACAACATCTGGATGGCTTGATACAGGGCTACCGAAAGAGAGTTGTAGATGTCACCTACATCTAGCAATCATGTGGTTGGATGGAAGATCCTGAAAGTAAACATGACTTGGAAGAGTTAGTTGTATGAAGAAAAGCCAGATGAGGACTAGAGGATCACATTCCGATAAAGAGAAGGATCACATGACCGATGTAGTTCGTGAAGGAAATTGATGGATGATCGATGCCCTACAAAAGATGAAGGCTCCATAATGAAGAAGATGTAGTTCATGACATCGAAAGGAGGAGCCCTTCAAGCAGTTGATAGTACCATGATCTCCACCAAAGAGTTGAGAGTTGTTGTTGGTAACAAGTCCCTGGTTAAGAGGGAGCTTGGACAAGTCCTTGGACAAGAGGGAGTTTGGGTACATTCCTTTTATAGGAATGGGTATATCCTCCTTAGTTGAGAGGGAAAGATAGACACATCATACTTGTCTTCATATTGTGAAGAAAAAATGGAGGATTGGGTAAGCATCTGAGATCGATTCTAATACTCTTTTAGAATGAGGTAGGGCATCCAAGATAAGAGCAGTCGAAGAGGAAATTACTTAAGGATGTGTTATTCCAAGATAGGAATTATCCTACAAGGACATATCCTGTGAACACCCAAGAGGGGTATGTGCCTTGAGAGACAATGATGATGGTGTACGTTAGTCATTGGTCTCGCTAGAATTGTGCTCTGATCTTGTGGAGAGATAGAGTTGTTAGTCAAAGCCTTTCTATGTGACAATGTTGGTTGGCATGATGAGATGCTCTAAGATGGCTTACCAATCTTACTCTTCTTATGAGAATTCTTCAAATTGAAAATTTCCAAGTACCTTGTATGGATTATGAACACGTCCCTAGTTAAGAGGGAGTGTTGAAATATGTAACTAGATTCGGCCTTCATAATAACATATGTAATCATGATTTTATGTAGAGAGAAAATAAACGTATTATTGTTGTTCTTGAGGCATGGGTTTCATGCTCAAGGGAAATTTATCTTTAGGTCAAGCATTCATTGAGTGCTTGTAGGGTTTGTCATTTAGTCTACAAGTCAATTGAGTCATTGCCATGTATTGAATACCCATTTGGGCATGTTACATATTGTCAACAAAAATTATTTGAGTCAAAAGACCCTCGAAGAACTTGTCATGGTGCAAAGATCAAGTCGACCTTTAAGAAGTGCAAGTCGGCCTAGATAGAAGGACAAGTCGGCCTATTGGACAATTGAGAGACCTATATATATTATAAAGGAGCACTCGACCTCATTCAAGCATACACTCACTCAAGCATCTCGTGGAAATACAAGAAGGGCGAAGATACCTAGCAAAGAGAAGAAGAATCCAAGGAAGAGAAAAAGAAGTTTGCAAGAACTATTTTTCGGCTATTTATGTTCACACGTGCGAGGAGACTAGGGCAAAATTCATTGCAGCAAAACCAAAGTACAGTCACCTCAAGGAGCCTGAAATAAGGTAGGAAAAGAATCTTTCTTGCAAGTCGAAGTTCCAAGGAGACAAGATCAAGTCAAGCAAAGGAGAAGAAAGGCAAATTTGTCCATATTCTAGTCACACATGTGAAGTAGGGTTTCTGCAAAAGAGGCCGAAAATACATACCTGCAATAGCAAGCCGAAATTTTAAGCAAGGGACGAAATCTGAAGTTGTGAAGCAAGTTTGACTAGCGTTGACTTGGAGGAAGAGAAGCTCATCAAGGAGAAGCTTTGACTTGGTCTTGGAGGGATCTTGGTCAAGGGCCATATGTGTTGGAATTCGTCAATTGAAGTTCTATAAGAAGAGAAGAATTCTTGTGGGTTTTCCTCTCAAATTATAGAGGTTTTGGCCCTAGCTGATCGCCTATATCTTGTGTCATCTTGTCCCATTGTTCTTTATGATTTGGTGGTTGTTTGATGATAAGAACACTAAAGATAATCAAGAGAAAGAAAAATCTAATTAAGTAAAAATACATCACAAGCAATTATCAATGCAAGAGAAATCACCTGATCTAGCTGCCCCAGATTTCTCAACAAAAGGACCATTTGATCCCTCACTTCTAAGAGAGGAAGTCAACCACGAAGATGTTCGATGCTTTGTGGGTTTATGCTAGAGCAATACCATTAACAGGAAAATGGTGTTGAGGGGCAAGCTTCAGTCTACGTAGATGACAAGATCTCACACAATGAAAAGCTACCTGATTAAGATCACTCAAAGTAATCAACTTGTAGCAATGGGGGAAAAGGTGGATGACACAGAGTTGGTAAATGTGGCCCTGAGCAACATCCTAGAGACATGGGATCCATTTGTCAAAGGAGTCTGTGCTCGAGAGAAATATCCCTCATTTCAGAGGCTGTGGGATGATTGAAGCTAGGATGAGATGAGGGTGCAGTCAAAGGCCAACAAGTAAGAAAATGACAAGAGAATATGTTTCTTATCGATAAGGCAGTGAAGAGAAAGGGAAAATTTTCTAGCAAGAATACAACCAAGAAAGAAGAAGAACTTCACTGAGGTCAAGTGTTTTCCTGTCATAGGACAGAACACTATGCTTCACAATGTCCACAGAGAGAAGGGCAGAAAGGGTACACAATCAATTGTAGCTACATCAACGAAAGCTCAGGTTGAAGAGTTTGCTAGGAAGTCCGAAACTGAATTCTCACTTGTTTCCTACCTTTACTCGAGCAACATAACATTTGGTGCATGGCTACTAGATAGTGGAGCCACGTGACATATGACAAGAGCACGAGAGTTATTTGACAACTTAACCAAGTGGGACTCAGAGTTGCATGTGGAGTTTGATGTTGACACCAGACATGAAGTGAAGGGATTTGGAACAGTGATATTCTAACTCGAGTCATGAGGCCGAAATTGGTGTAGCGTTTTAGGATGAACAAGCAGTTGGAATTTCTAGGTCTAACTGTTAGAAATCCTTCCTGTACTTTCTAATTTATTTCTTCCTACTTGTTCTGTTAATTAACAAGTTATTTACCATGTAAATACTGAAAATAAATACAAGTACAGTCTCAATGCGTATAGATCATCAACTGAAGGAAAAAAACAAGCATACAAGTGACATCGTTATTTTTGGACTAATGTCCTCGGAAAAACCCAATGTGTGAAAACTGGTGCAGCGATCTAAGGGTTTTATTATTAAGCAGTTTGAGAATACAATCTAGGTGCCAAAAATGGCTCGCCCAACAAAGAATGCCCTCGGTAGTAGTACCTCTCAGTCCAAGACAGATATCAACCCTAATATGCCCCACAAAATCTCCCAGCGTCAACCTCTAAGGTCTACGTCAGTCTCTCTACCCAGCGTCAGCCTCTCTGGCCCAGCGTCAGCCTCTCCAAGCTCTGCGTCAACCTCTGGAGCCTCTGCGTCTCCCATGCTAGCCCTCCTTAGGCTCTGCGCAGCTCTTGGCTGCCTCTGCGTGAGCCCTGGCTGCCTCTGCGTGAACCTCTAGCTTGCTCTACGTCCCTCTCTCTTGGCTTCTACGCTGATGCTCCCGGTACTATCTCTGCCACTTTGCTACTGCATTCACTGCCCCTCAGCTGCAACTCTGATCACTCCTTCGATTTCCTCAACAAGCCCTGCCCCAGAAAATCGAATTCTTGATCAACTCGTTGTGTTCTCCAAGTGACCCTCAAGCCTCCCCTTATACTTTTCTCGTTGACAATTCAACGGCTGATATTAAGTCCCTAATCAAGGGCTAAGATTAGATCTGGTTTGATCCATGACTTTTGGACCATTCTAACTCAGTTTTATATTAATTCACATTAATATTTTATTTTCCCTAAGTTTAGACATACGGACTCCATTAAAAATATTAATTATTTTAATATCCCCCAAATTGGTTAAATTCTGCCCAAACCATTTCTGGGTATTGGAGATCTCATGTGCTTTAGAATCTCCACCAATTTTCGTGGCTAGAGCACATCCGATGCTACCCCAAATCAACACTCCCCTTAGCGAGGACTGCGCTCTAGTAATACTCCTCACTGAGCATCACCCTGATCATCCAGCATTGGTCCCTGTGCTAATGCTAGGCCTACTACCCAACTGCCACTGCCACTGTTGCATCATGTACTGCTACCCATGGCCCTGCCACTGCCACTGTTGCATCTGTACGGCAACTCCCTTTGTATCCATGCTGCTGCCCATGGCCCTACCACTGCCATTGCTGCATCTACACTGCAACCCCTCTCATCATGCTGCATCATGCTGCCCATAGCACTGCCACTGCTAATTATTGCACTGCAGCTCAGTTACTGAGACGTAAGTAACTAATCTCCCAACTCTAACATTTTCGTCAGGCTAGAAACGCTCCAGATGCTGAAAGCTCCCTCTGTCACTGACAAGTGCTCCCTCTCTGACTTTTGCGTTGTTGCAACAACTCTGTGCATCTCGCAATGTTGCCTCATGCTATCCTAGGACTCCTACATTGTAGCTCCCTCTGTTGCTCCATGCGCATCTGTCTCTACCGACATTCGCCAGTCCTGCTACTCCTCTTCGGGGCTCTCGTAGCAAGGTATAATCCAAGAGGTTGGGTACCTCGAGGATCCTACCCCTCATCGCCTGTAGTCCATCTAACTACAACTCGATGTCTCCCCACTTCCTCTCAAGTGGCGTATGAGCACTCATGGCACAGTCATTATCTGTCTCCACTTCTTTCTCTGCCCTTGCTGGCGCAGCCTTGGTCTCAATAGCCTCTCCCTTGCTCTTCTTCCTCGGACACTGCCTCGCATAGTGACCCAATTCCCCACAGTGGAAGCATTTGACCTTAGAGAGGTCCTTCTTCTTCTGTTTCCCCTACTTTCCCTCAGATGCTAGGGCAGCATCCTCCTCTTCCTCCTTCTTGATTCTGACCCCCTTGTTGCTGCTTCCCACCTTGGTTAGCCTTCTGATCTCTTCTTGACGAAAAGTTGCCCACAGTTCCTCCCAATCTGGAAGGGTCGAACTACCCAATATGCTCTAGACAAATACCTCCCAATCCTCTGAGACTACGTTCAATGCGGTCCTCACCATCATCTCCTCATCTGGCGTGGCCCCTATGGAAGTCAGTTGATCCTGGATATCCTTCAATCGACCGAGGAAGGTATCTATTTGTTCTCCCTTCTACATCTATTATGACCACAACTGATTTTCCAGTAGCATCTTCCTCTGTACAGAAGTATTATGATACAACTTCGTCAAGGCCTCCCACATCGCATTTGTCGTGTCCTTTTCGGCAATATGTGGTACTACATGGTCCTTGACTGTTAAAATTGGAAACTAGGGCCAAACTTCATGTGGCTCATCTTATTCATGGCTGATAATATGTTCATTAGATTCCTCTCGTCGAGAGGTGTAGGATTGATCTAAAGATCATCCGATTCCAATAAGTATTCATGGAGATATGAATTTATTTTGATTATGGAATTATTATCAAGCCGACCTACAACTCATGTAGGCTCAGAAGCCCAACAGTCACATCTATTCAAACATCAACAGTTGTGTATAAATACAAGAGGACTTTTCCTCATTTGCACTCACTCATCTCATCACATCTCTCTCTCTCCTGCGCAAAAAAGAGGCTCTTCTCTACGGCGCAGAAAAGAGTCTCTCTCTCACACATGTGAAAGGAACTTGTTGAAACTAAAGCTGCAACTGCAGATCCAAAATTTGACCAGTGTGGACCATCAAACCTCCTCTTCTGAACTGTGTTGTAGGTTCATTTGGACCTCCTCTAAACGCCGCAACTTTTGGTGGTGGAATCAAGCCGATCTGATGGTCGGTTTGCGAGATATCGACTGCCCTAGCTTGAAGGAAGCTGTTGAAACTGAAGTTGCAACTGCGAATCCAAACTTTGACTAGCGTGGACCATTAAATCTCCTCTTCTGAACTGTGTTGTAGGTTCATCTGTACCTCCTTTGAAGGCCACAACTTTTGGTGGTGGAATCAAGTCGATCCGACGTTTGGTTTGCGAGATATTGACTGCCCTAGTTTGAAGGAAGTCGCTGAAACTAAAGCTGCAACTGCAGATCCAAACTTTGACTAGTGTGGACCATCAAACCTCCTCTTCTGAACAGCACTGTATCTTCATTTGGACCTCCTCTGAAGGCCGCAACTTTTGGTGGTGGAATCAAGACGATCCGATGATCGATTTGCGAGATATTCACTGCCCTAGTTTTGATGATGAAGCTACTAATGTTGATGCTGCTAATCTAGGGTTTGTTACTGCTGATATAAATCAGATTTATTGTACTATTTCTCTCTACTGAATTATTGAAGATAAAAGAAGATTTGATCAAAGGGTTTCCCCACACATTGTGGGGTTTGTCCCTGGCTAGCCGCGACACCTTGTGTCTCTTGTCTTGGCTTGTTTTCTGTTGATCGTTTAATGTTATATCTGCACTTGTGCACATGTGATGCTAATCTATGAATAATAATAAGAAAGAAAAGTAAATTGCTCTAAGCATAGAACATACCATAACTTAACATGGTATTAGAGCTGAGGTGAAGACAAAGCCTGAGCAAGAGCAAGAGCAATCACCGAAGAGAAGATTGGCAAGGCTATCCTAAAAGAACTATGGAGTCCTCAACACTCTTTCCTGCCGAAGACAAGCTCCGTGAGAACGCTGACTATCATGGATGGAAGATGTCTATCAATCTAACCCTAGAAGATCAAGGAGTGTTGGACCATGTGAGAGGCAATATTGTTGAGCCTCCTTCAAATGCATCCGCTGCTGCCAGGAACAAATGGAAAACCGGAGAAGTCAAGACAAAGAAGATAATTCCGGGACTAATCAAAAAGAAAGGCTAGATCTAAGGGTGGAAGAAAAGGACGATGTTACATTTGCAATAAAGCAGGTCACTATACAAGGGAGTGCCCTGATAGAAAGGAATCACACCAGGACGATGATCAAAATCCCTCTAATGGCAATCAAAGAAATGACAAATTCAATAGCAAACGTAAGAGAAGTGTTGGTAATCAAGTAAGAGGACAACCATTCAAGAAGGCTAGAAATTCCAGGATGTATTAAATGCACCTAACCTCAAAAAGGAACCTGGTGTCCATCTTAGCAATGGAAGACAAAGGCTACAAGGTAACCTTTAGCGATGGCAAGGTACGTATATGGAAAAATAATGTTAAATATGTCTTTACTCTTGGATTTCGTGTTGATTCATTATATCAGGTCAATGGAAGTCCGCTAGGTGTCATGTCTTATGACACATCTCTTCAGTCCAAACTTTGACATTGGAGGTTTGCCCACTTTCATTATAAAGCTCTACCCGATGTAAGACAAATGGTGACAGGGATGCCCGAATTCCAAGTAGAGAAAGAAGGTGTATGTGCCGAAGGAAAGCTCAAAAGGGGACCATTCCCCTCAAGCCAAAGCAAGACCTCCGATATATTACAGTTCGTTCACTCAGGCATACCTAAGGCTGGCATTAAGAGGGAGACTACTACTCCACACTCCTGAGCAGAATGGTGTGGCAGAAAGGAAGAACCGTACGATTGTGGAAGCTGTCCAGAGACTTCCAAAGTTTCTATGGTAGATAATGTAACAATGCCTGACGTGGAGGAACCCATGGATCCTATTTATCCACCTAAGCCTTCTTCTAGGAAGAGGCCTTCATGGCTTAGGGGGATACTTGATGATGCTAAAGGACATGCTACACCCCGAGGAACCTTCCGTGAAAGTAAGAAACCTAACAGGTATCACGGATACCTGACCATCATGAGCACGATCATACAAAATGAGCCTTCATCATTCTCAAATGCCGTCAAGCATCAAATATGGAAGGATGCTATGACCAAAGAACATGAATTTATTATGAAGAATGATGTCTGGGAAGTAGTTCCCAGACCCCCGGACGAGAAAGTTGTCACTTCTAAATGGCTTTGCAAGATAAAAGCATGCAGCAAATGAAAGTACGGAAAAGTATAAGGCTCGTTTTATTACTCGTGGCTTCTCCCGGAAGGAAGGCATAGACTATGATGAGATTTTTGCACCTGTTGCCAGATAGACAACCATCCGCTCGATCATAGCCCTTGCGGCTTCACAAGGATGGAACCTACATCAGATGGATGTCAAGACCGCGTTCTTGCATGGTTCGATTAAAGAAGAGGTCTACGTGGAGCAACCCGAAGGATTTGAGATTTATGACCGAAAATCTCATGTATGTAGGTTGAAGAAAGCTCTCTATGGGCTGAAGCAAGCACCCTGAGCGATCGATAGCTACTTGATGAAGCTAGGATTCACTAGGAGTGAAGCCGATCCTAACCTTTACTTTAAGGTTGAAGATGACAAACCTCTCATACTGGTGTTGTATGTGGATGACCTCTTTCTAACAAGTGTAGACCCTCTCATTCACAAATGTAAGAGGGTGTTGGCTTCTAAATTTGAAATGAAGGACCTAGGACTGATGCACTATTTCCTAGGACTTGAAGTTTGGCAGAAGCCAAGGGAAATTTTCCTATCTCAAGGAAAATATGTGGTAAGATATTGGAAAGATTTGGCATGGTAGACTGCAAGCCTATAACTACCCTGATGGAGCTTGACTTCAAGAAGTTTAGCAATAGTGTTGTTGGACCTGTTTTACGAAATGCTACCGAGTATCGGCAACTTGTCGGAGCATTAATGTTCTTAGTGAACTCCGATCCAGACATATGCTTTGCAGTCAACACATTGAGTCAACATATGGTTGAACCTCACCACATACATTGGATTGGTGCCAAGAATCTGTTGAGATATCTTCGTGGCACAATTACTTATGGGTTAAGATACACTGCCGGAGATGTGAGACTACTTGGATACACTGATGCTGATTGGGCAGGCAATGTGGAGGACCATAAGAGCACTTTCGAGTGTTGATTCTTCTTGGGATCTGCTTCGATATCCTGGATGAGCAGGAAGCAGAAGTTGGTGGCTTTGAGCATCGCCGAAGCAGAACATATTGCTGCTAGCATGGCCTCCTGTGAGGCAGTCTGGTTGCGAAAGCTCTTCAGTGAGCTGTTTGGATTTACATTGGATACCACCGTGATCCTATGTGACAACCAGAGTGGGATTCGTTTGTCAGAGAATCTCGTATTTCATGATCGCTCCAAGCATATCGATATCAGGTATCACTATATTCGAGATATGGTGCAACAGGGAGCTATAAGGCTCCAACATATCGGTACAGATGAACAGGTCGCCGACATTCTGACAAAGCCCCTAGGAAAAGTCAAATTCCTGACTTTCCGAGAACAACTTGGTGTTGTTCAAAGACCCTTCGATGAGGGTCCTGTATGATGCATTGAGCTCTGGGAGCTCCGGGGGGTGCGGGGTACTTCTTGGAGCAACGTATGACCACAGGGTGATTCACCATCCCCTGGTGGTGTACATGTACACCCCATGGCGACTATGTAGTAGGATGATTGGTTCTCCTGTGAGGTTTGGATGATGCATTCTCCATGACGACTATGTAGCAAGATGATTGGTTCTCCTGTGAGGTCTGGATGATGTGTTCTCCATGATAATTATGTAGCAGGATGATTAGTTCTCCGGTGAGGCTTGGATTATGTGTTATCCATGGCATTTGTGTAGCAGGATGATTAGTTCTCCTATGAGTACGGGATTGATTAAGTTCTCCTGTCGAGGCATCCTACCCATGCAATCTGGGACTCATGGGAAGTACCTCTCATTTGATCAATGAGCAAGGAAATGAAGTTAGGGACCATAGTAGTACCGATGGACGCGTTGCTATATCTACTATACTCCCTACGCTAGGATGACCTTCATTGATCTGGGATTAATGATACTAGTCTGGGACTTGTGGTAGGAGTTGTACCTACTATGATGCTGACTTCGGGTCGGTTGAGACTGGGTTGGGACCAGCGGTACATACTTCGAGACTGACTTCGTGTCAGTGCAGGACTGGTCTGGGACCAATGAAAGTGATACATACTATGACGCTAACTTCGGGTCGGTTGAGACTGATCTAGGACCAGTGGTACACTCTTTGAGCCTGCAACACTGGTATGGGACTAGTGGTAGGAGTGGTACCTACTATGACGCTGACTTCGGGTTGGTTGAGACTGATCTAGGACCAGTGGTACGCACTCTGAGACTGACTTTGAGTCAGTGGAGGATGATATTGGTCTGGGACCAGTGGTAGGAGTTGTACTCACTATGACGCTGACTTTGGGTTGGTTGAGACTGGTCTGGGACCAGTGGTACATACTCTCACGCTGACTTTGAGTCAGTATGATACATCCTCGATCATTTCTTCTTCTTCATAATTCAGACAAAAGCAGAGCAGAACAAAACAAAGCAGAGAAAAGCAGAACAGAGCAAAGCCATACAGATCAGTATAGGGCAGAACAAGACAAAACAGAACAGGCAGAATAGAGCAGAGCAGGGCAAGAGTCAGGCTGTACAGGGCAGTGCATTTGATGGATGAATAGTAGCGACCGACAAACAGATTGCAGATGAAGTTCTCCCTAGTTGAGAGAGAGTGTTAAAATTGGAAACTAGGGGCAAACTTCATGTGGCTCATCTTATTCATGGTTGATAATATGTTCATTAGATTCCTCTCGTCGAGAGGTGTGGGATTGGTCTAAAGATCATCCGATTCCGATAAGTATTCATGGAGATATGAATTTATTTTGATTATGGAATTATTATCAAGCCGACCTACAAGTCATGTAAGCTCAAAAGCCCAACAGTGGCATCTATTCAAACATCAACAGTTGTGTATAAATACAGGACTTTTCCTCATTTGCACACACTCATCTCATCACATCTCTCTCTCTCTCCTGCGTAGAAAAGAGGCCCTTCTCTACAGTGCGGAAAAGAGTCTCTCTCTCACACATGTGGAAGGAAGCTGTTGAAACTGAAGCTGCAACTGCAGATCCAAACTTTGACTAGCGTGGACCATCAAACCTCCTCTTCTGAACTGCGTTGTAGGTTCATCTAGACCTCCTCTCAAGGCCGCAACTTTTGCTGGTGGAATCAAGCTGATCCGACGGTCGGTTTGCGAGATATCGACTGCCCTAGTTTCAAGGACGCCGCTGAAACTGAAGTTGCAACTGCAGATCCAAATTTTGACTAGCGTGGACCATCAAACCTCCTCTTCTGAACTGCGTTGTAGGTTCATCTGGACCTCCTCTGGAGGCCGCAACTTTTGGTGGTGGAATCAAGCCGATCCGACGTTCGGTTTGCAAGATATCGACTGCCCTAGTTTGAAGGACGCTGCTGAAATTGAAGCTGCAACTGCAGATCCAAACTTTGACCAGCGTGGACCATCAAACCTCCTCTTCTGAACTGCACTGTAGGTTCATCTAGACCTCCTCTGAAGGCCGCAACTTTTGGTGGTGGAATCAAGTCGATCCGACGGTCGGTTTGCAAGATATCGACTGCCCTAGTTTTGATGATGAAGCTGCTAATGTTGATGCTGCTGATCTAGGGTTTGCTACTGCTGATATAAATCAGATTTATTGTACTATTTCTCTCTGCTGAATTATTGAAGATAAAAGAAGATTTGATCAAAGGGTTTCTCCACACATTGAGAGGTTTGTCCCTGGCTAGCCGCCACATCTTGTGTCTCTTGTCTTGGCTTGTTTTCTGTTGATCGTTTAATGTTCTATCTGCACTTCACTTATGCACATGTGATTGCTAATCTATGAATAATAATAAGAAAGAAAAGTAAATTGCTCTAAGCATAGAACATACCATAACTTAACATTGACCCCGTCAAGGATGATGCTCTTGGCCCTCGCCATTACCTCCTGGTACTTTTCGTTCTCAGTCGGGTCAACTGGGATTGTTATCTTGTTCAAGGCGAAGTGTTTGAGATGATTCCTGTCTAGAACGGACAAGATCCTCGCCTTCCAGACTACGAAGTTTGAGGCTCTTCGTCCAGTCTGTCTTGATCTCTTACCCCATTCACTACCATTCCACTGCTCCTCTTTCGACTCTTCCGAGTCTCTCTATTTCCCTCCTGGAAGTTCTCGGTGTGACTCCCTCTGAGCCTCGATTTCCCTGCTAGAAACCCCTTTGCCAATGTCGAGATGCCCCCACTTCGATCATTAGTGCAGCTGCACCACTGATACGGATTTCTTGGCGAAAAATCCTCGACAGCAACTCCCTCCTCCTTGGTCTTGTCCCATTAGGTATTGTTCTTACCACAGTACCCCACCAGTTTCACTCCGCAACTTACCCACAGCTTCCTATGCCCCAGCAAACTGAATGTTAGAGCCTCTAGGCTCTGCGCAATCCTGGCAATAGCAAAATCCGCACCTCCTAGCCACAAGCATCAATCCTTCCTCACTAAGAAAGATGATCGAGCACTACGTAGGTCAGATCTGCTCCTCTCTGCCACCGCGCTAATCCTCTTCCCGACTCAAATTGATGACGCAGGCACTGCGTCACCCTTCCCTATTGTTTTTCCGCTAGGAACAGCTTCTGTCACTCGAGACAGCGGCTTCTGTTGTTGTTGCTATGCTCCACTAATGACCTCAGTTATCTTGTGATCTGCAACCGCCCTCTGATACCATGTTGGAATTTCTAAGTCTAACTGTTAGAAATCCTTCCTGTACTTTCTAATTTATTTCTTCCTACTTGTTCTGTTAATTAACAAGTTATTTACCATGTAAACACTGAAAATAAATACAAGTACAGTCTCAACACATACAGATCATCAACTGAAGGAAAAAAACAAGCATACAAGTGACACTATTATTTTTGGACTAATGTCCCCGGAAAAACCCAATGTGGGAAAACCGGTGCAGCGATCTGAGAGTTTTATTATTAAGCAGTTTCAGAATACAATCTGGGTGCCAAAAAAGGCTCACCCAACAGAGAATGCCCTCGGCAGTAGTGCCTCTCAGTCGGAGAAAGATATCAACCCCAATCTGCCCCACGAAATCTCCCAACGTCAACCTCTAGGGTCTGCATCAGCCTCTCTGGCCCAGCGTCAGCCTCTGTGTTAGGGTCCAACCCTAACCCCCTTATTTATGTAATACGGTCGAGTCATAGTTATAGTTAGTAAAGAGTCAATAAAGCCCATATTAATAATTGTAAGTGGTTGACTTGCATTTAAAGAAAGGGACCACAGTTAGTTGCAAACGAGCCATGGTATTAGATAGATGGTATTAAGAGAACCATGGTACTGACCCATGGTATTGCATGTATGAATCCTATATAAAGGATAGAGACTCCCATTGAGGAGCGTCGTGTCTTATTTTGTAATCGAGCCCTGCTCTATTGGAGGTTGCCCCCTCGAAGAGGCAAGTGAACATTGCTTTCATCTTTGAATAATAAAATACATGTTATTTCTCATTTTGTTTTGTGTTCTGGGTTGTGTTTCTTCGTATATTTGGTATTCTAGCATCTTCTCGCAGGTCAAGAGCATAACAAGTGGTATCAGAGCACTTTCCAGGGCCAGTGGTATCTCCATTTTTAGCAACAACAAAAAAATTGGCTAGAAACGTGTTCCGGCATCTTTAAACCACGAGATATATCGTTGAGTGCATAAACCTACGAATTTGGGGAGGCATGCACGCAGAAAATACAAGAGGTGGTCACGCTTGTTGGACTCCCTTGTAACCCCTGTGGGTACCCCTTTGAGTAGTAGCGCATTAAACAGAACCGCGCATGGACTGTGTTCCACGTACCCTTTGGGTATATCGAAAGCCCCCTAGGCTCACCTAAAACCTCGTCATAGATAAATTGTCGGTCGTCTTGCTGCTACAGTACACCGAGAACAGCACTCAGGGAGATTACTCGCGCATATGATAGGGTAGTCGGGTAGTACGGCTAAGGGTATGGTTGATCCTCCTTAGTTAGTGCCCTGAAAGATTGGGCCAAGTACTACTGTTGGACCCTTATGTATATTGCGATTTGTAGCACTTGACACTCCTTGAGACCATAGTTCCCTCGTCTCTCTGAAGATCGCCCATCATCTTCTTTGCTAGATCAGATCTAGCAGTTGGGGTTCTGTCGCCGCCGCAACAATCAAATCCACCAGTTCAGGGTCTACCGCCACAATACCATTCAGATCTAGCAGCTGGGGTTCTGTCGTTGCCGCAGTCCAACTCACATTCAGTAGTTGAGGGTTTCGCAGACAAATCTGACCATTTGTGCAGGGTGGCTTGTGGCTCCTATACCCTGGGGCGATTCTCGCAGGACATTAGGCAGGATTAACTTTTCTAGAAATTGGCTACTACAGTATTGATAAGCAGGGAGTAAAACTCCGTTCAGAGTAACAAAAGTAAAAATAAAAAATCTGAGGCCTGCCCAGGACGCTTATAAGAGACTTAGCCCATAAGAATCAGGACGACGAGTTGAGCACGGTGGTACCATTCACTTGTCAGCTTCAATTTTCGAGTGGTCCAAAATTTTTTCAAAGTGAAGACAAGTGACCCAGATCTATGTATGGTAGAAACCAGAGCTCAAGCCATGGCCAATGAAAAGATCGAGACCATTGAAAAAATTTGGATTGGATAATGGATCAGCTGAAGACATTAACAGCCACAGTCACAAAGGGCAAGTCGGCATTACAATCGGAGGCAGATGGTTTTAATGAAGACCTTGAAGGAGAATCTAGCCATCATCTTCACTTCCATGGAAATCACCAACATTCCCACCCTCGACCTCCCAAGCTAGACATGTACAAATTTGATGGCTCTAATCCGGCAATATGGGTAGCACAAATGGAACAATATTTCACTCTGAATCACATCGTAGATGATGAAACTAAACTACGTGTGGGAGGCCTTTACTTGGACCAAGAAAGATGGCAATGGTGGCAGTGGCATCATAAATGCTATCCAAGGACAATTACTTGGCAGGTGTTTGCAAAATCCATTTGTGACTGCTTTGACCATGAATCTAATTTTTTGGGTCATCTTACTAAGCTTAGACAAACAGGCACAGTAAACGACTATATTACAACCTTTGAGAAATTAGCCTTCCGCACAGCAGGTCTGGGAGATGAATTCTACTTGGAATGTTTTATAAGTGGTCTCAAAGAAGCCATCCAAGCCCACATCCGGATGCACCACCCAGCCACATGGAAGCTTGCACAAAGGCTATTGAAGTGGAACGTGCTTTAGCGGCCCAGTCGCCTCATCCAAATTTCATAGCCAAGGGACGCCCCACCCAGGCTCAGGGCACTACCCAAACACTTAAGGTTCAAAAGGTGTCCCCCGTAGAAATCGCTGAAAGAAGGAAGTAAGGATTGTGTTACTACTGTGATGACAAATACTCCCCGGGGCATAAATGCAAGGAACCCAAATTCTTTCAAATTGATGCTACTGATCACAATTCATCTAAGGAAGCCCCACCCTTTGAGGGACCAGAGGAGGAAGATGAGGACAACTAGCTGGACAGTGAGCTCCCAGCTACACCAGACGAACTAGTTATCTCGCTCCATGCTTTGGCATGCATTTCTTCTCCCCAAACTCTCAAAATCAGAGGTCTTATTAAACATCGCCCGGTAGTAGTATTGATTGATAGTGGCAGCACGCATAACTTTATCCATCATAGATTGGCAGAAGCTGTTCATTGTTTTGTCAGAGCAGTCTCTAATTTCCAAGTCCAGATTGCTGATGGGAGGTCAATGAAATGCGAAGGCCGTGTGAAAATATCAAACTTCAGATGGGAGATTACCACCTAAAGACCCACATGTTTGCAATCAACATGGGCGGTTGTGACATTTCTTGGGTGTTGAATGGCTCTGCACACTAGGCCCCATCACAATGGATTTCCAGGAGTTATATATGAGCTTTAAGCAGAATGACCGCACACATACCCTCCGTGGACTCCAGGCAAGTACTCCTATCATCAGCTCGCATCGAATGGAAAAGTTGTTAAAAAAGGGCCATCATGGAGTTACGCCCAATTTAATGTCATCCAGGCCATCAAGCCCACTACTCATATTCATCCTGAGATGCAACAGGCCTTAAATAGCCACCCGCATGTCTTTGACAAACCTCACGAGCTTCCACCCTCTAGAGGGGAACATGATCATAGCATCACTTTGGTCCCAGGGGCACAACCACCGAATGTGCGCCCATATAGATACCCTTTTGCCCAAAAGAATGAAATTGAAAAAATCATCAAGGAACTCCTAGAAGCCGGTGTCATTCGTCCTAACATCAGTCCTTATTCATCACCTGTGGTCATGGTGCTCAAGAAAGATGGGGAATGGCGCATGTGTCCAAACTTCAAGGCCCTCAACAAGCTTACGGTCAAAGATAAATTCCCTATCCCGGTTGTTGATGATTTGCTAGATGAACTAAATGGTGCTCAATTCTTTACTAAGCTAGATCTTCGCTCAGGCTATCACCAAATACGCATGAAAGAAGTAGACATTCCCAAGACGGCTTTCCGAACTCATGAAGGTCATTATGAATTCCTGGTCATGCCATTTGGTCTCTGTAATGCCCCATCCACTTTTCAGAGCCTCATGAATCACCTACTCAAACCATATCTCAGAAAATTTGTCCTCGTTTTCTTTGATGACATTCTCATCTACAGCCTCACCTGGGAAAAACATCTTCAACATTTAGACCTGCTCTTGCAACTGCTCCAGAAGCATAAATTATTTGTCAGATTGTCCAAGTGCTCTTTTGGCATGGAAGAAGTCGAGTATTTGGGCCACATTGTGGGGCGTGACAATGTCAGGGTGGATCCCAAAAAGATCCAGGCAACGCAGGATTGGCCCTAACCAAAGACCTTGAAGAGTTTGAGAGGATTCTTGGGTCTCACCGGCAACTATCGCAAATTTGTCCGCAATTATGGTCGCATTGCTAGACCCCTCACTCACCTTCTCAAGAAAAATTCATTCCTCTCGACAGATGAAGCACAACAAGCGTTTATGGCTCTCAAACAAGCCATGTGTTCCACTCCAGTATTGGCACTACCAGACTTCACCAAATCTTTTGTGATTGAATGTGATGCTTCAAGTACGGGTATTGGGGATGTCTTAATGCGAGAAGGTCGACCCTTGGCCTTCACCAGCCAACAACTAAGTGGGAAACATCTGGGACAATCTACCTATGAGAAGGAGATCATGGCCATCTTACATGCAATGGATACCTGGTGACCATACTTATTGGGGTGGCGTTTCCAAATCCGCACAGACCATGAAAGCCTCAAATATTTTCTAGAGCAACGACTATCCTCGCCACAGCAAAATAAATGGCTAGCCAAAATGTTGGGATATGATTATAAGATAATTTACAAGAAAGGGCGCGAAAATGTCGTAGCAAATGCTTTATCACGCCAATTTGAGAAGGGCAGCGCCCTGCTAGCAATCTCTCTTCCCATTCCAGATTGGATTGAAGAAGCCCGCAAGGAACGGTTTTCACATCCTTCGCTCTCCCAACTCATTAATAACTTGCGAGCAGATCCTAATTCCACAGTGGGCTACTCTTAGATCGCGATATTTTCTGGCAAACGATATTTCGGCAGGTAAATATCATGATATTTTCTGATTTGAAAATATTGCAATATTTTGAAAATATCAGCGAAATATCGCCATATTTTGACAATGGGCTAAGACTCCATTGTTGCCCTCGGCCTAGCACTTGCCCTTAGGGATTCCCCTTTAGGTCACCCGCTAGTTTGGGTGATAACAGTCCCTATGGAATGAAGTGAAGGAAAGAAAGTTGAGAATCAACTTACTTGGGAGACATGGATGAGTGGCCTAGCCACTTGGTTGAAATTAAGCAAGATTATTGATTAAATTAGATTTTTTATTATGAGACCACTGCCTTAATGGAGTCACAAATTCTTGCTTCTTATGAATTGGAACCAAATAACCAGATGGACATCGGCTGCTTGAATGATTGACTAACCTATATGATATGCAAATCCTAGAACCTATGTTAGATGCAGTGATCTTGGTAAATTTTAGTAAAATGCCTAGTCTAAGTGTAACCTTCATTTAACTATCTTGAAGTTGGGCTCCAAGGTAGGTTGTGGGAAGGAGGCTAACAGGAAACGGGCTAGGGCCTGAATAACGATACCTTTTGTTAAGCTTCTATCACTCGATGCCTTTGGCGTTGTAAAGACTATGGCTCTGACGACTGCAACATCACCGTGTTAACCACTGAAGAGTTGTTGAGGCCCATCAAGCTAGATAAGAAGGGTTGTCCTATATCTCAATCAACCTAACTTATTCTAGGAGGTAAATTATTAATGCAAATCCAGATCTAGTATGCTTATGCAAGAGATTATGAGTAAGATTTATCTTGCGTTAAGATTTTCTTAAATTGTTTAAGTACTTAATTAGAATCCTTTTAAGAGTACTTAACAACAATGAATTGCAATTTTAGACAAGATAAAATGCTTAGAGATACAAGTGTAAATTTCAATAAATTCCACAATGTTGATTTTTTGGTAGGCATCGGATGTGCTCTAGCTCCGAAATTTTGTGGAGGGGCTAGAACACATGAGATCTCCAAGACCCAGAAATCGTTTGGTAAAATTCCACCCGGATTGTATTTTATTAAAGTAATTAATATTTTTAATGGGGTTCCTATGTCTAAACTTAGGAAAATTAAAATATTAATGGGTATTAATGAAAATATGGGTGAGAAGCTTCTAAGAGACGAGGATCAAGTCTAATTTAATCTTAGTCGTTGATTAGAGATTAGATCATGGCCGTTGATTTCTCAACAGGAAAAGTATAAAGGAAGGCTTGGGGTCAGTTGGAGAACACACAGAGAGATTGAGGAAATCAATTTTCTGAGGTGAGAAGTTCTCAGGAGGGAAATCGATTGGGGAGATCTTGCAGCTAAGGGGCGATGATAGTTCGGGAATACAGACAAAGAAGAGAAGAGAAACTTGTGGAGGCAGTGCAGTAGCCAAGAGAGCTGACATTGGGCCAGTCTAGGTCCACGCAGCCTTGACGCGAAGCAAGGAGGGCCAGAGCAGAGGAAGAGCTACCTTCCACGCAAAAAGTCAAGGAGTTGCCAAAACAACTGGGAAAGCTGACAAGTGGGCAGTAGTGCTAATGCAGAGCTGACACAAAGCCTCAAAGAGCTCCACGCAGGCCCACGCAATTATTGCGAAGGGGCAACGCAGTTGTAGCCGGGGCCAGCGAGTTTTGCAGTTGGATCAGTGGATTCTCCCAGGTGAAGTAAGGTAAAACTCACTCAAGTTCTCTGCCATTGTATTTCTCTGTCGCTGGTTTGTCGAGAGGGCAACCAACATTTGTATTCAAAACTTCTGCTTAATAATAGACAACCCTCAGAGCCGCTTCATTGGTTTTCCCGCATTTGCTTTTCCCGGGGACGTTTAGTCCAAAAATAAGTGTGTCCTTTGCATAGTTGTCTCATTTATTTTTCAGTACTTGATCTGTATAGTAGTGTAGGCTGCAGTGTATTTATATTAACATTTTCTTAATATTTTCGGAAATAACTTGTTAAATGAAGAAAACAAGTAGGTAATGTAAATCAGTTTACTGCATTAGGATTTCTGATTTGTTAGATTCAGGGATTTTCACATGGTATCAAAGGGATTGCAGATCAAGGTGTTGATTTGAGGTAGCATCGGATGTGCTCTAGCCACGAAAATTGGTGGAGAGGCTAAAGCACATGAAATCTCCAATACTTAGAAATGGTTTGGACAGATTCTAAACAGTTTGAGAGATTAAAATAATTAATATTTTTAATGGAGTCCCTAAGTCTAAACTTAGGGAATATAAAATATTAATGTGGATTAATATAAAACTGTCTTAGAAGGGTCCAAAAGTCATGGATCAAGCCAGAGTTAATCTTAGCCGTTAATTAGGGACTTAATCTCAGCCGTTGAATTGTCAACAAGAAAAATATAAGAGGAGGCTTGAGGGTCACTTGGAGAACACAGAGTTGATCAAGATTTCGATTTTCTGGGGCAGGGTTTGTTGAGGAAGTCGAAAGAGTGATCAGAGTTGCAACTGAGGGGCAATGAATACAGAAGCAGAGAGAAAGTGATAGTACCAGGAGGATCAGCGCAGACGCCCGGAGAGAGGGACGCAGAGCCAGCCAGAGGTTCACACAGAACCAACCAAGGCTCACGCAGAGGCGGCCAAGAGCTACGCAGTGCCTCAGAGAGCCAACGTGGGTGATGCAGAGGCTCTAAGGGTTGACGCAGTGCCTCCAGAGGCTGATGCAGTGCCTCCAGAGGCTGCGCCAGGGCGAGCTAGGGTGACGCTAGGCAGACGCTGGCCTAGAAAGGGCTGACGCAGTCCCTAGAGGTTGACGCTGGGGTTTTCGTGGGGCAGATTGGAGCTGGAAACTGTCAGAGTGTTTATCCCAGTGTTGATAATATCGGTATCGGGAAAATATCGGCGAGGGTCCAGAAAATATCTTATCGGCAATATCGGCAAAAATATCGGCAAAATATCGGCAAATATCGGCAAGCATAAAAAATGCATAATATATTCATTTTTTTCAGATTTTTAAACATATAAAGCAATAACAACATCAAATAAACACATTGGCACATAAATATGAAGAAAACACTGATTTATATGATGTCAAATAGAAATGATACATCAAAGGCGATACCAAATCATGCTGATCCCTGATAATTGTCCATTCAAGGACTCAAATGTGGAGAACCAATACAAAATAACATCACATATATAAAAGTATCTCATCATCATGAGTTATATATAGCACAACAAGTAAAACTAGCAGCTATCTATCTGAAATCACTGCCCTCTCCCCCTTTTACAGGAAAACATGATGGGCTGTTTGCCAGGCCTGCCCCTAGTAGTAGGAGGCCCTAACCCTGCCTCTGCACCTAATGTCAAATAATGAGTGCTAGGTATGGGGCTATGCTCTCCTATATCTATAGCAGATGGTGTTGATGCTGATGCTCCCGCAGTGTCATCCTCCTCCTCCTCCTGCGCCTCCTCTGAGTGTTGCTGCTCCTCTGACTCCGAGTCCTCCTCTTGCTGCCCCTTCTATAGCAGATGGTGTTGATGCTGATGCTCCCGCAGTGTCCTCCTCCTCCTCCTCCTGCTCCTCCTCTGAGTGTTGCTGCTCCTCTGACTCCGAGTCCTCCTCTTGCTGCCCCTGCTCTAATGGATCATCTGCCACTGGCTCTAACCATGAAGGTGACTCCTCCAAGAGGGGTTCCTCAGACTCCACCCTCCACGGAGACAATACATCAATATTGTCTAAGCTAAGTCACATGACACGAGGACACGAGACACGGAGGATACGTAAATATGAGTATTCAATATGAAACACAATGACCTGGAAACAAGACACGGGGGACACGTTTTATATATATATATATATATATACCAAAATATAGTTTTTTATCCATGTTATATTGCAGGTTGCAGCTTATCTAATCAAATTAAAATATAATTACTTCTCAAAGTTCATAGTTCACTTTAAAAAGATAAATAGAATCAAAATTTACTATTTAGAAATTAGAATGTGATATGCTTGGTCTTGATTCTTGAATATTCAATGTTCATTGTTCATGTACAACTTACAAGCACATAAGAAAATAACTAAAGTCTAATCCTATTGATTTCCTCTGCCCCTCTTGCGAGAAAATGCCACACCTTTCCCTTTCCCTCTAGATGTAGATGTTGGTGCTGGTGGAGTTGGCAGTGGAGTTTGCTATGCTCTAGAAGCTGAAGAACTAGAAGTAGGAGCTATAGGAGGTAGACCACGTCCTCTACTGGTGGCAGGGGTAGCCCGGGCAGGTGGTTTCACCTGGAAACATTACAATCTCCCAATCCTGAAATCCTAAAAAACTGATAAGTCTGCTGCATTTTGAATGAAATCTAAAATTCTACTTTCTCCATATGAAATCCAATGAGGTCGGAACCACTCTCAAACATCCTGAGTCATTTCATGGTAATGTTAAAAATTTAAGTAAAAGGATGAAAATGAAGATCAAGGAGAATGTCACTTTTACTTTAAGAATTTAACATTACCATGAATAGCATATCAATTCTAGGGCCTAGAACGCTCAAACCCTCCTTGGCAACAACCACATAGCTCTCCCCTTCCTTCTCCAGCAATCAAAAATGAAAATGATATGAAAAAAACCAAAATCGGATTTTTATAGGCTGTGCAGAAATTTTTTAAAGTCACCGGGCGATATTTTCGATTGTCGCGCGATATTTTCCAAAATATCGGCGATATTTCGGAAATCTCGCGATATTTTCAAAAGCCGAAAATATCGCGATATTTTGTCAGCGATATA
This sequence comes from Pinus tabuliformis, assembly GCA_031772625.1. Classification (NCBI taxonomy): domain Eukaryota; kingdom Viridiplantae; phylum Streptophyta; class Pinopsida; order Pinales; family Pinaceae; genus Pinus; species Pinus tabuliformis. The sequence goes on from CM062815.1 coordinate 938,016,758, forward strand.
TCGGCTCGCCGAAAATATCGCGATATTTCCGAATATCGCCGATATCTCGGCGATATTATCAACACTGGTTTATCCGGGGTTTTAGCCAAAACATCTTTCTCCGACTGAGAGGTACTACTGCCGAGATTATTCTCTGTTGAGTGAGCTGGTTTTGGCACCCAGATTGTATTTTGAAACTGCTTAATAATTAAAACCCTCAAATAGTTGCACCTGTTTTCCCGCATTGGGTTTTTCCAGGGACATTGGTCCCAAAACAACGGTGTCACTTGTGTGCTTGTTTTGTTTCTTTCAGATTGATAAGCATGTACTTGTATTTATTTTCAATATTTACATGGTAAATAACTTGTTAATTAATCAGAAAAAGTAGGCAGAAATAAATCAAAAAGGTACATGAAGGGTTTCTAACAATTAGACTTAGAAATTCCAACATGGTATAAGAGCATGGTTGCAGATCACAAGAGAACTAGGGACATCAGCCGAGCAGAGCAGCAGCAGCAGAAAACAATTGTCCCGAGTGACAAAAGTTGTTCCTAAGAGAGAAGCAGCAAGGGGTGACGCAGTGCCTGCATCAAGTTTGAGCCGAGAAGAGGATCAACGCAGTGGTAGAGGGGAGCAGACTCGACCTACACAGTGCCCGGTCATCTTTCTCAGTCAAGAAGGATTGATGCCCAGTGTTGTTAAAAGCGCGATTTAATCGCGCTTTTTTCAAAAACGCGCGCTTTTTTCCCTCTGGCGATTTAATCGCGCTTTTTATGGGTAAAAAGCGGCACTTTTTTTATAGCGCTTTTTTCGAAAAAAAGCGCGATTTTTTCGCAAAAAAGCGCGGGGGCGCGCGGCAGCGGGTTTTATAATGAGAATTTCATTTTTTTTTGTTCATTTGCACTGTGGGCGCGCGTAGGAGGAGGAGAAGGTGTTGGAGAGAGGAGCTGGAGGGTTTGTGAGGAAATCTAAGGGATTGTAGGACAAATTCAAGAGGAGACCACCAATTTCTCCATAAAAACGGTATGTAGATTAATTTTTTTTTGTTTTCCTTGTTTAAAAACATTGTTTTTCATTGTTTTTGGTTGGGAAACTTCATATGGGCACCATTTTCCTTTTGTTTTCATTGTTTTTAAAGAATTTTTTGTATTTTTTCATTGATTTGGGATGGGTAAATTGGTATGACTATGGGAACCAATTTTTTATTTTTTATTTTTCATTTTTTTAAACATTGTTTATGTTTTTTCATTGTTTTTGGCATTTGCCATTTGGTTGGGTAACTTGGGTTTGAAACTTTGGATTCTGGAAATTTGTAAATTGTAATTTTGTAAATGCTAAATTGTAGTCCTAAATTCCTATTTCCTAATCCTTGTTTTCCCATAGGTTTGCAAATTCAAAATTCAAAAACAAACATGCCAAGGAAATTGGATCCTTTCTGGGAATATGGTGAACCTAAAGCTTCGAATGATAGACAAAACTTGAATTGCAAGTTGTGTGGAAAGGACATACGCGGGGGGGTGTACAGGTTGAAGTTTCACCTTGCACAAATCCCTGAACATGATGTGGGGCCCTGTATAAATACAAATCCTGAACTTATCCAAAGAGCCATGAGAGCATTGGGAGAATTAGAACACACTAGAGAGGCCAAAGAAGAACTCAAAAGGCAACTAAAAAGGTCAGCTGAAGGAAGTGGGCCAAGTGGCACTGGTTCTACTGCAGCATCAGTCAATCCGGTAGCTGCATCATCATTTTTTGTTCCTCGAACCACACCTGGTTCACAACCATCTATCGGTTCAATGCTAAAAAGAACTGAAAAAGAACAAGCTGACAGGTTGATGGCAAAATTTCTCCTCTGGAGTGATATTCCTTTCAGCATTGTAAGGAATAATCCATTTTTCCAACCTACTGTTGTGCTATTGCCAGTGTTGGCCCGGGGTACAAAATCCCTTCTTATCATGATTTCAGAGGCCGGATTCTTCAAGATGAAAACCGTGACTGCACCCAAAGACTGGAGGATTTTAGGGCATCATGGGCACAAACAGGATGCACTGTTATGTCAGATGGTTGGACTGACCAAAAGGGGAGAACCCTTATAAACTTCTTGGTTAGTTGTCCCAAGGGGACTATGTTTATCAAATCTGTTGATGCATCTCATCAAATCAAAGATGCAAGAACTTTATGTGATTTGTTGGATGTGTTTATTTTGGAGGTGGGTGAACAACATGTTGTCCAAGTCATAACGGACAATGCTGCAAATTATGTTGCTGCTGGTAGAATGCTTATGGACAGGCATCCTACTTTATTTTGGACACCTTGTGCTGCCCATTGTATTGATTTGATGTTAGAGGACATAGGGAAAATTCCCTTTGTCAAAGATATTGTTGACTCATCAAAAAGCATCACAAAATTTATATATAATCATACATCTGTGCTTAGGTTGATGAGAAGATTCACCAACAACAAAGAGTTGGTGCGCCCCGCCATTACACGGTTTGCCACGAGTTTCATATCTCTTCAATTCCTCGTGAATTCTATGTGGGATGTGAAGAGAATGTTTCTTTCAGAGGAGTAGCGTGCTATGTCAATGAGCCGCAAACCAGAAGGAGAGGCCGTATGCAGACTAGTTTCATACCAGGAAGACTTCTGGGCGGGAGTGCAAGAGGTGTGCGTGGTTACTGAACCTTTGGTAAAGGTTCTTCGGTTGGTTGATGGTGAGAAGCCCGCAATGGGCTATTTGTATGAAGCCATGGACAGGGCCAAAGAAGCCATTCGGGCCTACTATGATGATAAGGGAGATGATGGGTTTCAGAAACAATTCCTTCTATGGGGAGTGATTGATGAGCGATGGAACAACACACTCCATCGTCCCATTCATGCTGCTGGGCTTTTCTTGAACCCTGCATTTTCTTATGCATGTGGGTTTGATTTTGATGCTGAGATCATGGATGGATTCTTATCCTGTATCCAGAAGATGGTGCGATCTCCAGAACAACGTATAGAGATCTCTAAACAAATTGAGACATATAAGATGGCAGGTGGCACATTTGGCTTTGGGATGGCTGTCACTGATAGGACGACTAAAATGCCAGGTATTTTTTAGTTTGTAACTTTGTTTCAAATTTCATTGTCTCTTCAAATTCCATTTTTTTTTTATGTTTATTTAAAATTTTATTTGTAATTTTGTTGTAGATGCATGGTGGAAGATGTATGGTGGCAGAGTACCCCTTTTGCAAAAGCTTGCCATACGCATCCTCAGCCAAACATGCAGCTCCTCAGGATGTGAGCGCAACTGGAGTGTATTTGAAAAAATACACAACAAGAAGCGCAACAGGTTAACACTTAAACATTTAAAATATTGCAAATTTCCAAATAAATTTTTGAATTCATTAAACAATATTTTTTTTTTTAATATTAATTATTAATTATTATTTCATGATCTTTGTACAGGTTGGAGTCCCAGAGACTTAATGACATGGTCTATGTCTACTACAATCTTCGATTGTGGGTGAGGCAACTTGAGAGGACACCTGATGTGGATGCCATCTCATTGGATGGGATTGACACCACTGCTGCATGGAGGGTTGAGGCCGAGAGGCCTCTCATGGATTCTGCTGATGATTGGTTAGTGCAGGATGTAGTGGAGGGGGAGGAGGAGCAGGAGCAGGAGGAGGAGCAGGAGGAGCAGGAGGAGGAGGTGACACCGCCTACCCGGGCTACCACTAGGACCAATAGAGGACATGGTCTACCTCCTGTAGCTCATACTTCTAGTTCTTCAGCTTCTAGAGCACATCAGACTCCACTGCCATTTCCACCAGCACAGGCACCAGCATCTACATCTAGAGGGAAAGAGAAAGCTGTGACATTTTCTCGCAAGAGGGGCAGAGGAAATCAATAGGATTAGACTTTCATTTTATTGTATATGAGTCTATGACATTATGACATGATGAGATACATTATCATATTTTTTGTTGATATTTTGAGGCTGAGCTGGGACTCAGGAGTCAGGACTTACTATTCAGGACATGATTCAATGTTATGTGTGATTTTAGTGCTAGAAATGATATTAAACATCTTATATATTAGTTTTCTTATCATATTTATGTGTCAATGTATTTATTTTATGTTGTAGATGGTTTAGATATTAAAAAAATTGAAAAAAAATGAAAAAAATGAATATTTTTGTACCAAATGCTTTTTTCCCGCTTTTTTCCCGATTTTTCCGCTTTTTTCCGCTTCATTCCCGGCGCCGATTTAATCCCGCTCGCGCTTTTCACAACATTGTTGATGCCCATGGCCAAGAGGTGCGGATTTTGCTAGTGTCGGGGTTGCGCAGAGCCTAGAATCTCTAACCTTCAGTTTGCTGGAGCTTAGGAGGTTGTGGGTAAGTTGCAAAGTGAAGTTTGTGGGGTATTGTAGTCAGAACAGTACCTAACAGGGCAAGACCAAGGAGGAGGGAATTGCTACCGAGGATTTCTAGCCAAGAAATCCAGATCAGTGGTGCAGTTGCACTAACGATTGGAGTGGGGGCATCTCGACATTGGCAGAAGGGTTTCCAAGAGGGAAATCGAGGCTCAGAGGGAGTCACACCAAGAACTTCTAGGAGGGAAGTAGAGGAGCAACGAGATGGCAGTGAACGGGATAAGAGACCAGAACAGACTGGACAGAGCCTCAAACTTCGTAGTCTGGAAGACCAGAATCTTATCCGTTCTAGACAGGAACCATCTCAAGCAATTCGCCTTGAGAACAATAGCGGTCCGAGTTGAGTCGGGTGATAACGATAGGTACGAGGATGCAATGGCGAGGGCCAAGAGGATCATTCTTAACGGGGTCAAGGACCATGTAGTACCACATATTGCCCTAACAAAGTTGTATCAGCATACTTTCGTGCAGAGGAAGATGCTACTAGAAAATCAGTTGCGATCATACCAGATGTAGAAGGGAGAACAGATCGACACCTTCCTCGGTCGATTGAAGGAGATCTGGGATAAGCTGACTTCCATAGGGGCCACGCGAAATCAAAAATTGATGGTGAGAATAGCCCTGAACGCAGTCTCTAAAGACTGGGAGGTGTTTGTCCAGAGCATACTAGGCAAGGTACCCCTTCAAGATTGGGAGGAAATGTGGGAGGCTCTTCGCCAGGAAGAGATCAGAAGGCTGACCAAGGCAGGAAGCAGCGGCAAGGGGGTCAAAATCAAGGAGGAGGAGCTGGATGCTGCCCTAGCATCTGATGGAAAGCAGGAGAAGCAGAAGAAGAAGGACCTCTCCAAGGTCAAATGCTTCCACTGTGGGGAACTGGGTCATTGTGTGACCCAGTGTCTAAGGAAGAAGAGCAAGGGAGAGGCTTCCAAGACCAGGGCTGCGCCAGCAAGGGCGAAGAAGGAAGTGGAGTAAAATGATGATTGTGCCATGAGTGCTCACACGCCACTTGAGTGGAAGTGGGGAGATATCAAGCTGTAGTCAAACGGATTACTGGCGATGAGGGGCAGGATCTTCGAGGTACCCAACCTCTTGGATTATACCTTGCTACGGGAGCCCCGAAGAGGAGTAGCAGGACTGGCAGATGTCGATAGAGATGGGTGCGGATGGAGTGACATAGGGAGCTACAGTGCAGGTGTCCCAGAGCAACATGAGGCAGTAGTGCAAGATGCATAGAGTTGTTGTGGCAGCGAAGAGAAGGAGCGCTTGTCAATGACAGAGGGAGCTTCAACATCGAGTGTTTCTAGCCTGACGAAGATGCCAAAGTTGGGAGATTAGTTACTTACTTCTCAGTAACTGAGTTGCAGTGCCGCAGTTAGCAGCGACAATGCTATGGGTAGCACGATGTAGCATGATGAAAGGGGTTGCAATGCAGATGCAGCAGTGGCAGTGGCAAGGCCATGGGCAGCTGCACGGATGCAGAAGGAGATGTCGTACAGATGCAGTAGGGCTGGGCCATGGGTAGCAGTACATGATGCAGCAGTGGCAATGGCAAGGCCATGGGCAGCAGCACAGATGCAAAGGGAGATGTTGTACAGATGCAGCAGTGGCAGTGGCTGGGCCATGGGTAGCAGTACATGATGCAGCAGTGCAGAGGATGTTGGGCAACAGGCCTAGCATTAGCACAGGGACCGATGTCGGATGATCAGGGTGATGCCTAGTGAGGAGTATTACTAGAGCACATTCCTCGCTAAGAGGGAGTGTTGATTTGCGTAGCATTGGATGTGCTCTAGCCACAAAAATTGGTGGAGAGGCTACAACACATGAGATGTCTAATGCCCAGAAATTGTTTGGGCAGATTCTAAAAAGTTTGGGAGATATTAAAATAGTTAATATTTTTAAGGGAGTCCCTAAGTCTAAACTTAGGGAAAATAAAATAGTAATGTGGATTAATATAAAATTGTGTTAGAAGGGTCCAAAATTCATGGATCAAACCAAAGTTAATCTTAGCCGTTGATTAGGGACTTAATCTTGGTCGTTGAATTGTCAACGAGAAAAGTATAAGAGGAGGCTTGAGGGTCACTTGGAGAACACACCAAGTTGATCAAGATTTCGATTTTCTGGGGCAGAGCTTGCTGAGGAAGTCGAAAGAGTGATCAGAGTTGCAGCTGAGGGGCAGTAAATACAAAAGCAAAAAGGCAGAGATAGTACCAGGAGGATTAGCGCAGAAGCTGAGAGAGAGGGATGCAAAGCCAGCGAGAGGTTCACGCAGATCCAGCCAGGGGGGACGCAGAGGCAACTAGGAGCTACGCAGTGCCTCAGAGAGCCAGCGTGGGTGACATAGAGGCTCTAAGGGCTAACGCAGTGCCTCCAGAGGCTGACGCAGAGCAAGCTAGGGTGATGCTAGGCCAGAAAGGGCTGACGCAGTCCCTAGAGGTTAACGCTGGGGTTTTCGTGGGGCAGAAGCAAAGTAGAGGGAATCAGTTCCTCAGAAGATTTCTTGCCAAGAAATCTAGACCCAGTGCTGAGCAGCAGCAAAGAGAGATCAGAGAGGGGTGGTTCGACAGTTGTTAGCAGAAGGATTTCCATGAAGGAAATAGAACTTCAAAGGGAGCTTGTTCCTTAGAGGATTTCTAGCGCCAAAGAAATCCAGATCCGAGTTTTGCTAGGGCAGCAACGAAAGAGGGAGAAGAGAACCAGTTCAACACTCATTTGAGCAGAGATGGTAGTTAATGGACTGAGGGATCAGGACAGGTTGGATGGAGCATCCAACTTTGTCATCTAGAAGGCTAGGATCTTAGCAGTTTTGAATAAAAATCACATCAAGGATTATGCCTTGAGGACGGTTGTTGTTCCGGTCGATGCTGATCCTCTCAAGAAGTACGAGGAGGCTCAGGCAAAAGCAAAGTGCATGATCTTGGACAGGGTCAAGGATCATGTGATCCCACATATTGTTGAGAAAGACATAGCAAGGGAAATGTGGGAGGCCTTGACCACTTTGTACGAGAGAACTTCCGTTCAACGGAAGATGTTGCTTGAGAGTCAACTGAGAGAGTTTCAGATGCAGAAGGGAGAAGAAATCGATCCCTTCCTTCTCAAGTTGCAAGGGATCTGTGACCAGCTAACTTCTCAGCAACTGAGTTGCAGTGCAGCAGTTAGCAATGGCAGTGCTATGGGCAGCATGATCCAGGATATTGAGAGGGAGTTGCAGTATAGATATAGCAGTGACAAGTGGCAGTGTCATGGGCAGCAGTATAGATTGCAGTAGCATAGTGAATGAAGGGCAGCAGGCCAAGCATCAGCAGCGCAGAGGACCGATGTCGTGGATCAATGTGATACTTCTACAAAGAAGTATTGCTAGAGCACATTCCTCACTAAGAGGGAGTGTTGATTTTTGGGTAGCATCGAATGTGCTCTAGCTCCGAAATTTTGTGGATGGGCTAAAACACATGAGATCTCCAAGACCCAGAAATTGTTTGGTGAAATACCACCCGATTCTATTTTATTAAAATAAATAATATTTTTAATGGGGTTCCTAAGTCTAAACTTAGGCAAATTAAAATATCAAAGGGTATTAATGAAAATATGGGTGAGAAGCTTCTAAGAGACGAGGATAAAGTCTAATTTAATCTTAACCATTGATTAGAGATTAGATCACAACCGTTGATTTCTCAACAGGAAAAGTATAAATAAAGGCTTGGGGTCAGTTGGAGAACACACAGAGAGATTGAGGAAATCGATTTTCTAAGGTGAGAAGTTCTCGGGAGGGAAATCGATTCAAGAGATCTTGCAGCTGAGGGGCAATGATAGTTCGGGAATACAGACAAAGAGGCAGAGAGAAACTTGTGTAGGCAACGCAGTAGCCGTGAGAGTTGACGTTGGGCCAATCTGGGCCCACGCAGCCTTGACGCAGAGCTAGGAGGGCCAGTGCATAGGAAGAGTTTCCTTCCACGCAGAAAGTTGGGGAGTTGCCGCAACAGCCGAGAAAGCTTAACGCAATGGGCAGTAGTGTTGATGTAGAGCTAATGCAGAGCCTCAGAGAGCTCCATGCAGAATCATGCAATTACTGCGAAGGGGTAGCACAGTTGTAGTCGGGACCAGCGAGTTTTGTTGTCGAATTAGCCGGATTCTGCCGAGTGAAGTGAGGTAAAACTCACCCAGGTTCTCCACCATTGTATTTCTCTATCGTTGGTGTGCCAGGAGGGCAACCAGCATTTGTATTCAGAACTTCTGCTTAATAATAGAAAACCCTCAGAGTTGTTGCACCAGTTTTCCTGCATTGGGTTTTTCCGGGGACGTTTAGTCCAAAAATAAGTGTGTCCTTTGCGTGGTTGTCTCATTTTTTCAGTACTTGGTCTGTATAGAAGTGTAAGCTACAGTGTATTTACATTAACATTTTCTTAATATTTTCTGAAAGTAACTTGTTAAATGAAGAAAACAAGTAGGTAATGTAAATCAATTTACTGCAGTAGGATTTCTGACTTGTTAGATTCAGAAATTTTCATACACAAGATACCATGTAACCCAAGATGCCAAATACTTAAAACAGTCAATCAAGATGTTGATCACAGATTTATGACAGTTTATACCAGCAATACTACTTCAGAAAATTCAGATCTTATCAATGTTGTAACAGCAGTGCATAAACCACTTTAAATGATGAAACTTGCCCAACACATAAAACACTGAAATTCTAATGACCAGCAAATGTAATTTAACTTGTTTAGATCACTTTAAAATGATGTATTCAGTAAAATTTCAGATCTGATTTCTTGATTTACAATATTGTAAAGACAAATCAACAAGATAAAATTGCCAAAAATAGATGGCCTATATGTCTAAAAACAACAAAATGCACCAGAAGTTGAAAATTTCAATTTTGGGGCATTTAGAGAGTTTGACTCAGCAATTTTCAGAGATGATATGTTTATTATAGTAGTGAATTAACCACAGATCAGCAAACTAATCAAGCCAAAAATAGATGCCCAATATTTCCAAAAATAGAAGAAAAATATCCGAAAACTGAAAATTTTAGTTTTTGGCCTTTATTGAGTATTTGATTCAAAAATTTCAAATCTGCAGAAAATTTCAGTTATGCAGAAAAAATCCAGCGAGCGTAAATGTTAGATCTAGGCCAGAAGTCATATATCCAAGAGGGCAAAATGTGTGAAAATGAAGATTTTGCAATTTTAAATGACTTTGACCAACTAGTTTGTGATTTTAAGGCCTAATTATTAGCAATTTGCTTGTTGTAACAAAACTACAAAAAACAATGGTTTAGAGGTCAAACCCTAGGCTTAAGGCCTTGAAGATCCCATAGTTGAAAATCGTTGAAACTTTGGGATCACTTTGTCGCTTGAAAAATAAGAATTTTGAGGCCTTAATCCTACAAAACTGCCAAGTGTTTAGCTTTCAAGCTTCAACTTAGGGTTTCGGGTTTTGGGGCAAAAGAGGCCAAGAATTGGAGAACACGGCTAAGGTAGACAAATTTGCGGGGATAAATGAGCTAGGATGATAGATCAGGGCACAAGGATGAAGAATATGGCTTTAAAGGGCCAATGCTATGCCTAATGAGGCTAGCGTTTGGGAAAAAGAGGGTATGGAGGCCTAGGGCAAGGCAAATCCAAGCCTAGAATTTCCGAAAAGGTTGAAACCCTTGCTCAAAAAAATTTATGCTTCAGCTCCTTTGATTTTTCCAAAAAAAATTGTGGGAAACCTGCAAAAATTTCCAAGATACTAGATCTTACCCTCAAGGGCCTAGATCTAGCTCATATCCCACTTGGTTTTTCGATCTAACCTGCAAAAATGAAAATAGAAACATCCAAACCCCAATATATGAAAAAATAAAACTAAAACCCCAACCCAAATTAGAAAAATAACTTACAAATATAAACTTACAAAATATACATGGGTTTTCAAATGGATTTTGAGAAAATAATTTTTATGATATTTTTTCCTTGAAAGAATGGCTAAAATGCTTCAGAAAAATTAATGCTCACTATAGCCCAAGCGCAGATTAATCCACCATATAAAAAACTAGAGATCCATGCAAAGTAACCCTTGCCCACAGTCAGTGAACTTGGAGACCAAGGATTGAATACGTGCACACACTATGTATTAGCTCAAAATAACAATATAAAGCACTACATAGGAAGTCCGTCTTCAATACATACCATAGATGAGCGATAAGAACACTTCGAGTTGCACCGACAAGAACACTTCGAGTTCTACCCCAAAGATTATAATAGAAAAAACAGTGCCCAACGAGACAATAGTTTACAAAATGCTTCAGCAGCAATTCTAGCCAAAGATCAAGATGACTAGAGACTCAACTGACTCTAATTTATAGATAAATCTTTCAAATGGAAAAATAACGGCTAGTTTCTTTGATCCTTGTCAAAATAATCTTGATCGTTGATAAACACTTCAAGATCTTTTAATCTTGGCCCTTGATTTTTATTTTTGAGGAATTTTCGAATTTATTATTTAATTCCATTTTAATTAGCTCAAAATTAACTATTTTGGGTTAATTTCTTCAAAAAATTGACTTTGACTTAAACATCAAGGTCCAAGGGTCCAAATTTTCTTGAAAAACACAATGTTTTTTGTTGATTTGGGGTAACATCAGATGTGCTCTAGGCCTCAAATTTTGCAGGGAGGCTTGGGCACATGCATTCCAAAGAACCCAAAAAGCGTTTTGGGAAATTCCACCGAAATGTGATTTAATTGAGATAATTAATACTTTTAATGGGGTTTTTAAGTCTAAACTTAGGAAAATTGAAATATTAATGGGTATTAGTCTAATCAAGGGTGAAGCTTCTAGAAAAATCCACAGATCAAGCCAAAACGATCTGAGCCTTTGATTATGATTAAATCTAGGTCATTGGTTGTCCAACAGGAAGATATAAGAACGGGCTTGAGGGTCATTTGGAAAATACACACAGAGAGATTGAGGAAATCAATTTTCTAAAGTAAGGAGTTCTCAGGAGGAAAAATCGATTGAGGAGATCTCTTGCAGTTGAGGTGCAGGGATAGCAGTTTCTGAAGAGAGAGATTCTCAGTTGGAGATACATCAGCAGAGAGAGGCAGTGAGTGATCCAGAAGCCTTGACACAAACGTTAACAAAGAGCCAAAAGGGCCACGCAGAAGCAGCGCAGAGGGAGAGAGAGAAAGTCCAAAGTCAAATCAGAGGGTCAATTTCAGCAGCCGAAAGTCGGGGTGTGAGACCGGGAGGCTGAGAGCAGTGACTCTAGGCTACTGATCGATTCCCCAGTTGGGTGACGCAGTGCTTGAAAGGGTTGACAATGGGACACGCAGTGCCTGCCAAGGGCACCTCATCTAGCAGCCGATCAGCCGAGACTTTTTCTCGGTGATTATGTGAGGTAATCTCACAAAGCTTCTTCCAATATTTATCTCTGTAACTGAATAACCTTGTGAGGTATTCAGAGATGTATTCAGAATTTGCTACTGCTTAATAATAATAAACCCTCAAAGCTTCTAAACTAGTTTTCCCGAATTGGGTTTTTCTAGGGACTTTTGTCTAAAGATAATTGTGTCTTATGTGTTTCTATTTTCCTTGCTCAGTTTCTATGTTTCAGAATCATATTTAATTAGTGTAGGTTGCTTTAGTAATTTACTTCAATGTTTCATGAAGAAATCTGAAATAAGCTTGTAATGTAATTTACAATCTAGGTGAAGTTGATTCAGTTGGTTGCAATAGGATTCCAAAGATTGTTAGATCTAAGAATTTTCACATTCCCTTGGTGGAGGACCTTTAAAAATTGACACTTTTAAGACCCAAGAATTTTTACATTTGGAGAATTTATTTTCCTAAGACAATTTAACTTGACTCTAATAAATTAATTTTCTGATTTAAGATTTAATTTTATTTTGCCAGAAAAATTAATTAATTTACACATGAGGGGATTAATTATTTTTCCAACCCTCTAATACATATGATTTTTCATTTACAAGACTCAAAGAGGGAATACACATTCGTCTTAGACTCTCAAGACACATAACCCATCTGCGACATAATATGATCTAGTAAACCAAGTGATTTGTAATAAAATAATTTAGTCAATTAGCTTAAATTATTCCCAAGCCACTTTTATATCAAACTCAACTAAAACATTAGGACTCACCTAATAATTCGACAATAAATTTCACCCTAGCTTTGGGGTTTAAGCTGGAGGAAAAAAAACTCTTTTGATTAGTTGTGTCAAAAAACATAGGTAATCAATGAGGTTAAAAAACCTCCTAGGATGAAATTTGTCATCAAATTATAGGCTTACCTAGGTTGTTACATAGACTCAAGGTTTACTAAAATCATTTACAATATATAACTTGCAAAATGGGATGACCATGACACATGGACTGTTGATATGTGATCCGATCCTTGTTGAAAAAGTTGGTACTTCCGCTTCCCCAAAACTTTGACAATTTGAGTGCAACATGTCTCCTAGCCTTCCAGTACAATAGGTCATCAAGAAAATCGAGCAAAGGAGCTTAAAAACCATGGACAAAAAGTAGGGACTTCATAATGGCATGCCCTTCGATAATGGGCTTTATCATGTGCTAATATCTCCAAGCTCCAAATGGGGTTAACCAAGTATCCCATTAGGTGGTTTCTACTTCTAAAGGGGGTAATATGCCCAAGGTACATTCTTTAAAGGTGGTGGCATGTGATAAAGAGATGAATGGAGTAGGAAATGAAAAGGGGCAACCTTGGGCCACATGCCGGGGTACAAGGGTAGCTAGTAAAAGGGAAGCCCACACTTGGGTATATAATGTACAGTTGAGAGCAATCGTGGTACATAAGGTGCCCCAACCATTATTTTTCCACCCTTCTTTATATGCCTTTTTCCTTTTTATGATTTTTCTTTAACTTAATGCTCGAGGCTCAAGGGGTAAGAGCATGATGTGTGAGATATGGCAGTGGATACCCCCTTTAAGGTAGGCTGGTTCATTGGCCACCAAGGGTTGGGACAATCATGGGTTCCTAAATGATAAAGGAGACTCATTTAGGGCATGTAGGAACCAGGGTAATGGATGAAATCACTGGATCTCCCTATATTTTTTTATCAAAACCCCCTTCCATTGATGTCAAAAGGGTAGGTAAGCAGAGATGAGAAGAAATAATTCTCAAGACAAAAGGGGGAGGACCATTATATTGCCATCAATGCCAAAGGGGGAGATCATTGGCATTGTTGTCATTGATGGCAAAGGAACAAAGGAAGTGCAGCTAAGCATGTTACTTGACAAAGAATAGCTTATGGAGGTGTTGATGCATTGAGGTATACTTGTGTTGATGCATTGCGTTGTTAGCTGATTTATTATGGAGATGTTGATGCATTGAGGTATACTTGTGTTGATGCACTATGTTGTTAGTTGATTTATTATGGAGATGTTGTTGTGAAGGCAAAGGCATGAAGGAGCTCCTTGTTAAAGGTTACTTATGTTGTCATCATATGTTGTTAAAGGCTTGTTATGCTTGTGGTGTTGTGATGTTAGTTGATGCATGAAGCAACGTGTCTGCTTTATCATTGTTAGTTGCAGAGATTGAATATATTGCTATGTTGTTGGTTATGTATAGTATACATTGTGTTGCAAGGTTGATTGTGCATTGTAGGTGTTGATTGATGTATGATGTTGATGCTTAGTATGGCTTGATGCATTATGGTTTTGTAGATGCAATATGTTGCAGAGATTGTTCTGAAGCAAGGCAAAGACAAAATCGAAGGCAAAGGCAAAAGCAATGACAATATGTTGTTGAGGTAGATTGATGTTGACAGTACGTTATCCTGCATAATAAAAATGTCATCTTCCAAGACAGAAGTGATGACAGTGATTTCAGTGATAGAGGCATAGTGAATTTGGTTACAAAGGCAAGTCCTTGGAGATGCTTGATGATTTTGGTTGAGGTGTTGTAATCAAAACAAAGGTGTTGTAATGCAGGAGAATGCATGTTATTATTTGAAATTTGAATTCACTTTATTGGCATGAAGAATATTAATGCGTGTTATTTAAATATGTTGGAATTCATTATATGTATTTTTAATATCCAAAGATTTGAAACAATTTTGGAATTGAAGAGACGCCTTTGGAATGTAAAGAGACAAGACTTGTCATTTCCGATTCGTGTGTGGAATACTAACAGCCATCAAAGTTTGCTTATAAAAGTGTACGAGGTTGGAAGGTTGAATGGTTAGAGAATGAGAGATTGTGTGTAAGTTGATTGAGTTATTGTTCATTAGTTACCTGGCACATATGAAGCAAATATGAAGTAGAATTGACGAGGAGAAGAGGCAGAAATAGAAATGGAGGTATATTGAACTTAAGACCAGGTAAACCAAATATGTATTAGGGGATTGAAGTCTCTTTTCAAATTGCAGCGTGATAAAGAACAGGTTGAAGCCTACTGAGGTAGGAGCCTCCTGTGGGTTGTAACTTACAAAAAATTGTTGGGAGTTGGAGCTTCGTTGCAAGTTAAAGCTTGCAGAAGAATCGAGGTAGCAGCCTCCTATAGGTTGAAGCCTACAGAAAATCAGATGTAATAAGGGCATAGGAGCTTGCCTTTGCGTTACAACAATAATAGAGTCATGGTTATGTCTATGAATGTATTAAATTGATTCACCCCCCCCTAGTTTAGTCAAGTTTCCATCACTTCACCTACTTCATTTCCACATCATATTCACAAATTCCAACATTGTCATTGAGTCAACCACATGAAAGAGTATTGTTTTGATCTTCACCTTTGTGAGCATTTTGGAAAACATACTCATCATTTAGAAAGATGTTTCAATCACAATAACCCTGCAAGATCAAAGATTCACCTTGGATGGATCGCTTTTTGGAAATTATCTTCAATAGCCAAGAACATATATCGATCATAACGTAGAATTCATTCTCGAGTATTGACACATCTTGCAATGGAGAAACTTTTGTCTTTTCACCTTGTATCTGACAAGGGGGGATTGATAGTAAGTTACTAGTTTCAAAGTCATATCAAGCGAGCCTGAGACATAGCCAAAACCAGAGCCTAGAGCCAGAGACAAACTCATGCTCCATGACCACCATTACAACAGTTTGAGGCCCTCCTTAAACCACTACTTAGTAGAAGACTTACTACTTCTAAACAACAATTTGTGGGCATCTTAAAACCACCATTTCAACAGTTTGTGGTTATCTTTAAACCATCATCAAAGAGCACTTCCATTTAGCAAAAGACATCAGCTTCTAGCCATATTCAAGATTTTTTCCAGGAAGTACTTCAAACCGAGTTCCACAGCTGGTGGTTAGCCTTAAACCACTATTAGTAGAAGACTTTGGCTTCTATTACCCATTTAGCTTGTGGTCTTCCTTAAATCACCATATTCAAAGAGCACATCCAGCCATTGGCTGCTATCAACCTCCATATTTCAGCTCACTTCTTGGATTTACATGTACTCCTTTAGATTAAGGGGAGGAATGTTGGAAATGTAATCCTTCGGGATTACGTAAATTTGTATTATTCACTTGAGAGGAAGGAGAAAAGCTACAAGTGAACATGAAGAGTCATAAGGAGTGCAAAATACCTCTTTAAAAATGAAACCAAGGGTCATTAAACAATGTATTTATGTTTATCATATAAACAATAAATGTATCACACACTTATCTAATTCTCTTGCATTTTCGTGTGTGTTCCAACATTAACTTTAGCACCTAGACCATGCATCTATCTCTCTTCTTTAGGAAGAACAAAGACTAGCTTACCTTCTATATCTCCCTCTCAATCCACTATGTTAAAGTCACCTAAGAGGATTTACTCAACATCTAATAGAGAATTGGTAATCCAAACCACAAGCCAATCTTACTGGAGCACAAAGCGGGGGTGGGAGCAGGAGCTATAAAAATTTCAAGCCCTAGGTGACTAATGTCCTTATGATCTCAATTAAACAAGTAAATTGCTAAATTTAATTAATAATGAAATTAAACTTCAGAACATAACATTAATCACACAATAGCTAGAGCCTAAAAATGGGACAGTGGAAGCATAAAAAATATTTTTTCACACACAAAGGTAATTAATTCTTCAAACCAGCTTTTCATAGCTACAACTTACAAGGAAAAATCCACACACTGTACAAAAAATAGCGCAGCACAGAAACCAAAAAGACCCTAAGCTGAGCTTGTACAGCCTGCTGAAAAACCAGAAACAGCAGAAAACTGATATACAACCTGTGGGACAGTCTTTACGGACCTGTTTGTAACTTTGTATGACTGTGCCAATCTCAACGGATCTGTCCATATGACTGTAAGAATTGCATGGACTGCTGTCTTGAACTACATGCTGCCCCGAAATGCCTCTTCCCTGGCTGCCTGCACTCTCTCTCTAATTTGCTTAACTGCTCAAGTGTCTGTGTGTTAAAAGACTCTACCTTGCCTTGTCTTTATGTTCTCCTACTCTAAGTCATGCAGTAGACTCAACTGCTAAATATAAGACATGCTTTGAATTACTTTTCGAAAATATCTTGGTCTACTTCTCGTATGTTCACACTAAACATGTGCGAGAGTTCCTGTCCAGCCTTTAATTCTCAACAGAAGCAAGAGTGCCTAAAGCACCACTTCCCAAGAAATCCCGAGAGGAAAGCATTCATGGAAAAATTATATCTATATCTATATCTATATATATATATATAATAAACATTTTATGTATTTTTAAACATGTATATTCATAGAATATATGCAGATTACCAGATTAGTTGTGAAAATATGAAAGCACACATATTTGTGCTACTTGTTGATAAATGTTACATTTATATTTAGATAAAAATGCCGTCCATAGTAGATCAATCATTAAAGAACCAATCATTTGAAACACACTAAACAGATAACATTGACCATCTCACAGTTTCCCAAATATAAAAATTACAAATTTGTAAGGCAAATAATAAGAAGTAGACTCTGAACTGGATTGCAGGTGCTCCAACAGTTCATTTCAAAAGAAGTGTTCAGAACTTATGAAAGCACCCATGTTGCCAAGCCTTGCAATTGTCGGCTAGAACCCCATAAATAATCAACATTTTTAACTTAATGATAAGGTCATGTCATTTATCTAAGAGTGTCAAGGCAGCATCCAAGGAGCAAAGCATGTAGTGGGAGTGCTAGTCATAGAAAGTATCACTTTTTATGAGGGGTGTGCGTGATTCCAGAATCCCTACCAAAACCAACTATAGTCTACTACAAGAGATGGAACAAAAAGGCAATCACTCTACCAACAAGAAAGCAAGCAATCCACACACACCTGTTATCAAGGTCCATACCAAAAGAAACTAGCATTCAGTTCTACTAGGGTGCTACCCTGAGGATAGTTCATGATTAGTGGCCCAAAAGGAATCATGCCAACAAGACAATATTCTCAATCGAGGATAAAAGCCAAAAGCCTTTTCCTCTTGAGAATAACACAAAATTCTTGATTAAGGCCTTACGGTCATGCCCCTCACATTTAAAGCATAGATGTTAATCTTCATTTTATAACATTGCCTTCTCTCCAATGCCTCAAAGGCATCCTCATTGCTTTCCTTGGGGGGAAGAATGTAACTCTCTTTTAGGCTCCATAGGTATCACTCGAGATTTTTGAGCTCCCTTCTACGTGGGCAATCCTTGACATGATGATTCGACACCTGGCACACAAAGCAAGCATTTGGAAGCTTTAGATATCTTGAGCATTGTATATATGTTCTACCATTGTCCATAAGATTAATAGATTTTGGTGACGGCTCTATCAAATTAACATCCGCCAAACCCACAAGCATGCATGATAAATGGAAGATCCTTCATTACAAATAAGATCCATCCCAAACTACTCCACTATTAGCCTCACATAGGCCTTATACTAATGCAACAAGTTAGTAAACTCAATTGATCGTGAAAACCTGACATGATCAAGTTTTGCCAAATCAAAATTGCAACACCAAGATTAGACATAAGTGATGGATCCAGCGATATTCCAAGAACCTTGAGTACTCTATGGGAAATCTGCAATGTGGAAATACCAGTGATAAGTAGTGATATCCAAGGCAAGAAAAAGATTTCAAGAATTTATCATTCTTGTTATTCCATTGGTGTTTGCACAATTTTCAAAATCTAGATCCAAAGGCATTCTTCTCGAGAAATATATGATAATAACCCACTTCTATAAAGGTTGCTTCTTTCAATAAAAGTAGGAACCTAATCATGAAACAAGCAGATCAAAAACACTATCGTATTCCTCCATATCTGCATACATGGTTTTCAGCCAATCTACTACTTCACCATAATCCATCCCTTGATCAAAAAGCTCTTCCAGGGACAGGGTTTGTGTCTCCCTTTTTGTGCACCTTCATATCAGTGGACTAGATCAATTTCTCAACCCTACCTATTGTGACCCACCACGTCCCTTAGCCTAGTCTCACATTTTCTCACACAGTGAAGCTAGCGTTTAGAGACATGATGTTTCATTGAGCCAATTAGGTGAACCATGGATCATGGAGTTGTCAGGATGGGCCAACAAATGAGATTTGTTGTTGTAATTGATTACTCCTCAAAACAGACCCTCTTGTCACAATACAAATTGCTACCGTATACTAAAGGGCAATATGAGAATCAGAAGCCAAGCAGTGGACAAGAAACAATGACCTTGAGGAAGGATCAATTGCCAACTCAACACGTCTTCGGTAAGATAGGTTAATCAAAGGTGATATCAAAGATCAATCAAAGGCATTGTGAAGTGAAGTTGGGGAAGAGGTCAATCAAAGGTGATATCAAGGATTATTGATAAGGGAGGAGATTTCAGTGTAACCAGCTAGAGTTCCAATTCATCCTTCTCGCTCAGTCTACGAATGATTATTTTTTGTTGTGTAATCATGCTCTTCCATCCTGGAATTTGCTTTGTGGTTCCTTAGAATATGCTCTAGGCCAATGGTTGATTGTCCTTGGAAGTTGGCCCTATCTTTTGTCCATTTAGATTCCCTGTTTATTTTTTTAAAGCATGCACAGCAGTAAGAAACAGCTTTGTGGGTCTCTAGACTAAGGAGCAGAAATTTCAGCATTTTTGGATTTGACAGTGTCACCTGTGGCTGGGAATCCGAATGCAAATATCTTATAGATTAATACGAAAAATTCAAGTTAAAAAGAAGAAATTCTAATGAATACTAAAGGACTACTTAATTTTTTCAACGTGATTATCATATGTACAAAAAGAAAAATCAATATGGATAGCAACAACTTACAACAGTTATAATAAAAGTTAGTGTTAAATACATCAGGAGATGCAAACAAAGGTGTCTTATCCAGTTACATATTCTGCATCCCAATTCCCCACCATATTAAATATACAATGTGCTAGCAGGATACTGAAACTAATCATCTTCCAGACTTTCATATTGAAAGGCCACATAAGGACATACATTGTTAGTTTTATATGCAAATGAATAATATATACACTAAAATAAGAACACTTGAAGCATCCAATGCTTGAACAGAACCTTGGCTGTTAGTCTTTTTGTAGCAGTTAGCTGCATCCACATACGCTGATGCTCCCTCATGCTTACTTTCCAGCTGGAAGAAATAGAAACATTAAAACCATGTTTGACACCAAAGTTTAGAAATAAAACTTTCAAAATTTCAAGTCAATAAGATAGACATTTTGCTAACCAAACCTTTAAATGACAATTTGCTAGCTTGATGTATGTTGATCCAGCTTTGTCCCCTGTAACATGCAAATAATTGTCTGCATCAAGATTCCTCTAAGGCATTTATCTATGAACATTTATATCATCTTCCCTTACCTTATTATGATTTTAAAAAAACTGAAATATCCATTAGTATATAAAACAAGTGAAATTAATACATGATTGATTTGAGTTTTATCTCCAAATTCCCTGCTATAGACTTAACTAAGGGTGCTACTACTATATGCACATTCCTTTACTTTATATACTAAAAAAATTAATTATCAATAGGAATCATTGATCAATAAATATTTCTACAACTCGGGAATTATAAGCAATCCCAGCTTGTAGATGTGAAATCTAGGGACCCTTATGGAGTACTCTTGGAATCACATGCTGGCAAAGAAGGTCAATGATAGTCACTAAGATAAAATTCTCAGGAAAGTTGTGAAATGGCCAGCTTCCTTATTGATGGATCATTCTTGCCATTGCCACACTTCACTTCTCTTCAAAATTGTTGGAACTCACAAAAATAGAACACTGATATGCATAAACATGAGATGCATATTATTAACAAAATATACATATAAATGCACATTTTTCTGACCCTTGGTTTCATATTCCAAGAGGCCTCTTGGACTTCTCATGACTGTTGGTGTTCATTCACTTGAGGCTTTTCACCTTCCTCTCAAGTGAATAAGCCACACGCTCTAGTTTTGGCTACAGCTGAGGCTCATTTGATATGACTTAGAAACTACTAGCCAACTATCAATTCCCCCGCTATCAAATACAAGGTGAGAAGATGAAAATCTCTCCACGACAAGATGTGTCAATACTCAAGAATGAACTCTGCGATATGACCAATATATCTTCTTGGTTGTTAATGACCATTCCTAAGAAGCGATCCATCGAAGGTGTATCATTGCTCTTGCACTAGTCTTGTCTCTACAACATCTCTGTGAATTATGGGTATGTTTTCCACAATGCTTACAAGGGTGAAGATCAAAACACTAATCTTTCATGTGGCCAACTCAATCATAATTCGCATCTGATAATCTCATGTAGAAGTAGAACAGCTGAAAAATGAGTTTTCCTAAAGAAACCCGACACTCTAAAGCTGGAGATTTGGACTTTGGAGTAGCCCAAAATGTGAAAGGTCGCTTCCTTCTCATATCCAAGACCGGTTCTGATCCGGATAGGATCATTATCTTATTTGGCATCCATCTTGATGCTTTCAAATTGGAAAAAGTGGAGGAATTAGTGCATAGAACGATTCTTACTAGCAGTCCCAATTTGGAAAATTTCGGGTCAAAACATTCAGGCGCCATTTTCAGGCCTTCAATGAACACTTTTTTGGTCCCAACCTTACTATGGACCTAGATTCCATAATTTACACACCAATACCTTTCCAACGGCACAAGAATCGCCTCAATTGGAGCTGGTATGAGAAAGTTATCCCTCTCTGAAATTGACCTATCAAAATTTACCACCATAATTCAAGAGGTTGCCACGTCAACCCTAGTTATTCATGGAACAGATGCTAGCTACATGATCATGATGAAGATTACTCTAGAAAAGACTATTGTAACTCTAGTTAATCAAACCTAACCACAAGTAGGTTGTCAGGCTACATTATAACTAAAGGAAAAGGGGTTCCACGCTACTTGAGTGCATTTTGTTCCATAAATGAGTAGAGTAGTGTTATGAATATAATTATGTAAAAGTAGTCAATATAGATAATAAATAATAAACATAATAATATGTAACTAAGTAATAATTATTTAAACAAAGAGGCATGTCTAAGGAGACATGACCGTTCATAAAGGGACACCTGCTTGGTATATAAGCAAGCCCCTCACTCTCAATTGTGTCATCATTCATATTCATACATTTTAATATATATTTTTGTATCTCAATGGAGATCTTTATATTCGAAGGCTTCTATGTATTTAATGAGAAGAACGAACTTTGTTCATTACATTGGTATCGGAGTTGTTCAATCCTCTGGACGCTCAACCGCTGAAGAGAACCAGAATGATCCTGCCTTTGGCCATTAATTTTTCGTCAACCTTATTGTCGTCACAATTGAAGCATTTCGCTTCACAAAGTTGGAGTTTCTTTGTTTCGCCAGTTGGCCTTTGGAATCCAAAAGCACAATATACCCAAAGAAACTTGCTCTAATACCAATATGATCCATAAACTATCGTGGATATTCCATTGGACAATTCGTCACATAGATATAATAAAATTATACTTTAAAATTTGAAATCTATATTATGAGGGTTACTTTTCCTTAGACTTCTGGATGTATTAAGCTATTGTTTTATGCATGTAATATGGAAAACTGCGGAATAAAGAGAATAGACAAAAATACGATCACTCACAACCTAAGTTGCACGAAACGGGGAAACGGGTACGAGTTTCCGAAACGGGCACGGGTACGAAACGTGACCCCCCCAAATTTTGGAAACGGGGAAACGCGATATATATATATATATATATATTAGGACATTTAAGAAATATGTGCAATCATAAAGCATATATGATACATTCTAATTTATTACATTATGATTAAATTGTCAATTGTCAATGCATAAACTATAAGTCTCTAAATTTACATCACATTTACTCATGAATGATCACATAATGAAAATAGCAATATCCAAATTCAGCCATGAGAAATTTCTAATTTCTTGTCTCGTGCTTGATTGGGAGTCTCCTCCTACATAGTCGAACGACCTTAGTGCTCTTGATTAAATACAAGTTCCATACCCTAGTACCCTATGTGCTCTTGATTATTGGGAGTCTCCCCTGCATAGAGGGCTTGGTTCTCTTGATTAAATACAAGTTCCATACCCTAGTACATGACAAAATCCAATGGAAACATTGCAATCCCCCCAATCCTGAAATCCTGAAAAACAGATAAGTCTGCTGGATTTTGAGTGAGATCTAAAATTCTACTTTTTCCATGTGAAATCCAATGAGGGTTAAACCACTCTCAAACATCCTGAGTCATTTCATGGTAATGTTAAAAATTTAAGTAAAAGGATGAAAATGAAAAATAAAGGAGAATGTCACTTTTACTTTAAGAATTTAACATTACCATGAACTGCATATCAACACTAGGGCCATAGGCTTGAACATTAGGCTGCCCCACTCAAAAAATCCTCCTTTTTATAAATTGAGAGGCATCTAGAAGCATCCAGAAGATATTTTAGTCACCTAATAAAAAATTAGAAGCAAAAATATTAAAAAAATACAAGAAAAAGTCAAGTTAGAAGAGAAAACTCCACCATGCGGCCTGGAAACGCGTTTCCGGCCCTACTGGCCACGTTTCCTCCTCGAGAAACGGGCCAGTACGGCCGGAAACGAGTTTCCAAGCCGTAAGGTATGAGTTTCCTCATTTCCATTTCGTTTCCGATCAGAAACAAACCCCTCTCCAACGTTTCCTGCAACTTAGCTCACAACCATAAGAACACAAGATATACCGCAGGAAACCCTTTCAGGAGAAAACCCAATTGGAAGGTGAGGCTGCTCTGCTCTCTCTTTATCTAAATGGAAGAGGATGCAAGTACAAAGAAGTAAAACCTGTGGCATGTGGGTTACTACAATGCATAAATCCTCTATTTTCTCTCTCTATATCCAAGTTGGAATTTCTCTATATCCAATCTGAGACCCTGAGGTTGGAGAGAAATCCTCCAGTGACTAATTTCTATCCCCCATCTTTGTTCTCTTTTTATGGGTTTTTGGACAAAAAATCTAGGCAAACATTCTCCTTCTGGGGGATGGAGGCACCCAAACATCTTCCTTTTGGTAAAATATGCCCCCCACATTGGGGAAGCATTTTCCCATGTATTTCAATGAGTTCCCCCAAGGGGTGTTAATTTTTAGGGCTAGATTGTTCTTTGTTGTAGATAATTGCATTTTCAAACCTTTTTCATCATTTACATATTACATTCACCCCATAACATCATAACATCATTAGCAATTATGTAAAGAGAACAATAACATCAACAATATAGTGGAATAGCAAGGAACAACAGAAGAAACACATACACAATAGAGGCACCAGGATTTAGGTCAAAGACCTGGGCAAAACCCCACAAGGGGGAAGACCCAACCAGATTATTCTTCTATTATATATTCATCAAATGTTCAATTGAGATACAAAGTAAAATATCACGAGACTACCATCACTAATCACACTAGGCCACCTAGGGCCTGTTGCCCTCACAAATTGCACACCCAATGCTTGTGAGAAAAACCCTCAACCCCACAAGGTGTGTTCTTTATGGCAACACTCAAAGAAGGGGCTACTGTTGATTTTTGTAGCATCGGATGTGCTTTAGTCTTGAAACTTTGCAGAGAGGCTAAGACATGCGTTCTCCAAGACCCAAAAATCATTTGGGAAAATTCCACCTAGTGATGGTTTAATTAAAATAATTAATCATTTTTTAATGTATTCTAAGTCTAAACTTAGGAAATGTGATTAATTAAAGGGCATTAATTAAATCTGGTATGAATCTTCTAAATAAAGATGAGGATCAACTCCTAGTTAATCTTAGCATTTGATTATGATTTAATCTTGGTCATTGGTGCTCCAACGAGAGTTATAAGGAGCTTGATGGGCACTAGGAGAACACACTGACATAGTGAGATCTAGAGATCGAACTCTCAAGAGTAGCAGCATTGAGTTGCCAGAGAGAGAACGAGTGATCTTCTTGTAGTGAAGGGCAAGAATTTTTCCAGTTCCAGTGAGTGCAACGCAGAGAAGGCGTCGAGAGGTTCAGAGAGGCAACACAATGCCACGCAAAGGCAACGCAGTGCTTAAGAGAGAGTCCACAATTTTGTTGAGGAGCAGTCGAGATCGAGTGCCATAAGTCGGGGTGTGAGTCCGGAGGGCCAGAGGGTCAAGTTTCCAGTTGGCAGAAACTCAAAAGGAGGAGGTGACGCAGTCCCTTGAGCTATGACGTAGTGACTGCGTGAGCCCACATAGAGACTACGCAGAGATAGTGTAGGGCAGCTCATCCAGAGCCCGGATCAATGTCAGATCGCCAGTGACAGTGTAAGATATTTTCTCACTACCTCTTTGTCAATCTATTCTCTGTATCAGATAGCTAGTTTGAGCATCCAATGATTTGTACTCAGAAAAATATTGCTTAGTAATTAGAACCCTAAGTTGCACCGGTTTTCCCATATTGGGTTTTTCCGGGGACATTTGTCCAAAAATAACGGTGTACATGTGTGTTTATTTCTTTCCTGTGCAGTATTTTATTTCTTCCACAGTATTGTATTTGTGAAGGCTGCAGTGTATATGTTTCGATATTTTCCATAGAAACTGCAAGTAATTTGTTTGATTAATTTAACAAATAGAAGAAACATTATCAATTGTTGCAGTAGGATTCAGGGTCACTGAATTTTCACATGGTATCAGAGCACAAGTCGTAAGTCAGAGAGCTCAGAGCAAAAAAGGAGAAGGAGGTTCGAATCTCTGCATAAGCAACAATTCGAAACCCCAATGGCAGCGTATTTCCTTGGCCAGGAGGGTTAGTTTTTCGTGGAAGTTATACTTCTCTAAGTGAGTCGATAGAGAATAAAATTTTCCACATCGAAAAGTACCAGACACTGAGGGAGTAGCAGTGGTTTCCTCGCAGAGCAAATCTTCAGCTGGGACGCGGATTTTGTAGCAATTTGCTAGTGCAAATAGAGTCAGGAGGAAGGAAGAGCACATGCTGAGGGAATTCTTTCCTCAAGGGACTTCTAGCCAAGAAGTTCGAATTTTCCTAGCAGAGCAACAGTAGCTGTGTGCAGGATTTCTCACTCCAAAAGGGAGTGCGAATAGCTGGGCAGCAGTTGCACAGAGGAGAAGAGGAGGAGTTCGACATTTTCTGAGAGATGGCATCAGCTAGGTTGAGAGATCAAGATCGATTGGAGGGAGCCTCCAACTATGTGATCTGGAAGGCTAGAATTTCCTGCCTTCTAGATGAACATGATCTCAAGACTTATATCGATAGTGTGGTAGTTGTACCCGCAGATGCAGATCCACTTAAGAAATACAAGAAGGAGATGGCGAAAGCTAAGAGGTTGATTCTCGATGGGGTTCGAGATCACGTGGTATCTCACATAGCTGGAAAAGATACTGCCCGACAAATGTGGGAAGCACTAGCTACGTTGTACAAAGGGTCTTCCGAGCAGCGGAAGATGTATCTTGAGGAGAAGCTGAGATGCACGAGGATGCAGAAAGGGGAGTGTATAGACCCCTTACTAGGCTTCAAGATTTTCGGGACCAGCTGTCTTCAGTAGGGTCAGCACCCCAACCTACAGAGTTTGTACGATTGGCTCTAAACAACGTTTCTGAAGAATGGCAAGTTTTCGTCCAGCATATCCTGGGCAAAGAAAAACTGCCAGATTGGAATCGCATGTGGGCTGATCTGCAGCAGCAGGAGATGAGGCGAAAATTGGTGAAGAGCACCGTCAGTGGTGGTAGCAGCAGCAGTGGGGCAAAGCAAGTAAAGGAGGATGAAGATGTGGCCCTCGCATCAATAGGGCAACATGACCAGCCTAGGAGGAAGAAGGACGTTTCCAAGATCAAGTGCTTTAGGTGTGGTGAGCTTGGCTGCTACATCACTCAATGTCCTCTCAGAAAGAAGGACAAGGAGGGGAAGCAGGATCAGCATGCTACATTCGCAAAGATCGACATGTTGTCCTCTAGATTGGAGGAAGAGTTTGCCATGATCACTGTGTTACCTCCAGGGGTGAGGTGGGGTGATTTGGAGTTGTAGCCCCAAAGAGCTACAGGATGGGCAAGATTCTTAAAGATGTCCACCTCATGAATCAATACCTTGCTACAGGAGCCCAAGACATGCAGTGGTAGGATGGATCAGTGGTAGTTGGTGTAGTCAGGTGCCAGAATGACAGATGCAGTAGCTAGTAGCAAGGCAGAGACTGAGCAACGCAGAGCAGAGTTGGCAGTAATGCAGTTAGCACAGTGCAGAGTCAGCAGCAGCGCAGAGGCTTCAATGGCAACGCAAAGTCTAGCAGCAGTCAAGACTCGGGTGACAGATGCATCATACTGACCACAGTTGGTTCAATATTTTGGATGTTTTTCCGTTGCATTTGTTGCAGTTGCAGCAACAACAGTTAGAGAAAGTTGCAGTGCAGATGCAATGTTGGCAGCAGTTCATCAGGGCCAGCAGTAGCACAGATGTAGCAATCAGAGTTGCGTCGTCGTTGATGGGCAGAAGAGCCAAACATCAATAGCGTAGCAAGAAATATTGCAGAGACAAAGTGATGCTTCAGTGGGTCGCAGCACTAGAGCACATTCCTCGCTAAGAGGGAGTGTTGATTTCTATAGCATCAGATGTGATCTAGTCTTGAAACTTTGCAAAGAGGCTAAAGACACATGCATTCTCCAAGACCCACAAATCGTTTGGGAAAATTCCACCTAGAGATTGTTTAATTAAAATAATTATCATTTTTTAATGTATTCCTAAGTCTAAACTTAGGAAATGTGATTAATTAAAGGGTATTAATTAAATCTGGTGTGAATCTTCTAAATAAAGACGAGGATCAACTCCCAGTTAATCTTAGCCTTTGATTATGATTCAACCTTGGTCGTTGGTGCTCCAACAAGAGATTATAAGAAAGAGCTTGATGGGCACTTGGAGAACACACCGAGATAGTGAGATCTAGAGATCGAACTCTCAAGAGTAGTAGCACAGAGTTGTCAGAGAGAGATCGAGTGATCTTGTAGTGAGGGGCAAGGATAGTAGACTAGAGGGGATTTTTCCAGTTCCAATGAGTGTAAGGCAGAGAAGGCATCGAGAGGTTCAGAGAGGCAACGTAGTTCCACGCGGAGGCAGCACAGTGCTTCAGAGGGAGTCCGCAATTTTGTTGAGGAGCAGTCGAGATCCAGTGCCAGAAGCTGGGGTGTGAGTCCGGAGGGCCAAAGGGTCGATTTTCCAATTGGCAAGAAGATCAGAAGGAGGTGATGCAGTCCCTTAAGCTGTGACGCAATGACTGCATGAGCCCATGCAGAGACTACACAGAGATAGCGTAGGGCAACTCATCCAGAGCCCAGATCAATGTCAGATCTCCAGTGACAACGTGAGATGTTTTCTCACTACCTCTTTGCTAGTCTATTCTCTGTATCGGATAGCCAGTTTGGGCATCCAATGGTTTGTACTCAGAAAACTACTGCTTAATAATTAAAACCCCCAGCTACTGCACTCGTTTTTCTGTATTGGGTTTTTCTGAGGATGTTTGTCCAAAAATAACGGTGTGCGTGTGTGTGTTTATTTCTTTCCTGTGTAGTATTTTATTTCTTCCACAAAATTATATTTGTAAAGGCTGCAGTGTATATGTTTCGATATTTGTCGTAGGAAACTGCAAGTAATTTGTTTGATAATAACAAATAGAAGAAACATTATCAGTTGCTACAGTAGGATTCAGGGTCACCAAATTTTCACAGCTATCACCTAATCCCAACTCTCTCCATCTAGGCTCTCTCCTA
Organism: Pinus tabuliformis; assembly: GCA_031772625.1. NCBI lineage: Eukaryota > Viridiplantae > Streptophyta > Pinopsida > Pinales > Pinaceae > Pinus > Pinus tabuliformis. Next base: position 938,045,357 of record CM062815.1, read on the forward strand.
GCTAAGTCAAGGGGGGTAGATGTTAATTTTAGGTATGTTCTATGCTTAGAGCAATTTATTTCAATTTTCACAGTTAGCTCAATATCTTTTCCAGATTAGCAATAACATCAGCATTAAAGTAAATTGCAGATAGAACATAAACATAGATCACAGAGGACAAGCCAAGACAAGAGGACACAAGATGTGGCGCTAGCCAGGGACAAACCCCAATGTGGGGAAACCCTTGATCAATTCTTCTTATATGTTCTTCAACAGTTCAGCACAGAGAGAGAGAGAGAGTACATTTACCACAGAAGTCAACACTTTGACTTATCTTAAATAAGAGCATAGATCATCTCTAAGTAGATGATACATGAGGTAGCTGAACTCAGTTGAAGACATGTTGCTTCAATTGATTCTCCCAAGTGACTCCATCACCCATCATAGTGTTGCACCTCGTCATCACGCTGCACCTCACTGTGCTGCATCGTGCGGCACCCATCATCACTATGTTGGACCTCATTACCATGTTGTTGCACATCATATTGTTGCACCATGATTGCTTGCTATCCTATGCAAGCACCATGTCCTTGTTGTCCCATCTATCATGCTCCATCATGATTGCATTTGCTGTTGTCCCACTGTTTAGCATTTTTGTGTCATGTCATAGTTTGTTGTCCCAAGTACCAAGCTCCAACAAGCACCATGTCCTGTTGTACCACTTACCATGTTGTTGTCCCTTGCAGCACCATGCTGTTGTCCCACTGTTTAGCATTGCTACTGCTGTCCCAATGTGCTTTTGCTGCCACATGTCATTGTTGCTATTATGCTGCCCATGCATCTTGCTGCACTATCACATTAGTATGCATTCAAACTTCATGGGTCACCTTGTTGTTGTTGTTGTCCCGTTGTGCCATCATTGCACTATGCCATTGTACTACTAGCACTGTTGTCCCACTGTAATCTAAGCTGCTGGTAAGAACTTCTTGTGACAGTATATAGAATCTCCTCATAAATGAAGAGACCTCTCCAATGACCCAACACAAGTAACCATACTTCTGCACTTCTGTTTATGGGCAGTGTTTTGGTCACTGGTTAGGGCTCCCACAACCCAACAGTCATGCCCAAAACACCTTAACTTATACGGCCTCCTTTCCTCTTCAAGTTATGTGACCTTGTTGTTTGAGGAGGCACCTACAGCTCTATGTTTGACCCTCAAAACAACACCTATAGGCTTGCGGCCTAGTCACAACAGAAGGTCCCTTTACTCAGTTGTTACAAGAGATATCCCTGCGTTTTCTTGCCTAGAACAGTCCCAAATTATGGCAGCCCTCCTTCCAGCACTCGGTCACCTAAATAACGTCCCTACAACCCCTCACTAGCCTGACTTCATTACTGCGGCTAGGGCATGTTGTAACCCTCCTTGACTGCGGCTAGGTATAGCTTGTTAAGGCCTCCTCTATAGCTGCGTCTAGGGCTTGTAGTATCCCTCCTTGACTGCGGCTAGGTACAGCTTCTTAAGGCCTCCTCTATAGTTGCATCTAGGGCTTGTAGTATCCCTCCTTCTTGACTGCGTCCTCTAGGTTATGCGTAGAAGCTAGGGCTGTGCTAGGACTACGGCTAGGGAAGATTGTTAAGCCTCCTTTCCTCTTGCATCTTAGGGCTACTTCCTCCTATATTTCTCTCACACTAAAACTGTTAGCAATAAAATGACTAAATTGCTATAAACTGTAAACAAGACACCAGATAGAATTCTGAATGTAATATATATATATATATATATATATATATATATGATAAAAAATGAATGATGTTTACAAGGCTGAGGCGGTGCTCCTTAAATAGGAGTTGACTGGCCATGCCTGAACAAAGAGACATGTCCCTTGGGACTAATGTCTCTTCATTTTAACTAATTATTTGTTAATTAACTGATTGTAATAATTAATTTATTTACTAAATAATACTTTAATATTTTGATATTTTATTTAATTTGTTATGACCCTTTTTTAGTTCATAACGTTGCCTTCCCCTTAAGATGCTTTGTCCTCAAAGCATAGGCAGGCTTGGGTGTTGACGCATGAAATGTTCTGATTCCCAAGATGAATCTTCGTCTAGTAACCTCTTCCACTTGATGAGGTATTCCTTAATTGTCTTAGATCGTAGAACTTTCTCTCGGGTAGCAAGTATACCCTCAGGTTCAAGGATTATTCTTCCTTCTTCATCGGTCTCTGGTATTTCTGTCTGTGTTGTTTGATTTTGCCCTAATACTTTTTTGAGACTTGATACATGAAAGGTATTATGGATTCGGCAATTGTCTGGTAACTTTAACCCATAAGCTACACTACTTATCTTTTTAATTATTTGGTATGGTCCATAATACCTAGGAGACAATTTATTCTTCCCTTGTTGTTTTAGTGATAGTTGCTTATAAGGTTGGAGTCTAACAAAGACCCAATCGCCCTCCTCGAACTCTCTTTCAGAACGGTGTTGGTCAGCTTGTTGCTTCATTCTATTTCGGGCCATGGTTAGATTTTCTTTTAGTAAGTTGATGATCCTTTGACTTTCTCCTAAGTGGTCTTTAACGACTGGTACCCTAGAGTCAAGGGATGCAAAGTCCTTCCACTTGGGTGGTTCGTAACCATATAGGGCTTGGAAGGGTGTCATCTTAGCTGACGTATGGTATGCAGTATTATACCACCATTCAGCCAGGTGTAGCCACTGTGTCCACCTGTTTTGTTTATCTGTAACGAAACAACGAAGATATGTTTCCAAGCATTTATTAACAATTTCGGTTTGCCCATCAGTTTGGGGGTGATAGGCTGAACTCATATTTAGTGATATTCCTGCTTGTTGGCAGAAATCCTTCCAAAATTTCCCTTTAAACCTTACATCTCTATCGCTGACTATGACCTTAGGGAACCCGTGTAGCTTGTAAATGTTTTTACAAAACACATCAATGATTTGTTTGGTTGTGTCAGTCTTTTTAATAGCCATAAAGTGGGCATATTTAGTGAGCCTGTCGACTACTACAAATATTTTATCCTTCCCGTCAGATGCAGGTAGTCCTTCAATAAAATCCATCGAAATCTCTTCCCACTTCTGATTTGGAATGTGAAGTGGATGTAGCAACCCTGGAGTTGGAACATTTTCGCTCTTGTTTCTTTGACAAATATCACATTCTGAAACATATTTCTGAATTTCCTTGCTCATACCCTTCCAATAGAATGACTGTCAGACATTGTAGTAAGTTTTGTAGAATCCGACATGTCCAGCTGCTGGTGAATTGTGAGACTCCTTTAGTATTTTTATTTTAAATTTGGATGCAGGTGTTAGATAAATTCTCCCCTTGTACCATAAGATGTCATTTTTCCACTCGAAGTTGGTATATTGACTGATATTGTTGATCATGGAGTCACAATCCTTATCCTTGGCATATTCGGCTTGTATTTCGTCCAACCATTCCGGAACAACTATCATGGCAGCACATGTAGTGTGATCATCATCCTTATGTGAGAGTGCATCAGCTACGACATTCTCCTTTCCCTTTTTGTGTAATATCTCTAAATCGAATGTTGACAACTTCTCCATCCACTTCTGTTGTTCTATTGATAATGTCTTTTGCTGAAGTAAGTATTGAAGACTATTGTGATCAGTTCGGATTGAGAATTTACTTCCAAGCAAATACTGGCGCCATTTTGTCAAAGCATGTATGATGGCGAGCATCTCCTTTTGGTATGTTGATTTTAAGCCTTCTTGTTTATTAAGTTTCCTGCTCTCAAATGTTATAGGGTGGTTGTCCTGCATCAGCACAGCGCCAATTCCAAACCCAGAAGCATCACATTCGACCATGAACAGTTTGGAGAAATCAGGAGTTGCTAGTACTGGTGTGGTTGACATCAAAACACTTGTCTGTTTGATCATCCCATTTGAAAGCATTTTTCTTTAACAAATTCGTAAGGGGTGCTGTCAGGTGTGCATAATTTTTTATAAATCTTCTGTAATACCCTGTTAAACCCAAAAATCCCCTTAGCTTAGATATGTTCTTGGGTTTCGGCCACTCTTTGATTGCCTTGATTTTGTTGGGGTCTACTTGGACTCCTTCCCTTGATATAATATGACCTAGGTATTCAACTTCCTTTTGCCCAAACGTACATTTTGATAGCTTGGCGTAAAACTGGTTCTTTTCCAAAACAGACAACACTTCTTCTAGATGTTTGAGATGTTCCTTCCACGTCTTACTGTACACTAAAATATCATCAAAGAAAACTAATACGAACTTCCTAAGGTAAGGATGGAAGAGCTCATTCATGGTGGCTTGGAAGGTGGCTGGTGCATTTGTTAATCCAAATGGCATGACCTTGAACTCATAATGCCCTTCATGAGTCCTGAATGCTGTCTTTTCGATATCTTCTAACCTTACTCGTATTTGGTAGTAACCTGATCTTAGATCTAACTTGGAAAAATATTCTGCATCGTGTAACTCATCTAACATTTCATCAATGAACGGAATTGGAAACTTATGCTTAATAGTGATTTTATTTAAGCCTTTGTAATCTATACATAATCAGAAGGATCCGTCCTTCTTCCTGACCAATACTACGGGTGCAGCGTATGGACTTCTACTCTTCGTAATGATTCCATGCTTCAGTAGGTCTTGAATTAAGCGCTCTATTTCTGTCTTGTGGTGATGGGGATAACGGTATGGCTTGACATTAACTGGAGTTGAATCAGTTTTGACTTCAATAATGTGTTCTATTTTCCTTTCTGGGGGTAACTTCATTGGTAGATCTTGGAAAACCTTCTCATATCTCTGGATCAAGGATGAAATCTCTGATGTTTGATGAGTCCCTTCTGTTGATAATAATTCCAAGTACTGACATTGCGCAACAAATGCTGGTGCCCCCTTGCGAATGAGCTTCTTCATTTGTTGAGCAGAGATGACTTGTGTTGGTGGTGCCTGAAAACCGAACAACTGATATTTCCGTCCATCCCATTTGAATTTAATGAATTGTTTTATGTGATTTGCTGAATAAGTGCCTAGTGTTCTTAACCATTGTACACCTAAAACAACATCTACTCCTCCTAGGGGAACCGTATAAAAACTGGACTCTATTGCATAGTCGCTTAATTGCAACTTAACTTTATGGCACTTGCCAACTCCATCTATTTGTTTTCCATCTGCTACCATAACTTTTAAGTCCGCTATTGGGTAAGCAAAGATGTTCAATCTTTTTGCAACATTGACATCTACAAAGTTGTGCGTACTTCCTGAGTCCACCATCACAATAACGCTTTGCTTCTTGATGTAACCTTTAAGCTTCAGTGTTTGTGGTTGAGCTATCCCTGTGATGGCTGCTATGGAAATTCGTGGCATCTCATCTTCTGATTCTGGACTAGGGTTTTCATTTTCTTCATTTTCCTCTTCGTCGGAGCTATCTTCTGAGGATTCCTCTTCTTGCTTAGCTTCACAATTGTACAATTTTTGTGTTGCGCATTTGTGTCCTGGATGATACTTGTCTCCGCACTTCCAGCATTTGCCATCTTTTTTTCTTTCGACATTAATTTGTTGTTTTCCTTCACTTCGTAAGGGTGGTGGAACGTACTTACTAGTATTCTCTGACGCGGTTTTACTCGCCTTTCCTTTGAATTGGTTGTTCGTCCTGTCGTTAGTAACATATGGTGTTTTGTGCAGTTTATATTTTCGCTCAATAATTATCGCTGCATGTCTGGCCTCCTCAATAGTTTTAGGTTTATGCAATTTTAATTCTTCACGGATATAATCTTTAAAGCCACAACGGTACATTTTTAGCAGCTCCTCATCTGAAAACCCTCTCTGCCTTACTGCTAATACTTCCCACTCGTGGGTGTATTCACTCACTGATCCTTTTTGCTTCAGGTGAACAAATCTCTCATAGACATCATCCTCCTCTTCATCATGAAACCTTTTTAACAGAGAGCTTTTAAGGTTTTGCCAATTGAATGAGCAACCTGTGCATTTAGATGACCACCACAAAAACCAATCGTATGCTTCTGCTTCTAAGTAGATGCAATGACGACTTTTTCCTGTTCACCGAGCGAAGGGTTTGCTAAAAAAATTGCATCCATCTTATTTACCCATACTACGGTGCCTTTAAAGTTTTTTCCATCATACCTTGGTAATTCATTTTTTATTTTAAGATGGTTCCTTCCGAGGGAATGCGTATAATATTGGCTTCCTTCAAAGTGAATTTGGGGTATTTGTTGCTTCTCATGTCCCATGAAGCCTTGCCCTAGGGAAGTTTCCCCTTCTGGAGTCTTGGGGCTTTGTGTAGCTGAAGGTGGATCGATCTCTCCGGGGTGCCGGTTCATCATGCTCTTTATGAAGGAAATCTCGTCGGCCATCTGATCCTGCTTATTAACTGACTTTTCGATGTTATCCATGCGTTTGCATAGCTTACTGAGGTCTTCTTGGATCTTCTTCATAATGTCATTGTTATCGTTCGTCATTTTCTTCCGATTTTTTTTTGAAGACCCAATTTTTCAAAATAACTTTATTATCTTATAATAATAATAGTTTCACTTCTTTTTTTAAGTAATAAATTGGTCCCTTTTTTTATATACTTAATTACTTCCTTGATAAATTTTTAATGTCACCCCACTTAATAAATATAAAGGTCACGTCTTTTCATATGACACGGTCACGATGTTAAAATACCATGGGCTATTACCATGGGTTGTTTTTAAAACCTCCGTTAAAATGTTCTCCACGTAAAAAGTAAATTTCTTTTCTTTTCTTTTAATTACCATGGGTTGTTTTTAAAACCACGGGCTTCTCCACGTAAAAAGTTTTAAATATACTTGGTATGAGATTTTTGGCTCTGATACCACTGTTAGCAATAAAAAGACTAAATTGTTGTAAACTGTAAACAAGACACCAAATAGAATTCTGAATGTAATATATATATATTTGATAAAAAATGAATGATGTTTACAAGGCTGAGGCGGTGCTCCTTAAAAAGGAGTTGACTGGCCACACCTGAATAGAGAGACATGTCCCTTGGGACTAATGTCTCTTCATTTTAACTAATTATTTGTTAATTAACTGATTGTAATAATTAATTTATTTACTAAATAATACTTTAATATTTTAACAAAAACCCAAAATAAGTGGAGAGAAATCAAGGGTGAAGTGTGTGTGAAATGACTCTCAAATCATCTCTTTTTATACTAAAACGTTGAGTACATGTGGGGTTTATTTTGTTGTTGGCCAACCTTAACGAATTGTCTTATAACACAAATAAATTCATAACTCCACGAATAATTATCAGAATCAAATGATCTTTAGATCAACCCTACACCTCTCAATGAAAGGGATCCAAGAAAAATATCAGTTGCCATAGATAAGATGACCCACATGGAGTTTGGCCCAAGTTGCCAATTTTAACAGTAGAGCCTAAGGAAGATTTCAAAGGAACGCTTGTTTAATCTAACAACCTCTAAGAGATAGTTAGTAAATCAATTAGAGCATCAATTATTCAATGACTTGAGAATCAAGATATAACTTGAAAAGCAATGAAATTGATTAGCAAGTACAAATATCTATCAGCATATACACATCAACAATGTAAGTAGATCTTGCAAGGCAAATTGTAAGTAGACCAGTGCCAATAAACTTGCAAGAAATAATAAATATGCTCAAAGGTGAATAATAATACTTGCAAAAATGGAAATACTTTCAAGATACCCAAGTACAATAGTGGATCAATACAAAACCATAATTAAAAAAGACTATGTACAACTTTGAAGGATGAGCAACTAAATAGAAATAGAACTCACAAGTGAATAAAGCTTGTACTTGAAAATAAAATTGTTCAAATATGATATAACAACAACAAAGGAAACTTAATATGAGCGTGTAAATGAGATGGACAAGTACAAGAACATAAAGTGAAATGCTTGCAAGTAAATGTAGATGCTTTCAATCGAACTTGTATGTATTTGAGACGAGCTTAAATGATAACCAATTACATGCAAGATGAACCAAAGTTGTAGGTGTGTGTGTGAAGTAAGGTGGTCTTCGTTAATTTTATTAATGCCTATTCTAGGTTGTTACTTCCTCTCAGTTCCTTCAACTTGGTAAGGACTCGAGGTGGTTGCAAGAAGGATGAGTGGAGAAGCTTAAAACTTCATTAACGATATCCACCTAGTTCTTCAAAACAATCTGCATGCCTTCGTTCCTACAACGGACTCTGCAGTGAGAACTGCGAGGTCATGCATTTACCTTTCCTCCAAACTCAAATCCTAGGGAACTGAATGATAAAGAAGAATCCTAAAAATATATCAACATGGTGCACACATTTTGTCAAAGTTCCAAGGATCAGGTCATCTATCAACAGTCTACATGTCTTTCTAGACCCATTTTGCAAGTTATATAATGTAAATGATCCTAGTAAGACCTTGAGTATATGTAACAACCTAGGTAATCATATAGTTTTGATGACGAATTTCATCCTAGGAGGTATTTTAACCTCGCCGATTACCTGTGTTTCTAGAAATGACTAATCAGAAGAGTTTTTTCCCTCCAACTTAAACCCCAAAGCTAGGGTGACATTTATTGTCAGAATTTTAGGTGAGTCCTAGTGTTTTTAGTCGAGTCTTATGTAAAAGTGATTTGGGAATAATTTAAGCTAGTTGACTTAATTATTTTATTACAAATCACTTGGTCTACTAGATCATATTGTGATGCAGGAAAAAACCCGCGATACCCACAGTATGCATATAAAAATGCATAATTTCATTCGTCCCCGGAATTTCATTGACCTGCATGGTCAACCTTCATAAGCTAAGGTTTAAGGCCCCTTCATTTAATCTCATGTGAAGACATTTCATTAGGCTTTCTATAATCTAATCCTTCATTAATCTTTCTATCAGGACTCTATAACTCAACCCTTCATCCTTTATGGCAACTTAAGTTAATTCTGTTGAAATTTGGTACCGGAAGACAGGTGGTTCCCTTAGGCTTTGATCTTTGGCCTAGGGAAAAGTGTCCAAAAAAATTTAATTTTTCTCCTAAAGTGACTTTATAATTTTATAAAGTTAAATCTAATTTAAAAGTGACTTTAAGTGATAAAGTTACTAAGTCTAATTTTAAAGTAACTTTTATAAAGTCAATGAAAAATTAGAAAGGAAAAGTGACTTTGGAAATAAATGACTAAGTGGGTCTTTATTAAAGTGGGGTGAATTAAAAAATAGAAAGTGAGATTTAAATGAGCATTTAATCTCAGCCATTGATCTAAATCTATTTCAGCCATTGGATTTAGAGATCACCCAAAAGTCACTTGGATCACCCAAAAGTCACTTGGAGTTATATTAAAGGAGGAAAAGGTCATTCATTCTTTCATGAGCAGATTGGGAGAAGGAGAGCAAGAGAGCAAGAGAGATTTCTGAGCAGGGAGGAGAAGGAGACAGCAGCTTGGCACACATTCCAAGGCAGCAGTTGAGCAGATTTGTACAGCTGATTCAGCACATGGTGAAAGGCAGATTTTTGCACAAAAATCGAGGAGCAGTTTGCTGATTTTTCTGCACACAAAACGGAGGCCGTACAGCATTTATTGCTGTCCTGTTTGCTGTAATTCCCAGATTGCTGTGAGGCACGGGAAAGGAGATAAGTTGTAAATTTGCTTGCTGATTTTTTTGCTGAATAATTCTCACTGTAAAAAAAGGCAATTTTTAGAAATAAAGAAGAGCTCTCAAACTGGTTTTCCCCAAGAGTTGTAGGGGGGTTTTCCAGGGTCTAGTTGACCAAAAATATCAGTGTTTTAATGTGTTTTAATGGCTGTTTTTGATTGCTGATTTTTAATTCTGCAATTTCCAGCATTCTGAAAAATTTCCAGAATTTGTGTTTTCAGCAATATTTATTTTTTTCAGTCTGTTAAATGTATGGTTATGGGAATGGGCATTTAACTACATGGGAGAAATAAGCAGAAACTGAAAACCGGGGTGGGAAACAGAAATTTCTACATGGTATCAGAGCTTGAATGCTGAAGGGCAGTTTGGGACAGCAAAAGGAAAAATTACAGTTGCTGATTTTTCACTCAGAAAATTCCAGCAAGCTGATTTTTTCATAAACAGCAGTTTTATCTTTACTACAGCAGTGCTATTTTTCAGTTTTAGAACAGCAGGATGTCATTGGGATTGAGGGTGGAGGATAGGTTGGATGGGCATATAAATTACAGCGTTTGGAAGGAGAGAATGCAGAGTATCTTTGAGGAGGCAGAAGTCTGGGATATCATGGTGCATACCGCACAGAACCCTGTTGTTGTGGCCACTGATGTTACTCAGTTGGCTGAGTATAAAAAGAAGAACAATAAGGGTAAGAGGCTGATTCTAGACGGAATCAAAGATCATTGCATTCCTCATGTGAGAGGAAAGAGCAATGCCCATGAGATGTGGACAGCATTGTCCAATCTCTACCAGAGTACCAATGAGAACCGGAAGATGGTCCTGAAGGAGAAGCTGAAGAACATTAAGATGGGTAATGATAGTGCAGGTGGATATCTCACAAAGATTACCAATGTGAGAGATGAGTTGGCAGCGATTGGAGAGGCCATTCCACCCACTGAGTTGGTGCGAACTGCAGTGAATGGCCTCCCCCGTTCATGGTTGAACTTTGCTGATGGGGTTTGTGCACGTAAGACCCTTCCCACCTGGGAGAGGTTTTGGGATGATTGTATTCAGACAGAGATCAGGAAAGGACAGCTTGGGGCAGCCAAGCCAGTTGAGCAGGATGAGGACGTAGCACTGGTGGCAGGAGGCAAGAAAGGCAAAGGGAAGAAGCAGGCTTCCATAAGCAGTGGTGGGGGCAAAGGCAAAGGTAAAGGTAAACAGGGGAACACACAGAAGGACTATTCCAAGGTGAAGTGTTGGAATTGTCAAAAGATGGGACACTATGCAGTTGTGTGTCCGGAGAAGAAGAAGAAGAAGGGGAAGAACCAGGACGTGGCAGCTTCAGCAGAGATTGAGGACTTTGCAGGTCGTTTTGACCGGGAGTTTGCGTTCACTATGTGTGAGTCCTCTAGTGCAGGATCACATGCCAGACAGGTTCAGAGGGAGCATGCTTTTCCCTCGATTAGCGGAGCATCTACAGGTATCTGGTATGTGGACAGTGGGGCTTCACGTCACATGACAGGTGTCCGTGAGTACTTCTCAGAGCTTTCAGAGAGTGGCACTGATATCGAGGTAGTACTCGGTGATGACAGAGTTGTTAGAGCAGTCGGGGTGGGGACAGTGACATTTCAGAGGGAGTCCAAACCTCCCTTGAAGGTGTCAGAGGTTCTTTATGTGCCAGGGATGAGGAAGAACCTCATATCCGTCTCAGCTTTGGAGGACAGAGGATATGAGGTACTGTTCAGGGGAGGACAGGTGTTGATGTATCCCAGGGGCACTCCAACTGATTCAGCTAGAGTGATAGGTGTACGCCATGCAAAGGTGTACAAGTTTGCATTCCAACCCCTTTTGGCATTGAGCAGTAGTACCGACAGCAGAGCTAGTAGTTCTGAGCTGTGTGAGATTTGGCACCGCAGGATGGGACATATGTATCATGGAGCCTTGAGGACATTACGGGAGATCACTACAGGTGTGCCAGATTTCAGTACTGATCACTTTGATACTTGCAGAGGTTGTGCGATGGGCAAGTTTTCCAAATCCCCTTTTCCCAGCAATGACAGCAGAGCAATAGGGATACTTGATTTGATTCATTCTGATGTGAGCGGTCGGATGTCTCATGTTTCCTTGAGTGGATATGAGTACTATGTCTTATTCATTGATGATCACTCCAGGAGGACCTGGATTTATTTTTTGAAGACTAAGAGTGAGGTCTTCAAGCGGTTTCAGGAGTTCAGAGCTCTTGTGGAGACTCAGACAAGTCGAAAGATCAAGTCCTTGAGGTCGGACAATGGAGGAGAGTACACCCTTGGAGAGTTTGTTGACTATTGTGCGGAGGCAGGCATTAGGAGGGAATTCACTGTTCCTTACAACCCCCAGCAGAACGGAGTTGCAGAGAGGAAGAATAGATCCATCATAGGGGCTGCCAAAGCCATGTTACATGATCAGGGGTTGCCATTGTTCTTGTGGGCAGAAGCCTGCAACACAGCTGTTTACTTGCAGAACAGGAGTCCGCATCGTGCCTTGGGGCACATGACTCCGGAGGAGGCTTTCTCTGGGAAGAAGCCTGATCTTGGTCATCTTCATATCTTTGGATGCATTACATACTCCTATATACCCATGGAGAAGAGGACCAAACTAGAGCCCACCGCAGAGAAGGGTATCTTTGTGGGCTACAGTGAGACCTCAAAGGCCTTTCGGATTTACATTCCTGCACAAAGGAGAGTTGTTGTCAGACGGGATGTGAAGTTCGAGGAGGACAGGGCCTTTAGGAGGTCACGGGAGTTAGAGTATCTGGATCAGCCAGACCCTCAGCAGCAGTTGAGTCAGTCGCAGGGATCCAGTGGGCAGGGATCAGGAGGATCCGGAGGTACATCTATGAGGATGTCAGGTCCATCAGTGAGCAGTGGCTCGCCGAGCCAGAGGGGTGGTGCTCCGGGCAACATGCAGAGCAGTTCACAGAGCAGTTCACTAGGGAGTCCACTGATGGACAGTTCACACGGTACCTCAGCTTCTACAGGTTCAGGTGCAGGCAGGAGGACAGCAGACAGACAGTCAGGAGTTCAGGCTACTGACGGTGATGAGGAGGAGGAGTTTCATTCTCCTATGGGAGAAGCATGCTCAGGGAAGAGGAAGCCCAAGTGGCTTCAGGACACCTTGAGAGATGCCACATCTGTTGCTGAGCCGAAGAGGCCGGTCAGAGAGAGTAGACCACCTGAGAGGTTTTGTAGCTATATGGCGATGGTTACCAACATCCTTGACTCTGAGCCTTCTAGCTATGAGGAGGCAGCTAGCCAGCAGGTCTGGAGAGAGGCCATGCAGGAGGAGTATTCTTCTATCATGAAGAATGATGTTTGGGAGGTGGTGCCGAGGCCTGAGGGCAAATCCGTGGTTACTTCCAGATGGCTTTACAAGGTAAAGCATGCTGCAGATGGCAGCATTGAGAAATTCAAAGCGAGGTTTGTGGCTAGAGGGTTCTCCCAGGTAGAGGGAGTTGATTATGAGGAGACCTTCGCTCCCGTGGCTCGATATACTTCGATCCGCTCCATTATATCGATAGCAACAGAGATGGGTTGGAAGATCCACCAGATGGATGTGAAGACCGCATTTCTCAATGGCTTCATATAGGAGGAGGTGTACATTGAGCAGCCAGAGGGCTTTGAGGTGCATGGGAAGGAGTCCCATGTGTGCAGATTGAAGAAGGCCCTTTATGGCCTGAAGCAAGCTCCCAGAGCTTGGTACTCCAGGATAGATACATACTTGCAGGGGATGGGTTTCACAAAGAGTGAGACAGATCCGAACCTTTACTTTATTGTGATTGGTGAGGAGCCTCTCATTCTGGTGATGTATGTGGATGACTTGATCATTACAGGTGCAGAGAGACTCATAGAGCACTGCAAGAGAGATCTTGCGGCGGAGTTTGAGATGAAGGACATCGGCCTGATGCATTATTTTTTGGGTTTGGAGGTGTGGCAAGAGGAGGGGCATTTCTTCCTGGGGCAAGGGAAGTATATTGTGGACATCCTTAGCAGATTCCACATGGAGGATTGTAGACCCATGTCGACACCGATGATCACCAACTGGAAGAAGCTTCATGCTTCGGATTCCGAGTTGGTGGATCCCACATTGTACAGGCAGCTGATTGGTTCCTTGATGTATTTGGTTAACACTAGACCAGATATCTGTTTTGCAGTCAACACGATGAGTCAGTTTATGTGTGAGCCTAGGAAGGTTCACTGGGTGGCTGCAAAACACATTTTGCGGTACTTGCAGGGGATAGTGGATTATGGTCTGGACTACAGGCAGGGAGATGGAGTGAGATTGGCAGGGTACACTGATTCTGATTGGGCAGGTTGTGCTTCTGATAGGAAGAGCACTTCAGGGTGTTGTTTTGGGTTGGGTTCAACTTCAGCAGTAGTGTCATGGTTCAGCCGAAAGCAGCAGTCAGTAGCACTGAGTTCAGCGGAAGCAGAGTATATGGCAGCCAGTCTAGCTAGTTGTGAGGCTATCTGGCTTCGCAAGATGTTGTTTGGCTTATTTGGTCAGCCGTTGAGACCTTCAGTGATTTACTGTGATAATCAGAGTTGCATTAAACTCACGGAGAATCCAGTATTTCATGACAGGTCAAAGCATATCGGGATCAGATATCATTTCATCAGAGACTATGTTCAGAAGGGAGTTGTGAAGCTTGAGTATATTTCCACTGATGAGCAGGTTGCAGATATCCTTACCAAAGCCTTACCACGGGGCAAGCATGTCTACTTCAGGGACAAGATGGGTGTGGTGAGGAACACCTTCCTCGGTAAGAGGGAGTGTTGAAATTTGGTACCAGAGGACAGGTGGTTCCCTTAGGCTTTGATCTTTGGCCTAGGGAAAAGTGTCCAAAAGAATTTAATTTTTCTCCTAAAGTGACTTTATAATTTTATAAAGTTAAATCTAATTTAAAAGTGGCTTTAAGTGATAAAGTTACTAAGTCTAATTTTAAAGTAACTTTTATAAAGTCAATGAAAAATTAGAAAGGAAAAGTGACTTTGGAAATAAATGACTAAGTGGGTCTTTATTAAAGTGGGGTGAATTAAAAAATAGAAAGTGAGATTTAAATGAGCATTTAATCTCAGCCATTGATCTAAATCTATTTCAGCCATTGGATTTAGAGATCACCCAAAAGTCACTTGGATCACCCAAAAGTCACTTGGAATTATATTAAAGGAGGAAAAGGTCATTCATTCTTTCATGAGCAGATTGGGAGAAGGAGAGCAAGAGAACAAGAGAGATTTCTGAGCACTGAGGAGAAGGAGATAGCAGCTTGGCACACATTCCAAGGCAGCAGTTGAGCAGATTTGTACCGCTGATTCAGCACATAGTGAAAGGCAGATTTTTGCACAAAAATCGAGGAGCAGTTTGCTGATTTTTCTACACACAAAACGGAGGCCGTACAGCATTTATTGTTGTCCTGTTTGCTGTAATTTCCAGATTGCTGTGAGGCACGAGAAAGGAGATAAGTTGTAAATTTGCTTGCTGATTTTTTTGCTGAATAATTCTCACTGTAAAAAAAGGCAATTTTCAGAAATAAAGAAGAGCTCTCAAACTGGTTTTCTCCAAGAGTTGTAGGGGGTTTTTCCAGGGTCTAGTTGACCAAAAATATCAGTGTTTTAATGTGTTTTAATGGCTGTTTTTGATTGCTGATTTTTAATTCTGCAATTTCCAACATTCTGAAAAATTTCCAGAATTTGTGTTTTCAGCAATATTTATTTTTTCAGTCTGTTAAATGTATGGTTATGGGAATGGGCATTTAACTACATGGGAGAAATAAGGAGAAACTGAAAACCGGGGTGGGAAAACAGAAATTTCTACAAATTCTATAACTGCGCATGTTAACCAAACCCCACTATACGTGCCAGCTCATCCTTTATCGCAACCTTTCAACTCAATAGAATATGCCTTCGGAACTCCCGACTTGCGATATGCAATTGCCTTTCCCCACCGTTGATTTCATTCATCAGATCAACGGCTCTCACAATATTGCATCACATCAACATGTGCCTTTATCGCTTCTCGCATGCGACATGCGACAACACAACCAGACTTCAAATAAATTAAAGTCGTGCCTACATCCTCTTCGGGTCCGCTCTCCACAAATCCTTTTTCCCTTCAATCTCCACCGTCAATCTTACCCTCAATTTGACGGTTGTACTTCTTCCCGATCAACAAACCAAACTGATGCTTTATAACCGTTGATCAAGATCTGCTTGATCCGACGGTCCCCAGCGATATCGGGTGGATCACTTACGCGACTTTTAATGCCTTTATGAAACCGATGGGAATTATAAGCACTTGATCTATAAAAGTTCGGGTCCGCCCTTACAGTTAACGTTCGATCTCTTTATGGCCCGATATCTGTTGGATGACAAGGCTCTTAAATCCTACGATCTGCGGCCCTTCAACTTGCACGCGGGTTATCAACCTCTCAACCCCCATAGTTGACTATGACGTAAGTGTTGATTTTTACGATCGACGACTAAGATCAATTGCGGGACTTCAACCACGAACAAGGGGATTTATTTTCTCCTACCCCCGCAACTCTTTGTTTCTTCAATGTCTTTCTGTGGACTCAGCTTTCTTTAGGGTTCTGGTCCTTCGCTATTCTGCCACAACTCTCTCCTTAACTTAACTCTACTCGCGCCATTATGCTCTTCCACCTTCACTGTAACACTAAAGGCTTCCTTCTGTACTATCGATGTGTACAAAGTCGTAACACAAGCTCTATAGTTCTCTCCTCAAACCACTCGCTGACTAATGATTCTATCCAACACTCCTTTTGCTGGAATTGTTATCTCTAAGACAACTCTACCCACAATCGCAACTGTGGAGCTGCCTCAACAACTTCTACCCAACCATAGTTGGAAGTTGTTCTGTTACTCTGCTCTGTATTTCACCTACCTTTTGGATCTGCACCTGCAACCTAAGTTATGCAGAATAACTCAACATCATGCACGATTTATATCTTAATTACTCAATACACACACATGAACTCCAAATCGAGTTGTTTGTATTAATAAACAAGTATTTACACAAGAGTCTCTCTCTCTGGCCTGATTTTCTGATCAGTGGCCTTTCTTCTCCTGCCCGTAGGCTTACAATCCGACTCTTGACTCACTAGCTACTCTCTAACTACTCCTCTATCTACTTCTCTAACTATTTATTCTCTATGCCTTTTAGGCTTACATTTATACAAAAAGGTTCTGTTGAACTAATTCTAGTTCAGATCCTTAATCTGTTGAACTGTATCCTAAATATCCTCTAAGTCCACTTTTGACTCCTACTTATCCCTAAGAATCCTCTCTAGCTCCTCAAATCGTGAAACCACTTTCTAGTCCAAGACTTACAATTGATCTCTAACTCTCTCATCATCATTAATCACCCATGTTCTCCTACATTTAAAAGCATTTACAATTACCCTCACAATATCTAATTAATTCCTACTTTAACCACTCAAAACATTAATAATTACATACATAGGAATCCAACTTCCTTGAAAATACAGACCCCCTAAGTCAACTAAAACATAATGAAATTGTTGAGCTGAATGCTCCTACATCATATTGTGTCACAGATGGTTTATGTGTCTTGAGGGTCTAAGCCAAATGTGTATTCCCCCTTTGAGGGTTGTAAATGTAAAATATTACGTATTAGAGGGTGGAAAAATAATTGAATTCCCTAACGTATAAATTAATTAATTTTCTGACAAAATTAAATTAAATTTTAAGCCAGAAAATTAATTAATAAAGTCTTAAATCGTTTTAGGAAAAATAATACTCCAAGTGGAAAAATTCGTGGGTCTTAAAGGAATCAATTTTTAAAGGTCCTCCACCAAGGGAATATTGTATATTTCAAGAAAATTTGGACCCTTGGACCTTGGTGGTTAAATCAAAGTCAAAGTTTTTAGGAAATTCGCTCAAAATTAATTAAAATGGAATTAAATGATAAATTCGAAAATCCCTCAAAAATAAAAAAAATCAAAGGCCAAAATTAAAAGATCTTCAAGTGTTTATCAATGGCCAAGATTATTTTGATAAGGATCAAAGAAACTAGCCATTATTTTTCCACTTTGAGAATAAATCTATAAATTAGAGAGTCATTTGAGTCTCTAGCATCTTGACCTCTGGCTAGAAATTTGTTGTTGAAGCATATTTGTAGCTATTGTCCAACTAGGAACTATTTTTTCTATCATAATAAAGACTTTGGGGTGCAATTCAAGGTGTTTTTGCTTATTGATTTATGATATGTGTTGACTACAGGCATCTTTATGTTGTGTTGAATATTGGTAAGGTCTGTTTTTTCATTAGATGGAGATAAAATCATGTTATTGATAATTTTGGGCTAATCTTAGGTAGTTTGATTCCCCATGTGATCTAACAAATTTATTTTGAGATAAATACATAGTGCTTCCTTGGCCTCCAAGTTCACAAACTTGGACAGGAACCATTGTTGCTTGGATTCCAAATATTTGTATGGTGGATTAAATCTTTGCTAAGGTTATAGTATACATTGGGGTTTCTAAAGTATTTTTAGCCATTCATCAAAGGAAAAAATACATAAAAAAATATTTTTCTCAAAATTTAAAATTTTTCAAAACCCTTGTATATTTGTAGATCTTATGAATAGTTTTGTAGACATAATTTGTAAATTATTTTTTCTAGCTTGGGTTTCGGGGTTTTAAGTATATTTTGTATATATTTGGGGTTTGGGTGTTGTATTTTCCATTTTTGTAGGATAGATCAAGGGATCAAGTTGAAGAAGAGTTAGATCTAGGCCCTTGAGGGTAAGATCTAGTCTCTTTAAAAATTTTGAAGGGCTACCCACAAAGGAATTTTCAGAAAATCGAAGAGTTGAAGCACCAAAAAAAATTGAGCAAGGGTTTCACAGTTTTCAAGGCTTCCAACCCCAATTTTCCCTTCCAAACCCTCAACGTCTCTCCTTTGGCCCTCTGCGTCAGGGTTTCTAGCCTCTCTAAGGCTATCTGTGAGTCCTAAGGGCTACAGCCTCACCTCCTAGGCCTGTCACAAGTCTCTCCCCTCGACCTCCCTTTCCTCAACCCTCCTCCGTCGGCTCTCCTTCCTTCCTCGACCCCTCCTCTCCTCCTCCTCCCCTCTTTTTCCTTAGCCGCAACCCTCTAAGGGCTTGCGGCAACCCTTCTAGGCCTCTAGGCCTTAGGCTTCTCTCTAGCCCCTCGGCCTCCTTCTCACCCTAGGTCGTGGCCCTTGTGGGCCCACGAGAGCCCTTTTTAGGGCCTCTCCCTTAGCCATTAGGTCCTCTAAGGCCTCTCCCTTCCAGCGCTGACCCTCCTTGGCACTTTTCAGCCCAATGCTAGCCCTATTGGGCTTGGTGTTGGCCCTCCTTGGCCCTAACCTACCCTAGATCCTTCTCTGATTTTTCTGGACTAAAGCACTTGGTGGTTTTGTAGGTTTTGGGGCTCAAAAATTCTATTTTTCAGGTGGCAACGTGATCCCAAAGTTTCAGCAAGTTTTGACCAAGGGATCTACAAGGCCTTGGGCCTAGGGTTTGACCTCTAAACCCTAGTTTTCTCTCTGTTTTATTACAACAATCAAATCAGTAATAATTAAGCCCTAAATCACATGTTAAATGGTCAAAATTGCTCAATAATTGCTAAATATTGATTTTCCTAAATTTTGGCCACTTGGGCACCTTAGATCTACCCTAGATCTAATTTTATGCTTGCTGGAATTTACTGCATAACTAAATATTTCAGATCTGAAATTTCTGAAGCATATACTTAATAAGGGTCAAAAAACTTGAAATTTTCAGTTTTCGGTAAATTTTCCTATTTTTAAGCAATTTTGACATTGTTCTTAGCCTCATTAGCTTGTTGATCTGTGGTTTATTTACCGCTGTAATTAATAGATCAGATCTGAAGTATCTCTGAAAAATACATTTTAAAGAGGCTAATTCATCTAATTTTTCAGTTAGCTAAGTTTGCTTGGCAATTGGGTTGCTTCTTATAACATTGGGCAAGCATATAGACTTGAAATTTGTTATTTAATTACTGTTGTCATAAACTTCTTACTGTTGTCATAATAGTCACTTGCTGCTCATAAAAGGATCATAGGAACATAAAGTACATAAGTGTCTTCATAGCTCTATATCTTGTTGTTACTTGTTCCTAGCATTTATGTGGTGAAAGTGGCTAACATTGTGTTGTTCTTGTGAGTTTATGTTAAAAGAATTTACAGTTCCCATCTAATAAGTTCACTCACGTAAAAGCACTTGAATCATAAATTCTATTGGCAATAAGTCTCTTGATCATATTGGTATCTTGTTAATTTGATTGAGTCCCTACTAATAATTGCCATTGAAGTAATAAGATCATCCTTAATCTTGTTTTGGGCATCTAAGTTTCCATTGAGATGTTTGGCTCATCTAAAGTATTGAATATTGTTGAAAAGTGGCATTTTATAGCTTTGTGGTAAATCGATAAGTAATTTTGCATCCTGAGGAATATCTTCGAAGTTTGCACTTGTATCTTTCAGCATTTATCTTGTTAAGATTGTTATCTCAATTCACACTAAGTACTTGAGTATCTTAAACAATCCTAACTCAAGATAATTTCACTCATCAACGTTGCATAAGCATCCTAGATCTAGCTTGCATTAAAACTTAACTCCTAGCATAAGTTAGGTTGATAGAAATCTAGGGCCACCTTCTCACCTATAGCTTGAGGGGCTTAGCAACTTTTCAGTGGTTAACACGATAACCTTGCAGTCGTCAAAGCCACAGTCTCTGCAGCGCCGGAGGCATCGGGTGATAGGAGCACAACAGAAGGTATCGTTAATCAGGCCCTAGCCTGCTTCCTGTTGGCCTCCTTCCCACAACCTACCTTGGAGCCCAACTTCAAAATAGTTAAGGGAAGGCCACACTTAGACTAGGCATATAATTAAAATAAACCAAGATCACTGCACCTCACATAGGTCCTAGGACTTGCACATCATATAGGTTAGTTAATCATTCAAGCAGTAGATGTCAATGCGGTCACTTGGTTTCAATTTACCATAAGCAAAAATTGTGACTCCATCAACGCACTGGTCTCATACTTAAAATCTAATCTAATTATTAATCTTGCTAAATTTACCAACTAGGCCACTCATTTGTGTCTCCCAAACAAGTTGGTTCTCAGCTTGTTTTCCTTCACCTCATTCCATAGGGACTACCCCCAATAGCCTATTGTTGGGAGACAGCTAGAATGGAGTGGGCGGGGATCAGAGTGACAGCCCCTGCATTGAGCAGTTGACGCGGTGCCTATACAATCCGGGCAACAACACAACCAAGCTTATTCTTGGAGGTGAATTTTAGAAAAGCAAATGTGTAAGTAACATATAAAGTTAAAACAAGTGCCTAATGATAAGATCATTTATGAGTTGATAGTACCAAATATAGCTCAATAAAATGTCACACTTGCATAGATTTGTAAGATGTGAAATGCAAAACAAGTTAGACTATAAAATGAATGATGAAGTAAGTGATGGACCAGCAACAAGATGAGTTATATCAGCAGTGAATAAATCACATTTAAGTCAGTAAATCAGCGATGGAAATGAGCGTGCCTCAATGTGCTAAATAGCCCAATGAAAAATGCAAATTAGAGATGAGATCTAGCATGTTAGTGAGCAATTAGATGATGAAATGAGCAAATAAATAAACTAAATTAGCAAAGCCAATGAAACAAGTTAGTCACCAACCACCTAAAGATCCTCCTTCCAAATGAGGAGACCGTGATGCCAAGGGGAAAACCCCAAGCTCCCTCAAGAAGAAAATTACTTTTTATTATTATTAGAAATGCCCTCTTAAAGAGAAATGAGGGACTTAGATCTTGAGGAGGGTTTACAACAAAGGGATCAAGGAGAAAAAATCCTCAAAATACAAGATGGAAAGGATAAAATATTACAATGCTTAT
The DNA here is from genome assembly GCA_031772625.1 of Pinus tabuliformis. Classification (NCBI taxonomy): domain Eukaryota; kingdom Viridiplantae; phylum Streptophyta; class Pinopsida; order Pinales; family Pinaceae; genus Pinus; species Pinus tabuliformis. The sequence continues at coordinate 938,066,946 of CM062815.1, forward strand.
TGCAAAATTACAATCAAGAGTTCCTCAATGAGGCAACTCGCTTTCCCTCCAATGGATCTAACTTTCATGGCTCAACTTCAAAATCTTCAGGAGGAAGATCTACGCAAAAGAGAGTGATAGAAGCTTTTATCCACAGATCTAGGTAGAAAGAAGTCTTAGATATGTAGATCTCTTGATCCATCAAACCTCCACCTATGGATCCCTTCAAAATGCCTTCAAAACCCCAATCGTCAAGCCTCCACAAGAAACTGAGCAAGCAATAAGAGGAAGATCAGATTGTATGCAAGAGAAATAAATCACAAAAATAGTGAGAATGTACACTTCGAAATACAAATGCAAGCAACAAGAGTATGAGGACACCTCCACTCTAGTGCTATCAAGAAGGGGATAGCCCTTCGTCTAAGCTCTATAAAGCTAGTTTTGTCAATGAAAGTGCATAAAATAAGTAGATCTTGATTTAAAAATGAGACGTCTTAAAAAGCTAGTGTAGAGACTCCCATTTCAATCCTTAGATCAGCCTTTGAGAGAAGTAAACCAATGTGGGTTCTTGCTCCTTTCAACTTTAGAAGTGGGTTCGTTCAACCAAAAACTTACCTCGCGCCCAAGCTTTGCTTCAAGATAGATCTTCTACACACTTGACAAAAAAAATTATTACTTCGACAAGGAACTAGACTACAAAATGAAAAAGAAGGCTAGGGGTTCAACCAAAAACCCTCTAGAGTGGTCGTCTAGCTCAAAATTAACAAGATAGCTTAGATCAATTAATCCAAAGCTTGGAAAATGGAAATAATAAATCGAGTTAGTACCTGCAGAGTATCAAGCACAAATTGAAACAATTATACCTCAAAAGCAAAAGAATAACACCACATCAGATAACCCCAAAGTCTTTTGCTTTATTAGATCTGAAAAAATGGAGTACAAAATTTTGCAAGAGCTACTAGCCCAGTAGCTCATCTAAGCAATACATCAAATTGTTCTAAATGAGGAGCTCAAGGCTTTCCTAAATAGAAAAAATATGAGGAGATCCCAATGATAAAACTCGTCCAAATGGTTCAGGTGGTGATCCCAAAGCGAAACGTCTTGATCCCATTGAAAAACATCTTGATCCCATTAAGCAATTAGAAACCCTTCCTGAGGCCCTACGCAGACTTCAAGGAGCTAGCAATTTGCACAAAGGGTAATTGGGTGAAGTGGTAACTAAATGTTGGAGTAGTGGGAGACCCATTTCTAATTCATTCCAAGTCAAACTTAACCAAAACTTAACCAAAATCCCCATCAAACCTTGGAACTCGAATTAACTTCCTCAAAGTGCGAGTTTCTGGGAGAACTCGTTATGGCTAAGGGCCATCGAATTTTTCTTGTGGTTAACTTTCTTGATAAGTGGAGTACACATCACTTTTTTGACTTGCCTTTAATTCTTAGGAATTTCCACATCATTTATGAGCATCTTTGACTTGGAGAGAATTTTTTATTTTCTCTCAATTATTAATTTCTAGCTAATTTATTGGCCAGTTTTTCTCAAAAACTTAAGAAAATTGGGTTTTGAGGAGTTAATAATCATTTTTTGACCCTCAAAGTGTGTCTTAGTAGAAAGTTGAGGTGTAGAGATCTAATTTTGAGTAAACATACACCCTACAACTTCTTTAGATGACACTTATTACAACTTACATCAAAAATTTATTAAAAATCCTGTCCTCTAGAGAAATTTTAATAATTAAAAAATGACATCTAGACTTAACCAAATTCTGCGAAACTTTAGAGATGATCTAATATGGTACTATACATTGACTCTAAACACTAAGACTCATCTAAGACTCTACCATCAAGCCACATTCTAGCTTTGGGGTATATTTGAAGAAAAAAACTAATTAATTTTCCAGTGTTAAAACACAAATAATTAGCTAAATGAAAAAAAACTCCCTAGAGTGAACTCACTTGCCACTGGCCAGTAAAGTCCTAAGCTATTTAGGCCTGTTAAATGACTATTTCATCATACTAGCATCAATTTTACAATGTCCCCGCAGGGCTGCAAAATCTAGAAAACAAAATGATGAGAAGAAGAAGAAAGGAGCTTAAAAGCCCTAATGAAGTATGGAACTCTAACTGATATGATGGTGCCAAAATGCTCTAAGTGTACTGTGATCATGGAGTCTTTGACAAATCTTCAAATGCAACTCTAGTGGTCAATAGGGCCAATCCAGCAATATACAAGGATATTAAAGAGGCATACATTGGCCTCCATACCACATTATCACAAGAGCACAGTATACTTTATTGTCACTGCCATACTTCATTGTTGTTATCACAAAGGTTCTTCCATCACTATCATATTAGTATCATCATAGATCATTGTCACATACATATGGATCATTGTCATGCATCAAAGTCACTGCCATACATATAGATCACTGTCAAACATCGTTGTCTTTAGATCATTGTCACATTAGGTCACTGTCTCATAAGTTCACTGCCATATTGAGTCACCATCATATTAAGGTAAGTTATCATTATCCTCAATGGTCACTGTCAAGCATTAATGTCACTGTCATATAGCTCCCTCTGTCATATATTACTATATTGTCATGAAGACGTTATCAAACATCATTTCCGCAAGTATCAATACTGTCATAACCAAAGGTAATCACTGTCATGGGTGCAAACATCATAACCATACAACATTGTCAAGAGAACACAAGTATCATGCCCATTTATCATTGTTCTTACATCATTGTAATAAGAGCCAGAGCTACTGCCCAAAACCTCTTAGCAATCACTACCCAAACATTATGTGAATCGTTGCCCAAACATTGAGAGAAAACCACATAAAATCCAAGTAATATAGTGCAGACATTACAAGGGAAAAGGGCCACATACAATCATAAAGATAGGACACAGATATCACCGCAAATATTACCATAGAATTAGACCGCAGAAAATTCATATATAAGACACATACGAACTACAATAGAAGTCCTCCTTAAGTCTAAGATTAAGCTGCAATCATGCAAAAGAAAGGCCATATAAATTCATAGAAATAAACCATGGATAACCATAGAGAAGAGTTGCAGATGATGCCTCAAAGAAGGCGCGCAAGTACTGAAGTAGGCCATTGAAAAATGCCGCAGAGAAAGACCAGAGTAGCACAGAAGAGAGACCGCATCTGGATGGAGATTATGTTAGTTTTTGTAGCATCGTAGGTGTTCTAGTCTCGAAACTTTGCGGAGAGGCTAAAACACAGGAGTTCTCCATAACCAATAAATCGTTTTTGGAAATTCCACCTAGAAGTGTCTCAATTAGATTATTAGCCTATTTTTAAATGTTTCCTAAGTCTAAACTTAGGAAAACTAGTTGATTAATTAGTATTAATTGAGATAAGGTGATAATCATCTAGAAACTCACACAGATCGACTGGGAAATAATCTTAGCCATCGATTAAGAGTTAATCTTGGTCATTGGAGGTCAAATAGAAGGTTATAAGAAGAAGTAGATGGGTAGATGGAGAACGCACACTTGAGATCGATTTCCTTGGAGAGTTCGATTTTCCAAAGGCAGCAACCGAAAAAGTTCAAGCCATAGAAGGAAGCAAAGACAAAGAGGGGCAGGGACATTGAGTCTGAAGGAAATTTTTTCCAAATTCAGAGAGTTAGTAGCAGAAGGGCCGTATTTACCAATGCAACTGTGCAAAAGGCTTCATGAAGCAACAAAACTTAGAGTGTTTGTGCTTAAATATAAAATACACAATGGTATTTGTAAATAATATTTTATTAATATATATATATATATATAAAATGTACAAGGATGATGAATGTTACAATGAGGACCTGCTTATATACTTAGGCAGGTGCCCATTCATGAATGGTCATGTCCTTAGGGACATGTCCCTTCATTAATTATTCACTAATTAACTATAATTATGATTTACTATTCATTCATTTATATTTATTCTATTTTTATATAAATTGTATTCGTAACATTGCCCCTTCCTTCAAAAAGCTTTGTCCTCAAAGCTTAATCGCTAGTAATTTCTTCACTTGCCTGCGTCATTTCGGCATGTGTAATCGTCGACAGTACCACCTTGGGATTAGAGTTGTTCCATTTTTTTATTATTATTATTTTGTTTTGAAATTATTTTTTTATTAAATAATTATATAACTAATATATATATAATTTTAAACATAATATATATAATTATATATGTAATTATATAATTTTTATTACTTAATGTAATTTTTATAACTCATGCAATTAACCTTACGCCTTGTGATTGAATGACCTAATAAACATAGCCAAATGTAATGTCATGAACATCGCCCCAGCGGATGATTTATTGGACCCTGAATGGAAACAATATGACACCCGGCAGCGTGTATTGGACTGTTGGGCAAAAGTGTGTCGGAGTAGGCCAACGACACAATGGGTCGGTTCAAACAACGGATGCGTAATTCGGTGTACATCGAGATGTTGTTGACATGAATTGGAGAAATTCCCTCTCATTTCGTATAATAACCGAACAGCGTTAAATATTTCATTTCTGACTATTTCAGCAGCGAAGGGCCTGGAGTTTGAGCTATGTTGCACCATAGACTGCAGAAGCTCGAGTAATTTCCGTGAAAAACCGGGAAGGTTAAGATCAAGCTGGACATCATGGGAAACTTTACCAACTGTATACTTGTTCTCTGCCTTGTGCATTGCAGGAAAATTATTACGTGGAGATGAAAACAAGCCCTTATGGGAGGAAGCAAGAGCTCATTGCCACCTATCAGCATCAAAAGTATTCCTTGGAAAGCCACCTGGAGGAACATGCATTTGTGTCAAAGGACCACCAGGATTAGGAGAGGCAATAAATGCATTCATTGGTGCTCCACGCACATTCCTCGAGAGTCTTGGATTCATACCTTACTCGAGTCGAAACCCACTAGTAGGCCCCCCAGGGATTACTTCCACCCAAATGTCCTTCCCTTGTGGAAAACTTCCACTTGATTTGTTCCATTTACCCTCAGCTCCTAAATTGTTTCCAAGGTGTTCAGGTCAAACATTCCCACTAAGCTGCCAATCAAGAGCCCTTCCAAGGTTTGGTGATGTCTGCATTTCGCCCATATGGCTCATAAATCTAGAAGGGCTGAGTATTTCCATTATGTCAGATTGAACTAACTCAACAGGTAATTTTCTAAACTGATCCTTAAATGTCAACAAGAAATCCCTTGTGTACTTTCTATCTTCCAGGCATCTTGCCTTTGGTACAACCATTTGCTTTGCATTAGTAGATATCGTGGCACATTCTTCTATCACTTTGTTTTGGGTAGGAAATTCAGCTACATCTTCCCAATCATCTAGTTTCTTCTAACTTTCCTTCTCAGAGTCATTGACAAAGGATTTTTCATTAACAACGGGATTAGCTGCAGTAGATGCATCTGGATAACTTAGATCTTTCTACTTTTCTTCTGGTGCCTTGTATGCATTATACAAATCACCAGTTGAACTAGAAGCATCAGCTTTGGCCAAATTTTCCTTCCTCTTCTTCTTCTTGCTACCAACCCTCTTGATTCCAACACCATTGGAGGTTGTGGCTACAGCCTGATGATTGGTAATAGGACAGGTACTCTCATTCATTTCGATAGTATTATGAACTATATTCATAGGCTTGTCCCTCAAATTAGCATTACCTTTTTTTGCAACACCATATAATACTTCCTCAACTTTAAATTCACTAGCAAAAGAGGGAAATTGTTCACACATAGCCACTGCTTCTCTGCAAATGCCACTAAATAACTAAGGTAGCTCCATATCATGTGGAACTTCTTTGAGCTGATAAGAGTCACCTTTCCTAAATTTTGCAGCAACTGTAGTATTATCTTTGTTCTCCTTTCTATTGACCTCAAGCAGTGTCAATTCTCCATCCAAAGCTGGAAAAGATAGCTCTTGAACACTTACATCTGAGCTCAAGTGTTTTTCATGTGGTTCATCAAGAGTTGTGCTTAACTCAACAGCCAAAGATAACTCCTCACCTTTCATTTCCTCAGCCGTTGGTAAGCTTTGAAAAAGATTGTTTGATTCACAAATTCTCACTGCAAGGGGTTTATCTCAAAAGGAAGGCATTGACTATGAAGAAACATTTGCACCTACTGCAAGGTACACTACCATTAGATTGTTGGTTTCACCAGCTACTACAATGGGGTGGAATATCCATCAAATGGATGTTAAGACCACATTTCTAAATGGGACCATTCATAAGGAAGTGTACATCAAACAACCTGAAGGATTTGAAGTGAATAGCAGGGACTCTCATGTTTGCAAACTCAAGAAGGCCTATATGGCTTGAAACAAGCACCAAAGGCATGGTATGTAAGAATGGATGCATATCTTCTCAGGATTGGGTTCGTGAAGAGTATTGTTGATCCGAATCTATATATCAAGGTCGTGAATAATAAGCCTGTCATTATTCTACTATATGTGGATGATCTATTCATCACCGGTGTAGAACGAAGAATTCAAGAATGCAAGAAGATGTTGGCAATTGAATTTGAGATGAAGGATCTAGGACTGATGCATTACTACCTAGATCTATAAGTATGGCAGAGACTTGGGGAGATATATTTGGGGCAAGGAAAGTACATCATCAAGTTATTGCAAAAATTTGGGATGATGGACTCCAAGCCGATGGTCACTCCTATGATCACCAACCTCAAGAAGTTGAGGAGCTCCAACTCGAGTCTCATGGATCCTACCTCATATCGTTAGTTGGTGGGTTCCCTGATGTATCTGGTAAATACTAGGCCAGATATATGTTTTGCAATGAACATTCTTAGTCAGTTTCGGTTGGAACCTTGTCATGATCACTGGATAGCTGCCAAACATATATTGAGGCATCCTCGTGGCACTATACATCGTTGCCTAAAGTATGATGGTAAGGAAGTCAAGCTAATTGGCTTCACAGACTCTGATTGGGGTGGCAGTGAGACCAATGGAAGGAGCACTACCGGAGGATGCTTTACTCTGGGAGCTGCTATGATCTCATGGATGAGTAGGAGAGTAGTGTCGAGGCAGAATATGTGGTTGCATGTGATGTAGGCAGTGAAACAGGAATCGCCGTTTAATCGGCAAAATCGCGAGTTTAAATCGGCTCGGCGGCTAAACGATCCGATCGAAAACTTTCCGAGTCAACTCGCGTTGACCGATTTTGAATCGTGGTCAACGCGAGTTTGACTCGCGATTCTGAATAAATCGCCGGTTCTGCGTTTTTTTGGCGAGTCCCGCCAGTTTTATTTTTTTCGGGTTTCGGATTATGGCGGGTAAAGCGTATTTCGGGTTTCGGATTAGTATCGGGGCCGAGGTATTTCGGGTTTCACAGTTTCGCTATCGACGCAGAGATTCAGTCTTCGACGCCGCCGGATCGCTGAGTGGCTACGTGAGTTTCACTATCGACGCAGAGATTCGAGTCTTCGACGACGCCGGAATGGTTACGTATGCACGGGCGGATTGCTGAACCTGCGTGAGCCCGAGCCGCCTTCAGCCTTGAAGACGAGGTAACCTGCGTGAGCCCGAGCCACTGCATTCCTGTACAGTGGTCCATTTCATTACTAACATCTCACACATGAATATCAACTTATGCCATCTATCCATCCAACATATATAGTTACCAAACTGTGTTGCAGCGTTGCTGCATTCCGTCATTGAGATTGATCACAGTAGTTGAGGCATCGTTGTCTGAGTTGGCCTCAGACACTTAGCTAAAATTAAGCAGTACTGTAATGTTCTTTTCTATGCCGTAATATTCCTCCACATCATCTCGTATTATGATTGGTTGATAGTATAATTTTGATCTCGTAATTTGAAGCTATGCCACAATAGAAGTGGATGGATTTCGGTATTAGATTCTACATACTTCTATTCTCAGTGAGGAACTCTGGTTAATTTTGGTATAATTTTGTGATCTGGTCAAAGATTCTGTCTCTGCGACTGCTGTGCTCTGAGTTGACTTTTCCTATATTACAATCTATACAAACAGTGCATCCTGCATGTGATCCCTTATACATGTTTGTTGTAACGACATACATATGCTGTTTTAAGTATTTTTGCTAAGTTACTGTATCTGTTTGGGTAGGTTCCAGGATCTGCAGATCCAGATATGCCTAGGATCCAACCAGTAATACGGATCTGTAACTGGATCCATCTAGGATCCAGCCAGGGCACAGTTTGGATCCAGCTATGATAGAGATTCATATCCAGATCTGACATGAGATCATTTAGTCTGCCATTGCGTCTGAGAATTTCTTGTCATTTCCAGCTTAAGTCAACTAAGTTATCATTGTCACGTCAGGCATACGATGTTCATAATGATAGACTGCCTAAATCCAGTAGCTAATCTCATGCATTAATAATCTGTTGCTAAAGAGTTAGTGATGCTTCCAGATTCAACGACCTTAGATTTTCAGCCTTGCTAGTTTGTTTTTGCAGAATGCCTGTAACTTCTGGATTTGGTCTCATGTCAGTGTGCACTAATCATGGTTGAAATAATACTAATCCAGCAATTATGCACTAACATGGCTTCAGTTTTAATAAAGGCTGAGACATAGTTCCTGCTGTATTTCTTACTGCAGAGCTGCCATACAGGTCTAGCTGAGGCCAAACTTTCATGGAACACACATATACAGTGGAAGGAGATATTCCTACAGATTGGAGTACAGTACTAGCCCTATCATCTTGTGTTATGATTTGTTGAAGGAGATATTCCAACTTTACAGACTGGCTAGGCTATATTATTATGCCCTTGCAGAGTGTATATGGAAAACGTTTTCGAATCAGAAGTGAATTAATATGTAAGTTTTTGGCACATGTTTTAATATTTTAAGTTTTTGGATGATTTTTAAATTTGATTTTTTGTTGTCTTTCACAGGAGCCACAAATTAAATAGAAGCCGGACTCCAAATCTTAACAGAAGCCACAAATTAAACACAAGTTCAAAGCAACAACAATGCCGAGAGAGCGGGACTTTGCTTGGGCTTATTGTGACAAGATTCCCGGAAAATCCACGCTCCTTTGTAAATTTTGCAAAAAGGAATGCAGTGGAGGCATTTATAGATTCAAGTTCCACCTTGCAAAAATACCTGGCCATGATATAGGTATTTGCGGCACCGTTGACGAGAATGTCCAATACCAAGCAGCCTTGGCCCTTGAAATGTTAGAGCAGCATAATGCCAAGAAAGCAAAGCAAACTGCTGAAATAGGAAATGTTGGAGTTGATACTTTTTCTGCCACTAGCCCCATGTCACCTCAATCTGTTGAATCCTCAATGCCGTTCCCAAGTTTTCCACACATGCCTCCAAGGCCAAGTCAAACTCAAAGCCATGCCAGTCCTTCAACTCCTTCCTTGAACACTGGAGGTGGAAACATAAACGCCTTTTTTGCTCCCCGCACAAAACCCGGTTCCCAACCTACCTTGGATGGCACTGGTTGGAAAAAAAATATCCATAGTCAGGCAAGGAAGGCCATTGCTAACTTTTGGTACTATTCTGACATACCTTTCCACTGTGCCAGAAGTCCTTATTGGCAAGCTATGATTGATGCAATTGCTGCTGCAGGTCCAGGGTTCAAAGCCCCTACATCAGAGAGCCTTAGGACAGATATGTTGTTAGAGAGTGTTGAAGATGTCATGCTTGTGCTAGCTGAGTTTCGTTCATTATGGGTAGAAACAGGGTGCACCATCATGAGTGATGGATGGACAAATCAGAGGAATAGAACTTTAATAAATTTCCTTGTATCTTGTCCCGCAGGCACAATGTTTCTCAAGTCAGTGGATGCTTCAGATAAGGTTAAGACTGCCCAACTTATCTGTGAAATGATGGAGGAAGTCGTTCAAGAAGTGGGAGAAGAAAATGTTGTACAAATTGTCACCGATAATGCAGCGAATTATATGGCTGCTGGTAGACTTTTTGAGATGAGGCACCCCACTATTTTTTGGACCTCTTGTGCTGCCCATTGCATAGATTTAATGCTTGAGGACATTGGTAAGCTTCATTGGATACATGAGGTTGTGGAGAAGGCAAAATCCATAACCAAATACCTATACAACCACACTATTGTCCTAAACACTATGAGAATATACACTGAAGGTAAAGAAATTGTTCGACCTGCAGTGACTAGATTTGCAACAAATTTCATATCTTTGCAATCTGTGGTTGAGCAAAAGATAAATCTGAAGAGGATGTTCTTGGGACCTGAGTGGATGGGATCTAAACATTCCAAGACCCCTGAAGGCATCGAAATTGCTGCACTTGTGTTTAATGATGGCTTCTGGAAAGATGCTGAAGAGATTATTGCTGTGACGGAGTCCCTTGTTAGAGTTCTCAGGTACTTTTAGTCTTTTAACTTTTTCATTTTTTAAATTTCATTTCAAGCTTCTTTTTATTTACAATGTTTCATATTTCTTTAAATTTGAATGCTTGAACTTTCAGGATGGTTGATGGTGACAAACCCGCTATGTGTTACATTTATGAGGCGATGGATCTCGCAAAGGAGGCCATCAAAAGAAGATATGGGGATGATGAGACAAAGTATATGCCTCTTTGGGACATTATAGATGCACGTTGGGATAGGCAATTGCATTCCCCCTTACATGCTGCTGGGTACTTCTTAAACCCACAATATTTTTATGATAAGAGCAAATTTAATGAGGATGGGGAGGTTGGCAGAGGACTTATGACATGCTTGGAAAGGTGCTTCCCTGATCCAGAACAACAAAGTCGTGTCTTTTCCCAACTACAAGATTATAGGACACCATCTAAATTGTTTGCCTATACCAGTGCTATAAGACAAAGGTCAAAGATGTTGCCAGGTACCCAGCTTGAAGGCTTCATCAATTCATTAAATTTGTTTAAAGTTTAAACTTTATTTTGTATGTTAAATGTTTTATTAAATTTTCTTTTCTTTTTAAGTTTTTACTATTTACTAATTTGGTACTTCTAGTCTTCTACTCACAAACCCTTACCACTTGCTAGGTCTTTGGTGGCAAAACTTTGGTAGTGATACGCCAGATTTGAAGAGATTTGCCATTCGAATCTTAAACCAAGCATGCAGTGCTTCAGGTTGTGAACGCAACTGGAGCATGTTTGAGAAAATACATTCTAAGAAGCGCAACTGATTGACACAAAAGCGCTTGAATGACCTTGTATTTGTCCATTACAATCTACGACTTCGCAACAAACAAATACAAGGTGAGATTCGAGAGCTTGAATTTGAAGGTTTCATAATCTAGTTCGTACTTTAAAAGTTTAAAGTTCAAACTTCAAAGTGAAATTTTAATTCACATTTCAATGTCTCATGATAATGACAGGTATTGATCATTCACCAATCGACCTTGAAGAGTTAGATTTGCAAGCTACAAATGCGGCAGAATGGGTTCAATTAGATGAGCCTCCTCTTTTCAGCCTTCATGACTTGGAGAACTTTGAGAGTCAAGCAAGCGAAGTAGCGGGAGGAATCGCTTCTAGTTCTCACTCTTAAGAGTCTTAGACTCTTAGTTGCTGATTTTTTTCTGATTAGTATGCAGTTTTTAACTTTTTTGTAAACTTTTAGAAGCATATGCTTCTAAGGACTCAAGACTCAGTGCTTTGGATCATGTGTGGACTCATAACATATATGAGATACTTATTTATTCATGATATTTTGGACATCTATTGATATTATGCATTGTTTGGACATACCTTTACCCAATATTAATGAAAAATGGTTTTTTTAATTCAATATATGTGTATATTTTTATTTAATGAATTTGCCGATTTTTTCCCGATCCGATTAAAACTTTCGCTCTTTTGCCTCGCCGATTTATTGCCGATTCCGTGTCTGGTAACATTGGATGTAGGAAAAGAGGTTGTTTAGTTAAGGAAGCTTCTGACAGATTTGTTCGAGAAGTCTTTGGGTCCTACTGTGATTAATTGTGATAATCAAAGTTGTATCAAGATGTTTGGAGATCTTGTGTTTCATTCGAGGACGAAACATGTCAATAACAAGTTCCACTTTATGGTGCAGGATAGGATCGTGAAGTTAGAGTATGTTCCAACAAATGAACAGGTAGCAAACATTTTGACAAAGGCTCTTCCTAATAAGAAGTTTGAATATCTAAGGAACCTGTTGGGTTTGGTAGATATTGGTGATTGTATTGATGATAAGGAATTGGAAGAGATTAGTTGGGGCTTCGCGAGTGAAGCATTGCCTGGGGAGGCATCAAGCCGACACTTTGTGTTGATGTCTAGAATCCTGAAATTGAAAAGGTCATGTTGTTTATTGAGCTCTGTTTTGGATACACACCTGTATGCTTGGGTTGGTGGTTAGCAAGTAATCCTAATGGTACCTAGAGGGGCTGAAAGCTTGATTCCACCTTAGTCCCAACTGGATAGGTTGCCCTAGTCAGGAATCTAGACCATGGCATTGTGGTGCCTAAATTGTTGAGTGACTGGTTGGATAGATTGCTCTGGTCAAGAATTTAGTCCATGGCATTGTGTTGCCTAAAAATTCTTCATGTTTTCATATAGTTTGAGAACTTCCATTGTATTTGTACATTATGAATACCTCCCTAGTTAAGAGGAAGTGTTGGAATAAGTAACTATGTTTGGTCTTCAATAATGTACTTGAGTCATTATGTAATGTACTTGTCAAAAGAATAAAGGAAAGAATTTGTATTATTGTAACAATGACTTATTAAAGCATGGGTTTCATGCTTGGGTCATCATTATATTAGTCAAAGTCCCCATTGTGGACTCCTAGGATTAATATTAAGTTTATAGAGTCATTGTATATTCGAAGAGACCCTTCTTGGGCTTTAGAATCATGTAAAAAGGTTTTGTATCAAGTCAAATATGAATTATGTGTCCTACACATCATGTTGGCCTAAGGAAGATCAAGTCGGCCTAAGGGCCCCCATTCGACCCACCAAAAGCCTATATATTCAAGGAGGTCGAAGTCATTTGGAGCACTCTCTCAAGTAAGTTCGATATCTCAAGAAGAGCTAGAGAAATGAGAAGTATGTTGCCCGGAGGACGAAAGAAATATGAGTTTGGGGGGGTCTCTAGGGAAGAAGAAAATGGAACTTTGGGTGCCTCTCTCTCTGTTTCATGGTCTGGGTTGGGAGATAGAAGTCTCCTAAGATTTCGTTGTTTCCGTAAGTTGCATGTTGCCGGAAGCTATTGCCTAGTCGAAGTTGTTGGAAGGGGTCAAAGATCTTGGAGGCTGACATGGTGTGGAGGGAAAGTTTAGTCTTGGTCTAGGGTAAAGAGTCTCAAAGAATACTATTGAAAGGGAGAATTATCTTGACTGGGTTTTGCCCTGGCATGTGCCTGCATCTTGTGTTTCTTGTTTTGTGATCTTCATATATGTATAATTGCTTGATGAAAGATAAGATAATAAAGAAGTAAAAGAAGCCAACACACTCACAAGTAATTATCAAGAAAGGAGAATCAAACCCTAATATAATATCCTTGATTTTCCAACATCGGGAACAACATGGCAAGGATGCATGAAGAAGATCGGGCAAAGAAGGCAGACAAAGGAAGCATTTAAGAACAAAGAACACATTGAAGTCTTGATGATCGAAGCACCCCTAAAGACTCCATAAGATCAAAGACCCTTTGGAGGGTGAAGAAATCAACAATCGAAAGTTGCATGCAAGAGCAAAGACATGAGTGGCAACCATGTGACACAATGAAAAAAGTCCATGTCATCAGTCACTACAAGTCTCAATCATCAACGATAGTGACTTGTCATGTCCTCATCACATGATGATGTGGAAGTTATGATGTAATCATGTAATTATTGTAAAGACAAAGAAGTGGAAGTCCAAGAGTCATGTATGGACAAAAGAGCCATGTATATAAGTCCAAAAGACATGTAATTCCAAGAGTCATATGTAATTCCAAAAGTCATTTGGAAGTCCAAAGGTTATAGAAGTCCAAAGGTCATTAGAAGTTGGAAAGTCAAGAGTCATGAGGATGTGAAAGGTCATGCCTCAAGTTATAAAAGGATCCTCATTACTCAAGCAAAGGACTTTTAACCTTGGCTTCTCCCATAAGGCATTAGAGAGATAGAGATAGTACTTTTGGGGAGCAAGTAGTGGCTCTAACGCTCCACTATTGGAGCTAGTGATGTTCATTGTACTTATGTATCTTGGAACTTTTGCTTAATACTTGAAACCTTTCAACTAGCACATTTTCATGCATGAATCGTAGATGTTTTAAGACTATTCTTCTAATGTTTGTAGTTTATGTTTGCTTTCATATGTACTAAAGTAATTGAACTATTTTGGTGACTTTGGTGCTTAACTTATTGGAAATGTGTTGTGATGATTTAATGATCGTGGCATCTATGTGAACTATTTCGCTTGATGTCCAACGATTCTTTCTCATTTGTGTGTGCGTGTCTCCATTAGATTAGTATTATTACTTCTCTTTTAGAGGCTCACTTTTCCTCCCTCGCAATGAAAGAACCCTAATACATCTACAATTGAACATTTCACAAGGCACACTTTCTTGCTCATTCAAAAGCACTTCTGCGCTTCTCTCTTGTGCTAACTGCTTAAGCCAAGGCAAATCTTTAAGTAAACGACAATTGGGCCCTATTCCGAATGGGACTACTACACCAAGCATTGTGAGGTCTAATTGGGACCTCATATCGAGGAGATCCCCTATATGTTGGCAGTAACCAGCACCATCAACAGGACCCTATTTTGTATGTACACTTTCATGCTACATGCCTCTACCCATCAAAACCTAGGCATATCCTAGTCATATAACATCACCTTTGTTGCCCCAACAATCATTTTGTCCTTCCGCTCTACAACCCCATTTTGTTGTGGTTTGAATGGAGTTGTCCACTCTCTCTTGATGCTCTCCTTTGCACAAAACCCTATAAAGAATTTATCAGTGTACTTGCCTCCATTATATGTACAAAGCACCTTGATCTTTTTGCCTGTCATATTCTCCACAAGAGCCTTAAACTCTTGGAAGCAACTGAAGACCTTGCCCTTTGTCTTCAACAAATAGATCTAGGTTTTCCTGGAGAAGTCATCTATGAAGGTCATTAAATACTTGTAACCATTGAGAGATCTGGTGGACACCGGGCCATAAATATCTAAGTGTACTAACTATAACACACCACTGGCTCTATTGTCACTCCCTAGGAATGTTGCCTTTGCAAGCTTCCCAAGTACACACCCCCTGCACATATCATTGTGTTTCATGCTCAATTCTAGAATTCCTGTCATGGTCTCCCTAAGGAATTTGAGTGCTCCATGACGTAAGTGTCCCTACTCCTATGCCATAGCTCTCCCAAGTCTCTACAGCTACTACTATTGTAGATCAGTGCCTTTGGAGAATCGAACTGCAACTTGTACAAGTTGTCGCTTCGAACCCCAATCCAATTGACCTTCTTCTAACTCTGGTGTTTAATGAACACCTTTTGCCCCACAAAGTAGACATTGCACCCCTTATCCTGTAGTGCAGAAACTGTAATCAAGTTCATACCCAAACCTAGCACATGCAGCACATCTGTAACACTCATGTTCTTGCTTGACTCCCTCTGAATGTTGATGGTACCTCTCCCAACTAAAGTACACTTCATTTTGTTTCCCACATGTATCTGGAAGTCCATCTCCTCTTCCCTGTAACTAGCGAAATAGTCTCTAACCCCTGTCATATGTGCTGACAATCCATTGTTTATGTACCAAACTCCTATGGATGTGGAGCTAAAGAGGCAAGCTATGAGAGCAAATCCATCTTCCAACTGAGAAGACAAGTCTTCAATGTCCATTGAAGTTGTTGTCTGCTTCCCCTTCTTGTCCTTCTTTCGGTTAGGACTGTGGCTGACATACTGTCCATGTTGACTGCAACCAAAACACTTGACCTTTGATAGGCCCTTTTTCTTCTTCTCTCCTTTTGAGCCTTTTCCCCGGACCCTTCTTTGACCTTCCCTTTCCAACTAGGGCAGCATTTTCCTGCTCCTTCTCCACCTTCGATACCTTGTCGCTACTATCGATGTTATTCCAAGTTGAGCCTAAGCTCCTCTTGAGTGAAATCACTCCATAGGCGATCCCAATCTAGAAGTTTGACTCGCCCAAAAATTACTTGGATAAACATACTCCATTCCCTGGAAAACCCATTCAGTGCTATACACACCAACTTGTCGTCACGTGGCTTGTCTCCTACTATAGCCAATTCATCTTTGTCAAGTCGAACTCTGGTGAGATAAGAAGTCACGTATTCACCCTTATGCTCCTTAAAGGTCCTCGGCCTCTCTTTGATAATCATCTTTTTGTTCTCTGAAGGATCTTGGTACGGTTTTACTATGGCGTCCCACATCTCTTTCATTGTGCCTTTCTCTGTGATATGTGGAACAATGTGGTCCTTGGCTCTGTCAAGAATCATCCTCTTCGTTTTGTCATTCTCCCTTTTACAGGTAGTCCGTTGTTGTGTATCTGTCGATAAGGCAATCACATTTTCCACATACTCATCCAAAAGGAATGACATCCTGGCTTTCCAAACGCCAAAGTTGGAGGCTCCATCCAACTTGTCCTGTTCCCTCAATCCTACTACGACTATCTATGGAAATCTACAAAACTCAAATAATGTGAAGAATAACTAAAGAAATTGAACTAGGTTGAAAACCTCAACTTTTGCTCCCTGTGCCTTGCACTGATTTACTCCTGCAAACCCTTTGTGCTTAGATATGCTCTGATACCATGTGAAATTTCCTTAATTGCAATAACTGGAATTTAATCTTCTAACTTATGCAATTTATTTGTCTTCAGAAATTAATTCGGCAAATAACGATTAATTCACTACTACAATTTTCACAAATAAATACAGGAACTAAGAAATAATGCACACACACACAAAATATATGACACCAAGATTTTTGGACAATAGTCCCTGGAAAAACCCCAATGTGGGGAAAACCAGTCTGCAGATGAGGGTTTATACTATTAATTAATTCTTCAGCAATTTGAGAAATACAACCACTGCTTGCCTCTCACTGGCAAAGCTCCGGCATACAATTTCCTCCACTGGAAAATCAATTTTCCTTTTGCAAAAACAACTCAACCTCCCTCTACCTATTCACGCCTCCTGTTGCTCGCACTGGTGACTAGAAAACGCGCACTGCCTACCTGGGAAATTCTTTCAACCTACGGAAAATTGTTTTGGTAACCACACTACCTCTTGCTCCTCTCTGAAGCCCCACTCGCACCTCCTTCGGTAGCTAACTCCAGCACCAGAAATCAATTTGTAGCCTCTACAACTCGCACTGGATAAACTGGTAGTGCGCATTAGCTAATTCGGCCTCCTTTCCTCCTTAAAATGAGTGGAAAATCTATGGAGAATTTCTCTGGAAATCTTATACCAAATTCTCTGTTGAAACCCCACTACTGGTGTCTCCCTCTGCGCCCTTGCTCTCACTGCAAATCGCACCACTGAGTGTCTCTATTGTGTGTTCTCCAAGGCCCCATCGACTTACTCTTATAATTTGTCATTGAGCAACCAACGGCCACGACGGCCACGATTTAATCACAATCAATGGCCAAGGTCATCTTGATCCCATCAAATGAATTTTCCAGAAGTCTCTAGAGCAAAATCGATTTTCCTCAATTAATCTAATTTAATTAACCAATTTTCCTACGTTAAACTTATGAACATAATTAATTATTGGCTAATTAATCTAATTGAGGTGTTTCTCGCAAAACCTTTTCTAGGTATTGGAAAAAATGTGTTCCTTAGCCTCGTAGACATCATAGAGACTAGAACACATGTCGACTGCTACCAAAAACTAACATCATGGAAGAAGAAACCTTTTGGGCAATAAAAGACAAGAGAGAGAGAGAGAGAGAAGATTCTCGTTGCACAAGATTCTTCTTTTGCTAGGGCCACTAAGAAGAGAAGACGTGTATCGAATGGGAATCCACTTTTTATAGTAAACTTTGTTGAACGGGTTGCAAAGCCTTAGAACTTAGAAGATTAATCAAATGTGAGCCATCGCATCACAATAATATTTTCGAATTTAGAACTCATGCACAGGGGGCAATAATTCATTCGAGCAATGGGTTAAAGGTGCAAATTAAGCATTAATAAGAAATCCACAAGGGGCAAGG
Organism: Pinus tabuliformis; assembly: GCA_031772625.1. Classification (NCBI taxonomy): domain Eukaryota; kingdom Viridiplantae; phylum Streptophyta; class Pinopsida; order Pinales; family Pinaceae; genus Pinus; species Pinus tabuliformis. The sequence goes on from CM062815.1 coordinate 938,085,073, forward strand.
ATCCAAATTACTATATGAAATGGAGACCAAATTGTTACAGTCATTAAGGAGAGTTAACTCCTGATAAATTCCCTACTCAAGTTTAAAAGTTTGTAAAAATTTATAGACCCCATCCCTCAAAGGATAGTTAGGGGTTGGGTACATTACACTTTATCTCTCCTAGCTACCAAATGGATCATTGATGAGGATTTTTATGTGGTTGAGTGATCTAGAAATAGGGATGGTAGTTATGGCAATGTCATTTATGGTTTAACTCTGCCCATTGATGTTTTGATGGACATGACCAAATCACTTGCCCATTTATACAGCCATCTCTTTAGAGTATCAAGATGATTTGGCTCCCTTTTTCCTCTTCGAGTTGAATGTCTTTCATCTGAAATCCTCAGATTTCAAATTGCTAGTTCATCAAATTGGGAATCTTTCCAATCAACCACAAGGGGACAAAGGGTGGATGATTTGGTGGGATGAGTCCCTCTGTCATACAATTAAATTCATGCAAGGTTGGGGTTGAATGATTGCTCGCAAGAGGAGATGGGAGTTGAAGATTGCTCAACGGCAACTAGAAGAGGCTTGTACATTCTTGGACGAGGATTTTCATAATATCATGCTCCAAGCGGATGCAACGAAGTGGGAAACTATAGTCCGAATAGACGAGGAATATACTGCTAGTATCTAGTGGATTGATGAAGGAGACATAGACTCCAAATCTACCTTGATTTTCTAAAATACAAAATCTCTATTGAGCATTTTTGAGATTTCATCAGGAAGATAAATCATTGGAGGAGTAGACTTCCAAGATTAAGCACACATCTTTCTCTTTATCAGATTTCAAATTCTGTTTTGGTAGACAAGTGAGCCTGTTATCAAACAATCCCCATGAAGGTCAATATGGTAGATTGAGATCGATTGCATTATGCACTTTCCAAGTTAGAACTCATTGCAGCCCTGTCCTCTATAATGGTAAGTATCCTGGCATTGATGGATTGCCTTGTGAGCCTTACAAAGCAACATGGGATATAGTCAAAGATGACCTATGCCACATGGCTAAAGAGGATACTTATTTGAATAACTTAACAGGCTCTCTTAACAAAGGGGTTATTCAGTTGATTCCTAAAAATGCTTCTCCTGATTATATTGGAGGATGGAGGCCCATTATCCTTCTCAATGTCTCCTAATAAGATTCTGGCTAAAGCTCTTACACTTGTATGCATAGAGTGACCTCACTGATTGTTCGAGAGGAGCAAACTAGTTTTCTATATGTATGTATGCATGCACCACTGGTCAAATTAGTACGTCCTCACTTCAAAAATGAACAAAAGATGAATATTACAGTACAATGTAGATTAGGGTGTTCTTCCCTAGAAAGGGAATAGAAAACCATCTGGGCTGTAAGCTGTTGAACCAGTGGTTTAATACAGGCCTTGTTAAAAGTGTGCATGTTGAGTCTATGGCGTTTTTAAATTTATAATTTAATTTTCATAATAATTTTTACTATTTGGGCACCTTCATATAATTAAGATATATGTATGCGTGTGGACATTGCATACATAGACCGCAGTTCACAAGTTCCTTAAAACATTGGATTAATTCCCTGTTCAATTCTAATAATGTCAGATGACTGACTCTAACCAGTCATCCATTTCTGCTTCCGGTTATTTTCCCCCGGCAGGATATATTTACTGGTTAACAGAGACGATCAGAATCAAAAGTAGTTCTTGATGTTTATTTGATATCATGTAATTTTTCAGTAATCTACACAGGAAACTGAACATCAAAGAAAAGTGCAACTTACAAGATTTTGCAAGCTTGTAGGAATTGCCAGCCTTCTCATATAACTCTGCAGCATCATCATATTTAGAACCAAAAATCGACCATCCTTCTATCTTTTTGTCTGCTTTCCTCTCAAACTCGGATCCCTTGGCTTCTTGTTCTGCCATATGACTTATTTTGTCCTAAACAAGCTGCAATAAGTTCTGTTTGACCTCCTTGGTCCTATAAACAATTGTATGAAACAAATCGCACAAAATTATTTTCATCAAAGCATTCTTCAATTATCCAAGCATACAAAGAACATGTTTCTGTCCTCCGCGGGCCAAGCAGGACAATAGAATGGCTACGTGAAGGACCTTGACATAAAACTTATACATCGTAGATAAGAAATCGAGCATTTACTCAGGCTTTACATGGAAAACTTGACACGCAGACTATTCAACAGATCATTCATATCTGAATCTATTCACAGAACAAGGAGCACAAGAACTGCGCCCTGCGTGACTAAAAACTCTAGAAAACCCAAAAACATTAAGAATCTTCGGATTCAACTAACCAAAAACATTTTAAACTAAAAATAAGACTTACCTGCAATTATGTAGAGTTGTTGAGGCGAAATTCTCTACAATTATGTAGCATATGTAGCAGTTGAAGTGAAATTCTTTAAATTCTCTGCAAATAAATTCTTTAAGGTAAAATTCTTTGTCTACCTCGTGAGTAGCCTCGGTGTTCTTTCCATGTGGCAATATATATACAATATTACCGCCTTCAAATTAGCCCATGGTTCTTAACCAATAAGAACTATCCACTTAAATTTGTCGAATTTCCCCAGTACCCCTCTCTACCAAAATTGGACCTAATTCATAAATTGAACTCTCACTTACCTCTTAGGCGAGCCTTCCCCAGAAAAGTCTCGCAATTTGGCACCAAGCTCGAACTTCCTTCCACACTGTCACAATTTTGGCTTCATGGAGGCTCCACGGTTTTTTGCGCAGTAAACTCGAAATGTAAATGAAATGTTTAATTGTGTTTTATTTTTATTTGAACTTTTTTTAGCTTTTTATATAATAATAATTATGTGTATGTTTTAAGATTATTTGAAGACGTCACTCTCCAAATATGGAGCAATTATGTTTTTTTGTTAGGGAAGTTATGGAAATTTCGATTATATTTTGAAAAAATCTACTAAGAATTTTTATAAATCTAAGTAAAAGTTGTTAAAATTCATAATTTTAGGTGTTTTAGAAGTTGTTGATGGTGTTGAATCTATTTCCACCATCAAAAGCATGATTCAAACACAGTGTCTACAAGATTTTTTTTTATTTTTTTGCCAGGATTCTGACCACTTTTGGTCGTCCACGCAATTCCTCCACCTCCATAGACACTCCTTTTTTTTAAGGAAAGAATAAAATTAATTGATTTTTTATTGAGATAAATGAGTATAGATCTATTTATCAAGGGGTTAGAGGATCAAATCTCTCAAGATGCAGACTTCTTTTTGTATGTAGAACTTAAGGAAAGATTTACACCTTAGAGATTTGATTCTTCTTAATCTCTCTCAAGATGCAAACTTTTTTTTGAGTGCAAAACTTGAGGACTTTTTGAATATAGAACTTAAGGAAGGGTTTACACCTTAGAGATTTGATTCTTCTTAACTCTTTGTCAAGATGAAAACCTCTTTTTAAGTGCAAAACTTGAGGAAATGTTTTCACCTCGAGAGATTTGATTCCTCTCAACTCGTAAATCCGAAGTTAAATGGATCCATGATGGTTTTAAGCAACACACTAAACTCCCTCTCTCATTATATGTATATAGACACATTAAATATTTTTCCTATATACATACATTTAATTATTTTTATTAATAATATTTTTTTAGATGTTATAAATCAAATCTAGATTAAATATTAAAAAAATTACAAATCTCCCTCATATTTGGAATTAGAACATGAATAAGAATTCATTCACTCTTTCTCTTTATATATGTTTGATGTTAAAATATTTTACTCACTCTCTTCTTCTATATATATGTTTGATGTTAAAATATTTTACTCTATAGTACTATACTCATATAGATATATTTAATGTATAACTCACATTAAATTTTTCTTTATTCTTAATATTTTTAAAATTTTATATATCAACTTTATCTTGAGAATTTAATGAAATAAATTTCACTTGCAAGGAAGTGAAATTATAATAAATTTTTTAATTTCAATTACTTTATTTTTCTTTAAATGGACACTGAAATATTTTACTTATAGCTAACACTAAAATGCATTTTTGTTATTAATATATTTTTGTTCAAAATATTGCATATAAAGTGAATTAAAAATCATGCAATATCAATAATTTTATTTTATGTCAACTCTAAAGAAAGTAAGTAGAATTTTTGTTACTTTCAATTACTTTTATATCTTTATATAAAATTGATGTAAATTCGAGATAGAAATTGAAGTATTTTACTTATGGCCAACATAATTTATTAGTTATTATTATTTTTAGTGTATTAATGTAAGTATTGTTTTGTTGTTTTTTAAATGTAACCTTACCTGACAACATCTCCCCCATACTCGGAGAATATGTAGAAAGCAAAACAGTTAATAGTTAATACATGGGCAGTAAAAATAGAAAGACCACAAGAAAGAAAGAAATTATTTTTAACGTCCACGAGGCTAAAGATAGCATATGGGACAGATTGCTTCTACATCTGCTTGATGTATTCAGCCCTTTTCTGTGAAGCTTCAAAATAAATGCTCTCAGCTTCTCGACAAACCCCTCGCTAAATAGATTATCCCTAGTGCTAGCTGTCAGCATATCTGCATAACTTTTCCTGTTGCCTTTGAAGGCCTCACACTCTAAAATGAAATGTTTTTGTTGTTTCCACTTTTCCGGAAGAACAAAAAATGCATACTCTTTCCTCCCACACTTCCTTTGGCCTTTTCCAGCGCCCTGTTTCACAACAGAGTTGATGAGAATTATTCCTTAATTGAGCAATAATAATTTTGGCTCTCCAAGAGATATTGACCTCTATGTATGCTTTTGGTTGATGACTATGAGTGGGATTAAACACTTCAATATAGTAATTTTTCTTTCTTCCTAGCTCCTTATCCCAAGTACACTTGTGGAACTTTTCCATAACAAAAGCTTTTATCTCTTTGTCTCCACTGCATGTCGGATGTACTGCGGGCCCATAGTTCACAACCATAGAGAATCATCAGAATCACTAGAAGGCCAAAAGGAGTTTGAGTGCTTTTCCAGTCCCATAACTCTACCTCTCTACACCTATTTGAAAAGCATAAAATGCTTTCCAACCCGCCAAAGTTCTTTTCTTTCTACAACCATTCCAGCTTAGATTTTTGTTAAAGTCAATTCTGAGGTATTTGTAATCCGCATCTTCTTCCTGAATGTTGCCTTCAAAGTAGAACTTATGTTGGTTATGCTTCTTTTCTTAGAGAAGACCACTACTTTCGTTTTGTTGATATTGACTTGCATCCTCACGTTTCTACAAAAATGCTCAAGGGATAGTAAGTGCTCTTGCAAACCAAGAGCCGATTTAGCAATCAGAATAAGGTCATCTGCATACAAAAGAAGGCTTATAACAAACTTGCCCAAATAGATACCATCACCCCCTTGCGAATTTAACCACTCCTCAAGCTTGTCGATATATAAACCAAAAAGGGTAGGAGGCAGTGAGCAACCTTGCTTGACCTCGATATCGCTTCTAAAACTTTCAGAAATGCCTACTGAAGTTATAATTTTGACTTTCGCCTCTTCATACAACATATGCAAAGCTGCTCTCAAATGTTTGGGAACCCCAAGTTCCTCCATTCTATGCCATAGCTTATCCCTAGGAACCGAGTCAAACTTTTTTTTGAAATCAACAAAGAAACAAAAGACCTCTTCCTTTTTCTCCCAAACTTTTTCAATGATGTGCCTTACAGTCATACAATGATCAACTATGGAATGTTTAGGTCTAAAACCTACTTGCCCTTTAGCACGCTTATCTCTTTCTTCTGCCCACTTGCTAATTTTGTTTTCTAGCATGCTTCCAAATAGCTTTGCAAACAAAGGGTTTATCATGATGGTCCTATAATTGGAGGGATTATTGACGTCACCGCTCTTGAAAAGAGGTATTGCCAGACTAGTTGTCCAATCTGTGGGGAGCCCTTGTTGTATGATGTTGTTGAAAAATTTTGTAATTTGAGGTGCAAGAATCTTTGAGGCCCACTTTAGATATTCTTCTTGGAGTTCAACTAAGTCTTTTGCTTTTCCAACACCCAACTTCTTGATACCCATCTCTACCTCTTGTACCGTGAAGAGTTTAGTATCAGTGTTGACCAAAGGGGGAGGGTCAACCTTGGGAACTTGCTCATAGAGTTGTCTTGCATAGTCAAACCATTTACAAGTTGTAACATTATTTCCAATTTGTATCTTTTTCGGTTGGAGCTCCTTCCAAAATAATTTGGGATTATTTTTCCCAAGGAAGATTAGTTCTTCCCTCCTTGAAACCATGAAATCAACATTTTTCTTGCTTAATAACTGCTTGTAAGCTTTGAGCTTTATGTTATCCTTGTTTGACTCTTTCCACATTCTCCTTGCCTTTTTGCATTCCTCGTCAAACCAAGCATTAACGAGAAAGCAATTTATTTCAGACATAATATGGAAAACATCCCAAAAACAAGATTCATGTCCATGTAAAGGGGGTGAGACCAAATATGAGACTACATAACATTCCAGAAACCAAAGTCCTATCCATAAGAGAGATGAGACCAAAAAAATAATACTATTGATATTGTGCTAGATGAAAAACCAGCTAAAACTAAATAAGGAAGACTCAGTCCAACATCTAAATAAGAGCAAAAACATTAACAGGTCGGGATTTTGTTCGTGCTTTGAAGAGATCTTGTGTAGAAAACTTTGAAATGTATTTCCCCCATCCGAAGTTGATGTCCTTGCATTGAAAGTGCATCTGTCACTATATTATGTCCCTTACCAACATAAGAAAAAGTGATCTCTTTAAAACAACTCTTCAGATGCGTAATATTGCGCATCCAATTGCATAGTAAGGGAGGAGCAAAGTTCGAGCAGTCCAATTGCATAGTAAGGAAGGAGCAAAGTTCGAGTAGTTATTGATCGAGTCTATCGTAACCTTTGAGTCACCAAAAATAAACAATGTCGAGTTGAAACCATTGCGCACAAAATAAAAGTCCCCGCAATGCAATAACTTTTGCCTATGTGTTCGTGCCTGAGCCACAATTCCAACATAAGTGAATATATGAATTTGTTGATAAAACAATTTGGGCACTATAGCCGCATTCCTATATTCGTGTAGCATTGTCGAAGAAACTTGTAGGGAGAGAATTCATACAATTAACAAAATAAGGTTTCATGGAGTGTACATTTTGAGGCATCAGACCATATTCATAGAAATAAGCACATATGTTATAGTTAATCTGGAAAACATCATAAGACAAGATTTCAAATATGAGAGCATTTCGGCAATGCCAAATGCCCCAAAAAATTAAAAAAATGAAATGGTCTTGTACTCCTTACAATTAGTCCTCCAAAATCAAATAGAAGATTTGATCAATATGTATTACGGAGAAGCAACCTTGTGAATGCATTGTAGAACTTTGGGCAAGATATAAGTAAGTGGAAAGCCTATTTGTTTGTTTCCCTGCACAAATAGTCACATTATTCTAACCGTGTAGCATTGTCAAAGAAACCTGCAGGGAGAGAGTTCATATAATCAACAAAATAAGATTTCATGGAGCACACATTTTGAGGCATCGAACTATATTCATAAAAATAAGCACACATGTTATCGCTGATCCGATCAAATATATATATCACAAGACAAGTTTTCAAATATGAGTGTTTCGATAGTGCCAAATACCCTAAGAGATTAAAATAAAATGGAATGGCCATGTACTCCTTACAATTAGTCCTCCATAATCAAATACAATATTCAATCGATGTGTATTCCGGAGAAACAACCTCGTGAATGCATGCTGCACCTAGATTGTTTATTGCAAATTCAGAAGCAACACATGAAAACAGCCATAAAAGGGTAGGAGCCAGAAAGCCATTTAAAAATTCTGACGACTGGCAAGAAGTTCTGCAGATCTATGAATCAAGAGCAGAATCCAAAGCAAAACAAATGGCATGCATAGATCCCAATTGGTCTACAGAACAAATTGATATCTACAAAAGACTTCTAAAGAGCTGCTCAGAAAATCCCCAAAATTTTTGGGACGCAGAAAGTCCAATGCAAGAAATTGTAACCTTGCATGATAATGGAGTCAAAGGGAAACTGATTCCCTGCACTCCCTCAGATGAGCAAGAAATAAAGAGACAAATTAAAGAATTGTTACAAATGCAACTCATTGAGCCAAGTGAGTCTCATTACGCTTGTTCGACGTTTCTGGTAAGAAATCATTTTCAGATAGTAAGGGGTAAACCTAGAATGGTAATAAATTACAAACCCCTCAATGCAATTACTCAGAGTTTTAATTATCCACTACCAAGGCCAGAAACCATAATGCAGAAAATATAGCACAGCAAGGTATTCAGCGAATTTGATATGAAGTCTAGATATTATCAAATTCAAATACAGAAAGAAGACAGACATAAAACTGCTTTTATTTGTCCCGCCAGGTTTTACCAATGGAAATTTGTTCCATTTGGTTTAAAAAACGCCCCTGCATTCTTCCAAAGAAGAATGGATTTCATTTTTGCCAAGTATGAATTACAGAGCTCTGTCCCAAATGGCCTTTGGAATCTGGGCAAGATATAAGTAAGTGGAAAGCCTCTTTGTTTGCTACCTTGCACAAATAGCATCTACCTGTTAAGCTCCATTAATTTATGAATAATTGCTGCCTACAATTATGGAATTTAAACCGCAGTCTTTCCTTAACTTATGGAAACCAACTACAGTTAATAAATTTATTGTTGGGAGCTACTGAAGTGGTCCATTACTCCATCTGGAGTTCTCTGCCTTGATCTGTGGGACATCTGACACATAGCTATCAGAAGCTTGATGGAAGCTTGGCTATAAATTCATCTGTTTGGTCCCCAAGCTTGCATCTCAATCCCCTTCAGTTTTTTACACCATCTAGCTGAGATAGCAGAGCTTGGAAGTGCCTTCAGAATTTTTGTATTATTTTCTTTTTGTTTGGATTGAAGCTGGAGTGCTGAAGAAGAAGCAAGTGTACTGTGGCCTGCATCAAAAACATCACCAATGGTTGGAGGTAATTCGTATCCCTGGGCATTAAGTTTTAAAACGATTCTTTCAGTTATTCCGCATATAGAATCGTTGTTTTAAACTGTAGAATCTTTACATTTGGTATCAGAGCCCTTTTACCTCTGCCTTGCTGTGTGTTGGCTAAAATATTGAGTGGTTTCGAGCCCGTCATGCATTTGGAGGAGCGCTGCCTGTGCATTTGACTAATTGAAGTATGCGTTAACCATATTATGTGAGGTTGTTTGCTGCCTGATAGACTATCTTCCTCTATTCAGCCCGTGCCATCAAAGGAATTGTCAAGCCGTAAACATAATCTATTTAATTGCTCCTTCCGCCCATTGCGTTGAAATGATGTGGTTCAATTCATTTGGGCATTTTGTTGGTCGTAATATGACTTCATTAGGGTTTACTTGCATTCGGTTGGTGTGGATTTGTTTAATGTTTGAACCATGCATATCTGTGTTAGAGCCTTATTATTGCATAAATATCCTGCGATTAAAGTAAGTCTCAGGTAAGACATGAACACTTGTATTTTGCAGGTGTTGCTTTCTTTAAAATACTTAAATGATTACTGAGATCTATTGGTTACACGAGTAGCCTCTGGTGGTTACACACAACATGGCCCATTTGTTATTTCAAGTGTGACTGATGGTATAAAAGCATCTATTTGCCATTTTAACTACAGTTTGTCTACACCTACTACATTAGATGCTTCGTGGACTTTCTGGACCATAAGATAGTTTCTTGGACTGTAGTGCATAGTTTATTTTTGGACTGTAGTGCACTAATGAGAGGTTGTCTATTATAGTCCAGTAATTAAAATTCCAAGCCTACCTATGGGCTATAGATAGTAAGCTATGCAAAAGTTTTAGTATATTGCTTTGAGCAAATATGGATTTCTTTAAAATTAAAAAAATAAAAATTACTAAAAACAGAGTGTAGAGACATATCAACCAAACTTACGCATATAGGTACATACACATGCTTATAAAGAA